>CM064865.1:2500-617500 GCA_032719365.1 Prinsepia uniflora
CCCTAAACCCTAAACCCTAAACCCTAAACCCTAAACCCTAAACCCTAAACCCTAAACCCTAAACCCTAAACCCTAAACCCTAAACCCTAAACCCTAAACCCTAAACCCTAAACCCTAAACCCTAAACCCTAAACCCTAAACCCTAAACCCTAAACCCTAAACCCTAAACCCTAAACCCTAAACCCTAAACCCTAAACCCTAAACCCTAAACCCTAAACCCTAAACCCTAAACCCTAAACCCTAAACCCTAAACCCTAAACCCTAAACCCTAAACCCTAAACCCTAAACCCTAAACCCTAAACCCTAAACCCTAAACCCTAAACCCTAAACCCTAAACCCTAAACCCTAAACCCTAAACCCTAAACCCTAAACCCTAAACCCTAAACCCTAAACCCTAAACCCTAAACCCTAAACCCTAAACCCTAAACCCTAAACCCTAAACCCTAAACCCTAAACCCTAAACCCTAAACCCTAAACCCTAAACCCTAAACCCTAAACCCTAAACCCTAAACCCTAAACCCTAAACCCTAAACCCTAAACCCTAAACCCTAAACCCTAAACCCTAAACCCTAAACCCTAAACCCTAAACCCTAAACCCTAAACCCTAAACCCTAAACCCTAAACCCTAAACCCTAAACCCTAAACCCTAAACCCTAAACCCTAAACCCTAAACCCTAAACCCTAAACCCTAAACCCTAAACCCTAAACCCTAAACCCTAAACCCTAAACCCTAAACCCTAAACCCTAAACCCTAAACCCTAAACCCTAAACCCTAAACCCTAAACCCTAAACCCTAAACCCTAAACCCTAAACCCTAAACCCTAAACCCTAAACCCTAAACCCTAAACCCTAAACCCTAAACCCTAAACCCTAAACCCTAAACCCTAAACCCTAAACCCTAAACCCTAAACCCTAAACCCTAAACCCTAAACCCTAAACCCTAAACCCTAAACCCTAAACCCTAAACCCTAAACCCTAAACCCTAAACCCTAAACCCTAAACCCTAAACCCTAAACCCTAAACCCTAAACCCTAAACCCTAAACCCTAAACCCTAAACCCTAAACCCTAAACCCTAAACCCTAAACCCTAAACCCTAAACCCTAAACCCTAAACCCTAAACCCTAAACCCTAAACCCTAAACCCTAAACCCTAAACCCTAAACCCTAAACCCTAAACCCTAAACCCTAAACCCTAAACCCTAAACCCTAAACCCTAAACCCTAAACCCTAAACCCTAAACCCTAAACCCTAAACCCTAAACCCTAAACCCTAAACCCTAAACCCTAAACCCTAAACCCTAAACCCTAAACCCTAAACCCTAAACCCTAAACCCTAAACCCTAAACCCTAAACCCTAAACCCTAAACCCTAAACCCTAAACCCTAAACCCTAAACCCTAAACCCTAAACCCTAAACCCTAAACCCTAAACCCTAAACCCTAAACCCTAAACCCTAAACCCTAAACCCTAAACCCTAAACCCTAAACCCTAAACCCTAAACCCTAAACCCTAAACCCTAAACCCTAAACCCTAAACCCTAAACCCTAAACCCTAAACCCTAAACCCTAAACCCTAAACCCTAAACCCTAAACCCTAAACCCTAAACCCTAAACCCTAAACCCTAAACCCTAAACCCTAAACCCTAAACCCTAAACCCTAAACCCTAAACCCTAAACCCTAAACCCTAAACCCTAAACCCTAAACCCTAAACCCTAAACCCTAAACCCTAAACCCTAAACCCTAAACCCTAAACCCTAAACCCTAAACCCTAAACCCTAAACCCTAAACCCTAAACCCTAAACCCTAAACCCTAAACCCTAAACCCTAAACCCTAAACCCTAAACCCTAAACCCTAAACCCTAAACCCTAAACCCTAAACCCTAAACCCTAAACCCTAAACCCTAAACCCTAAACCCTAAACCCTAAACCCTAAACCCTAAACCCTAAACCCTAAACCCTAAACCCTAAACCCTAAACCCTAAACCCTAAACCCTAAACCCTAAACCCTAAACCCTAAACCCTAAACCCTAAACCCTAAACCCTAAACCCTAAACCCTAAACCCTAAACCCTAAACCCTAAACCCTAAACCCTAAACCCTAAACCCTAAACCCTAAACCCTAAACCCTAAACCCTAAACCCTAAACCCTAAACCCTAAACCCTAAACCCTAAACCCTAAACCCTAAACCCTAAACCCTAAACCCTAAACCCTAAACCCTAAACCCTAAACCCTAAACCCTAAACCCTAAACCCTAAACCCTAAACCCTAAACCCTAAACCCTAAACCCTAAACCCTAAACCCTAAACCCTAAACCCTAAACCCTAAACCCTAAACCCTAAACCCTAAACCCTAAACCCTAAACCCTAAACCCTAAACCCTAAACCCTAAACCCTAAACCCTAAACCCTAAACCCTAAACCCTAAACCCTAAACCCTAAACCCTAAACCCTAAACCCTAAACCCTAAACCCTAAACCCTAAACCCTAAACCCTAAACCCTAAACCCTAAACCCTAAACCCTAAACCCTAAACCCTAAACCCTAAACCCTAAACCCTAAACCCTAAACCCTAAACCCTAAACCCTAAACCCTAAACCCTAAACCCTAAACCCTAAACCCTAAACCCTAAACCCTAAACCCTAAACCCTAAACCCTAAACCCTAAACCCTAAACCCTAAACCCTAAACCCTAAACCCTAAACCCTAAACCCTAAACCCTAAACCCTAAACCCTAAACCCTAAACCCTAAACCCTAAACCCTAAACCCTAAACCCTAAACCCTAAACCCTAAACCCTAAACCCTAAACCCTAAACCCTAAACCCTAAACCCTAAACCCTAAACCCTAAACCCTAAACCCTAAACCCTAAACCCTAAACCCTAAACCCTAAACCCTAAACCCTAAACCCTAAACCCTAAACCCTAAACCCTAAACCCTAAACCCTAAACCCTAAACCCTAAACCCTAAACCCTAAACCCTAAACCCTAAACCCTAAACCCTAAACCCTAAACCCTAAACCCTAAACCCTAAACCCTAAACCCTAAACCCTAAACCCTAAACCCTAAACCCTAAACCCTAAACCCTAAACCCTAAACCCTAAACCCTAAACCCTAAACCCTAAACCCTAAACCCTAAACCCTAAACCCTAAACCCTAAACCCTAAACCCTAAACCCTAAACCCTAAACCCTAAACCCTAAACCCTAAACCCTAAACCCTAAACCCTAAACCCTAAACCCTAAACCCTAAACCCTAAACCCTAAACCCTAAACCCTAAACCCTAAACCCTAAACCCTAAACCCTAAACCCTAAACCCTAAACCCTAAACCCTAAACCCTAAACCCTAAACCCTAAACCCTAAACCCTAAACCCTAAACCCTAAACCCTAAACCCTAAACCCTAAACCCTAAACCCTAAACCCTAAACCCTAAACCCTAAACCCTAAACCCTAAACCCTAAACCCTAAACCCTAAACCCTAAACCCTAAACCCTAAACCCTAAACCCTAAACCCTAAACCCTAAACCCTAAACCCTAAACCCTAAACCCTAAACCCTAAACCCTAAACCCTAAACCCTAAACCCTAAACCCTAAACCCTAAACCCTAAACCCTAAACCCTAAACCCTAAACCCTAAACCCTAAACCCTAAACCCTAAACCCTAAACCCTAAACCCTAAACCCTAAACCCTAAACCCTAAACCCTAAACCCTAAACCCTAAACCCTAAACCCTAAACCCTAAACCCTAAACCCTAAACCCTAAACCCTAAACCCTAAACCCTAAACCCTAAACCCTAAACCCTAAACCCTAAACCCTAAACCCTAAACCCTAAACCCTAAACCCTAAACCCTAAACCCTAAACCCTAAACCCTAAACCCTAAACCCTAAACCCTAAACCCTAAACCCTAAACCCTAAACCCTAAACCCTAAACCCTAAACCCTAAACCCTAAACCCTAAACCCTAAACCCTAAACCCTAAACCCTAAACCCTAAACCCTAAACCCTAAACCCTAAACCCTAAACCCTAAACCCTAAACCCTAAACCCTAAACCCTAAACCCTAAACCCTAAACCCTAAACCCTAAACCCTAAACCCTAAACCCTAAACCCTAAACCCTAAACCCTAAACCCTAAACCCTAAACCCTAAACCCTAAACCCTAAACCCTAAACCCTAAACCCTAAACCCTAAACCCTAAACCCTAAACCCTAAACCCTAAACCCTAAACCCTAAACCCTAAACCCTAAACCCTAAACCCTAAACCCTAAACCCTAAACCCTAAACCCTAAACCCTAAACCCTAAACCCTAAACCCTAAACCCTAAACCCTAAACCCTAAACCCTAAACCCTAAACCCTAAACCCTAAACCCTAAACCCTAAACCCTAAACCCTAAACCCTAAACCCTAAACCCTAAACCCTAAACCCTAAACCCTAAACCCTAAACCCTAAACCCTAAACCCTAAACCCTAAACCCTAAACCCTAAACCCTAAACCCTAAACCCTAAACCCTAAACCCTAAACCCTAAACCCTAAACCCTAAACCCTAAACCCTAAACCCTAAACCCTAAACCCTAAACCCTAAACCCTAAACCCTAAACCCTAAACCCTAAACCCTAAACCCTAAACCCTAAACCCTAAACCCTAAACCCTAAACCCTAAACCCTAAACCCTAAACCCTAAACCCTAAACCCTAAACCCTAAACCCTAAACCCTAAACCCTAAACCCTAAACCCTAAACCCTAAACCCTAAACCCTAAACCCTAAACCCTAAACCCTAAACCCTAAACCCTAAACCCTAAACCCTAAACCCTAAACCCTAAACCCTAAACCCTAAACCCTAAACCCTAAACCCTAAACCCTAAACCCTAAACCCTAAACCCTAAACCCTAAACCCTAAACCCTAAACCCTAAACCCTAAACCCTAAACCCTAAACCCTAAACCCTAAACCCTAAACCCTAAACCCTAAACCCTAAACCCTAAACCCTAAACCCTAAACCCTAAACCCTAAACCCTAAACCCTAAACCCTAAACCCTAAACCCTAAACCCTAAACCCTAAACCCTAAACCCTAAACCCTAAACCCTAAACCCTAAACCCTAAACCCTAAACCCTAAACCCTAAACCCTAAACCCTAAACCCTAAACCCTAAACCCTAAACCCTAAACCCTAAACCCTAAACCCTAAACCCTAAACCCTAAACCCTAAACCCTAAACCCTAAACCCTAAACCCTAAACCCTAAACCCTAAACCCTAAACCCTAAACCCTAAACCCTAAACCCTAAACCCTAAACCCTAAACCCTAAACCCTAAACCCTAAACCCTAAACCCTAAACCCTAAACCCTAAACCCTAAACCCTAAACCCTAAACCCTAAACCCTAAACCCTAAACCCTAAACCCTAAACCCTAAACCCTAAACCCTAAACCCTAAACCCTAAACCCTAAACCCTAAACCCTAAACCCTAAACCCTAAACCCTAAACCCTAAACCCTAAACCCTAAACCCTAAACCCTAAACCCTAAACCCTAAACCCTAAACCCTAAACCCTAAACCCTAAACCCTAAACCCTAAACCCTAAACCCTAAACCCTAAACCCTAAACCCTAAACCCTAAACCCTAAACCCTAAACCCTAAACCCTAAACCCTAAACCCTAAACCCTAAACCCTAAACCCTAAACCCTAAACCCTAAACCCTAAACCCTAAACCCTAAACCCTAAACCCTAAACCCTAAACCCTAAACCCTAAACCCTAAACCCTAAACCCTAAACCCTAAACCCTAAACCCTAAACCCTAAACCCTAAACCCTAAACCCTAAACCCTAAACCCTAAACCCTAAACCCTAAACCCTAAACCCTAAACCCTAAACCCTAAACCCTAAACCCTAAACCCTAAACCCTAAACCCTAAACCCTAAACCCTAAACCCTAAACCCTAAACCCTAAACCCTAAACCCTAAACCCTAAACCCTAAACCCTAAACCCTAAACCCTAAACCCTAAACCCTAAACCCTAAACCCTAAACCCTAAACCCTAAACCCTAAACCCTAAACCCTAAACCCTAAACCCTAAACCCTAAACCCTAAACCCTAAACCCTAAACCCTAAACCCTAAACCCTAAACCCTAAACCCTAAACCCTAAACCCTAAACCCTAAACCCTAAACCCTAAACCCTAAACCCTAAACCCTAAACCCTAAACCCTAAACCCTAAACCCTAAACCCTAAACCCTAAACCCTAAACCCTAAACCCTAAACCCTAAACCCTAAACCCTAAACCCTAAACCCTAAACCCTAAACCCTAAACCCTAAACCCTAAACCCTAAACCCTAAACCCTAAACCCTAAACCCTAAACCCTAAACCCTAAACCCTAAACCCTAAACCCTAAACCCTAAACCCTAAACCCTAAACCCTAAACCCTAAACCCTAAACCCTAAACCCTAAACCCTAAACCCTAAACCCTAAACCCTAAACCCTAAACCCTAAACCCTAAACCCTAAACCCTAAACCCTAAACCCTAAACCCTAAACCCTAAACCCTAAACCCTAAACCCTAAACCCTAAACCCTAAACCCTAAACCCTAAACCCTAAACCCTAAACCCTAAACCCTAAACCCTAAACCCTAAACCCTAAACCCTAAACCCTAAACCCTAAACCCTAAACCCTAAACCCTAAACCCTAAACCCTAAACCCTAAACCCTAAACCCTAAACCCTAAACCCTAAACCCTAAACCCTAAACCCTAAACCCTAAACCCTAAACCCTAAACCCTAAACCCTAAACCCTAAACCCTAAACCCTAAACCCTAAACCCTAAACCCTAAACCCTAAACCCTAAACCCTAAACCCTAAACCCTAAACCCTAAACCCTAAACCCTAAACCCTAAACCCTAAACCCTAAACCCTAAACCCTAAACCCTAAACCCTAAACCCTAAACCCTAAACCCTAAACCCTAAACCCTAAACCCTAAACCCTAAACCCTAAACCCTAAACCCTAAACCCTAAACCCTAAACCCTAAACCCTAAACCCTAAACCCTAAACCCTAAACCCTAAACCCTAAACCCTAAACCCTAAACCCTAAACCCTAAACCCTAAACCCTAAACCCTAAACCCTAAACCCTAAACCCTAAACCCTAAACCCTAAACCCTAAACCCTAAACCCTAAACCCTAAACCCTAAACCCTAAACCCTAAACCCTAAACCCTAAACCCTAAACCCTAAACCCTAAACCCTAAACCCTAAACCCTAAACCCTAAACCCTAAACCCTAAACCCTAAACCCTAAACCCTAAACCCTAAACCCTAAACCCTAAACCCTAAACCCTAAACCCTAAACCCTAAACCCTAAACCCTAAACCCTAAACCCTAAACCCTAAACCCTAAACCCTAAACCCTAAACCCTAAACCCTAAACCCTAAACCCTAAACCCTAAACCCTAAACCCTAAACCCTAAACCCTAAACCCTAAACCCTAAACCCTAAACCCTAAACCCTAAACCCTAAACCCTAAACCCTAAACCCTAAACCCTAAACCCTAAACCCTAAACCCTAAACCCTAAACCCTAAACCCTAAACCCTAAACCCTAAACCCTAAACCCTAAACCCTAAACCCTAAACCCTAAACCCTAAACCCTAAACCCTAAACCCTAAACCCTAAACCCTAAACCCTAAACCCTAAACCCTAAACCCTAAACCCTAAACCCTAAACCCTAAACCCTAAACCCTAAACCCTAAACCCTAAACCCTAAACCCTAAACCCTAAACCCTAAACCCTAAACCCTAAACCCTAAACCCTAAACCCTAAACCCTAAACCCTAAACCCTAAACCCTAAACCCTAAACCCTAAACCCTAAACCCTAAACCCTAAACCCTAAACCCTAAACCCTAAACCCTAAACCCTAAACCCTAAACCCTAAACCCTAAACCCTAAACCCTAAACCCTAAACCCTAAACCCTAAACCCTAAACCCTAAACCCTAAACCCTAAACCCTAAACCCTAAACCCTAAACCCTAAACCCTAAACCCTAAACCCTAAACCCTAAACCCTAAACCCTAAACCCTAAACCCTAAACCCTAAACCCTAAACCCTAAACCCTAAACCCTAAACCCTAAACCCTAAACCCTAAACCCTAAACCCTAAACCCTAAACCCTAAACCCTAAACCCTAAACCCTAAACCCTAAACCCTAAACCCTAAACCCTAAACCCTAAACCCTAAACCCTAAACCCTAAACCCTAAACCCTAAACCCTAAACCCTAAACCCTAAACCCTAAACCCTAAACCCTAAACCCTAAACCCTAAACCCTAAACCCTAAACCCTAAACCCTAAACCCTAAACCCTAAACCCTAAACCCTAAACCCTAAACCCTAAACCCTAAACCCTAAACCCTAAACCCTAAACCCTAAACCCTAAACCCTAAACCCTAAACCCTAAACCCTAAACCCTAAACCCTAAACCCTAAACCCTAAACCCTAAACCCTAAACCCTAAACCCTAAACCCTAAACCCTAAACCCTAAACCCTAAACCCTAAACCCTAAACCCTAAACCCTAAACCCTAAACCCTAAACCCTAAACCCTAAACCCTAAACCCTAAACCCTAAACCCTAAACCCTAAACCCTAAACCCTAAACCCTAAACCCTAAACCCTAAACCCTAAACCCTAAACCCTAAACCCTAAACCCTAAACCCTAAACCCTAAACCCTAAACCCTAAACCCTAAACCCTAAACCCTAAACCCTAAACCCTAAACCCTAAACCCTAAACCCTAAACCCTAAACCCTAAACCCTAAACCCTAAACCCTAAACCCTAAACCCTAAACCCTAAACCCTAAACCCTAAACCCTAAACCCTAAACCCTAAACCCCTAAACCCTTAACCCCTAACCCTAAACCCTTAACCCTTAACCCCTAACCCCTAAACCCTTAACCCCTAAACCCTTAACCCTAAACCCTTAACCCCTAAACCCCCAACCCTAAACCCCCAACCCTAAACCCCCAACCCTAAACCCCCAACCCTAAACCCCCAACCCTAAACCCTCAACCCTAAACCCCCAACCCCCAACCCCCAACCCTAAACCCCCAACCCCCAACCCTAAACCCCCAACCCTAAACCCCAAACCCCCAACCCCAAACCCCCAACCCCAAACCCCCAACCCTAAACCCCCAAACCCTAACCCCCAAACCCTAAACCCCAAACCCCAAACCCCAAACCCCAAACCCCAAACCCCAAACCCCAAACCCCAAACCCCAAACCCCAAACCCCAAACCCCAAACCCCAAACCCCAAACCCCAAACCCCAAACCCCAAACCCCAAACCCCAAACCCCAAACCCCAAACCCCAAACCCCAAACCCTAAACCCTAAACCCTAAGCCCTAAACCCCTAAAACCCTAAACCCTAAGAAATCCCGCGCCGAATACCGTGGCTCTTCCCACTGCACTCTATAGGCTCTTTGATTTGAATCCGAAACCCAGAGGCCTCGATTTGATTTCTTGCATCTGGGCACACGATCTCCGTGTAGTAGCAGACTCTCACTTAGTCGCTAGGTTGAAACTTAAAACCACCACCATTTTTTTTGGTTCTTGCAAATGCAATAATTCCACCGTTTAAATCGACAAAATGATTTCGGACAGGTGTAGCCGGAAGAAGAATGCAGTTGCTGCCAACAAAAGACCGCCAGTAGCACCGTCTCCTGCGCAAAGACCAACGCAGAGGCGGCGACGGCAACCAGCTAAGGAACTAGAAATAGAAGACATAGAAGATTTGTTCAGCGAAGGGGAGACCCAGAGAATTAGGAAGGCTCTATTGAAATGGTACAGCCTGAACTGCAGAGAGCTCCCTTGGAGAGAAGCGGAGGGAGACGTGGAGAGAAGAGCCTACAGAGTGTGGGTCTCGGAAATGATGCTGCAACAAACGAGGGTTCAGACTGTTATTCAGTACTACCACCGTTGGATGCTCAAATGGCCCACCATTCACCACCTCGCTGAGGCTTCTCTTGAGGTCTGTTGCTTCTCATTCACATTCAACACGATTAACACTTTGACAAAAGAAATAAATAAAATGAACACCTTGCAGGAGGTGAATGAGATGTGGGCAGGTTTGGGCTACTACCGACGGGCGCGATTTCTTTTGGAGGTGCGTTCTGCTCATAAGCTATAAACGTTTCCTTTTGTCTATCTGAGCTGTCCTTCTGTTTTCTTAATTCTGTTTGGATAGATGACCAATAAAGGCACCACTTGAATAAGTGTTTGTTATCTACATGAGGTTCAAACCGTTCATTTGGAAAAAAAAATTGAAGCCCCTCTTATTGGATGATCATGATACGTCCCAAAAATCGAAATTCTTGATCAATGGAGTAACAATATCACCATTTTTCTTGTTCAAATTGTTTGTTGTTCCCAATGATCTCATTTGAAAATAACGTACCCCATCTTAACAATGAGGGAGGAAAAATAACTTTGAAGAAGCATTTTTTCTCTTTCCTTATTTCTATAGAAAAATGCCCTGGTTTCAGTCTCTTTGTTCAACATTGTTAGGGAGCTAGGATGATTAGTGCAGAAAGAGTTCAATTTCCAAATACTGTTTCTCAACTACGAAAAATTCCTGGAGTTGGAGACTATACAGCTGGGGCAATTGCTTCAATCGCGTTTCAAGAGGTGAGTAACTTCTCTTCGACCCAGAATATTTTTCTCTGAAATTGTTTACTCAATAAGGAGCATTGTGTAAGAGCTGTTATATCAGGTGGTTCCTGTGGTAGATGGAAATGTAATAAGGGTGATTGCAAGACTAAAGGCTGTTTCTACCAATCAGAAAGACTCTTTGACTGTCAAGAAATTTTGGTGAGCTTTTCAATTTCGGGAATCACTGCTTGTTCTTTTATGGTATTTGAACTTAATTCCTTTCTTTAAAAGGAGAAGCGGGCATTTCCGGAATGAGCTTGCATTATGCCGTTCAATCTCCTTTCATTTTCGTTCTCATAGAAGAATACCTTAAGAAACATATTTTTCTTCTTCCATCTGTTGTTGATATGAACTGTAAGGGAATATTATTGATATTTCTTTCCAATTTTTCATAATTTCAAATAGATGATGTGCTTAAAATGCCTAAAATGATGCCAATGGGTGTCTGAGAATTCTATCATCACTTTCTGGTTTTCACGTCTATGTGAACAGGAAACTGGCAGCACAATTAGTTGATCCTTTACAGCCTGGGAACTTCAATCAGGCTCTCATGGAACTTGGTGCAACTGTATGTACCCCACTGAGTCCAAGCTGCTGTTCATGTCCTGTATCAGGCCAGTGTTCTGCATTGTCGCTCTCTAGGAATGATAGTTCAGTGCTGGTTACTGATTATCCAGTTAAGGGAGCAAAGGCCAAAAAGAGACATGATTTTTCTGCTGTATGTGTTGTGGAAATATTAGGAGATAAGGAACCACCAGCTGGGCACCAAATCAACAATGGGTTTCTTCTAGTAAAACGGCCTGATGAAGGTTTGCTTGCTGGCCTCTGGGAGTTCCCGTCTGTCTTGCTGGCTGGAGAAGGTGACTTGGTCAATAGGAGAGAACAAATTGACCATTATTTGAATAAACATTTTAGACTAAACCCCAGAAACACATGCAACATAATTTCCAGGGAATACATTGGAGAATATGTCCATGTTTTCACTCACATTCGTCTCAAGATGTATGTGGAATTGTTGGTGATACATTTAAAAGGTTTGATCTCTATTCCTATCGGTTCCCAAATTTATTATCAAAAAGTACGTAACGGTACTTTTGGCTTGTGAGCTACAATGTTATGTAAGTTCTCTTTGGCATAAATTGTAAGCTTTAAGCTATTGTTGGCTTTGATATACTTTTGTATTATGTTTATGTCACCTTATATATGATAATATATACTACGATAATGGTAATGCCACTTGTTTACTATTTCATTAATCTTAAATCACTGGAACCAAAAAATTAATCTCACTCACAATAACATATTATTTAGTTATAATAGTAAATTCTTTCTTTGTTCTTCTGGGTTATCCTTATCATAGTTTTGCTTTGCTTTTAATTGGCATGGAGGTGGGATGAATGACCTGGTTAGCAAGCAGCGGACAGAAACCATGCCTTGGAAATGTGTGGATGCCGAGGCCCTTTCAAGCATGGGATTGACGTCTGGCGTGAGAAAGGTGTTTTCATACTTCCCCTTAAGCGAAAGGTTCCATTGCCCAATTTCATGTTGACTTATAATGTGTTTGCAAAGAAATGGTTTCAAATAAATAAAGGGTTTTGCTATCACGCTTCATTTCTAAGCGGTACAACATGTTCCTCCAATTTGGAAGACAATTTTCTTTTATCTTTCTTAAAAGTTTTAAATTTTTTTGCAATTCGAAAATATTACATGTCAGCTGCACTCAAAGGTGACCACAGAAAAAATCTATTTTGTTTTTCTTTCTAAGTGGCAAGGCATTTCTCCATTTGTAATGGACAAATCATTTACTTTACTCTGATGTCAGTGATAATTGGTGACTTTGCATTTGTGTTATTATTGTGGAGAATGTTGCTATGTTGAAGTAAAAGAGACTGCATCAATTTGAGAAAGTAAGGGTTAAATGCCATATAAATTTACTATTCACTCATAAACTAAACCGAATATGTTGCCTTTCCCACTCTTTTGCAGTACTTACTATTTAAAACTTTAAAGTGAAGTCGAATTTTTATCCAAGACTGTTTATACTTTTAATTAAGATGTGTTTTCTGATGAGTTGCTTTTATTTTGGTGAATAAGAATGGACTTGGTAAGAACTAGTGAAAATTGCTAAAATCTTGGAGTTCTGGAGAACATCTCTGTGACTCACAACGCTTGGTGAGATTGAAATGGTCAACTGTTGCAAAAAGATTGTATCCGATCAATGATCCAATCTGTAGCAATCCCCTTAAATGATACGACATTTACTATTATAGCTAGTCCTTGCTCTAATTCTTTTGTTTTCTCGTTCATGCTCATTCATGCTTGTTCTGGACTTTTAACTATCTAACTGCCTATGGACTGAAATAGAACATATTTGTGAATTTAATCAAATTAAATGCATTAGCCACACTCATGTTCAAACTATACTATTTTTTCATTCTTTGATGAGTAATGATGATACAAAACCTTAATAATGCATTTTGTTTTTGGTGTTTTTCATTTTTATTTTGTATGATAAAAACTTAGCTTCATCTAATCCCTTTCGAGATTTATTTTATATTAAATAGGTGATTCTATCGGACATATTTGGCTTTATTTTTCTTGTTTGATTTTGCATACATTGTCAATTGGTTCTTGTCAAAATCCGCTTCAGTAGGTTAAATGGACTCTAGACAAGAGATCTGTTTAAAATCCTGGATGTCCAAATAATCTACTAGCTGCAAAATATATTCTATGAGGCATAAGTTTAGATACTTTATTTTTTCTTTTGATCAACCACTTCAGATACTTCAACCCACTCTAGTTGCCCAGAGCTATATGTTGACACTTGAATGTCCAAATACCTACTTGCAGGCTAGCAGCAAAGAATATGATGAAATCGTAGTTAAATTATTGCTTCTAGTTCTAGTAAAGACCTTTAGGTGTTGATTATTATAAATATGCATTTCATTACATTCTGGTTGTCATCCCTTGCAGGTTTACACAATGGTTCAAAAATTTAAGCGAGAACAGTTATCCTATGATCCCGCCTTGGAAACCAAGAAATGAAAAGACGCATAACATCTTGAACAATAGAATGGTCCTGGAGCAGGACATGCAGTAATCATTAGGAAGATGCTAAGTGCATTGTTTTGGCATTTTCAGCCTAGTTACTGCACTGTTTGGCCTAGCCACGCAACGTGCAGATATACTATGAGAGCATCGGGCAGGTATTCGCATTTTGCGTTAGTTCAGGTGCTTAATTTTTTTGTTGGTACACAGCTCCTTAAATTTTCATTATATATAAGAATATGTTTTGGGACCATGATGATATTTAGCTCAAACTTTGACAGCCAGATGGGCTTGATTCATTTGAAGCAATGTCTATTCCTTCCTCTCATTTCTTAAGATAAATCTCTTTCATGGATATGAGCAACTTCGGATGTAACGACCCGTACCAAAAAGTAAAAATATGTGAAATTATCGAGAAAAGACGGTTTTATTCTAGGGTTTAGGAGTTTAAAAGCCACTTTTTGTGTGAGAATACTTTTGGAATTTTTTCTTGTACTATTGGTTAGAGCATTTGTAGCATAGTAATCAAATTTAATTTTTAGATAAATTTAATAAAAAATTGATCCAAAAATATCAAAATGGGCTTACAGTAGATTAAGTAAATTTAATATAAAATTTATTTTTTTATTAGAATGAGCTATTAATAGCTAGTTGTTTCTCACTAATTATTTCTTCATCTCGTTTTACTTTCCTCTTTCCTTCATCTTTTTTATCATCTTTCTTCAAACTCTCTCTTTCATTCTCAAAATTCATCATCATTTGCATTCAAAAACTCTAAATTTTTGTGGGTTATCCAAAAATTCAAAGAAAAAAAATGAATTTCTAAATTTTTTCTATTTCTCAGTTGTTAATTGACTCGAACTTTTCGTATAAGGTTGTGAAAAGTTTTATTTTTTTCCTGTATTTGGAAAATAAATGTTTTGATATTTCGCAGTTTTCAGATGACAATTGAGAAGATCGAGTTGTTGCGAATAAAGCTTGAATATAATAATTTTAATACATTCAACAATTCATAGGAAAAAGTGAAGAAAAAATAATGTTTCTTCTTTTCTCGAAGGCGAAAAATATCTTTCGTCACATATATCGCCTCTCAAATAAGAATTTGAAGTTTAGAGTTGCTACTCTCATTTTCTCTTGAAATGAATTCTCATTTGAATTATAAGTTATTGCATTTGGCTCTGAATTCATTTTATCCAATTTCACCGTTAAAATTGGTATATCTATTTAAAACGTTAAAAAACTAGATATATATGTAGTGAGTTGTACGAATTATAGATTTGATCGATTTTGCACTCAAGATATACATATTTATTTGAAGCATTAAAAAATTGTGAGTTCTATTTCAAATTTGATAAAAAATTTAACAAATGGGTCAAAGTATAACAATTTGAAGAGTTCATGATGGAAATTATAAAATTTGAAAACTTAAGTATGAATCTGCTATTAGATGTAAATCACAGGGTAGTAAAATATAATTTACCCATATATTTAAGTTTGCGTGTACTTTCTCACTCTTGGCAAAAAGAACACACTTTTGTCACTATCTCGAATCCTTTAGGAAGAAGAAAAAAAAAAAAAAAAAAGAGGAAGAGGAAAAGGAAAAGAAAATAAAGAGAAAAAAAAAGGAAAAACACCAAACCCTCCTCATCCATCATTATCTCGGTTTTTTTCATAATATCAAGGACACTATCATCTCCCTCTACTTTCCACGGACTCAACCACACCCTCTTTGCGCCGTGAGGGACTGCAATAGATGATGGGGCAAAGCCTTGAAAGTAGGCTGAAACTTCATGTCCAGTTTTCGACCACGACCAGTCTGGGATCTCATTTTCTACTTCAATTTTGGATTCCTTGGCTTAAGTAAATATATTTTTGGCTATTAGAATATAAAATTTAGTGGAGAAATAAGGGAGATATGGAGCTTTGAAATTCGGATGGTTATGAGGTTTACGGCCAACAAAGGGAAGTTGAAGATGACAAGCGAGTGGGGAAGACCACCTATCCCTCCTCATATGCATGGTGGTGCGTGGAGCCCTCCCTCGACCTTTGGTAACTCGTGCTTTTATCTTTTCAATGTTTCAGATCTTTTGGTGTAGGTTTCGAGTCCATTAAAATTCGTTTAAGGACTGTTTTAGACGTTCAAAAAGTTATTTTTACCGTATTTAGAGCATATGTGACATCCCAAGGTTTAGGATTTTAAGTTGATATTGGTTGTTTAGTAATGCCAAGTGATGTTTCTGACAAATGTGGTGGCTCCGAAGGTCACAGGCGATCGAATAGCTTGGAGATTGGACTTAATTAGACGCGATAGTGACGGCGTATGTGGAGCAACAAAAGCGACACTGGAAAACTTATGGATGTACCATAATGTGTGATGGTTGGATAGGTCCAACGAAGTTATCCATAATTAACATCATGGTATATAATGACAGGACCCATCCCAATCCCCCCGGGATTAACGCGAGATGACCGTACTCCCGTCTAACACAAAGTTTCAGACAAGAGATATTTTCAACCTTTGCCCTCCCGGGCTATCAGAGTACGCCAGGATTCGGAGGAGATATGTGATATCTCGGTCTCTACTAAAGTCCACATCCGATGTCAACCTGAAGGGCAGTCAAAACATTACAAGCTGTGAATGGAAAAAACCAAGAGTTTATAAAAACAGTTTATCGAAGACATTTGTACCCTTCACTAAAAAACATGCATGCATTCGAAAACCATTTAACCAAATGGACCACATGTGGGAACTATGCCCAAATCAGAAATAAACAAAAGGTCGAAAAGACCACAATGAAATCGACCATACGGGCCACTGCCCAAATCCATAAAAAACCAATAAGGGACTCAGCCCATAACCAGAAACATACTGAAACCAAATACACGAGCCACTGCTCAATCCTGTGCACGCATGTGCACACCACATATCACATATCATATATCCATGTATATATATCATATATACATATCATTCACACAACCAATCCTGTCACGGTTTCCAAAGCTACGCGCGTGCTACCCGGGTCTCAATCCGAGTCTTCTCAAAGTCAAGGTCAATGTCCGCAGACCACTGACCTTACCCGAGGTTATAGTAACCAGCCTTCCTGAGAGTAAGGAACCCGATGGGAGCAACTCCCACTCAGTTAGTGCTCCGTGACTACTCTGGGGTCCACCCAGGCCAACGACCCTCCCCGGAGGAGATAGAACAAGTACGGAAGGTATATGAACATATATATACATAACATAAATATCCATGCCCGGTTCCCCTGAACCGTCATGATCCATAATATCTATTCCATTCATATATATATATATATATATATATAACATCCTCCATGCCCGGTTCCCATAAACCGTCATGTACCACAACAACATAATAAGGGTTCGTGCCGGTTCCTATAAACCGTCATGAACCATAATAACATAACCAGGGTTCATGCTGATCCCCATAATCCGTCATGAACCACGATACCATAACAAGGGTTCATGTCGGTTCCCATAAACCGTCATGAACCTGGGAATCCATTTAAGGTTCCCCGACCTGAAATCAAAACCGTAAAATAACCTGGGTCTCATGCCGAACATATGACATCAACTGGGCACCGTGCCCGATATCTGAGGTCATATGCCCGAGACAAAACCAAATGGGTCTCATACCCGAGTTTATCCTTTTGAAATCCAATTCCAAATCATTTAGACCATTAAAGAAATACAGACCCGTATAAGCACCGTATAAGGTTGAAACCTCGAAATACGTGCTTATACATAACACAACCAAATGCACCCATGGCATCATCAAACATGTAAATAAATATATAATAAACATCTATGCATGCACCAATTTAGAAAATCAAGGTCCACTCACAGACCGTCCGAGCTGCCGCCTCGATTTGAGTGCTATACGGCTCCCCCCGAGCCAATCACTGTCACCGGGACTCCCGAACCTGTCCAAATCGTAATAGAAGGTTAATAACTACTTAATTAACCTCTCATTAAAGCCCCGTAATTTTTTTAAACTTTTAACTATTTTTAAACCGATCATAAATCTTCTGATGCCCCAAAACATATCGAGATGGTGTCCGATTGACACGAAACCAGTCCCAAAATGTTCGTTACATCGAATAGAAGATTTCACGTGTTGAATACTTTCCCAAATTACTGTTCACGCGCCCCCACGCGCCCCTAGAAGACTGAGAATACTATTCATCATCCCTAACCTTGGACGAACCGGTTCACCTGCAACTGAACCGGCCTGGACTGGTTCAGAACCTAAAACCCGTCCATTTTGTGTCCTTTTCCTTCCTTTTTAATTCCTAAAGCTTCCTACATTCATTTCCAATCTTTTAGACCATTAAAACGAAGCAAAACCCGTAAAACCCGTACCTTAACCCGTCGTTCATGGTGGCCGGACTTTCCCCCGCTGTTCACGGCTGTTCCCGGCCATCCTAAACCCCAAAATCAATCCTATTCGACTCCTAGAGTCCCCAGAAATATTTCCCAATCCTTAGAATTGAATAAAAACCAACAAAACCGATTTTAGAATTTTGAATATTCTTACCTCACGGGTTTCTCCTTCTTGCCGCCGTCCACGGCGGTTCTGGCCGCCCAGCAACCTCCTCAATCTCTCACTCACTCTCTGGGTCTCATAGGTGATCATATGGGGTTGGGTTGAATGGGTTTGGGTTCAAGGTTTTGAATGAGATCGGGTTGTGTTTTTGGGAATGAAGGAAAATGGTCGATGGAGATAATATGCATGAAGGAAAAAAGATGGCTTGTGGATGGGTGACACTTGTCACTCATCCATAGGGCAGGGATTAAATATCTGGGCCCCACTAGAGTCCAAAAGTTAGGTCGTTTCGTAATTCGTGCAATAGTGCACTTGAACTTCCGTGAACCGTAACTTCGTCGTCGAACGTCTGAATTCGATGTGCAGCCTGTCTATGGATTCCTATCGTCCCGATATACATAACGGTCTTCAGCCCTCGGCCATCGGACCTCTCGGTCAAAAAGTTAACATTTGTCCCTTTTTAACCATAATTACTAAATTGCCCCTAAACTTCTGAACGTCATAACTTCTTCCTCGAACGTCGGAATTGAACGTGCCACCTGTCTATGAACTCGTGACGCCACGAACTACATCACGGTCATCGGTCAAAGTCCATTTGACCACCCAAATGAAAAGTCAACATTTTGCCCACGCTCAGGGGCAAAACGGTCATTTTGCATAGTTCGTCCAATTTTACCTAACTAATCACGGATTAACCTCACTAATCGTGATTAGTCACTAATCTAATCTAAGAATTTGGGACGGGTCGTTACATATAATAAGGGTTCAACTGTATTTCTCATGTCAATTGATTCTTCCAAATTCTATAAAGACTATTTGTACATACAAAATTTGTTGAAGGAAGTTGTTCAGGAGGTTGAAGTACAAAATGTTGTACAGATCGTTACTGATAATGGGTCGAACTTCAAAAAGGCTGGGAAATAACTGATGAAGATGTATCCGATCTATTAGACTCCTTGTGCAGCCCATTGTATAGACCTAATATTTGAAGATATTGGGAAGAATGAGACAATGACGCTCATCATAAAAAATGTTAGGTAGGTAACTAACTACATTTATAATCATCTATGGTTATTAGCTCAGATGCATGAATTATGTCAAGGAGACTTGGTTCGTTCTGGTGCAATAAGGTTCGCAACCAACTATATTTGTATAACAGTATAGTTAAGTATAAAGTTTGCCTTAGAAGATTGTTTACCAGTGATCAATGGCATGTTAGCCCATTGAGTAGGAAAGTGGAAGGCAAGAGGGTTGAGGCTCATATCATCGACCAAAGATTTTGGGAGTCCTTGGAGATGATGCAATCAATATATGAACCTTTTACTGCATCCTTCGAATTGTTGATACAGAGGTAGTCCCAACCATGCCAATCATGTATGATATGTTCAATCGAATGAAAGAAAAGATAACCCATCTTAAAGGAAAGAAGTGGGTCCTCAAAATCATACATGAGCGATGAGAAAAAACATTAGTACATCCCTTACATGCCGCTAGTATATTTCTATTTTATTGAACTTGTTAATATTTTATTTTGTTGTTGTTTACTAAGCAAATTTCATTCATGATTTGCAGCTTATTACTTGAATCCCCGATATCAATATCAAGCAGGTGTTGGGCATGACTCCTACCTCGTCCAATTAGTTCAACAAGTATTCCTCAAACTGAATCCAAATGGACAATTGGGTTTACAAAATTTTGGAATAGACGTAAGTTCACTACCATATATGAATCTTGATATTTTGGAATATGTACATCTATGACATGATATTAATATTATTCTTAATGTAGTTAATCAACTTTAGAAATCGTCGGAAAACATTTTGTTCACATATGTCTGTACAATCACGAACGAAAATGCCTCCAGGTATATGTTTGCATTTAACTTGATATTGTATGAATTAGCACTTTATAATGCCCTTTACATTAAACTTGATATTGACAGCTGAGTGGTGGAAACTATATGGCTAAACTTCTCTAGTCTTACAACAAATTGCAATTCGTATATTATCATAAACTGCATCATCTTCGGCATGTGAGAGAAATTGGAGTACATTTACTTTAATTCATACAACGCAAAGAAATCGTCTCGCATATTCAAAGTTACAACAACTTATTTTCTGTTATTACAACATGAAAGTCAAGTTAAGAGATTAAGAAGCTTAAACAGGTAAAGTTGTGGAAAAAGATTGCGTTGACCTTTTGGAAATTGTTGGTCAACACGTGGAAGGTAATGAGGTTGATTCATTTCAAGCATGGATTATGCCAGCTCACTTGGATGATGATAGTGGAAGGCCTGACCCTTAAGTATCCCATCTTTTCTAGTGAACACGGTGTTAATGTCGATAGAGTGCTATATGAAGAAATGGGGAGTGAGGAAGTAGAAAGTGAGCGGGAGATGTCTTCATGGGAGAGATCAATGCTTGGTTCTACCTCTAGACGTGACTTGCGAGCTGATGCTACTAGTAAGGGACTTCATCAAAATAAATCTCCGGATGATGATGATGATGATGATGGAGGAGGAGATGATGTTGAGACAAACGATGAAGATAAGGATGACAGAGGGGATGATGACGGGGGAAATGAACATGTAACAGAAACATATGCACCCTTGAGCCAATTTACTGGAGAGGCGGGTTTCACTCATGTCACCCAAGATTATGATCATGGCTGTAGAGAATGAGGAGTAGGAATCGGTGGTGTTGGGAAAGATTACACTCAGACACACAACATATATGAAGGTTATGGAAACCCATTTTCTGAGCGGGAGATGTCTTCATGGGAGAGATCAATGCTTGGTTCTACCTCTAGACGTGACTTGCGAGCTGATGCTACTAGTAAGGGACTTCATCAAAATAAATCTCCGGATGATGATGATGATGATGATGGAGGAGGAGATGATGTTGAGACAAACGATGAAGATAAGGATGACAGAGGGGATGATGACGGGGGAAATGAACATGTAACAGAAACATATGCACCCTTGAGCCAATTTACTGGAGAGGCGGGTTTCACTCATGTCACCCAAGATTATGATCATGGCTGTAGAGAATGAGGAGTAGGAATCGGTGGTGTTGGGAAAGATTACACTCAGACACACAACATATATGAAGGTTATGGAAACCCATTTTCTGAGGATTCCATGACAATTAGTTTTGAGTCAATGAGTTTGGGCACCTATCCTAGTAACAACTCAAATGATCCATATGCTTATGGTACATATGGTTACCACCAGTTAGACAGTCATCTCCTTTAAATGTCACATGGTTATGGAGGCTATGAAGATTCTCATCTCAATGAAGATTATGCAGAAGTTAGTTGGGTAAATTCTAACTACCCCATCTCTGGATGAAAAATAGGTCATTCAAAGGAAGTATACGAATACTATGTCCAACAATACATTTCCGTTTGGTTAAGTAGCATCACTTAGCAAAACTTTTGTGTCTTTGTAGATGAAGGCCAATCTAATTTTCAATTTGGTAGACATTCTACTTATTTTTAATGAAGTTTAATGTGTAAAATATTCTTAGTGTAACATTATAAATACAATTATGTTTTAATTTAAATTTATCTTTAAAGTTTTATACTGTTAGTTATCGGCTGACCTATATTTTATTATATGATTCATCATATATTTATTATATCAAGTCATTTTATAGTTTTTATTAGTCATATATAATTATTATTGGGTATTTAAGTTTTTCCTAAGTTTCATTCTAAATTTTCAATTTTTAGACTCAATTTCTATTATTTTTGTTGACTATAAATAATATCATTATGATATCAGGACAAAATATCCATAAATTCGATCAGTCAGATATTTCATGACCTCAACTAATTTCATCTTTTTACTTTCCAAATGCCCATTACCCAGCCAATCACCATATCCTATGGAGCCCACCTAGCACTAACTAGATTAGGAGGGTGACGACCCAAGGATCTGTGTCGCACCTCGCTGCTCGCGGCACCTTGTGTGTAGCCATCCATTGCTTTAAGTCTCAAAATTGAAAATTGAAGGCCCTATCTCTCTCGCAGTCGCAGAGGCAATGGTGACCATAAGCTCTCTGGTTGGAAACGTGCCCCAAATCCGTCCGGCAAGAAGAATAGCCAGAGACGACGGTTATTTGCATAGGCGGCTGAATTCGGCGGTCTTTATTCCTAGTGGTCGTGGCGCTCTCATCCCTTTGCATATCAATTGTCTATCTTTATGTTCTCCAACCAGGTGATTTTTTGTTTCTTTCAACCCTCTTATAGAAAAGAAATACGACTCAACAGTAGTACTAGTGGCCTCTTTCAAATCTGATACTTGGTTTATTTGCTCTCTCCCGCTTCCTAGAGCTGTTCATTCCCAAGTCCTTGTTTTTATTAATCTTTCCAGCCCTTAAGTAACTGGTCAAGTAATTACATGAACTTGATATATATATATATATATATATATTAACGGCGAAGTTGTACTATATGGCTATACATTTTCAATGCGCCTATAATTCATTGGATTTTACATGATAACTTACATTCACTTTCAGGCATTTTCTTTGGGGTGAAAGGTGCCTGCTTGAAGCTGGTGCTAGTGGATCAGGTTTACATAGAAATACTGATGCTCGGGAACAATGTATCTCCATTCTTGTAGAGCCAGTGATCAAAGCACTTTTTGCAGGGAAGCATAGCTGCATATGTAGCTCGTTTTCTCGAAACCAAATTCGACATCGGCCTAGTACATCTCCATCGATTGCCTTTAATGACAGAACTTCTTTTTGTTTATCCAAGCCTAGACTTGACAATGCTGCCGTAAGTAGAGCACACCCAATTTTCTTCTGTTTGATGCATATTTTGTGTACAGTTTGCAAAATTATTAATATTACATTTGTGCATTTATGATGACGAACGATGCTAGGTATGATGAAAAATTTATAATATTACTATGAAAAAAGAAATTATTATTTGAACATTTAAACATGAATTATCTCTAGTTTCTCTCCTTCTGGACCCTATAAATGTTCATAACAAAATGTATGCAACTGATTGAACAATGCTGATTCAGCTCAGAGCAGCATTATTTCTTTTCAGCTTGAATTGCATTCATGAAACAATAATTTATAAAAAATTACAATGGAAATATGTTTAACTCCAGATTGTAGGTTGATTATAGGTGACTTTTTAAAAAACTTCCAATTTACCATTCTTGATGATAGTTATGAGACTAGGTGGCTCCACTATTCAGGGTTCTAGTTAGCTTGGTATTTTTGTTTCTTTTATCTTCCATATTAAAAAAAAAAGTTTTGGTAGGTTATAGTATTGCTTGCATTATTTGATATTTAGTATTGCTCATCTTCTGATTCATATTCTGTTTCTTTTGGGTTGTATGTGGGTTTCTTGACCTCCCGTCTTCCTTTTCCATATCTTATTTTCTCATTAAATGTAATTCTCTTTGTCGACAAGAAAGTCAATGCAATGTAATTCTCTTTATCAACAAAAAAGTTATGTTCCTAGTCAAATTTTAAGGCGTATGCAATGAAATGCCCCTAAAATTGACACCGAATCTCACTTGACTCCTGGAAACAGATTTTGTGCCATTGTGTCCCCATCGAATATTACGTGTACCACCATCCCCATCTTCAACAACCATGGGAGAAAGCCAAAACTTTACAGGAACATAATCTTCTCACATGCATAAACCTATGAAATTGTAGAGAATTTCGTTTGTTAGATGTTTCTACCAATAAAATCAAATATAAAAAAAATTGGTTTATTAAAAGAATAGAATATATTTGAGGAATTGGGATTAAATTGAAGAGGGTCCGATCTGGACATAGTGGATGTTTTGCTAGAGAGATAACCCAACTCTCTGGCTATTTTGATTGGTGGGTTTTTGAAGTATTATTGAAGGATGCCATTGTTGGTTCTTGATGATGGGTTTTTGGGTAAGGATTGAGTCAGTTCTGGGAGCTGTTTTGGGTTTGGGAATTTAAAAACCTGAATTGTTGTTGTTTGTTGGATTTATTGCTGCTATTTGTGTTTGGATGGTGGCGAGTGGTATGTCTGCGAGTTCATGTTCAGTGGCTTCTGCTTTTTTGCTTTTTGTTGGGCCGTTTGTCCTTGGTTGTCAAACTTTGAGTGGGATAGTCTTGGTCGTAAAAAATTTGTCTCCTTGTGTGTTAAAACAGAGGTTGTCAGGAAGCTGTTAGTAAGTAGGTATTTCAAATATCCTTGTATATGTGATAAGTTGATTATTTAGTAACTATATTTATCATGCTGTGTTCATCTACCTTAGCAGCACACAATCAGCAATCCGGTGACATCTCAAAGAAATATCGCGTGCTCCACATTGCAGGAATCATCTACTTCCACTGGCAAGTTGTTCTATTTTCGCAATTTAAAGTAGGGGTTCATTGCCTTCTGATTATCTGACACATTATAGGGCAAGCATTGGTAAAATGTGAACTCCTTTTGTCCCTCACGTACTAGTTGCTGAAGATACAAATGAGGTCAACACAGCTCCAAAAGCAGCTCCAGGAAAGCCTAAAGTTCCAGCAAAAGCTCTAGCCAAGCCATTGCCTCAAATGATGGAGGAGGATGTTATCCCGCCACTGAAAGCAATACTCGAAACACAAGATGAACTCTCTGATATTGAACTATCTTTTCAAGACAACAAGGTCAGCTACCTGATTGTCTTTCCTAGGCACTGTGTAACGTAAAGCCAATTATTACAATACTATTTTGATACTTTGGTTTCATTGAAACTGAATATAGCTGGAAGGTTCCTTTTTAAAGAAGGGCAATCCGTATATATTTTGGGCCTTCTTTCCCAATGGAGTCCTCACAGGTATGTCTTGTGAAGTACTCTGGTTATATCTCAAAACGAATAAATTGCTCATATTACTTTCTTGCTTGGGAAATGTGCAGGTCCTAAAGGGTTTTCTCTGTCTTCCTATGGCTCTGGAGCAAGCACTGTTGAGCCTTTTCTCATCGATGAGAAGAAAATTACGGCAAATCTGATTGTCTTTTGGATTGAAAAGCGTTTAGCAGCTCAAGGAATCATTCCGGTTTGGAAAGACTAAAGCGGGTACGGGTTTTCTCATCCATGCATTCCTTTTTGGATAGGGAAAACTATATTGCGTTTCCTTTACTGCCCCTTGCGCCTTGCTTTGAATCAACCAAAAATGAAACCCTGTGATTCAAAATGTTGAAATCTATAAACAAAATTGTGAAGTGCATTTCATTCTTAATATGATCTTCGAACTTTGATTCCTCCAATGTCAATGTTCTAGACATTTCTTGCTCGTCAATTGCATCCTTATGCCCTCAATTGCATTCTTCAGCTTAAAAATATATGTAGGCATAAGAGTTATTTGAGTTTAAGCCCGGCTGTAAGTTCTAAGTCATATGCCTACATTTTTGAGAAGTTAATTGGATGTGTATCTAACTGGGACACGTGTGGATTCATGTAATCTAATATTCAAGTAGAAAATGTGGTACAAGACTTTAACAAGTCAAAGCCCTAACCTGATGTGCTAAAGGAACAGGGCCGATCAGCAGGTCAGTGGGGAACCTGAGTGACATGGCTGACAGGATCTGTATTTGCAAATAAGGCAGTAGATATGTCAGGATTCAGAGGGAGGCGGAGATAGTCCAACTTATTTTCCTGGGATGGTAAAGTCACTGGAACGTTTGAATAGAAATATGCAAAGTAAGTTTGTGTGTAGACATCAGACATTGTTACCAAAATGAAGAGGAAGAGGTCTCCGTATATAGAGACTTAATGGGGCATGTTTCCATGTATTGAGAGGACTAGGATTCCCTAGGGATCTACCACCATCACAACCCCTACCACCACCAACACACCCCCCCCCCCCCCTCCCCCCAAAAAAAATATATATATACCCTACCGTTGAACCCCGATAATATGGACTTTATTTTTAATTTTATAGAAAAAAATTTGATTGTAACTATATACAATATATATTATACATATATAATATTTTTTATATGCATAATATAATAAAGGGCCTAAGAGGCCAAAGAAATCAAACACTAATGGGCACATGAGGCAAAGAGGACAAAAAAATACAATGTTATTTTTAATTGTTTAATGAAATTCTTAATAACTCACTCATTCTCTTTATTGGGATATAAAAGGGTAGATGTGAAATTTATTACTTACAAATTCTGTTTAGTGACTTTTGAATAAAAAAAAGTTTGAGATAAGGTCTTATTTTGTTTAATATACAAATATTAAAGATTTTAAATAAAAGTAAAAGTTGTTAAGTATGTGGTTGAAAAGTTAAGTCAATTCACGAAAAGGTCTTCGATAAGGTCGTATGATGAGGGCTAGATCTCCCTCTGGCACGGGCATTAACGAAGGCCACGGAGGGAGATCTAGCCCTCATCATTTGGCCCAGAAACCCACTGGTTTATGGGTACCCGATAGGCTCGATGACAAAAAGTCCGATCCAGTCCGATATGGGCCATGGGCCGGCCCGACCCGCATGTTGAAGGGCTGGACTTGGGCTTAGGGTATTCAAGCCCGCTAGGCCTGATAGGCCCGAGCCCGATAAATCTCGGTAAGCCCAGCCCGACCGGCCCAGTTAAACCCGACCCTTAAGCCCGAAAATATAACATAATTATAAATTAAGAATTGATACCCAGTCCAATCTTATTACTACTATCATAGCCAAAATACAAAACTTCAACTAAATCTCAACCTAGTGTCATTTAAAAGCCCAATGCCCAAACCAAACCCTAACCCTAAATTCAAAAAAACTCATTAGATCTCTGACTCTCTTAGCGACCTCCTTATCCTATCTTAGCTTTATGGTCGAAAAGTTAAGTCAATTCTTCAAATCCAATAGTACCCCTCCTTAGTTTATTTCAATATTCGATAATAATATTTAAGCTCAACTCATTTTTTTTTTATTTTTTACAATTAGGTAGGTACAAATGGGCTTAGTAGGTCTGACCCGTAAAATCCGATAAAAGTCCGGCCCAAATCCCAGCCCGATAAAGGGCATGGGCTTTCATATTTATTGACAGGACTGCCCCCGAAGGGACATTGATAACCGTGCCGGATCCTGCTCCCGTCTGACAAGTCGACTGAAGTTCCCAAATTACCCTCAGTACTTGCCAAACAAGGGATAGCCACATACGTACTCACGCATACCTCCGCCTCTCGATCAACCTCGATCAACGTGCCACGACCTGGAGGGTCAATAAAAACACAAAAGGTATGAGTGGATAAAAATGAATCAGTTATAAAACAGTTACAGAAAGACATGTCTACCCTCGACGTAAAACCAATGCATGCATTCGAAAATCATTTCACAATCCATTTCATTTCCAACATAAGAAAACTGTGTATGAGAATCAAAATCATTTTCTTTTTCTTAACCTTCGGGTCTTAGCCCGCAATCATAAACACAGGGTCTCAGCCCAAAATCATGAATCAAATCCAAGTACATAACATAACTCAAAAGTCCATCAAAACCACATAAACCGGGCCACTGCCCAACACATTCGAACATCGGAAAATCAACAATAAATCTAAAATCAATCAGTTTGCTGGATATCAATTACTGAGTCTTTAAACTCACATATATCAGGCCTTCCCGGGATATCAACGAGTCTTTAAATTCAGAACATAATCAATAGGCCTCGGGGGGTATCACAATAACCGAGTCTTTAAACTCAATCCGGGTCTTTAAACCCAATCCGAGCCCGCCCCCCGTCATCAATTGACCGGGTCTTTAAACCCAAAACATGATCCAGCAATAGTACCGGGTCTTTAAACCCAAAACATGTGAAATTCACAACCAATCCGAAATCACATTTTGTCATAATAGGACTTATGTCCGAATTTCACATTCAAAATCCCCAATCATATCTGTCATCCATTCCCAAATTCGAATTTGCAATAATGATTCTGTAAGCTAGCATCCGGAATAACCATTCCGAACCAAAATCCGAAAATCCACTTTCACGTTTTCCGAAATCTGAATCTCTTTCATCAAAATTACTTTTATGCCCTGGGCATCAAGTCCGAAATCACCTTTTCCAAAATCCGTTTTAAATCTTTGAAATCAAATCATATTTCAAATCACAAGGTCAAAGCATCAAAACCATGATCAAAACAGAATATACTCAAAATTTCGTAAAACGAGCAAATCCGTAATAATCTCAAAATCCGTGTCAAAATCGTAAGTCATACTCACAATCATAATCAAAACATCCTTAAAACATGATACGCACAAATCATGTAAAATCGTTCATCAAAGCATAAGAGAAATCATAGTCTCGAAATACGTGCAATTTCGTATTGCATATCAAAATACGTATAACTATGGAAATCAAAATCACCGTAAGTTATAATCATAATCATAGAAATCATAGAAACATTATGCATGCATTAAATTTTAGAAAGCAAAGTCCACTCACACACCTTCCATAACGCTCGTTTTCGCATTGCACACATTTCCTTAATTTCCGACATTTTTCAGGAATCTCGAATCCTGTCCGAAATCATTCTTTAGTGTCACTAAGGACTCAAATAACATCATACTAATTTTCCATAATTTTCGGGAATTAAATATTAATTAAAAACGTAATATAAACTTTCGGACCCTCGAAACAATATCGAAACGGTATCCGATTAACTTGAAACCAACGCTAAAATGTTCGTTACATTGTATAGGACAAAAGTAGTGTTGAACTCACCTAAAAAATCGGGCCCACGCGCTGCCGTAAGTGGCTGCACGTGAAACTCACGCGTCTACTACAGTGATGCTACAGTGTCACCTTCCTCACCCGACTCTCTGCTAAACGGGTCCCAAACTCGCGACACAATCCGATCCAATCTTCTGAAATTACAGCTTAATTCTTTCAATTTGTCCATTGAAAACCTTCCATTGTAACTTAATTTAAGTTCTCCGTTATTAAATTCACACATCAAGCCCTAAATCGATCATTTCCCTCATGATCAATCAAACGGGTCAAGCTTTGAAACTCACTCGAATCAACTCAGTTTTCAAATTAACTTAAACAGAAGCTTCATAGTACCTAAACGAACACTAAACCATAACCAATTTCAGGAAAACTTACCCGTAGGTGATCGTCCTCAAGCCTGAAATTTCTCCAGAACTGGAACTTGGGTTCTTGGCCAAACCGCGATTGATTTCCTTCAATGTTGGTACGGTTGAACTCTAAATGATCCCAGAAGACTGTTTCTAACCTTGGTTTTGTTCCTCTCGACTCACAAATTAAATTCGATTTTTCCCTCCAATTTTCCCAAAATTTTCCCGACTCAGTTTTCTCTCCAATTCTCAGTCTCTTCCTCTCCAAATGACCCTCTCGGCTCACTCTCACTGCCTATAATCAATTCGACCTTCACATCAACCTAAGGAACCTCTCAGACCCACTGTGTTTCTGTTTCCCGCAAAGGACCCAAACCCATTACAAAACTGCACCCGTGCTCTGTGTTCTTCACAGTCTAGCAAGCCTAACTCCACTCTGTCCTCAGTATTAAACAATTCCCCCAACCAAAGCCACTAACAGTTAAACAATTCCTTGATTAGACCACTCACAGCACGGTGGTTCAGTCCCTACTCCACTGTTTCAAACAGTGTCCCTGTGGAAATTACTATTTTGCCCTTCTTCCCAAAATTACCAAAATGCCCTTCTCGTTTTAGGATCATAACTCACCCGCCCGATATCCGTTTTCAGCGTGCCTCCTGTCTAAGGACTCAGGGCATCGAGACCTACCCAACGGTCCTCGGCTTACGTACAAAGTCCATGTCGTTTGAAAAGTCAACAAATTCCCCATTTTTCGTCCTAATTACGAAAATGCCCTTGAACTTCCGAACGTCATAACTTCTTCCCTGATCGTCGGAATCGGGCGTGTCACCTGTATATGAACTCGTGACGTCCCGAACTACGTCACAGTCATCGGTCAAAGTTCGTTTGACCGCTTGAGCAAAAAGTCAACCGTTCGCCCATTAACTAGGGGCAAAATCGTCATTTTCTTCAAGTTTTCCCAATTTTCCTTTTTCAAAAGTCCAGGTCGTTACATTTATGATCAAACTCGTTCGACCCGGCTATGAAATAGGCCCGGCTCGGTCCAAGCCCAAAAATTTTGGGTCGGGCTTGCCCGACCCGGCCCAATGACGAGACCTAGGGAGATCCCATACCTGTAACGATCCGGAAATTCGAAAAAGGAAAAAATTAGAAAAATTGGAAGGAAATGACGATTTTGCCCTTAGTTATGGGGGGCAAAATTTGACTTTTTTATTGGGACCTTGTATGGACTTTTCGTAAGGACCATTGTGTAGGTCGCAAGACGCTGAGTCTGTAGACAGGCGACATGCGTCAATTGGAGTTCGGACGTGGAAGTTACAGGTCTAGAACTATGAGGGGCATTTTGATAATTATGTGATGTAGGGGCAAAATGGTAATTTGGGGCATGGATAGTTAATTGGCTAATTCAGCCATACTTGGTGAGTCATGGGGTTCACTAAGTGACATCTATCACTTGGCACAATTAGCTGGAGGTGGACTCGAAATGGGGTGTGCACCGTGTATGTGGAAATTTCAAATAAAAACAGAACATGATCGATCAAGATGAGTCCACCGCCCAAACGTTTGAATTACTAGGTAGTTGGATAAATTGAGAGGATATTAGAGTGACAGGGAGAGGAGAAACAAAAAAGACCAGAGAGGAAGAGGTGTTGTAAAAACCCGAAACCCAACTACTTGAAATTCAATGGGATCAAAGTCGGATTTGAACTTATGGATGTTGATGACTGTACTTGAGTTTAGGTTTAGCTTTCTGGAACCCAGGCGACTCAAACTACTTCTAAAACGAAGAGAATTGGTGTCATTTTGGCCATGAACGGAGTACCTCAATCCCTCGAAAATTCGAGGTTGAGTTCAGGTAATTGGAGGTAAAGGCTTTCGAAATTGAATTCAAAATCATCTTTAAAAGTCTACGATGTTGTATGACTAATTAATTGAAGGATTCAATGATGATTTGATGAACTCAGACGATGAACATTCTTCGAAAATTGGCATGAAGTTGGATTAGTTTAAAGTAGCTATTGATGTAATTGATTCCACAAAACCTTAATTATGCTCAAACCGATGCAATTCGACGCTTTAAATGGTGCAAATGATGCAGAATTGGTGGACTTCTAATCCGGTTGAATCGCAAGACCACATAAAGGGGAAATGGGTAGAGGAGACGATGAACAGTAACATAGTACTGTAGATGGCACGTGGAGGGGGCGTGAGACCGAATCTCAAGGTGATTTCAACATGAAACTTACTCCTTTTAATGTAACGAACATTTTGGCATTAGTTTCGAGTCGATCGGACACCGTTTCGATATAGTTTCGAGGGTCCAAAGTGTTATGTTTTGTTTTAAATTCGTATTTAATTATCAAAAAAATTATCGGAAGTTAATATGATCTTAATTGAGTCATTAGTGACCCTTAAGAATGATTTTGGACAGGACTTGGAATTCCTGGAAAGTATCAGAAATTACGGAAAGGTATGCAGCTCGGAAAGCGAGGGATATGGACGGTGTGTGAGTGGACTTTGTTTTCTAGCGGTGATGCATGCATATATGTTTTAAATGCTTTATTATATGATTTGACATGATTAATGTTTCGATATGATGATTTATCGATTTTTTGTATTATTATATTGTTTTGGGCACGATTTTCGAGAAAACTGTGAAATTGATGTTTTGGGCAAAGGCCCGTGATTTGAGATTAATTTGGACTCGGATTATGAGTCATGGATTGATTTGATGGATTTACGTAATGTTTTTCGAATATTTTATGGATTTATGTGAAAATGGCAACTCAGGTTGCGGTTGCACAGATTTGCGTGAAAATGATATCTTTGGCTTGCGACCCAATGGAGATGTGATTTTGATTGGATTGAAATAATCGAGACTTTGGTTTTACGGATTTTGAGAAAATTATGTTTTGGGCTGAGACCCTGTATTGAAAATGGTTTTGATTTCAAATGCAACGGTTTTTCATGGTGGTGATATGTTGCGGATATTAGAGTTTCCAGTTGGGAATATGTTTTCCCCGGAATGAACCTTGGAGATAACGCTCGCCTCCGGGATGGGATGTGTTCGCCCGGAAGAGGTCACATAGCACGGTCTGTTGTCGTGCAGTCGAGGGAGGCTCGTCTCAGATCAGATGTGCTGGTATTATGTGGAGATCGATTAGTGATGTGTTGACGACGATCTGGAACGTCGGCTGGTGATGTGTTCACGGCGACGTGCTCGGATTTGAGCGGTCCTTGAGCCTAATTGATTTGCACGTGTTGGAGGGATAACATGATTAATGAGATTGGATATGGAAATGAGTCCTGTGGTTTTATTGAGATTTGTGATTTATAAACATTTGTGCCCGTATGTATTTTACTCATGGTTTATGATATGCATGCATGTTTGAACTTGAAGGGTAAAAATGTATTTTGATAAATGTATTTATAAAAGTTTGTTTTGTCCACTCACACCTTTTCTGTTTTATTGATCGGGTCGTGGCGTGACAATCGAGGCTGATCGGGAGGTGGAGGCATGCGTGGGCATAGGTGCGGTTATCCCTTGTTTGGCAAGTGCTGAGGTTAATTTCGGAACTTCAGTTGACTTGTCAGACGGGAGTAGAACCGGGCACGGTTATCTATGTCCTTCGGGGACGGGTCCTGTTAATACCACCCTACACCAGACCAACACCTTTCTCCAAATTAAGGCAAAAAACCCATACTGAAAGAAGAGATGAGAATGGGACTCTACTTCATGATTACAGAAAACACAAAGGTCATTACCATGGTTCCTTGCCGGTCGACAATTGATCACATTCAGTAACACATTTGATTGTCAATTAATGAATGATATTATTTTAATAAATTAAATCACATAATGCATCAACTTCATCATTAATTTATTGACACATCAAATATGTCACCAAATGTAATCAGTGTATCCAAATAGCATTATTCTAATTTACAAATATCTGTAGTCCCTACCAACAATTAACGTGTTTATGATATTATAATAAATTAAAGAAAAAAAAACAATTAACGTGTTGGAGGGGCATGTCAAATATGTGAGTACTGTACAACTGTACATACTGTTACCGGTCATTGCTTACCACTAAACACAGTAGTTACGTACCTTGTTTTCAGCAGCTACACAAAAACTTAGCTGCTAAACTAAACTTGAGAAACTTGTGGTGGGGAATCTAAACTGCACAACTTTCTTTTGGATCCAACCACGGACAGAGATATATTAAAACCAACCAAGCAAACTTGCCGATCAACATTTTTACTGGTGATGATCATCCCTCCCTAGCTAGCTAGCTAGGAATTTAATTATATATAAACCTCTCTCTCGCCCTCAAGCTGCAGCAGGTTAATTGAAATTCACAATTGTCGTGATCAAAGTAATTGAAGTTTGAACATTACACAATAACTTAATATGGCTCCTCGTCATAAGTATAATTATATTATCTGGTACGTTGCTTTGTTGGCCCTAACTACCCTCTCTTTCAATCCAAGCCCAAGTTTGGCTAAGAAATTAAAAGTGGATGGCTTAAAAATGAACGTGATCGATAGTTGCTGGAGATGGAACTCAAATTGGAGAAAGAACCGCCAGCAACTTGCATTATGCTCTGTGGGATTTGCCGGGAAAATGACCAACAACATAGGAGGAGGAGGAATGCACAATGACGTGGCATACTATGAAGTCACCGATCCTAGTGACAATCCATTGGACCCAAAACTGGGTACATTGAGATATGGAGTTACCATGAAGAAAGGGAAAAAATGGATCACATTCCAAGGGGACATGCGAATTAGACTCGAAAAACCACTTGTCATCAATAGCTTTACTGCAATTGATGGAAGAGGCGCCGACGTTCACATTGCTGGGAATGCATGCTTGACAGTCTTTAAGGCAAGCAATGTAATCATCCATGGCCTTCGAATCCACCACTGTCGATCCCAGCCACCAAGCTCGGTTATGGGTCCAGATGGAAAGCCAATGCCTCTGGGTCAACTTGATGGAGATGCAATCAGATTAATTACTGCATCAAAGGTCTGGATCGACCACAATACGTTGTATGAGTGCGAGGATGGTCTTCTCGATGTTACTCGTGGATCTACCGATATCACCATCTCCAACAATTGGTTTAGAGACCAGGACAAGGTCATGCTTCTCGGCCACGACGATGGTTTCATTCGAGACAAGGACATGAGGGTCACAGTAGTCTACAACCATTTTGGACCCAACTGCAACCAAAGAATGCCAAGGTAATGCAGTGCAACCATATATGCTCAATCAGTGTTGGTTTCTTAACTACTTACACATATATGTATGTATACACGTTGCAGGATTCGATATGGATATGCACATGTCGTAAACAACTTGTACAGAAAATGGTCACAGTATGCCATTGGAGGAAGCATGAACCCTAGCGTTACGAGTGAAGCCAACCTCTTCATTGCGCCAAAAGTAGGAAAGAAAGAGGTAACTAATTATTAAACTATTAACTAGCTAGATATGAATTAAGATGATCACCTACTAGTTAAATACAATTACATGATGTTCCCACAGGTCACTTGGAGCACTGGGAACAAGTCCTGTAAATTTCATTCCATAGGAGATATTTTTGAAAATGGGGCTTCTTTCCACCAAACTGGTCTAGCTGGTGCAAATCCTCAATATAACAGGGAACAAACCTTCCAGGTTGCCGATGCCAAATCCGTGCGGTCCTTGACAAGGTCATCCGGTGCCCTAACATGCACCAAAAGATCTAGATGCTAAGACTCCGCAGGCTTACAGAGATATTGTAGGGAAATAGTATATCCAATCCACAACCGCATACACATACAAAGTGTACACAGAAATAAAATACACCAGCTTCTATACGTACTGTGCGTATTAACTCAATTATACCCTGTAGAAACATCGCACGCATTCAGAAAATATATAGTATGCATAAAACGATGATTTTTGCTACATACGATACAGTTATAGCATATAATTAACTATGTAATGATCGAAGAAATGAAAAGAGTATATATATATATATATATATATATATATATATAACTTTGCTGCATCAAATCATGCATTTTCTTTCTTCAATCTTCTTCACTGTGCAGAACTTATACTCACTTTCACCTTATACTGATCACCTTCGATTTTGTTTGACGACTTGCACTTAGTCCTTGATCACTTGGCCATTTTCAGAATCAAGATTTGATAATGCACTAAACCTAGCTAGCTTGATCAATTGGGTTGGAACTGACTACCATCGGATGGACTTGAAACTTCCAGCCGCTTGGGTTTAATTCCAACCACCTTTTGGTATACATGTAAATATATATGTAATAGAACAAAATAGACAATGAACTTGCACACATTAGGTTAATTAAATAAATATGACCGTCACTTTTCTGTTTTCTGCATTTATATAAAAGCGTTCACTTTTGAATTCTTTTAAAAGATCGTTATTTTTCTTCTATAGTCATTAATTACAATCATAAATATAATTCAGTTTCATCACATAATGATCCATATGATAGATCGAACAAAGACTCAAAGAAAGCGTGCATATTTCAATTTTAATCTTTCAATAATAATAATGAAAATCTAACTATATATTCAAGTTTAAATAGTGAACGTAAATTCTGTTATTTTAAAAATATTCTCTGAAGATAACTTAAATTGCAAGTGAAGAAAAAAACTAAATAGGAATTTAAAGTATAGATCAAGTCTCAAATTCTCTCTTTTCTATTTCCTTTTCTTTTTACCACCAACAAATCTGAATTTTGTTTGCTAAAACCAACTTAATATATAATTACACCTTTTATAACCAGCCAGGAAAAAAGAAATTTGATAGGGCACTAAATAATGATGGTTTTAAAAAAATTAATGATATAAATTTATGCTATGTTTTTAAAGGATCATGATGAGCCTCTACATTTAGGTTATACGCAATTTGTTGTATTGGGTCAGATCTCAACCATTAATAATATCTAATGATTTAAAATTTGACACATAAAGAGAAGGGCTTCCCCGAAATAGAAGCCCGAGCAAGCGATAAGGTCTCAATCGGGGGTGTCCCCTGAAACTTCTTCCTTGTGTATCCCCTTTTATCTTTCCATTTTCGCCATTATGTATTCTATGGTCAATTTTCTCTTCCATCTCTTAAGAGGCGCTTTGGTCTTCAGGACAAGTGCATTTAATGAAGTAAGAATACGGGATCAATCCTATCTTTTTGTAATGATATGGTCGGGGATTATAGCATTTTAAAGAGGTTTGCTACATCGATTCTTTCTTTTGGTTCATATTAGATATTATATAGTTTGAGTTTGTCCTCGGCGCTTTTTTCCAAGGGGGGCTTCTAGTGGATAAATCAGGAATATAGAAACAAAAACAACAAATTATTCGGGGCCTTAATTACTTTTTTCAATTCACTGAAATTGAAAAATTGAATAAGTAAACAATTGAATTGGATTCAGTTGGATGGTACCGACGAAATCGAGCACTAATGCCTATTTCTTATTGAATTAACCGATCAACTTAACTTTAACTTGTTTTGCTAACGCTTTCTCTTGCTCCTTCCTTTCCAATGAAAGCGACATAACTTGTAACGACCCGTCCCGAATATCGGGATTTAATAATATTTAATTGTGACTTACTAATCTGGGATTAGTTGGGCGATTTCGGACGAATTGTGCAAAATGACCGTTTTGCCCCTGGGCGTGGGCAAAACGTTGACTTTTAATTCGGATGGTCAAATGGACTTTGACCGATGACCGTGACGTAGTTCGGGACGTCACGAGTTCATAGACAGGTGGCACGTTCGATTCCGACGTTCGTGGTGAAAGTTATGATGTACGGAAGTTCATGGGCGTTTTCGTAATTAAACGTAATAAGGGGGAAATGTTGACTTTTTGATCGGGTGGTCCGATGGCCGAGGACCGAGGACCGTTAGGAAGGTCTCGATGCCCTGAGTTCGTAGACAGGCGGCACGCATCAATCGGAGTCCGTATGACCGAGTTACGGGTCAGGATGCGTGAGGGGCATTTTGGTAATTTTCTGCACAAGGGCAGAATTGTAATTTCACACGGGGGGTACTGTTTCATTGAACAGCCGTGAAGGTGGATGTTTGTGCGATCGATCCCGTGATTGTTTATCAATTTAATTGAGTTAATTGGGTCAGTTTGAGGTGGAATCGCACATATGATGGTGCTGGCAATCAATCACATGAACATGGGCACTGTTTTATCATGTTTTCGGGTCAGTGCAGGGAATTTACACAGTGGACTGAGGGGCACTTTAGGATGCTTTTAATGGTTGATTTAGATCGATAGAATGGAGAGTGAGTCGAGAGGATGACTCTGAGATTGAGAATGAGAGGAATGGAGTGAGAATGGTGGAGGAATGCTCAAAAACCCGAAACTGGTTTCTGGGAAATTCAAATTCGAACTTCCAGTTTTAGGACAGCCCAAGCCTAATTGATGATGGATTGAGCTTCCTGGAACTTCAACGAGTCGAACCAGATCAAATGGGGCAAGCTTTGGGGCTCCTAGGGCCGTGGACGGACGGGGTGGACGGCCGGAAAACTCAAGCTTGAGTTGTGGTGATTGAGGTAATGTCGTGTTCAATTAATCATGCTAATTGGTTCGTGTTAGTCCTTATATGCTTCATATGAAGTTAATTTGACAATGGTTGATGATTGATGGAGTTTTGGTGATTGACTCGTTTTGGGTGATCACGGGTTGATGGCTTGATTAAGGAATGGTTGTTGTTGATCGATGTCACAGAACTGAAATTCATATGCTAATGATTGTTTTAGGATCAAGAACGGATTGAATTGATGTCGAATTGGGTGTGATTGAACCGGATCCTATCGCGGGTAATCAGACCCGTTTACCAGTCATTCGGGTGAAGAAGGAGCACTGTAGCAGGCGCGTGGCTTTCACACGCAGCCACTCACGGCGGCGCGTGACGGCGCGTGGGCACGAATCTCGAGGTGAGGTCAACATGACTTTTATCCTATACAATGTAACGAACATTTTAGCGTTGGTTTCGTGTCGATCGGATCCCGTTTCAATATTGTTCGGGATGTCCGAAGGTTTTAAATCCAGTTTAAAAATACGTAAAAATTCGGGAAAATTACGGGACTTGAATAGAATGTTAATGAAGGGGTTAGTAATCCTCTAATGTGTTTTGGACAGGATTGGGAGTCCCGGTGATAGTGGTGTGGCCCGGGAAGGCCTATGGCACGCGTATCGAGGCACTCGGTTAAACGGTCTGTGAGTGGACATTGGTTTCATAAATTCGATGCATGCATAACTGTTTTATGATTGTTATAATTATGATTAAATGATTTACTTTGGATATCGGTGAATTTAAAATGATTTCACGTATTTCGAGGTGAATTACATATTTGCACGTAAACCGAGGTTTTCTGGATTTGCACCGATTTCCATAAATGTGGTTGGATATGATTTCATGAAACGGTTACGAACTTGAATAATGTAAAATCGGGCCAGGGGCCCAGTTGAACTATGAAATCGGGCAAGGGGCCCAGTTAACATGTGGATCGGGCCAGGGGCCCAGTTAACTTGTGAAATCGGGCCAAGGGCCCAGTTGATTTCTACATACGATTGCGGGTCGGGGACCCTAAAATGGAATTGAATAAATGTTTTCTGGTTTACACTTTATATATGTTCACATGCTGGAATCAATAAATGGTTTTGATGATATTTCGGTTATGGCACGTTTCACGGTATTTGGGCATGAGACCCGTTGATGAAACGTAACGATCGGTTCGGATTTTACCTATGTATACATATATGTTTTGCATGTGGATATCTATAAAAATGTATTTGGTACTGCACTGTATAGATCCTTCCATATTATATTGTCTCCTCCGGATGAGGTACCCCGGAGAGGTCACGGACGTCTAGTACGTCCAGCGTCTATGACGCTAAGCATCGGGGATGCTGTACCCGAACGGGGTTCGGGGATTGAACTCGGAAATTGAGACCCGAGTGGCACGCGTAGCCTTGTGATTGTGACCTTATTGACGTCAGGGACGTCAGACATCAGGGATGTCGGATTGGAGTGTATAGTGCAGTGGCTAAAATTATGGTTATGGTTTATATTATATGCCTTATGGTTCATATTACTGGATTGATGAAATAACTCTTGGATTGACTTTTGGAAATTGAAACTATGCTTTGGTTTCCAGGCTAAGGCCCTAATGGTTATTTCTAAATAAATGTGTGATCATTGGTTTTTGGCGCATGCATATGGTTTTAGTGAGGGGCATAAATGTCTTATAAATGTTTTAAACAGACTTGTTTATTTTCGTCCACTCACAGCTTTTGTTTTCAATGCCCTTCAGGTTGATTCCGGATGCGACTGCAGCAGAGACTTGGGCATCGCACACCTCCTCCATCGATCCTTACGCACTCTGGAAGCCCGTTTGGGCAGTGGCAATAGGTATCCCTTGTCTGACACCTCTTGTCAGACGGGAGCATGGCACATTCCATGGTAATCCTAGGGGGATTGGGATGGGTCGTGTCATAACTTGCTACTTACAGCCAGCAGCCAACTCCGGCGTGTCAGCTTAGTTATCCTCATCAAGCCACTTACTTGATGGCTAACTTCCCAATTGGTTGACGGTTCCTTTTCCCCCATATCAATGAAGAAAAAAAAATTCAATTTATTAAATTAATTAAAACAAAGATTTTAAAAACCATAACCATATATATATATATTACCACAGAACGAAAGTATGATACTTTTTCACATGTTGAAATAAAGATAAAGAATAAAACTTACATAATTTAAAATAGTAAAGGTCGTGGGTTCAACGTCAACCCTTGGAAAAAGAGGATGAATCAAAATATAGCTGCTACACCAAAATTAGATGCAAAAAACCAACTGACCTAGTGGATAAATCAGGAATATAGAAACAAAAACAACAAATTATTCGGGGCCTCAATTACTATGAAAATTGCTGGGGATTTTTATGCTATCAGAAAGAAGAATGAAAATCTTGGGGGTCGACCGTGTGGCCTAGCTGGATGGAAGAGTTTAATGTCTGCATTGATATGAGCATAAAGACCTTATTGTTCCGATGGAGAGAAGAACCTACGATTAGCTTTTCGGGAAATTTCCAAACGAACAATTTCAACCAAATCTTTCAATTTTTTATTTTACTATGTTCAACTCTATGTATTCCTCTATCCGTAGAGTACATTGAATGTATAGAAATGGCTATAACAGAATTTCTGTTATTCGTATTAATAGCTACTCTAGGGCAAAGGATCAGACTAATGACGTACACAACACTTGAATTCTCGATGTAGATGCTACATTGTTGGTTTTGAGAGTTGCCTGTTGAAGACCTTAACGTAAGTAACTTAGTGCTCCATACAGGAGAAATGAAAGCAGAATTCGTTCGGATCCTCCCACATGTTCAATCTTTTTTTAGCGGTTTCCCCAGAGATCTTTATCATTAATGCAACCTTCGTGGACACATAGGAGATATACTTATAGTGGAAAATAGACAATACAAATATGAAGCCTATTTTATTAAATTTAACCTTACAAGTGCACAAATTGAATGAATAATATAGCAAATAAGTTAGGGTGAAATCTCTAAGGACTTGTCTTAACTCATGTGTTCCACTTTATTACTTAGATTGATAAATTAAGGGCAATTAACTCATAGGTCCTTACTAACATATAATGACAGGACCCATCCCAGTCCCCCCCGGAATTACCATGGAATGTGCCCTGCTCCCGTCCAACAAGGGTGCTAGACAAGGGATAACCAAGAATCACTGCCCAAACGGGCCATCCAGAGTGCGCAAGGATCGATGGAGGAGGTGTGCAATGTCCCAGTCTCTACTGCAATCGCATCCGTAATCAACCTGAAGGGCATTAAAACCAAAATCTGTGAGTGGACAAAAATGACCAATAAGTTTATTAAACACATTTATAAGACATTTATGCCCTCCAGTTTTCACAAACTTGCATGCATATCATAAAACATGAGTAATAGTATGAACAGTGGACCGATAAAATCAAAACATATTTTCCCATGGTCCATAAAACTCATGTTTACCAAAACAGTTCATGTTATAAAACATCAAATCCCGGCTCTCGGGCCAAAACATGTGAAAACATAATCACTGGCCACAAAGGCCAAAAACCCGTACTCAATACCAGTATGTAATCACAAACAACATGTTTCCATAAATCATTTTAACCGCTAAACCACGGTTTCCTCAAAATCATTTTTCATAATCCACGGGACTTATTTCCATATCCTGTTGCTTAGAGTCACGTTTATCCCTGCAACGCGTGCATATCAATAGGCTCAAGGACCGCTTAAAATCCGAGCATCCGCCGCTGTGAACACATCACCAGCCGGCAATCCAGATCTAGTGAACACATCACTTACCGATCTATGTATATCCAGCACATCTGATCTAAGTCAAGCCTCCCTCGGCTGCTCGACAAAGATCGTGCTACGTGACCTCTTCGGGGTAAACACTTCCATCCCGAAGGCGAGCGTTATCTCCAAGGTGCACTCCGGGGAAAAACATATTTTCTCCCGAAAGCCCTAAATATCCGCAACATATCATCATCACAAAAACCAGTGAAAAACAGTTGCATAGAAAATCAAATCACATATCGACACAGGGTCTCAGCCCCAAATTAACCAAAGTCCTGATTTACTTTATAAATCCGAAATCATCAATATCATCATATAATCACATGGAAATACAAATCCAATCAGAAACACAATTTCATTGGGTCTCAAGCCCAAAATATCATTTTCACGCAAATCCATGCAACCGTAAACCCGAGTTGCCACGATCACGTAAATCCATGAAATCAATCACTGACTCATAATCCGAGTCCAAATATCATTTTCAACTTCCTGACTCATAACCCGAGTCAAAACATCATTTTCAATCCGGGCCTAGCCCAAAACATCATTTGCACGTTCCTCATAAAACGTGCCCGAAAGACTGATTAAAATAATCACAAAATCATGAGAATACCAAAAGTCATCAAATTCATCAAATTCACATGTAACTCCAAATCCGAGTCAAAATCATTATTTACTTGGGTTCTCACACCCACAATATCATTTTTAACCAATTTCATGATTTCTCGAAAATCGTGCCAGAATATAATAATATAATAATCATAAAACCGAGAAATCACCTAATTGAAATACCAATCATGCCAAAGCATATCAAATCATATAATAAAGCATTTTAAATCATATATGCATGCATCACAGTTAGAAAACAAAGTCCACTCACAGACCGTTTTAACGGTATGCCTCGATACGCGTGCCACCGGCCCTTCCGGGCCTCACCACTATCACCGGGACTCCCAATCCTGCCCAAATCACATTAGAGGGTTACTAACCTCCACATTAACATCCTATCAAAGTCCCGTAATTTTTTCGAATTTTTAACTATTTTTAAATTTGATTTAAAACCTTCGGACATCCCGAACAATATCGAGACGGTGTCCGATCGACACGAAACCAATCCCAAAATGTCTGTTACATTAAATAGGACAGAAATCATGTTGACCTCACCTCGAGATTCGTGCCCACGCGCCGTCACGCGCCGCCGTGAGTGGCTACGCGTGAAACCCACGCGCCTGCTACAGTGTCACCATCTAACCCGTATCTCTGGTAAACGGGTCCAATTTGCCCGCGATACAACCCGGTTCCAATCCTATCAATTCAGCCTTAATTACATCAATTGATCATTCAATTAGCTTCGTTATTAGTTTAATTAAAGGTCTGCAATCACAATTACACGATTACATACTCCAAACCTCACGATTCGATGATGAACACCAAGAACACCTGGTTACTGTTCGTTCATGGAATTCCATTAATGGCTGCAGGTTTCATCCAATTGTTGCATCCAGAAGCATCACTGGACCATGAGAGACAGTTCCCCTCCATCAATTGCATCAATCGAAGCCCCAAACGCCACGACTCAAGCTCGATAGCCGTCACTGTGCAACCATGGAAGTCTGCCAATCTCCAACGTTTTCCTTCAATTGATGAACCCAGAAGCATCGTGGGATCATGAGAAGTAGTTTCCCCACCTCAATTGAATCAATCGAAGCCTCAAACTCCACGACTCGAGCTCGATTTTCCTCTTCTGTCACTAAGTGTGATCAGAGCCAAAACAGCACTAATTCCCTTCGTTCTTTCGACGTTTCTGATCGTGGCATTCCCAGAAAGCTGAATGTAACCTCCAATTCGATCCTCACGGCCTTAGGATTTGATTTCGAATTTTCCCTCTAATATTCTAATTTTCGAATTTTCTGTCTCACCACCCACACTCAGTCCCAGTGTTTCCCGAAATGAATCCAGTCTCCCAAGCCTCTCAATTCCCTCAATTCTGCCGTGAGAAGGCAGCCAAATCCTCCAGCCCTCACACTCTCTCTGTTTTGAAATCGTCCACGGGTAAGAAAAACAAAGAAGAAGAAAATGGGGGAAAAAGATGGAGAAGGAATGATGGTGTAGGAATGATTGTGTTTGGAGGGAAACAAGGAGCTGGAAACAAGGGATGGGTGACACTTGTCACTCATCCGGATGTGCACAATCATCGATCACTATTCAATATTATATTATTATTCTAATCCGAGCCTCGGTTCGTAAATTCGTTCTCTTGACCATAACTTCGTCGTCGAATCTCCGATTTCGGCATGCCGCCTATCGTTGGATTCGTATCGACAAGACCTACGTAACGGTCCTTGGCCCTCGTCCATCGGACCTCCCGATCAAAAAGTCAACATTTGGCCCCTAATCTGCCAAATTACCAAAATACCCCTCAACTTCCGAACATCATAACTTTCTCTACGAATGTCGGAATCGAACGTGCCACCTGTCTATGAACTTGTGACGTCCCGAACTACGTCACAGTCATCGGTCAAAGTCCGTTTGACCACCCGAACTAAAAGTCAACATTTTGCCCATGCTAGGGGCAAAACGGTCATTTTGCACGTTTCGTCCGATTTCGCTCAACTAATCCCCGATTAGTCATTCTAATTCATAATTAATTAATATTCAATCCCGATATTCGGGACGGGTCATTACATATAAGTTTATTAAAAAATTAGCATATAGAAAAATTAAATTCATAGGTCTTTTGACTAGTCAAAAGATTATACAATTTAAAATAGATTGTAGTTTTTATATAAATTACAACTAATGTCATCAAATTATAAACTAATCCAACAACAATATAAAAAACACTTACAAAAATCTATCACGATTTCAATATTACTTTTTATTTTTATTTTTTATTATAAGATTATATTGGGGATTATGAAAACATTACTCCTATTTATATATTTTTTTCACTTGCTCATTTTAAAAATAATATGAATATCTAATATAACTTAAAGTAAGATAATTAAAAGTAAATAATTCTTCAAAAATAATTTTAAATTTAAAAATTCTTTATCTTCCTATATTAAATAATTTGGTTAATTTCGTAACGTTGAACCCTAGACAATACAAATTTTATTTTTTATTTTTATTTTTATTTTATAGAAAAAATTTAATTGTAACTATATACAATATATATATATATATATATATTATATTATACATGTATAATATTTATTATATGCATAATATAATAAAGGGCCCAAGAGGGCAAAGAAATCAAACACTAAAGGGCACATGGGACACGGAAGACAAAAAAAGACAATTTTATTTTTAATTGTTTAAAGGATTTTTTAATAACTCATTCATTCTCTTGAGATATATAAGGGTAGATACGAAATTTATTACTTATAAATTCTATTTAGGGACTTTTGAATAAAAAAATTTGAGGTAATGTCTTATTTTGTTTAATATATAAGCATTAAAAGTTTTAAATAAAAGTCAAAATTGTTAAGGATGTAACAATGATTTACTCATAAATTAATTCAGGGAGTTAACAAAATAAAAGTAGAGAATAAAATAACATAATTAAAAATAAAATAGGTTGAAGAGCCTAAACTAAAACAATAAATAAAAAAGATTGGTTAAGGGAATCAATCTACCACTAACCACAATTACTTCCTAACATGATTTACTAGATTCAAATCCTATGAATGTTCCATGCCCCTGCAATAGAACTTCGCCTGTGTAATGGCACCAAGAATTTGTTGGATAAAATAGGCAATACAAATATGAAGTCTATTCTATTATGTTTAACTTTGCATGTACACAAATCGAATAAATAATATAGCAAATAAGTTAGGATGACATCCCACAAGGCCTTGTGGACAAAAGTTCAGCCTGATTTGTTATGGACCGTGAGCCGCCCCAGTTTGAAAGTTAGCGGACTGGATGGGCTTAAGGTGCTCAAATCGATAGACACAGAATTAATAAGCCTAATTCAGCCCGCTCATATAAACTCGACTTATAAACCCGAATAAATAAAAATTTAATATCAACCCATTTTTGATAATAGCCCAAATAAATTTATTTTAACTTAAAAGCCCTAAATCCACCCAAACCCAATATATTTAGACAAAACCCTAAAGTCACCCAAGCTCAATATATTTAGACAAAACCCAAGTCTCTCACATTGTGTTTGTACATGAATTATAATTCTATTTATCTAAGTCTCGTAGAATATTTTATGTTTTCATGAGAAGGCCCGGTCCACGTTCCAGAAGCGTAAATAAAGAAGTAAATTTAAAAGAAAAACTCCTCGTTATCTTTATTCTTTTTTCTCGGCTTCTTTGGGTGGGGTGGTTCAAAAAGGACAATTTCGGAACAAAGCAACAACCAACTATTCCCGCGACTGCTAGCAGACAGCTTCCGCCTGCGGTGGTCCAACTCAAACTCCTCAGCCTCAGCTCGCTACCACTGGAAAGAGACAATATCGGAACAAAGTTGGTGAATTCTCTTTCTTTTCTTTCTTCTTTGTTGACTACAATAATTCGGTCACATCTAATATTTGTGCTGTGATACAAAACCCTAACTGTCTGTGATCGCAGACAAGTATGAATCCTATCTAACTTTTCAATCTTTCTATTACCCTTGGGCGGGCGGTGGGTGTTGATTTCTACTGGTTCCTTTTTCTTAATTTCCTTTTTTTAATTTTTAAGGCTCTGATTTTCCTTCTTTACTTCAATGAATAGTGTAATGAAGATATACTTGTGGGGTTCTTAGCAGATGCAAACTCTATTTTTTTTTTCAGACTTGTGATCACAGCTCAGCATACTATCAATAAAATCAATTACAATTACATATGCAAGTGCAATGAAACTGATGTTTGCTGTGACTCTGCCGTCCCTTGCCGTCCCTTAAAGTTAGCAGTTAGAAATGTGAAAAATAGATAAATAGAGAAGAAGGTGGATAAATAGCGTCCATGCCTCTTTTCGCTGCAACTATTGTGCGTTTACTGATGCAAAACATGCTAACCAAATGAAGATAATCTACTTTCATCCAAGGTTTTCAACTTTACCCATCTTCATTTCCTGGCGGTGCCACTTGAGGACGGGGCATATATGGTTTATAGCTTATGGGGACTATCAGTATGTATAAATATTTGTTTTCTTCTTTAACTACTTTATCTTCAGCTCCAAAATGTTTCAGGATACAATTGTTAAGCACTGTTATCTTGAACACGATAATCAAATTGTCTGAGTATAAAGGTTTCATTTTTTTTCCTGCTAAAAGCCTAAAACATATATTGACGGGATTGTTGCATTGGCGGAAGAGTAAATTTATGGGACAAATTGAGGCTGAAGAACCATAGCTATAAGGCATCAAAATGAGAACCTGCCTTTTCAATACCCTCATGACAGAAAGTATTTTTTCTCTACTGGTGACTTGAGGGGACGGACATAATGTTTCGAAGGAGAAGTATATGAGGCGTCTCAAGGTGACTCTGATAGTTTATGGTCCAAGGTGCAAATGAAGGATAAGTATATACATGTGTATATATGTGTGTGTGTGTGGGTGTGTAGATGCATATAGTTTGTTAGCTTGTGTGCTTGCAACTTGTGTGCGCGATGGTCAGCCAAGAAAACTTGTTTCTTGACTTACTAATGGAGGCTTGTTCTGTGCCTCATTCAAGGTTGTATAAAAGTCAGCTACTCAGTCTGAGGACTTCTATAACTACTCTCAATAATTAGTTCACTGTTCATCTTAGGTCTTGGGTGCGCACAGCTTGCATTATCCTCCTCACTTTGTTTATCCCTAGTCAGTTATGTTGTCAAGTTCAATGGGAGAATCAAAAAATTAATTGATAAGACAGATTTTGGTAGATAAAACTACCTTTGCATGTTAATGTCACATTCAGGTTGCCATAGTTAATCATAACGTTTTGTATGATCTGATTGTGGTGTGTGATAGTGTGTGTCACAATTATTTTGAGTTCAATGGTGTGCATGCCTGTCAAAGATGATCAGTGCAAGAGATGGTGGCTTGGTAATGGCGCATGGGCTACCCATGTGATGTTGCAAAATTTTCAGGGGGTTTTACACATGGTAGTTGTTGCACATGCTCAACATGTTGACAAAGACAATGTTGTGGGAGGATTTGCATCTTCTGATATAAAACGTTGACTATAATTCCACTAGTGATAGCTTTCCTTCTTGCATCTGTCACTAGTGGAATTATCATAGAATATCACGTGAATTAGTGTACGAGCTCTAGCATGTTTCTCCAGGATTCTGATTTATACTTCTGGGATATGTTTTCACCATTTCCTGCACATATCTGATCATTTTCATACAACTTATCTCAAGCAGAAAAAAGAAGGTTCATTTATGTTATATCTTATCTTTATTGATTAATTTAACAGTTTTAAGTTGAATTTGATATAGGTCTCTACTGCATTTGGGGTCCCTTCAATGATGACAAACTCTTCTGAAGAGTTAGGGAAGCATACAACCTCAGTGCATCATGTGAGAGAAGACAGTGAATATGTTAGGCTGGTTATATCCAATGAGACAAGGACCGTTGAAGCTGATATGTTGCAGTCTCAGTCAGAAGCAAGGGCTAAATCTTTCCTGTGGTGGATTAGAGCCTTTGCTTGGTTCCTTGTTATCACCATATTTCTCCTCATTTTATTAAAATGGGGGATGCCGTTTCTTTTTGAGAAGGTACTTCCTGTTTGCTCTTCCTTCCTTGGATATTCTTATCGACCATGTTATAGGTCAACTAGTTATCATCTTGTTTGTGACTTTATACTTTGTTTGGTTGTTGGACCAATTCAAAATCTCTCCCTTTTTATTTTTCCTTTAATACCTGAATCTTTTAAATTTATTATGTAGGTTCTCTTGCCAATAATGCAATGGGAAGCCACTGCCTTTGGCCGTCCACTTCTTGCCCTTGTTCTCGTTGCTTCTCTTGCTTTGTTCCCTGTGGTACTAATACCTTCTGGTCCTTCCATGTGGTTGGCAGGAATGATTTTTGGTTATGGATTTGGGTTTGTTATAATCATGGTTGGAACAACTATTGGCATGGTCCTGCCTTATTTGATTGGACTCTTTTTCCGGGATCGAATCCATGTAAGACTTTTATTATCTTTGTAACTCATGATGGCCTATAGAAGTATTTTTATTTTATCTTCTTATTGATTTATTAATATATTTTATTTATTTTCAATTAACAATTATATTTCTTTGTTTGTAATATTTCTTTGGTTATTTGGGCAGCAATGGTTAAAGAGATGGCCCCGGAATGCTGCAATGATTAGACTTGCCGGGGAAGGGAGTTGGTTCCATCAATTTCGCGTGGTTGCTCTCTTCAGGGTTTCACCCTTTCCATACACAATTTTCAACTATGCAATTGTAGTTACCAGTATGACATTCTGGCCCTACCTTTGTGGATCAGTTACCGGAATGGTACCAGAAGCTTTCATCTACATTTACAGGTTGGTTCTCTATCCTGTGTGACCTTCAAATTCCAAGGGGAATTTATCACTGCTTTTTCTGATCTCCTTGAGTTATCTATTAGTATTTATCATGAAATTAAATTTGTAAACAATTGTGTATGTTGGCTCTAATATCCATATATTTGTGCATGGTCCTTCTGTGTAAGATATTTCATCTATGCTTGGGTACGTTAGCCGACAGTTCTTTAAAAATAATATAAAATATATACTCAAACCATTTCTGTTTTTGTTTTTTTTTTTGGGTGCAGTGGTCGCTTGTTAAGGACATTTGCAGATGTTAAGTATGGGAACTATCACTTGACTACGGTGGAGATTGTATACAACATTATATCCTTGATTGTTGCGATTTTAACCACAGTTGCTTTTACTGTTTATGCAAAAAATGCTTTAAACGAGCTCAAAAGGGCAGAAACTAGTGGTGTGGAAGCATCTGCTTCGGATCAGCATGGCACTTTGGAGATGGAGAAGCTTGCTCTTGAAAAACCGAAGCACATGAGAAAATGGTAGCCTTTACCTGTTCATTGATTGCTGGTAATTTGACTTGTTAGTGTCTTTTCTGTCTGTCCTAGGGAGGAAAAAGAAGGGTAGTTTTCGTAACTATGTAAAATAGGCAAACAAAAGAAAAAAGAGAAGATTGATGATAGTGCGTATAAAATGTAGAACAATTTCAAACTACAATTCCACGGTCTCTGCTGTGGGTGTTCAATTTCAAACTACAAGACTTATCGAGAGGGCTTCCCAGATCCCTGCCAAGACTTTTGACCTCATCTCTTTTTTTTCCCCTTTTCCTTGATAAGTTCTCAACCAGCTTTATGACTTGATGTGAGTGTTTGTTCAATTCATCTTGCTGTTAATTTTGGGCGTCTTCTCCGGATGGCAGCTACATTTTGTCTCCTTCCTATTAGTGAGGTCCGATCTGTTGAACTTGATGCAAGCGAGTTCTGAAGGCAAGTCAGCCAGCCAGGTAATTCCACATCCTTTATAGCAGCTTAGTTGTAGATTGTATCCAAGTCCAAGTGCTAGATTTAGAAGCGTCTCCCGGATTTTCCCCTAACTTCTTCGCCCCTTTTTTTTCCCTCAATTTTTCTTTGAACACGTTGTTTCCCCCAAATCCGTTGCCCTAATTCTCAATTTCAATTTCTCTGATTGTCATGTGGGCTTCACCAATAATGCACGCAGTGCTACATTGCATAATGCATTATACTATGGCCTTGTCAATAACAACAAAATGACAAGAAGGATAATTTGACTTTAAGTACGGATAGGAAAAAAAACGGCTTGTATGATTAATCGCGGTTACCTAACTATTTATGTTAAATTATGTGGTTACCGTTTAAACTATTTATCTAAATGTTTTAAATGGTACGGTTATGATTTTTAATCATTTAACTAATAGATGAATTATTTAATCATTTAAACAAAATAATTTATTATATAATCATATAATGTTCTTTTCGTTATATTTATTTAACTACTTATATAGTGTTGTTTAATTAAAGTTATTTGAAAAAAAATTACAAAATTTTAAAAATAAAGACTTATTATTCACTTTAGTCCTCTAACTAGACATTAAGTATCACTTTACTTTTCGAAACAGATTTAGTTCCAATGTGTTGTCACAACTGCACTTCTAGTAGTACTGTTGCTCCATTTGTTACCCTAGTTAGTCTGATGCTTACGTGTCAGTCTCTGATTGGTTGGTTAATTATTTATTAAAAATTATTAAAATTAAAAATTTTTAAAACAAAAAATTAAGAAGGAAGATGAAAATTTGGATTTCATTGTTCGTCTTCCTTCATGTTCCACGACCAATTATTTGACTGATTTTGCAGATAATAGATGAAAATTGAAAGTCCATTATGAAACCGACCTTCCGACCAAAATCCACTTCTCTTCCTCATCCAATTTCTTCCCCACATCCATCTTGTTATCCGCTCAATATTTGCTGGCATTATGGATGAAGCTGTTGAAAAATTGCTCCCATTGCTTCGGAATCCAAAAGAAGCGGATTTCCTCAGCTTGTTCAGCTCTTCCTCTTGGATACCCCAATCTAGTTTGCCACTAAGGGAGCCCCAATCTGAATGGTTTGGGGGCTTTAAGGTTCCGGGATCAGTAGATGAAGAAAACCCATAATTCCGATTGCTTGCACCACGCTCAATGAAGCTCTGACTTTTCTTTGCAAATGCAGCTAACCTTGAACTCAAAACAGAAGCTGCACTTGATCCATCAACCCAGAATTCTGTACAGGAGAGGATGACATGCTGGCAGAGTAGCTTGATCGCGCCTGTAGGTTCATGTTTTTTGCGCATCTGCATCCCAGTTGGTGATTGTAATTGAGGCAAAATTGCAGGATTAAGAGATCCAAAAATATTATCAAGGTTAGTAGGGTTTACTCCTCCGATCCTACTGAAATTCGCTGCTCGATTTCTAGAAGCAGCAAAGCTAGAAGGAGAAGGTAAGCCATTGAGGTACCATATCCACATGCATCCAGTCGAGCGATCTTCATCGACGCCCTTTCCTGCAAGCCCAATTGGCCCAGGTCCCATCTTCACCTGCGTCACCGTTCAGAGACCAAGTAATTCGAGACAATCGAAAGCCTCGCCTTCACCGAACTCAGCTCTCTTTCACGGTGGCGTTGACGAAGCTTGAGAAATTACCCCTACGTGACTCGCTAACCTCCACCGCGAGCGACCACCGTGCGACAAAAAACGTCCTCAGTCTTCCACCTCGAGTACAACAGACTAGTCTTCTACTTTCTCGAAGGCATCGATCTAGACTCCATCGACAAGGGTGTCGGGCTAGTCTTCGTCGACTCAGGGCGTTGATTCGGTCTCCCACCATAATTGGGGGTCTTCGACCCATCGTCCCTTTGTAACCCAGTGAACATCGTCTCCTATGCTGACATCTTCGCCGTCGCTACATGCGATCTCGTCACAATGGTGGGCAGGCCCTTCCATGAAGACGATAATTTGGTCGAAGGGTTTGATTCATCAAAGATGCGAGAGAAAGGATGGGGAGGGGGGCATAATCTGGTTTTGCAAAAATGAATTCTGGTCAATGAGCAGACAACAAGATGGATGTGAGTAAGAAATGAAGGAAATTGGATGAGGAGCAGAAGTGGGTTCTGGTCGACCCACATATTAAAGTTGTTCTACTTATTGAGCTCTACGGGTGATATACAATTTGTTGATACCTGAAATAGTTGATTACCCCTTGCAATTTACCTATTTTTATTATTTTAGAAATATAAATTTAAGTTATTTTAGCCTTTTAAAAAATTGAAATGATAAGAATTTAAATTTAAAATTATTTTCATTGTGCATCGCGGTTAATCATGGCTAATAACTATTTAACTACATATTCAGTGATTATAAATAATCTAGTTATAATACTAAATGGTTATGACAACAAAAATCACGGTTAATAATCAGTTAACTATTTAGTTATCCTTACATATAAGCAAAAATTGAATGATACTATGGCCCTACCGATAACAACATGACAAGAAGGATAATTTGACTATCATATAAGCAAAATTGATGAAAAACTAGACTAGTTGGACAAAAAAAGAGGTAACATGGCAAACGGAAGTCCTTTTAGGAGATGTCAGAAAAAAATTTCAATTTGAGAGGGAAAGTGAGACTTGAGTAGTGAGTTCAAAATACATGCATAGAAAGAAATAATTATCTAGGTTTAAAAGAAACTTATTTCTTTTAGTTTTATTATTTTAAAAAGAGTAAATTATCGTCTATTTTTTTGTAATGGGTATACTTGATAGAAAGCTTTGGATTCGACCTCTCCTTATACGTTGGTCATGGATTTTTTTTTTTAAATTTAGGATCCCCTTACAAGTTTTTATTATATATCAGGTTACATGGATTGGAAGCTTACGTGAAATTGAATATGTGTATATATATATATAGCAAAGCGAAAAAAATAAATTATATATGTAAACGAGTTAATCATGAACAAAGCAACTGGTGCTGCAAGTGGTTGTTTGGGTGTCGACTATTTCTCGGTGTGCGATATCAAGCATTTGTATTTCTTTGCCGTTGCTAATCATTTTGTGCATCTGTGACGTCCCTTGTGAGACAGATCGATCGCCGTCTGATCTCTCACGTCTATTTCTTACGTCTCCTGCCCACATTCCAATATACTGTTGTACCATTTGATCAAACATTCCTTCCTTGAACATGCTCCCCATCTTGGTCATGTTCATGCATTCCATTCAGTAATAATTAGTTACAACTTACAAATAAAATAATCGATAAACACAAACGTACAAGAGAGTTTGAGATCCATATCTAACCTGAGTGACAATCACATACAAAGGTAGTGTGCTGTAACTGCAAAGCACTTGAACAATCACACTGCATCACATGACAACATTGACAAGTCGGAACATGCAGCTATGAATCCATATATATATATAACAAGGAAAATAATACAATTCAAGCAACAATTCATTCATTCAATTATTATTGTTTCTAATTCTTCATAGAATTACCCCATAATAAGTCTCGGGATGATGTAACCCAACTTCTCCATGATGCATGAATGAAGTCCATAGGTGCTCTGCAAATTAAAACCTAGGGTGAATGATATGATTATCTCTATCACTTAGTTTCTTCCAAATTAAGAATTGTGAGAATATGTAAAATAATAAATGGTTCATACCAAAATCCAGAAGAAAAAGGCAATCTCAAATGCATTCTGAAACAATATGAAGTGGATCAAAATCAGAACAATGCGAGGGTTGTTAAACCAGAAGAGTTCATCTGAAGGCTTCACTCCTGCAGCAGCTGCTTCATGATCCTGTGTTGTCCCTACTTGTGTACCTGTAACCTCCTGAGCCAAACGAGTTATTATGTGTTCCAGCTTGGCGCCCACAAGAAGCAGAAGCTGTCATCACCATCATCCCAAACTCAGTCAACAATCAACATAAACATGATTAGTTCGACTTGCAATTAATTCATAATGGACCTTAAACCACTCACAATCAGCGGCAAAAACGCTAACCAAAAATATGTATGCCATCCTGCACATTATGATTCATAAATGTGAAAATTCAATTGCAAGTTTAATTTCGTTAATTATGATAAAGTGAGTACTGCAATATGAGAGTCAGAGTGAAATCAAGCACACAGAGATGAGCTGAGAAGCTATGAATCAAATTGAGGAATTTAATTTAATTAATTAGGAGATTACCTTCCAGATTTAGTAACAAAAACAGCACAACAAACAGCCACAGGTACCAGCTGCATATATTGCATATGGTTGAGCATGTATCAGTTGACACTCGACATTCGATCATAAATTAAGTTCCATGTCCATCTTCCTAAAAACATTTAGCTGAACTTTGCAACAAGAAGTAAAACTCCGTAAGCTTTCCAATTTTACCTTATCCCAACAATTCTCCTGAAATCAATTTCAAGTGTCCGCATCATGTATTTGTGAAAATCAAATTTAGGATTCGCAGGGCAGTGTTTCTGAAACGAATGAAACATTTGCCAGTAAGTCCCATACATTTTGTGAACATGCCCGTGGAAGAAAAAATAAATAAAACCTTTTAACCTTTGACAAACTAGAACGCATGTACGAATTGTACGTACATTCTAGAAACCATAATAGAGGAGATACTAACCTTGATAAAGCCTTGTCGCAGTGCAATGTAGTCCGACTTAATGACAGAGCCATAAAATTGTTTGAAGAATGATATCTACCCATTCATTAAGAAAAAAAATCATCTGCTCAGAAATTGAGCAAAACATACACATAAAAACTCATAAACAATAATAGTATAAAGCAACAAGGCATTAATATAGTGTTCCATGACAATCTGCAAATAAGACAGAAGGTAGAGCAAACTCACCACCCAACCTATTATAGCTGCTCTTCTCCAATATCCACTTCCACGTTTACTGATAAACTCATGATGATGATAATTGTGAACACTATGATGACCTGCATTGAATCCCAAATAAATATGTATATATATATATAGAACTTTTTTACAATTAGCTAAAATCTACTTGGGAAATCCAACTATTACCCCTTGCTGATTTTGGAACATCCTCCCTGATGGAATCTTCCCAGCGCTTCCATTGGCGAATCTACATATTGTAAACCATACATATGTTACAGAACAGAAATATATATATATTCTCAAATCCAATTATGAAAGATGGATGCATTACTCTTGCCCCTCCAAGAACCATTGTTGTGACACAGAAGATCACATGAACAACTGCCAACACAAAGATGAAGATGTGTAGATGATGTAGTGCTTCCAACGATAACAACGGAACCTTACCCTAAGAAAAATGAAAGGTGGACAAGAATTATTGAAAATATTCTTCAAAAGCACTGTAAGTCGTGGTAAAGTGTATAATGCTATATAGTACCTTGGTCAGACAATGATCTGAAGATGCTTCTTCAGACAAAAGCCGCTGCCGATGGTCCAGAGATTTAGTAAGAGAGTAATGCGCCGGCGCATGATTGTTTTTTTCAGAAGTTTCCCTCTTGCAGGGAAGCATGTGAGAGGCGAGACTAGAGGGGATACATATGCGGATTATGGAACGTTGAGATACAGTTAGTAGAAGGGAAATGAACCCTAAAAGCATCAATTCTGTTTCAGATATGAAAAGCACAATGATTGATTAGGGCTAGGAAATTAGTGTAACAAATTTAGGCAACACCGTTTTAATCCCAAAAAATAATATATGGACAATTCCAATGCAGCTTCTTAGTTCTTGTTAGTAACATGTTTCTGATGTGTATTAGGTAGAAGACTATGACATAGGCATACAATGAAGAAACATAATCGATGCATAAAAAGAGAAACAGCAGAGAGAGAGAGAGAGAGAGATGACCTTCTTTTAGTTTTTGTAAGGCTTCAAAGAGTGCGTCTTGCTTCGTACGCTTCAAGTACTGTATTTCCAAGAGAACAAAGCATGAATCCAACAGAAATAATTACTTGAAAGACTTGCAATTTAATTACTTAATTGTGGAAGAAACTGGGGACCCGAGTTCATTTTTCCAATGAACTTGTACGAATGCCCAGAGCTTTAGGAATATAGGCAACCCCAAAGCCAAAATGCCAAGTATATATGAAGAGTTTGTGACCATAAAACCAAAAGACGAAGTTGGAAAAAGAACCGAAAAGATTGAAACGGTTTGTGTTAGAATGAATGAGATTTAGATACCTTTCCAAGTTTATGAAGAGCACGCTCGAGACAAAGAGAAAGCAGAACAATGACAAAGCATACAAGTGCAACCACCCATGTTGGTGTAAACTCTAAAGAGCTGCTGAGTTCATGTGCCGCCATGTCGTCTTCTTCAACCAAAATGTGCAATATGACCGATCAAGCCAGAGACAAAAAGAGTGATATATAGGAGCTTTTTACGTTGGGACGCAAATGAATGTCTTTAATTGATTCTGAACTAGCACTAGCAGTATGGTATAGAAAATTTGATTTCGAATGGGGACAAAGAATACCCTATTCTAAGGCAAAGGAAGAAACCGAAGAAAAGAATAAAGCAGGGGAGGAGGAGAAATCAGATTCAAAGAGGCCGTGCATTTTAAGTAAGGTACAGATATAAACTTAACTATAAACTTAACGAGTTGAGTAATCAACTAGCACTATCATGACCCTTCACTTCTAATTCTTAAATAAGAAATCTTACGTTCTAACTCTCAAGCGAAAATATTACGAGGTAAAAATCTTCATTTTTTCGGTACAAACAACTGGATTCTCTAATTGTATTTTTTCTGATTTCCATTAAGAGATATTTTTGTCATACAAGTAACAGGACACGCATTCCAGGACCCAATTAACCAGAAAAACCAAATGCAGGCAGCTATCTCAGCTCATTACACGCAGACAAGACTTCTGAAATTGAAATTTATTGTCAATCAAATTCAAACTGTTCGCTTCCCATGTTTCAAAAAATACACCATCATCCATTAATACATATTTACTGTATACATCACAAAATCCAAACAGACATACATCAGCTCTTTTGTACTTTCAAATAGACATGTATCAATTCTTCTCGCCAGTGCTCTCCACGTCTGTCCGTTCCATTACTTTCATCCTTCTTCCATCTCTTGATCTTCTTCATGTTGCTAAGTTACTGTTTATGTCAAGTGGATATAAGCTACATAGTCTAAAACTGCAGCAAAATCATCTACCCATAAGTCGCACAACATTCGACAACAACAAAATCATCACACATCACGGTTTCCATGGTGCTGGAGGTGGTGGTGGAGTTGGAAACATGGGGGGAACGGCAGAGAAAATGGTGTTTTTGTCAATCCCAACACTTTTTTCTCCCGACAAAGCAACAAGTGCTGCTACTAAACCTGCATTTCCTGCAATAGTTGGCTCTGTGTAGTTATAATTAGAACGAACATCACGGAAACCATCATGTTTGTCTGGGCCAGCAACCATGGCCCCCTCAATTGTATTTGGGTTTGCCTTTGAAGTGTCCCTCCATTTCCATCCCCCTTTACAATTGTATTTGATCTTGTTCTTAGGAATGGATGCGCCTCTGTGGTGAACATGTTTAGGATAATGATTACCAAAGCCCACCACATAACTCATTTTTCTGGGATTTTTTCCAAGGATGTAATCAATCTGCCAAAGCAATGAGCAAAATAAGTTATTGGCCAATGGCCATTATGCCTGAACATGAGTAATTTTTTTTCCTTTTTCAAAGGAAAGAAAGCAAATTAAATTTCAAGGACTGGATACCTGAGTTTTAGCAAATTCACGCAAGACATCAATAGAGTAGAAGTTGGGTCCACAATACCACCCAGGTGTATCGGCAGCTTCAAGATAATCACTGTACAATGTAGCTAAGAAAGCTGCATTGACTACATATTGAAGAGGCTGTGGCCTTCCATGATTCAACTGGATCAAGCCTCCTGTGGCAGGTCACTACGATGTTAGAGCCCAGACATGCATTAATCCACTTGCGGAATCCAATCAGGTCAATTAATCCCAAAACCCAAACATTATGGAGCAGGAAAACATTGTACCTTTGGTTCTGTTAAAGCTGGTGAACACTGGCAGGTATGAGCACATGACTATGCTAGTCTGGTTGTGAAATGTCCTCAAAATTTCCTCATACGGATAGCCGGGGCTCAAGAACAACCTCAAACGGCTCAGAAGCACCTAGTCAAAAGAATTTTAAGATTATGTTGGCAATGAAGAAAATGAAGTAATGGAAATTGTGTGAGTCATAATGCAAACGTGATATGACATTAGGTATGGAAGAGTGGCAAACACTTGGAAGGTAATATAAGGATTAGACGAGATTAATGAACATAGAACAATAACTTGCTTACAGAAGCTTTCAGGCATTATAACAAAACAGGACACCACAAACTTCTGTTAGCTTACCTGAGCTCCAGCAAGCTTGTTGTCCCAGCTAAATACTCCATAATCAGGGCCGCCCCAGAAGGCACCAGCATGTTTGGCAAGACCCGGAGTTGTTGCAAGCTGAAGATAAGAAGAATTTCCAGTAGCATAATACATCCAAGCTCCACCCCATATGAATTCATCCCAATACATGGTGGAATTATAGAAGAGTGCGGCATCTGAACTCCCACCGGCACTGTACCTGCCTCTTTGATCCCTTGAAAACTTAAAGAGTGTTTTGGCTCCATGGACCAATTTCTGCGAGTAGACCTTGTTGTCTTTAAAAACTATGGATGCAGCAGCTAGAGCAGCAGCCATTTCGGCAGCTAGATCAGAGCAACTATGACATTCAGACACAGGACGCACGTAATCAATATCCTCGGGACGCACCCAGCAATAGTGATCATTAGGAGTAGTACTTCCTCCCGCAGTAGATCCTACCCCAACCTATGAAGGTTGCATATTAGAAAATTAGTAATAGGCAAAGAAGAAAAAAAATAAAAGGGATATAGGAAAAGTACTGGGTATATGAAGTAAACACCTGGGCAACAAGCCTATCAATGGAATCAGCAGAATGGTTGAATGTCTTGAGAAAGTAATCAGAACCCCATTTAATGATTTCCTTCACATGGTTGAGTTCCCCCGCGGCGTCATATTTGGCACTGTACTCGATCACACTCCAACTGAGCATGGTCATGGCAAAGGATGCAGGAAAATTGAATTTGATGGCGTCTCCGGCGTCATAAAAGCCACCCGCCAGATCTTTGAAAGTGGTGGACGCATCATTGCCATCCTTTAGACATGAGTTACCCCTCCACGACACATTGTTATGTTTTGGGAGTTTTCCCGCTGTGATAATAAGTCAGCAGAATAGGCACACTGAGGGTCAGGGATGAATAAAAAAGCTAATCTAACTGATGGATAAATGAAGGATAAGCAAATTACCCAAATCAAATAAACGATAGTCATCATGTTCTTCAATTATGGAAGGTTAATTTATGCCTATTAGGTGATATTTTCTATTTTTGACAGAAATCAAAAGTTCAAAACAAAGAACCAGAATAAAAACACAAAGAATGAACGATGAGGTAAAAGAAAGAGAAAGTAAAACGTACATCGCTGGGCGTTGAAGAACATCAGGGACTTGCGAAGCGCCAATGTGTAGTTGTCCGGGGGAGGGCGGGCGTGATGGTGACGTGGCACTGTCTTAATGATGAGAACGATGAAGCCGGCTAGAAAGGCAGAGACGAGGAGTGTCCCGACCGTCCAAACAAAGATCTTACGGCTGACGATGATGCATCCTAGATCCACATACTTCTTCTTCTTCTGCTCCCCGGAAGGCCCCAGCAGCCAGCTCTGCTGTGTCTCATCCAGCGGCCGCGATGACAGTGCCGCCCTGTCCAGATCCTGCAGGTTGCGGCTGCGGTCGTCGTCGGTGGCCGAGTCCGCCGTGTTAATCTCCAGCGGGCCCCCCCAAGGGTCCCTTCCGTACATGGTTATCACCGCCGACAGAAGAGATGTGTCTCAGAAGTCAAACTGACAGCAGAATTGAGCTTCCCGGCCGGCACCTACACCGACACTGAAAGAAAGCGAGAAGAAGAAGTAGAAGCCGATCTAAGTCTGAAATCTTCTCAATCGTCTGGGTCCTCTGGTATGGAACGAGATGCGGAAAGCAAATGGATTCACAAAACTGTAATAGTCGTTGCTGGTGTTATAAGAAGAAGAAATAAAGGAAAATGTGGACTGAAATTGGACTTTTTCTGTTTGATTACTATATTCAATCTATAATTATTGGACACCGATGGCGCTGCAGCTGCTCTTGTTTTATTGTCTGAATTAAGGGTGGCATTTTATACCGAAAAACCGAAAACCGCAAAAACCGACCGATACTTTATCGTAATGAAACTGCAATCGCGGTAAATCGAACCGCATTTGCGGTATTTAAAATCGAACCGCATTTACGGTTGCGGTTGCGGTATTTGTTTTTCTAAACCGACGGTTACCGCAATCTCTCCTTAATCTTAACTCTCTGATTCTCATTCCGTCATTCGTCTCTCGCTCTCTCTCTCTCTCTCAACTCTCAAAATCCGCTTCTCCCTCACAGACCCAAATCGAACTCATCACATCCTCCTCTCTCTATCAATCTAAGTTCTATATTTTCTCTCTCAACTCAACCTCCACCAGGATCACCACGCGCACTCTGTCACTCAACTCAAGCGCTCTCTCTCTCTCTCTCCAGCTTAACTCAAACCCGCCGGCCACCACTGTCAAGTTCAACAGCCGCTCTCAGCCTCTCTCAAGTCTGTCTTGGTTGATTTGGAGGTAAATTATTCATTATTGTGTTCTTAATTTCTGAAATTGATTGTTTCAATTCAAAGTTAGGGTTTCGACTTCTGTAAAACCGAAAACCTGTGAAAGGCCTGATCCTCTGAGTTTCAACTTCTGTAAAACCGTTAAACTGTTCGTTTATGTTCTCTGTGGATTTCTTGCTATATTCTTCTAGCTTTAAAGTGGTGGGTGTAGTAAGCAGTTTACTCCCAAATTTGTTGAACTTGTTCATTTGATGTCTTTACCCTTGCACCAGAATAGCTATAGTATAGCCTATAAATCAGAACAGAGGGATTGCTGAGAAATTGGAACAAAACTAAGTCAGAAATTAGAATGGCATTTAAATTACTGGAAATTGGTGAAAACCAAAATTTGAATTGGGTTAAAACTTCTATAATTTGCTCTCGGATTCTCATAGTTTTCTCAGCAACCAAACAGATAAAGAGGTTAAAAAAAATGATCACATTGAAGGGAGAAAAAAGTGGTAGTTACTGTCTGGGCTCAAGAATATGTCACCCAAAACTCCAATAATTATTTAGTAATAGGAATAACCACTCAAATACAAATTCACGCCTAGGAGAAGAGTATTAATGTATTATCACCTAATGCTTTGAATCTGGAACTGTTAATGTTAATTCTGGAATCTGTAATTGTTTTGAGCTTGGTTTTGAATCTGTAAATGTTAATTAAATTCTGTTTTTGAATCTGCATGTTAATTAAATTCTGTTTTTTTTTAAGTTTAATTTTTTGTTGTTTTTGTGTTGTGTTGTGTTATAGATGGAGTCTAGCCACTCTAACACACCTAATGTGTAACGACCCGAACCGAGAATAATAATATTTTAATGTAAAAAGACTATTTTGCCCCTGAAGGGGGGAAACTTTGACTTTTGACCCGGGAAACAATTTGGACTTTGACCCATGACTATGACGTAGGTCGGGACGTCACGAATCCGTAGACAGTCGGCACGCCGAAATCGGAGTTCGTATGAAGAAGTTATGGTCAAGGAAGCATTTTAGCGGAATTTACGAACCGAGAACAACGGAATAAAATAATAATTTATTATGGGAATCCGTGCCAACTAATATTTAAATCCAACCAGTGGATTGGTGACAAGTGCCCCCCATCCAAGCCCATACTATTCCAATAAAGCAACATTACACTATTTAATCATTTTATAATTATTTATTTTCCCTCCATTTAATCCCAGTCCTTGGATCTCTGCCCAAATGAATCTCAGCCCTCCATCCTATCTGCTTTTTCTTCTTCATGCACGATCACCTCCCTGTTTTCTCACAAACACACACATCCATCCCCCCTAACCCGTGCATTTTCTTCCCATTTTCTCTCCATCCAAACACACAAACCAGCCACCCTCATCGCACCAGGTGACCACCAGCAGCACCACCATCATCTACTCATCATCACCGTGCATCACCGGCGACCACCGGCCCGTTTTCCCCGTCTGAAAACCCCGTGCAAACTCAGACCCGAAACACAGAGGAATCGGGTCCAAGAAGCAAACCACGACATCCACCGCACCTCGACGCAGGGGAAGCTCCAGTCTACACCGTGAGGACCCCAGGAGCGTAACTGGACGACGGTGAAGCCTGCGGCGGCGACACGGCGGCGGTAAGGTCGAAAACCCGAAAGCCCCGTTTTTCTTCCCTGTTTCGAACCAACGTGTTTTAATGCTAGGAAATCGATTGTTTGGTGATAGAATTGTCCTAGGGTGAGAGACGAGCTGTTTGGGACCAGGTTGGACGACTGAGACGGCGTGGATCGCTGGAGACGACGATCGGACTGTGACCGTGAGTTTCAGCGACGGACTGGTGAGTTCCTTCTCATTTTCTTCCTGTTTTGAGATTGTAGAACCATAGAACAGACCTAGAAGACCCTATAGGGATGAACCCTGTCGAAAATGGTGGCCGGAATCGTACGGTGGAATCGGGTCAGGCCGTGGGTCGACGACGACACAGTTCCAGTCAAACGGGTCTAACCCGGTACTGTAGCATGATGACGTCATCATGCTGACGTCATGATGACGTCATCCTGTCAGATGTTGTCAGACCAGGGACCAATCAGAACATCCCACGTGTCACCTGACAAGTGTCAGTGATGACGTCATGCTGACGTCGGCATGACGTCACTGCTGACGTCAGCAGTACTGTAGCAGCGTTGACCCACGCGTTGACCAGGCGCGTGTGAACAGTGATTTTGGTGAGGCCGGTACCATTTTCAAGGTTTCGACGATACGGATCCAATGGAGGTGGTTTCGTGTCGATCGGAGATCGTTAGATTAGTCAAAATGGGGTTTAAAGCACCGGGAGTAGCACCCGAGATGCGTTTTTGAGGCGGATCTGTTCTAGGGTCTTGGTATTGAGGTCATAGGGTCCTTAAGTAACTCTCAGGTATAATAATACAGGTTTTTAGAGATCGTTGAGCAGCAAGGACCGAGTGTGAGTGGGCTGTTTGATTTATAAAAGGCTTGCATGCATAAACTGTTTTACTATTTCCACTTATGATTTCGATGAGTCTTATGAACTGTTTATATATGTTATTACAATGTTTTGGGCATGAGACCCGTCTGGATTATGTGTGGATTTTTTTTGGGATGTTCGGGGGACATAGGGTAAACTATACTGTTATTGTACTGTACTTTCCTACCTATGTATATTGTCTCCTCCAGGGAGGGTCGTTGGCCTGGGTGGACCCTGGAGTAGTCACGGGGCTCTGACTGAGTGGAGTTGACCCCCGTTGGGCTGCTTACTCTCAGGAAGGCATGTTTATATACCTCGGGCAGTGACCGGGATACCGGGAGCTGATGTACCTAGAGAGTCTCGGGTGTGAGACCCTGAGTGGCAACGCGTAGCCTTAGAACCGTGACATCATTTGGGTTGGGTTTTACAGTGCACTGATATGTTAGTTTCTCCTTTCGATTATTATTGTGGTTTTATGGTTATGATATTATGTTTTCACTGCATGCAAGATTTGGAAAACGGAGGGGTAAAACCTTATGATTATTTTATTATTAAATTGATTTCTAAACTGTTATTTTTGGCCCACTCACCCTTGTTTTATTGACCCCTCCAGACCCTGACACGGAAATAGAGAAGGAGGACCCAGAGGAGGAGACAGAGGTTTAGTTTGCTTAGCTGTGCACCTGTACACCCACTTGTGGGTAGGTTGAGCACCGAATAAATGTACTCTGACTATTGTGCTCACATGTTGTATTTTACTTTCCCTTGTCTGACAGTATCACTTTAAACACTGTGGTTGTACGTTATCTATCTATTTAAGTCTTCGGTTTTTATTTAAGGGTAATTTTGGCATGTTTAGAGTCATTGTCAGACGGGAGCGGGACACGTCCCCGGGTGGTCCCAGTGGGATTGGGACGGGTCCTGTCATAATGCCTCTAATCCCCAAACACAAACCGATACACCCGAAACACAATCTCCAACTCAAACACAAAATATCACATGCGAGGGGCTTGTGGTGGGAGATAAGAGGAAAGCCCCAAAATCGATTGTATGGTTACATTGCACAAAACAAATAAAGAAGGATGGTAGTGGGGTAGAGAAGGTTATAGGGGTTTGCAATTATTGCAAATTGGAGATGCCGGCGGACCCTCGAAAAAATGGGACAACAGGTTTAAAAAATCACATAGAGAGGAGATGCAAGCTCTCTCCTCTCTATCAACAACAAGGTGATGCAAATTAACCTTCTTTGACAACAGATACAATGGGTAGTGGATTGATTCCTCACACATTCAATAAAAAAAAAATGTGAGTTAAAGGTTGTGAAGTTCATTATTAAGGATGAGCAACCTTTTAGAGTCGTTGAGGGCTCGGGTTTTAAGGAAATGATGAACGAGGTGCAACCTCGTTTCAAGGTACCAAGTAGGAAGAAGGTTGCCGAGGGGGTGTGGGAGTTATTCATGGTTGAAAAGGCAAAGATAATAAGTGTGATTGGTGAGCAAAGAGTTAGTATCACAACCGATACTTGGACATCGATCCAAAACATAAATTACATGGTTGTGACGATCCACTTCATGGATAGTAATTGGAACTTGCACAAAAGAATAACTAGCTTCACAAAGATCACTAGTCATAAGGGCATTAACATAGGAAAAACCCTAGATGCATGTTTGACGGATTGGGGCATACATAAAGTGTTCACAATTACCGTTGATAATGCTTCCGCCAATGATGGGGCGGTTGAGTACATGGCACAAAGCCTAAAGTCAATGAACACCTTAATGTTGGATGGGAAGTACTTGCACTTGAGGTGTTCTTGTCACATTCTTAATTTAATTGTTAAGGATGGGTTGAAGGAGCTTAGTGGCTCAATTGAGGGTATAAGAAATTGTGTGAAGTTTATTCACTCTTCTCCGGCGAGGTTGGATAAGTTTAGGGAGTTTTCCATTGCATGTAGGATGGACAAGATGGCAAATGTGCCAATGGATGTGCCTACAAGGTGGAATGCAACCTATAAAATGCTTGAAGGTGCATTCAAATATAGGCAAGTCTTTGAGAAGATGGCATATTCTTGTGAGGTGTTTCAAGCTTACTTTCTAGAGGAAGAAAAAGTTAAGAAAGTGATGGTTAAGAGAGTGGGACCTCCAAAAGATGATGATTGGGAGAAGGCATTAGCTTTTGTGCATTTTCTCAAAAAAATTTATGATGCTACATTGAAACTTAGTGCAACCAAAACTTGTACATCCCCAATAATTTTCTTAGAATTGGTTGCTTTACAAGTTCAAATAGAAGCTAAAATGAAATATCTTAGGAATCCTACTATGCAACGGGTAGCATCTTTAATGAAGTTGAAATTTGACAAATATTGGGGCAACTTTGATGTTGTGAATAAGCTTATATTTTTGGGGAATGTGCTAGACCCGAGGATGAAGCTTCAAATGCTCCAAATAAGCCTTGGCAATCTTGGGGCAGATTCTAGAAAGCAAGATGAGATTGTGAAGGAGGTTGTAAAGTGTTTGAACGAATTGTATAATGAGTATACAGGGATTGGAGGGGGTGTGAGCCAAATTGATGAGGATGAGATTGATGATGAGGTTGCACAAATTGGTGATGATGTTGATGTCACATTTCAACTAATGCAACAACTTGTGCAAAAGAGGAAGGATGAGCAATCTGTTGAAATATCCAATGAAGTGGATAAATACTTGACGGATCCTTTTGAGAGCCCCTTGAGCAAACAATTCAATCTCTTGAATTGGTGGAAAGGGAACCAAACAAGATATCCTATTCTTTCACAAGTTGCCAAGGATATCTTTGCAACTCCAAGTTCTACGGTTGCTAGTGAAAATGCTTTTAGCCTAGGTAAGAGGATTGTGGATCCTTTTAGAAGTTCTTTGCATCCTAAAATGGTAGAGGCATTAGTGTGTACTAGTGATTGGCTTAGAGCGGACGAATTTTCCTTTTACAAGGAACCAACGGATGATGAGGTTGAATTCTACAAGGAAATGGAATATATGACAACTTGTAAGTAATTAGTTTATTTGCTCATGTTATTTATGCTCCTCCTTATAATAAAATGTACTAAAATTATGTTGTTTTATTTTATTTGTAGATAGCATTAGTGCTCAAACAACACAATGAGGTTCTTCAAATCCACTCACCACCACCAACACTTGAGTTTGTAACTTTAGTTTGTAATATTTGTGCATTGCATTTTCCTTTTAGTTTGTAACTTTAATTAACTTTAAATTAGTTTTTCTTTTGGGTTGTAACTTTAATTCATTTTGCATTGTATTTTCCTTTTCGTTTGTAACTTTAAAGAATTTGGAATTTGAATGCTTGAGAAGTTTTAACTTTAATTGGAATGCTTGGAATTGAACTTTAATTTTCTTTAGGTTGTGATGCTTGAGAAGTTGGATTTTTATGACACAAAAAGAACTTGCGGTTTTAACCGTGAATTAGCGGTAACCGACCGCATTTTGCGGTTTACCGCATTGCGATAAACCGCAAAACACGATCGGTTTGCAATTTCAAAAAACACCATACCGGTCGGTTTGCAGTTTGGGAAAAAAATCGCGGTTACCGAACCGCAACCACCACTAGTCTCAATCACACTTCAGACGGATCACAGTTGTAAAGTTGTAACTTGTATTTTCATCATGTGCCTTCGGATTCTTTCTTTCCCTAATTTTCTTTTCTTTTTATTGGGTAGACAATATCATTTATTTGGTAGGTGACACTGACCTCTCCACCGCTCGACAGCTATATATTATCTAATTTTTCATTTTTTTATCACGCGCCTATTGACTCGACTCTCGAGTAAAATTGATTTGGCAACCTTTACAACTTACATTCGTTAGATTAGAGAACCAAAATGGCAAAATGCTTTGCTTTGCTTTGCTTGGTTTGCACTTCACAATTCACATTACTACCATCTACAGACGTCAGACGGAGATCCACCAACCCATCCGACGTTTTTTTATTTTTTTATCAGAACCCATCCGACGTTAGATCAAATTTTTATTTCCAAGTCTACGTCTCCAGGTTGGTTAAAACATCTGCCTCTTCCTCTTTTTTTAGTCTGAATCTACCTCTTCCAGTAACAAAAAGAAAAAGAAACAAAAATAAAATTGAGAAATCATTCTACAATTTTTCATTCGAAACCAATAAAACACTGCTCCCCGCTCAAACCCAGAAAAAAATTCGCAACATTGCTCACAAATTTGGTCTTGAGGTATTTATCCAATTGTCCATCTTATTATAAAACATCAGATTTTAAAGTCCACTTTTATAAAGAGCATAATTTATATCCAATATGCAAAACCTCTCTCAGAATTCTTATTAAATCCTCACTTCAAAACTGAAGCTAAATTCTAGATAAAATTAGGATATTGCCCTTATAACATTAACTAACCCAAATCTCCTTACATTACAAGCAGAATTTTTTAACAGTTTTTTGTACTTAAAAAATTAAAATATTAACAATTTTTGTATTTAAAAAGACATTAACAAACTAACAATTTTTTAGAATGAAATCGACAATATAGGACCAGGCCCAATTAGTGATGGTTTGCGAAACAATTTTTGAAACACTACTTTGTATATGAAAATGACAAAAAGAGTTAGTTTAACTTTTCTGTATTTGTATAATGTCCCTAAAAAATAGCCTTCGTAAAAAGTAACTCAAGACAGAAAATAAAAATAATTCGTGAAGGAAACTTATCCCTATAATGATAAAGATTGAAAAGGGTAAGTTTTCTTAAGTTCTAACCCTTTTGAACATCACGATATGGAAAATCATTCATTTTTATTTTCAAGATTCCTTATATTTTAATATTTTATAATGGCTTATTAGATTAAATACTCTTTAAATTCACACATTTATCATATTTTGCACTCAGTACTCGTTATTCGCTAACTTAAGAGTATGAAATGACCGAGTATGACCACTCAGCTCCTTTTCCGTCCAAAGTGTTATGTTTGCCGTGAAAAAACTTATGTGGCACCTACATGGATAATAAAAAATATTAAATTGGAAAAGGACATTTGTGAAACTTCACAATTGGCCCTTTCAATTTGAATCCTAAATTAACACGACAAAGTTCCTCCTCCCCCCAGGCTTTGACGCGAACCCAGTTCCTGCTTCCCCAGGCTTCGACGCGAACCCAAGTTTCGACAAACCCAGGCTTCGACGCAAACCCAAGTTTTGACGAACTCAGGCTTCAACGCGACCCACATTCCCCCATCGGTGTGACCCACCCTGTACTCATCCAAAAGACCGTCGAAGAAGAAGAGATGGAGGAGCATGAAGTCAGACATTGCTACTGCGGGAAAAAAATGTAAAATCCTGATTTCGTGGACTGACAGACATCCCAGGAGGAGATTTCAAGTGTGTTAAGGCTCTGGGGTAATGAAAAATCAAAAAATTGTGTTCTTTGTTGAAATTACGATGAATACGCAAGTATGTTGAAATTAGGTTTATTACTTTAACTTTTAGATGAAAAATGTTCAAAGTCCATTCAATTGCTGGGATTGTGTGTAAGTTTATGATAATAGAGTTTGTTTTTATATAGGAAAACAAATGTGGGTATTGGGAATGGTTTGATCCTGAAATGTATCATCGGTGTAAGGCAATCATACATGCATTGTTGAGGAAAACTGGTAAATTGGAAGAGAATTTGAAAAGGTATATAGCTAGGACAAGGAAGCTTTGAGTTGCCCTAATTGTAGCCTGTCTTGTGACGATGTTTAAAAAGACTGAAGTTTAGGTTTAGGGATTGCCTAACAATCCAATTTTGTTTGTAATCGATGCTAAATGATAATGTAATTTGGCAATGTAATCTCTGGATTGTTCTAGCAATGTAACGATAGTTATTTATACCTTTCTACAATGTAATTCTATCTATGGACTGTTCTGTCAAATTCAACCAATCAATATGTTACAAGATGCAAATTTGGTAATTCACGGTGTAAAGTGACACATGCATTAGTAGTCCAAGGTGCAATAATGCACAATTAGAAGTACAGGGTGCAAAGTGACACACTCTTAGTAGTACATGGTGCAAAGTGACACTCTTTTAGTAGTACAGGGTGTAAAGTGACACACATATAGATAAATATGATTCAACTAATCCTACAATATTTAAGGAAGATAACTTGAAAGTAAAAACATAATTAATTACACAAACAACAATTGAAGCAAATGAGATAAAATAACATTGTCAAATAGTGCAAAAGTAGGTCATTTTGTCTGTTACATGGTGCAATGAAACACAAAAGTTATAGTCCATGGTGTAATTAAATAAAATAGCTACAGTCCAGGTTGCAAATTGACACAGAAAACACCAAACAAAACATTCACCAATCAGTTTGCACCTACTAACCTACACCTAACTGTCTTGCATTTGATGCTAACACCTAACTTAACACACAAACTAGCCTACAAAACCCTTTGCCTCATTGTTGATGCTGCCTCTTCCTCCTTACGATTTGAACCTGAGTTTCATAAGAGGAGAATGTTCATTCAATGGAATAGAATTTGGTGTAGGTTATGTGACAGGACCCTCCTCGTAATCCCCCTCGATTAGCGTGGGAGGTGCTCCCGTTTGACACCTTCACAAGAAAATGACCTAATTACCCTCGGGGAACCGAAGACAAGGGATAAACCTACTTCATACCTCAGATACTCAGAATACGCAATTCCACGTGATGCCTCATCCTTCACACATCTCATGTCCGTGATCAACCTGGAGGGTGTCAAAACCAATAAAAAGTGTGAGTGGACAAAAACAAAAGCTTGAAAAACTCTTTTTCAAAATTAGACATTAAAGCCTCCGTTTAATAAAACTATGCATGCATGAGGTTTACGAATAAAACATCAATCTTAAAATACGTGCAGAAACTAGAAAACCAGTAACATCATATACCTTACCAACATGAAACCATATCAAACATCACTCCCTATACGACTAGACCAAATCACATACTCAACAAAATAGAAAGTCAGCCATGTCGATATCTCAACAATGACATGACTACATCAGTGTAGAAGTATAGCAGTCACACAACACCAACCATACCGAAATAAACAACATACCGAACCTGTCAGGACCCGTCCCAAATATCACCTCGATACCCGGGATGAACCCTGCTCCCGTTTGACAATCACACTTACAGTACCAAAAATAACCTTATTACAACTATAAGCATAACTATCAGACGAAGGAGTAAATATATACAATAGTAAGCCAGAGCATAGTTCTACAAAATGGGCACCAAAAGTCCTACAAGTCTAAGTCCGCAACGGAAGAACGTCGGAAGCTCTATGCCTCGATATCTGCCTCAACGTTCACCCCAGCGCTATCACCACGACCTGGAGGGAAATTGAAAAAAAAACAAAAGGTGTGAGTGGACCGAAAGGAATAAAATTTTTAAAACCGTTTACCGTCAAATCAAAGTAAGGAAATATAATCATTTGTTCCCTCCGGTTTGAAACCAGGCATGCCCAACGAAGTATTAGAAAAAAAAAACCCATAATATGAAACATCATAAGAAACAGAAACACTATAAAACATCATAAGAAACAGATACACTATAAAACATCATAAGAAACCATGGTTCAGCATCAAAGCATCATTTCCGATTAAACCTACTGGACCTATCCGAGTCTTTAAACTCAACCAGGCCTCAAATATAAATCCGAGTCTTTAAACTCCCGAGTCTTTAAACTCAATAGGCCTATGGGGGTAATATCATAAATATCCGAGTCTTTAAACCCATATCCAGATCCAGCAAATCCAATCCATTTCAGTGTAAAACCATTCCGAAACCCATCACCAAACTCGAATTCGGAATCCCTAGTTCGAAGCCCTTTCGGCGTTCAGAACCGACATTCCGAACCCAAATCCGGAAAAGATCCATGTTCATAACAAAACCATAGGAAAAATCCTAAATCATATTCCACAACCCATTTACCATCATCAGAGAACGTTTTTAGGTTAAATTTCTGAATTATAGCATCAAAATCTGAAAACCCGTTTTTTCTCGAAAAACGTGCAAAATCCCGAAAACGTCTCGAAAAACGTGTAAACATCTCAATCACATATAATCATCATCAGGACATAAAAACACACATAAAACCATAAAGCAGTGATAAAAAAACAGTTAGGCATGCTCGGAAGCAAGAAAGAGTCCACTCACAGTTCAAAACAAGTCACTCGCGCCCCGTGCGCTCCTCAACCGTCTCTGGTGTCTCCCGTCCTGTCAATAGATACCAAATAGGGTCACAATTACATCAAGGATACCTTCCCTATTTTCCCCAATTTTTCGGGAATTTAATAATATTTTAATCCTAAACCTTAAACCTTACGGATTCCCGAATCATCCCGTAACACCGTCCGATTAACCCGAAAACTATACCATTGGATTCGTTAGAACATTTAGGACTAAACTCATGTTGGAAGCTTGATCGGATTCCTCCCCACGCGCCTCCACGCGCCGCCCAAAGTGGCTGCGCGTGGGCCTCACGCGCCTGCTACAGTGCCACCGTCTTCCTTGCTCGAACCCGGTTCGCACCAGACGGCAACCCGGACCGGTGAGAACCGTTCTCCACCGTCCGGCCACCGTTTCCCCTCCTATCTTCACCTAAAGGTTCGTCCACTCTCAGAGAATTCATCCCCCTCACTCTCTTGGTTCGACTCGACCCATAGCTTCACAACTGAAGCTCGAAAGAAAAACCAAACAATCCTCTGTTTTTCTTTCCGGCCACTCCGCACTTCCCCCTTCACGGTGGTCATTCTAGACTCCTTCCACGACTTCACTGAACCACACACAACTCACGGGAACCCTCGACTCACCCTCTAGCTCCACGATTTCCCGTTTGAAATTCACGGCTAAACAGGGTACAGAGTACCCGCCGTCGCACCACCTCCCACCGTGAACTTTCCCGTCACGGCAACCGCCATAAACGACTCCTAGGACCTCCCTAAACCTCACTTCACTCACCAAACCCTTCGATTCTAGCTCTAGGTCCACGACTTTTGAAATGAAAATCCACGGGAAAACAGAGTAAAAGAGGTTACCCTTCGATTCCGGCGCCGCCGTGAGAACCGTCACCTACCACGGTGCTCGTGGGACTCCCCGTAGCCTCCTGAGTCTCCTAGTGACTTGAATCGATCCACCACACGGCACAGCAGCCACCACCGTCCACTGCCTCCTCTGTTTCTTCCAAATATCCAGCCGTCCACCACGTCGCCTCCGTGCACGGTTGCAGCCCCAAACCGTGATCACCAGCACCGCCTAGCTTCACCGCCCTTCTCTCAACTCACTCTACACTCTCTCTAGCATCAAAATCGATCAATCTTCCTCAATTTCTTCTCTCTGTTTCTGTGTTCTTCGAAGGTGTGCACGGTTCAAATGAGGGTAAAGTGTGGCCGTGCACACTTGAGAACATAATGGAACCATCCAGTCCCCTGCACGTGTCCACCATCCATAGGCCAGCCCAAAAAATCTCTGCCACTTGCCCTTATCTGATTGGGCTGAGGGAAAATGACCAAAATACCCCTCCTGCACAAATTACCATTTTACCCTCAGACTTTCCAGACCCATATCTTTTCCGTCCGACGTCCGATGACAGCGTGCCGCCTGTCGTTGAACTCAGGACATCGAGACCTATCCAACGGTCCTCGGTCTACGTGAAAATCACTAGTCCTTCAAAAAGTCAACATTTCCCTCGTTTACTCAAAATTACGGTAACGCCCCCAACCTTCCGTACATCATAACTTTTCCTCCGGTTGTCCGAATCAAACCTGCCACCTGTCTACGGACTCGTGACGTCCTAAACTACGTCACGGTCAAGGGCTAACACTCATCCAATCGATAGTACAAAAAGTCAACTTTTTGTCTACTATTCACAAGGGCAAAATCGTCCTTTTTACAAAACTTCACAACAATTACATTTTTACCCTTCCCGAAGGTACGGGTTGTTACAGAACCAACCAATTATATCAACCGATGTCTGCTGATGAATCATCAAATCAAGGTGCACTACCGGTAGGCTGATATCACTAGGGAAAGACGGAGTCGCAGAATCAACGTTTGAGTGTGAACCAGCTCAGGAATGATGAAGTCCCAGACTCGACGTCTGAGGAACGGTCCTAGTCTCAAGAATGACGGAGCTCGAGGCTCGACGTCTGAGACGAGTCTCGGGAATGACGGAGCCCAGCTCGACGTCCGAAACAAGTCTCGGGAATGACAGAGTCCAACTCGACACCTGAGACTATTTATCACAATCGGAATCTCGAGTGGGTCATCAATCACATCTCACATCATCACAATCACCATCATCATAACATCTCACATCAATCATATATTCACAGTAATATCATATCACAGTCACATCAAACCTTGTAAAATGAGCCATTAAAATAATTATAAAATCATGTTAAATCCTCTTTTAGAAAACACCGTCAAAATCATATAAACATGACATCATAAGTATAAAACCATTCCATATAATTCATTGAGGATTCGGGGTTTAATAAACCCAATTTCCTCGCAAAACGTTTTAATATCATTTTTCTTAAATATTAATAAAAACTCTCAAGAAATCCACATTAATCATACATAACCAACCATCAAGCAATTCTCATTATAAATCAATAAAAAAAAACATATAAAAATGCATGCATAGAGTTAGAAAAACAAAAGTCCACTCACAAGTACCAATGCTTGCTCAAAACACGAACTGTAAGCCAACCAAATCCCGGAATTGAAAACGCGTCCCGAACACGTTTTCTGAGGAGAAAAACCACCAAAACATCAACCAAATGATCTTCAATCGACCTGAAATCACCACCATTGGATTCAAGACGTCAATTTTTTTAATAAGACCGATTTGACCTCAAAGTTCATGCCCACGTGCCCACATGCGCCGGTCAATGCCGGTCAACGTTTATGACATATGCTATGTGGCAACCTTTGATTGGTGCCACGTGCCACTCTCTGACACGTGACACATGTGATATGCCATTAATTAGGCTTTATTTTATATCGTTTTATACTATTTATACTTATCTTTTAATATAAAAATACCAAATAATTAGAGAAAATAATATATTTAGTGAGAAATTTGTTGGAATAAATAAAACTTGGAACTTTGAGCATTTTGGCGAAAGAATTGTCCCAATCGAAATTATAACGAAGAAATTATGGACGAAATTCGGTGGATAGCTATGTAACAAAGTCATAGAACTTAACTTACCCCTATGTAAATCCAACAATCCTCATATTATATTAGTAGTTCACTTCTATAGTGAACTTTCATAGTAAAGATATCTTTGTCACATGCATGCATGCATATGCTAAATAGTAACTAAGAAACTAACCAACTAACCAACTAACTACAAACTGTGACTGATTAATAAGCTTAAGGTGTCAAAGTGTAACCAACAGTCCAAGTACAAGGTGCAACATGTAATAAATATAATTGGTACATGGTGCAAAGTGAAACGAAATCATCAAGTTCAGGGTGCATAGTGAAACCATAACATCGAGTACATGGTGCAAAGTAAAACCATAACATCGAGTTCAGGGTGCAAAGTGAAACCCGAACATCGAGTTCAGCATATTCTTTCACCAGCAACAACACAAACCAAGCAGCACAGCACAAAACCAATCCAAACACCTCATCTTTCAATAGATATACCAAAACCAACGACACAAACTAAGCCTAGATGTCATATTTCAACATGCACATCAATTTGAGCATACTATTTGAACTAAGGAGAAAATAGGCAAATAAAAACACAAACTAACCATATAGCATATTGAAACATGGCGGAAGTAAAGACATATAAACCCAGCAAACATATTCCATGGATAACCTAAAAAATATAAAACTAGGAGCATGGAGGAAAGGAAAGCTAATTGTAGACAGGTTGCTCCTCTCCAGGCTTGCGAGAAATCATATTCGAAATCGTATGCATCTACTTGTTCACACCTACGCGTCCATTACACTAAAACTTTTCCATCGATTCAATGCCCAGTCGTCGATTCAAGCCTCAATTTCAATTCAACTCAAACCCTAGAATTTTTCCCCCAATTTCGACCTCAAATGAAAATTGGAGAGAGATGACTGATTTGGCACTTGTAGGTCCCAAAATCATCCCATGTCGCGGCTGACATGGAAAAAAGATGTCAGCGTGTCAAAATTTCTCATTTTACCTTTACTTTTCAAGGTAACATAACACCTTGGACGAAAAAGGAGTTGAGTGACCATACTCGGCCATTTCATATTATTAAGTGAGCGAATAACAAGTACATGGTGCAAAGTATGATAAATGTGCGAGTTCAAGGTGCATTTAAGTCAAAAAACCTTTTATAATTTATTCAATTCAAATTCAATCTTTGAAACTAGAGGAACCCATGAAATTTGAATGCCGTACATTATAGTTAATTAGCGAAATTAAAAATTGAGATTACACAAAGTTAAGCCGGAAAATGACATTTTCTTTTAAAATTAAAATAAAAGTAGTTATCATAATAATTATATTCAATTTTATTTATTTTATATGGTACAAATTTCATCCCTAGAGGTTAGAGCCCATACATTTTATTTTATTTCGTACAATTTTATTCAACAAAACGACGTACTTTACTTTCTTGCCCATACTTAGAGCCCATACACTATAATTTAGTATTTACGTAAACATTCAACATACCTATAGTACACTATTTATGTACAATATGTCCATATTCATATGATTTATCTGCAATATTGTCTATTTTTCATTGTAGTGGAGTGGGGGAGGAGGCTAGAGATCAAAACTATGGCTGTTGAAATGAAAGATAGGATGGTCGCATTGTCTCCTAAGGTTGTGTGACCTGATTTCTTTAGCAACACTTGATTGAAGAGTTGGAGGACCACACACAATGACACCCACATCAACATGGCCCCAATTCTTGGATACGCTTTCAAATATTTCTGCAGCAACAAGAATTAATAATCAGGTATAAAACTACAACATGAATCATGATGCAGTAATTCAATTGTAAGCATGGACAAGAATTGATTTTTCTGCTCTAGGCCAGGGAGCGCAAGGCATTACCTATGAAGTCTGGTCTCACACCATAACGAATGCCCGTTATCTTGGCACGATTAGTATGCTGTGATTCCTCGTGAGCTGCCTTATTATCTACTTTGAAGTACTTATCAGCCTCATCATCGCATTGTTCCCTTGATGACATTCTTCTTTCCCAAAGATGCCATAAACAAACCACAAAACCACCAAAGATGAAGACACTGGCAACCATACAGGCAAGGAAAAGAAGCCCTTTGTACCACCATGAAGATATATGAAACGGGTTTACGTAGAAACTATCCAATAAACCCATTAAGATAACCAAGCCAACTGTAGATGAGATAATATACAGTCCAGCCCATATATTATGTCCAGTGCCAACCAAAACAGACATGCCGCACCTTTTTGTCCTTTTGGAAGAAAAGTCCTGCCGTTGCACTGTGTTTTCAACTCTACCCTCTAGATCTTCCTGTAAATAGTAAAAATATCAATCATTCAACCAAAATTACATAAAGCACATAAAATGTGTCAAAATACGTGCAGCAACGAGCAACCAAACATACCAATGGAGGTTCAGATTCCCGAGTGACATATATACGAGTCTCAAGATTTAGTTTATTAGAGAAAGATGGACAAATTGAGTCCATATCGATGGTTGAAAAAAGAGGAAGCTCATCTGATCTTTTGACAGCCCAAACAATCAATATATTTCTTACTAGACAAGGTCTCCCCTCCCTAACACAATGAAGAATGTCACTCAAGACCGCCAGGAAAGGTGAAATCCCAATGCCACCAGCTACCAAGACAAGATTTCCATACCTGATGATGAGATGATCATGAGAGAACAAAATATAATGAGATTAAACAAAGCAAAATTCATTGTAATTATATACCACTAAGTACAGAAGAAGATGTTACTTAGGGATTAGATGGAGTACATACGTCAAGTGGTACGGTATTTCATGCCCATAAGGCCCCTCAACCGATGCTGTTATCTTAGAATGAGGGCTGAAAGATGGGTGTTCTTGGCGTTCAGCCTCTGAATTTTCCAAGATATTTCCTCTCAGCTTCTCTGTCCATTTCCCAAGAACCTTTATGAGGACAGCAAAATGATGCTTACCATCCAAAGGACTAGATGAAACGCTGAAAGGATGCCACTGCAGCAGTGATAGTTCCCGAACTTGGAGGAAAACGAAACTGAGGGCATTGTACCGCAAATCTATAAGTGTGATCATGAGCCAACAGTTACTCGTATGGTAGATAATGATGGAATATGAAAAATTAATGAAATACTAAATGAAAACAACTTTTACTTTCTGGTTTTGCAAGGACCAATTCCACAGTTCCACAAGGAAGGCACTTGGCTGAAATTATATCAACAACCCTTCGTGATTGGCAGAACCTCAGAAAACGATCCATAATAAAAAGAAATATTCCTCCAGCAGCCATTGTGAAAATGAAATCGCCAACATGCAAAGCCAAAAATACAATGAAGATGACATATAGCTGATGAGTGTAGAAGAACAACTCAAAATTCAGCTTTCTCACTGGAGGAAGCGACGTGACCCACATCAACAGACCAGCGAAAAGGCTGATCACTCCTGCAAGATTGGCAATGCCAATATCCTTCCACTCCAATAGCTGCATCATACAATTGAAGATACAAATTAGCAGCCCAGCCGGCATTGATTGTAATCCAAGCCTTCACCTATTTTCCTTTAGCATGGTTTTATAAGTTATAGGACTAGAGAATTGAGGTCGAGTAGATACATGTACTCTATCATGTATTTTAACACATCCATAAACCACAGGAAAATATTCCATAATGGTAAAGTGGAAGCAAATTTTATAGCCCTTAGTTTTAGCTAGCAGCTAAAAGCATATCAAGGAAATATAAAGCAATTTTTTTAATCCAGCGTGAGCACTCACTTCTGGAAGGAGACGGCCTTCAATTGTCCATGCTACTACGTAACACAGGCCGTGGATGGTAAAGAGCAGCATTGTGAGATGTCCCAGCCATACATGATATCTCGTAGCATGCTCAAACGGGATATTTATAAGTCGAAGAAGAGCTGATCCCCTTGAAACCGGCAGGAACAAAAATGCCAAGCAAAACATCCCAATGGAGCCTAAACGAAGTCCCAAAATTCCCAGGAAGAAACAACTTGACAAGTTCAAGACAAGGTAATAGCTCAGTTAATGAAACCAATCTTTCAATTGAAGAAAAATAGCACAAAAGCGCCAAGGTTTGCATGCAAATCATGAAAGATTACTCACGTATTAATTCTTTCTGACAATTAATTATGAATACTTCTACTAACTAAGCATGTTGTGCTAAAACAACATAAAGTGAAAAGGGAAATATACTAAATTACAGGTTAATTAATTTATGAAGTATCCAACATTATACAAATAAGGAATTTCAAGTACCAAGATTTAGGTTAAATTTGTTAAAAATGACAAACTTCAAAATACCAAGGAATTTCAAATGATAATATAAATATATAAATTACACTTAACATGTGCTACTTTAAAATCCCCAGTGGTTTTGGTATGGCTCTTTCGGTGTATGTACAAACCCCCTCTATTTAATTGTTCAACTGTGTTGCTTAGTAATAGAGTACAAATCTCATAATACTTTCAAGTTCCTCATCCAAACATTATCTTAAAGGACGCGAAGAAATGCAAAAAGTAAGTGAATGAATTCCTGATTTTAGGAATGTCCAGAAGATACCAAATTACAGTAATTGTTGTTTACTGCCATTAAACTGGACACCGGGAGTCCTAAATAACAAAACAAAAAAAAAAAGATGTGCATCAGAAAAAAAAAAACACAGTTGAAACATAGCTGAATCACCGTTCCAAACACCAAAAGAAAAGGAGAGAAAACAGATCACAAGAAGCTTGAAAATTTAAGAGCTTGAGAAATGAAATGGTTTACAGGACAAGTAGCAGCGTGCAGCTAAACAAACACTTCATCAAATATATGTCAATATTTAACACGAACTTAACATCTAATTTATAAGAGTTCATGTATGCATGCTTATAAGTCTTTTCAAGCTTGGAACATTCTAAGGGCTAGTTTAAGAATTCAAATGCTGAAGCAGAATCAGAGCTTTCAAATGGAGATTAAGACCATAGAAGTGTAAAAGTTATTAAATAAATTATGGCCACAGATAGCTAGTTTATCTTAAGAGTGTTAACTGATCTTAAATATAACATTAATACCTTTTCACTCTAAAAGTTAACTGATCAGGCATGGAGCTGAGAATACGGATGGTATAAGCGTAGATGGCCCATAAAACATACACAACAAAGAGTAATATCCCAATAAACTCAGCGGCAGAAACAACCCCGAATGGTCCATTCACAAGAACTGGGAACGTCCACAAGCGGAACCTCGGATATTTTGCAGTTTTCTTCCTAGGAACACAGTTAATTGCATAACAAAAGATCTTATCAGAACCTGAATGAAAGCTACTAAAGGGTATGTTATACAGGTAAACAGAAGTAAAAAAAGAAAATGGACATACTGGTGTAGCTCCTCTTCCCCAGAGACAATAAGAAGTGGTATAGAAAGCAATGCAATAATGAGAATAGGACCGCTAAACAGCAGGAAAAGGCTTCCTGCAAGAGTATATCGAATCCCAAGTTATAGTAACTAATTAAGAAGGGAACAATTCTTTATTAAATTAAATGAATTAATTAACAAGAGCAGAGGCAATATATAATATAATATAAGACAGTCCCTACAAGATCAAGGGTATGCTGGTTTGCCCACCTGTAATCCCAAAAACAGTTCCATTGGTGGCTTGGACCGATTTCTGAAATAGTTTTTGCACAAATTCCGCTGGGTACAGAAACATCAGAGCAACCCATGAAATAAAAAGCACCCATATACCAGTCTTGAGACTCCATTTTGCCAAGATTACAAAAAAAGGCGGCGGTGTCGGTATGTTACTGGCATTAGTAGCATCTCCAGAGCCTTGGCTCCAGAGAAGGGGTTCCCTATTCACACAACTTTCATCCATCGCCATAGCCATTAAGAATTCAAGATTGGGAACCTTGCTTACTAAATCATGTGTTTCAGGTATCTTAATTTTGAGTCCCCTTAGCCCTGACTGACCATATCATTTCCAAGCAAGGCCATTATCGTGCCAGGCTCTAATATATAATGCAGTGCACAAACAGAGCTCGGAAACATCCAAAGTCTAATTAATTTGTGGAACGGACCATTGGCCATCCCATAGACTATGAAGTATCAACCATCAACCAGAACCAGGTATTTTCAAGGATGGAATGCAACTATAAAAATAAATATCCCAAACACTGTAATCACTGATGCGAAAGAATGTTACTCTTTTTTTTTTGATCGATAGAATGTTACCCATATGTATGAAATATTAGCAGGATATAAAATATGAGGATATAAAATATGATGAATATATTTTTATATATAACAGGCAAATTACTAAAAGTGAAAAAATATTATCCACAGTTCACCTGTCAGTTCTGACTTCAGCTGTACAACAAGTCAACAACTGGAGCATGAATGGACAACCACAATAAAGGATGAATGAGTAACCACAATAAATAGCCGTAGAGCAAAGCAAAAACGAGAAACAAAAAGAAAAACATCTAACAATTTCTAAATTAGTTACTTAGATAATTTCTAAATTTTGAGTATAATCTTCGGATTTGATATTAACTTAAAGGGTCTTCAACAATTTGGTTAAAATTTTCCTTATAAAATTTGAAATTATAAAGCCGAGCAAAAACGGAAAAGAAATATCAAACAAGTAAGGAATTGTTGGAACTCAATTGTTCACATTGAAAAAGTAAAAATATTAGAGGAATTTAAAAGTACTCCTGGGTTCATAACTTCATATATTAGCATTTAATATGAAAAATGAAACTCCTATTGGCAGACGGGCCAAGTTATCTACAACTTCGAGAAACAAACAACCACTTAATTTTCTGTGTACAGCCTAAATTGAAATGGGAAACGATAACCTCCACTCAACTTTGAGGAACTAACAGCCACTTAACGTTTAAGAATCCTATCGGAACTTGATAAAGACAGATCTTTCTCTTCATAGTGGGTGAAAAATATTGAAATGTTGTTTTACCCGGTGAATAATAAAGCCTTGCTTTTGGGTAAACAAAGCCTTGCTTTTGGGTAAACAAACAACAGATTTTCCTAACAACAAAAAAATTTGGTAAATTGGCGGGCTGAAGCCCAAAGAGACCAAGTATCTCATACGATAAGGCACAGCCCTTTATGTCCGACTTGGGAGTGGGACATTCAAAGTATGCAAGCCCAAATTTGTTAACCCATCTGCAACTTGGGAATTTGTCATTCTAAATTGAATTCTTATAAAAGAAAGAGTAAATTATTATTACATTCTTAATAGTTTTTATTTTTATTTAAAATCTTTAATGCTTGTATTTAGGGGTGGCAATGGATCGTGTCGTGTCGGGTTCATGTCGTGTCATAAATTCTGTTTTACCCATTTATGCCCAACCCGAATCTAACCCGTTTAATAATCGTGTCAATAATGTTCAACATGAACCCGACCTGTTAATGACCCGTGTAACCCGTTTAACCCATTCAATAAACAGGTCATACTCAAAACTCAATTAACCTATGACCCGTTTGACCCATTTAACCTATTTAAATTATATAATTTAATAGATATTTAGGTAGGTAAATAGGTAGATATATGAGTTCGTAATGACACATTTATTAAATGGGTCAATATATAAACCAATATACGTGTTAACATGTTAACCCGAAATCTACCCATTTATTAAACGGGTTAACAGGTTGACCCGAAACCCACCCGTTTAATAAACGGGTCATAACGGGTTGACCCGAAAATGACTCGAAATTTTAATCGTGTGGGTTAACCCGGATAAATTTCGTGCGGGTTTCTAGTCGTGTATCGAGTCGTGTCAAAAATTGTCACCCTTACTTGTATATTAATCAAAATAAATTTGACATCTACCTTTTTATATCTCAATAAAGAAGATGAGTGAGTTATTGAGAATTTCTTTAAACAAATAAAAATAACATTATCTTTTTTTGTCCTCTTTGCCCCATGTGCTCCTTAATGTTTGATTTCTTTGGCCTCTTGGGTGCTTTATTATATTACACATATAATAAATATTATATATGTATACTATATATATTGTATATAGTTATATATTTTTTTTTCACTTGCTCGTTTTACAAGTAGAGTAAATCATTGTTACATCCTTAACAATTTTTACTTTTATTTAAAACCTTTAATACTTGTATATTAAACAAAATAAGACATTATCTCAAATTTTCCTTATTTAAAAGTCCCTAAGCAGAATTTGTAAGCAATAAATTTCACATCTACCATTTATATCTTAATAAAAAAGATGAGTGAGTTATTGAGAATTCTTTTAAATAGCTAAAAAAATAAAGTCCGTATTGAATTGTTTCTATAAAATAAAAAAATTAAGTCCGTATTGTCTAGAGTTCAATGGTAGCGTATATAATTTTTTTCTTATGGGGGGTGGGAGGCTGTTGAGATGTTGGATACGAAATTAACCAAATCATTTAATATCAGGAAGATAAAAAATTAAAAATTAAAAAATATTTTTGAAGAATTATTGCTTTTAATTATCTTACTTTAAATTAGATTAGATACCCATATTACTATTAAGATGAGTAAGTGAAAAAAAAAATTATAAATAGGAGTAATGTTTTCATAATCCTCAATATAATCATATAATAAAAAAATAAAAAATAAAAAGTAATGTTGAAATCATGATAGATTTTGGTAAGTACTTTTTAGATTGTTGTTTGATTAGTTTACAATTAGATGACATTAGTTGTAATTTATATAAAAATTATGGTCGATTTTAAATTGTATGATATTTTGACTAATCAAGACTAATCAACGGATTTATGCGTTTAATTTTTCTATATACAAATTTTAAATAAACTTATATATAACATGTAAACCCCTTGTATATTTAAAAACGTAATTTGCCTATCCTCAATTTGTTTTCTCTTTTAATTTGTTAATTTTAATAATTTGAAATTATAGAACAAAATTATCATCAATAGTCAATTTCTATTTACTTGTTTATTACTCACATTTTTATTCAATAATATCATAACATTAAATATTAGTTATTACTCATTATAAATAATTTATATTCTATTGATATTGTTTAAATATTATTTTTATGTCACAAATGTAACCAAAATTAAACAAAATATGATTATTTATAATGGGACTGATTTTCACAGTACATTTTTCTACAACGTACACTTCACTTTTACATAAACTGTTTACTTTTTATTGAGAATAAACTAATAAAGTGAAGTGCAGAAATGTGAAAATTAAATCTTTAAAAGAAAATCTAATATTTATTTTTTAATGTAATTTAATAGTATTTTTACACAAAATATTGAGACTCGTCAAAGGCGGAAATTGGTGGATAATGTGATTCTCATCACCATTATCATTATAGTGAAAAAAAAAATAGTTTTCACTACAACTCTAGAAGTATAGCGGAAAACCCGGCAAGACAGCGAGTTTAAAATGAGAACAAGCTTCCTCTCCTCGGTTATTCAGCCTACAGCGGCAGAAAAATAATAGGCTTCTATCAGTCAAAAGAAGTTGAATTTGTCCAATCGGTTTGTTTGAACTTTGAAGCTCGGATTTCATGGTGAGCAGCTGGTATCTTTTGCTTCTTTAAGAGACAATTATTTGTGTATCCAATCGGTAATCGTATGCTTCTTCTTATCCTTATTGACTGGCGGTGAAGGATGGAGGTGGAGGTGGAGGTGGAGGGTCTCTCTAGATAAATTGAATGTTTGATTGATACTAATAATTATACCCTCAGGCGAGTCAAATTGGAGGTGGAGGTGGAGGACCTCTCTAGATAAATTGAATGTTTGATTGATACTAATAACTATACCCTCAGGCTAGTCAAATTGGAGGTGGAAGTGGAAGTGGCGATCAACAGCTCAAGCTGTATTCTTACTGGAGGAGCTCTTGCTCCTTCCGTCTCCGAATTGCCCTCAACTTAAAAGGTTTATTTTTCTTCAATTCATTCATTGCAAAATGTAAATCTTTATTTTTGTGTGTGTGCGCTGCTTGCTGCTCATATAAATAAATAATTTAATTTTGGCCAAAAATCACGTTTGATGTCTGTAGGTTGCACAATTCACACTTCCCATTCCCCATTTTAGTCCATGTGGTTTCAATTTGATCGATTTTAACCTTGTAGTTTCATACACATAGCAATTAGCAAATAGTTTAGGTAATAAGGACGTCCTTGTAGTTTCAATTTGATCGATTTTAACCTTGTAGTTTCATACACATAGCAATTAGTTTAGGTAAAAAGGACACGTTCCTCGCGTAAGTGGGGAGTTTTGTCATCTAGGTTAGGATTATATATTATTCATCCTTTTTTTTCATACTCGTGTTTCATATTTTCATGCTTCACAATTTTTCATTTTACACGTGCGTGAGATTTGGCAATTAAGGCTTGTCAAATATTGGGATTTATATGGATGGGATTTCAATCAATTTCTAAGGTTTAGGGTTTTGAGTGATATTTTTGTTTTTAATCAATTTCAAGAAAAATAACGATGGCCAAAAGGAGATCAAGTTGGATTTCATGGATGCTCGAAAAATATAAGTGACTTCAGATTCTTCACAGTTTGAATGGAATATTTAAAGTTCTTTCAGGGTTTTTATGCCTTAGTGTTTTTAATTGTGTGTGTGGGTGTTAAAAAAAATTGCATGTTTGTTCTTGTTGATAGAAATTGTTTGTGTATGGATTTTTGGTCTCTTATTATATATATAATCTACTCGCTAGTCGGTTGGGGAGAATGATTTCATGAGTGTGGGGTTTATCTAATGAGTGGGCTGGTTGTTGGAAGCTTTTGATTTGCATACATATGTAAAGACTCTTCATGTAATGGTCAGAACTGAAATTCTGGGAGATGCTAGGATTCAAGACTCATATGCATTGACAAATTTTGAGGGATGAGTATTTTTAGAAAAATTTCCATAAAGTTTCAAATGCGGATATTGAAACTCTTGAAAATGTAGAAATTTTAGAGATACCCATTCATGAAGAAACTCTCGAGAATGCAGAAAATAGGGAGGTACCTATTCATCTTCTTGATGAAGAAGATAATGATATTGATTGAGATGAGAATACCCTTCCACAAGTGGAGTATATATAAGAATATTCCGTTAACTAATTGGATGGGAATTTGGATGTGTCCTTGAATTTCTATGGGCATGAAAGTCTGAAACTGCCAGTATAAAATCAATTAAATAGAAACTATATGGACTAAAGTTGGGAATTGAGCAACTACAGTGACTTTTGTCCCTTTTTTTTGGATTTTAATTTAATTTATGCGTACACCATTACCATATATGGATAGGGCTCAAATACGAGTACAAAGCTGTAAATCTGGTGAAGGGAGAGCAGTTCAGTTCCGGTTAGACTTTTCACTTTCACCTCATAATTATTATTAGTGTTATTATTTGTGGCTTCAGTTCAATAGCTTAAATTTCAATTTTTTTGGGGACCACTTCTAGTAGCTGCCCAATACAATTCGATTCAGTTGGGATTTTATTGGCTTGCAGAGTATACAAAGCTGAATCCTCTGGGCTATGTGCCTGTGTTTGTGGATGGGGACATCGTAGTTTCAGACTCATTTGCCATCATAATGGTCACTCTCTACTCTGTGTTATTCCTTTTCATATCAAATTTGCAATACATTACGGACGTCTGTCATTAAGTGTTTCTTCATATTCTAATATAGTATTTAGAAGACAAATATCCACAGCATCCATTGTTACCTCCAGATCTTCAGAAAAAGGCCATCAATTACCAGGTCAGCCTGCTTTCTTCTTTTATTTTTCGTTTAGTTACTCCCCTTCTCATGTAATATTAATGGAATCATTTTCTTCTTCTGTTTCTTTTCTGAAGAAAAAAGAATTTATCCACTATGATATGGACTAAGTATCCGTTACTTAATCAAAAAGTTGCATGTTACCAGCAACTTTCAAAGTTATGATCCCAATCTTGCTTAATTGTCAAAGCTTTACATTTATGTATGCGTTTCAGGATCTTTTATTTTCTTGGCTTGTTTCATCATCATTGTTTCTTTCTCTATCATTTTCTAATTTCTGGCTTAAATCCATGGATAAATAAAAACAATAAAGAAATTTTTTGCCTAACCTTTTTGAGATAATTTCTTTTGCTTATTTTGATGAATAATTCAGTAAACACATGATGTTGCAAAGAGTGCTAGCTTTTCATGTTCTTGTGGCTGACATCCTATGCAGCTATTTACATAACCAATTTTAGTTTGACACTGGGGCAGGATCTACAAATGCAAAACGCTTTCAGCGTAGTTATGCTCTAGACTTCTGTTTTTATTTCTCCAGTGTAGTTCACAACACAAGAAGTATGCAGACATGCTTTCACAATTCCTGTTTTAGTAGAATGTGTTTTCCCACTTTATGAACTTAATTTTGATTTGGTTTTTGGATTGAAACGAATGAGTGGAGCATGAGTAACTTCCATTAGACCAGACCGACCTAGGGAGGATCCATGAGGCCGCCACTAGAGCCTGAGTAAATCAGTCATAGTCATGCTGTTAAAATAGGTGGAGTATCTGAATTTCTTCGGCCAAGGCACGGCCCAATTGTAGCCATATATCATCTCTTCTGATGATGAGAACCCAAGTTCTAATCACTTTCTCTGCCAAATGTTGTAACTGATAAGAAAAGGAAGTGAGTATGCCTGGAACAATTCTCGCAATCAACTGCTGTGCTTATTTGTTGTGGTTTCCAAATCTTGTCCTTTTGACTTGGCAAAACATGTGCACATAACTTACGCAGAACTGCATAGATGAGTATGTTATGGCCTGTGCATGCTCTGTCCAACATGTGATGTACATGACAGGGATGGTAGTTTCTGTTTGATTATTAAGAATGGAAATATAGTTCCATGGTTATCCATCACACGCCGCTTATTCTGTTTTCCATGACGAATGATGCTAATTCAGCTAAGGGATATAGTATCATGCTCTAACCAGATGACAGATATTAGTAATTTACTAATTTTAGTTTCCTGGTGTAATTGTGGCAACTCATTATTATTTTCCTGGTATCCTAATCTCTTCAGAACCTCTTAATCTTATTATTTACATATGTTATTGTAAGAATTTTGATGTATTTTCTGAACTCTAATTCTTTTGGTTTGGCTCTCATCATTCTATATGTAGGCTGCAAATATTGTCGCCTCAAGCATACAACCTCTACAGAATCTGGCTGTACTGGTAATTAGCTGGATCAAGTTTTTGCTTGTTTATGCTTTGTATTACCTTGATTGTCGAAAGTTGAGGTCACTTCCCATGGTCTTATCATATAAAAAATTATATGGATCTTGATTTTCTGCTTTTCCATTTTGCAGAAGTACATTGGACAAAAGGTTGGTCCGGAAGAAACGCTCGAATGGGCTAAAGTTCATATTGGAAAAGGCTTTGCAGGTAAGCATTGAAAAAGCCTGGCACCTCACAATCCTCCCCCCAAAAAAAAAAAAAATTAAAGATAAAAATAAAAAGAGAATTGAAAGTTATAAGGGAAATAAAACTGGATCATCAGTTTTGAAAATAACATTTACAATTTAGAATATTTGTATCCAATCAGAACCGAAAAATACAGTAATATTTCCTGCTCTACCTTGCCTCTCTAGTCCCTAACTCACCCCAAATCTGCTAAATTTCAAACCCCAAATTTATTTTCTTTGGAAAACCCTACATAAATAAACTCCTGTCTTTCTGTACGTTTGTTTTTCTCTACAAATGGTTGTAGGCTAAATTATTGTTATTTGCATGTCTTTCAGCACTTGAAGAACTGCTGAACAATCATGCAGGAAGATATGCAACTGGAGATGAAGTTTTCTTGGTCTGTTTGCTCATTTTATCCTTACTATTTTTTTTTTTATCCTTTTGAAGAAAAAGTTCTCACCATTTTAGCTTGAGGCTGTTACTAGTTCTCTTGGTCATGGTAGGTTTTAGATGATGAAATTTTGGTAACTAGAAGAGGTTAAGGGACAGGAAAGTTTAAGGTTGCTATAATTTTAGACGAATTAAAAATAAATAATAAAATGAGATCATTGAGAGAGGTAAGTAAAGGACATATGCAATTTATAAATAGAACTTTCAAAAACTCCTGCAAGTACTAAAAGATCCATTAAATATTTGGGAATATTGAAATTGCTGGTTTTAAAGGAATTTGTTGTTAAGGTGTATTCAGTGTAGACTTTGAAGAAGTCCGTATTAGTTTTGTTGTATTACATTAGGATTTTTGGCTAGTCCATAGAAGTTTTGTGTTATTATTAACATGTTGAAATCCTTAGCTTCATAGTCCAACCAACGCAACTCACCAAGTTGCAGGCTTACGCCACTCATTGAGAGGAGCGACCTGCTATCTAAGTAGATGTTGTTTCCATATATAAATTTCCAATGCATTAACCCTATAGTTTGAGTTGCATGTTGCACAGTGGCATTTTCAGTTCCTGATGTTCAAAATAACAAGTGCCAATGTGAAATTACTTTATCGTAGAAAAGAATTCAAACAATGTAAACTATTGACAAATATTTGCAGGCAGATATATTTCTAGCACCACAGCTTTATGCAGCCATTGAAAAATTCCATCTAGACATGGTAATGCTCATTCTATTCCTGTGCCAGTTACAACGGTAGCAAGTGTCCATTTATTCAATTGATTGTGTAAATTTGTATTTATCTGCCATTTACCTTGTTTTCTTTTTCGATGACAATACAAGTGCAATTTGCTTGTGTTCTGATATTTCCATCACATAATATGTTGTTATCCTTTTTGGATCCGAAATTTAAGTTTCTCCTGTGCACCTTCAGTAGCAACCTGCCTTCAACTTTATTATAAGAAACATTGTCAACTCATCTTTGGCCTGTATATTTATTCCTATTATATTAATGGTAACTGCATTGTTTTCCCTTTGACGTCATACATTAGGGATCTTCTGTTTGGTTTATCTTGGTAGGTTTACACAGGCGACATCAAGTGCCTCTATCCTTCAGAAGTAATTGATTCTTTTCTTTTTCCCTGAAATATAGAGCAACCATATTACGCTACCCACCCCCAACCCAACCTAACCCACCCACCCACCCCCGGCTATTGAATTTGGGCCAATTTGGTATTGATGTGCTTTTTCGAAAAGTTGCTTCTACGGTGCTTTTTTGAAAAGTTGTGTCTGTTGTTCCTTCGTAATTGTAGAAAGATATAATTTTCTGATATCATCTACAAGCCAACTAGGCATATTTATACACATCAGTATGGGAGATAAGATGTGACAGTTATCTCCCATCTAAATATGATTAGGACATCTGTCCTAAGTAAGTAACTGCTACAAACTAACTAGAGTACAAGTGTCTAGGTCTAAACAGATGTCTAGTCTAACTGTGATATCCAATGATGTTTGAACAGGTGTACACGGGTCTGTCTTAGACAAGTGTACACTGTTCTGTACACTGTTTAACATCCCCCCGCAAACTAGGCACCCTTTGGGTGACGAGTTTGTTGGATAGGCTGCGATGTCTTGCCACTGGTAGACCTTTGGTGAACAGATCCGCAAGCTGGTGGGCAGAAGGGACAAACTTGACTTGGTGGGTGCCAGAGGCTACTCTTTCACGGAGAAAGTGATAGTCCAAGGCAATGTGCTTTGTTCTGGCATGAAACACTGGGTTGCTGGTCATGTAGGCAGAACTGATGTTGTCACAGTGAAGCAGAATCGGTAGGGGAGGCTGAAGATGGAGTTCTCGAAGTAGGCTGAGAGTCCATAGAGTGTCTGCACAGGTGTAGGCGAGAGCACGGTACTCTGCTTCTGCACTAGAACGGGAGACTGTTTTCTGTTTCTTTGCACACCAAGAGATCAAGTTTGGACCCAAGAATAGGCAAAAGCCAGTCACGGATCGTCTGGTGTCATGACAACCTGCCCAATCAGCATCAGAATAGGCACGGATGTGGAGAGGCAGGGGGCTGCGTTGGATGTGTATGCCTGTACCCAATGTACCCTTTAAATACCGGATGATGCGTTTTACTGCAGTGAGATGAATTTCTGTGGGGGAACTCATGAACTGCGCAACCTGTTGGACAGCATAGGAAATATCTGGTCTAGTTAAGGTTAAATAGAGTAGGGCACCTACTAGTTGTCTGTAGAGAGTGGCATCGGTTAGGAGCTGTCCATCATAGGCAGAAAGGCTGGTTTTGGCAGCAACTGGAGTGGGGGCTGGTTTACAATCAGTGAGCCCACTACGTTGGAGGATGTCGGTGGTGTATTTATTCTGAGTGAGATGAAGGCCAGATGCTGTTTTGGTGGCTTCAACACCGAGGAAGTAGTGGAGAGGACCTAAGTCCTTGATGGCAAATTCACGGGCTAAGGTTTGCATGAAGTGGGAGACTGTAGTGGTTGAGTTACCTGTCAATATGATGTCATCCGGAGGAGGAACATTAGGGAGCTGTTGTTGTGGAACACAAACATAGATGGGTCAGCCCGACTTTGAATGAAGCCGTGTTGAAGGAGGAATGAACTGAAGCGTTCAAACCAGGCACGGGGTGCTTGTTTGAGGCCGTAGAGGGCTTTGTTGAGGCGGCAAACATGAGTGGGCCGGTTGGGGTCAATAAAGCCAGGTGGCTGTTGCATATACACCTCTTCAGTTAGGTTGCCATGTAGGAAAGCATTAGTGACATCCATTTGACGGAGGGGCCAGTTGAGGGACACAGCAATGGTAAGAACAACTCGGATGGTTGCTGGTTTGACCACAGGACTGAAGGTTTCCTGGTAGTCAAGTCCTTCTTGCTGGTGGAAGCCTTTGGCCACTAGGCGGGCTTTATATCGCTCAAGTGTGCCATCTGCGTTGCGCTTGATGCGGTAGACCCATTTACAACCCACTGTATTGGCTGTAGGAGGCAGGGGAACAAGAGTCCAGGTGTGCTGTTTGAGCAGAGCACTGTATTCTGTGTTCATGGCTTGAATCCAATGAGGGGATTTAGAAGCTTGCTTGTAGGTGGTCGGTTCTGAGGGGGGGACAAGAAAAGTAGTGTATAGTTGGGGGAGAGGGTAGCGGGAGACATGTAACAGGTTTCGGGACTTGGAGATCCCGGCCTTGCTGCGGGTGATCATAGGGTGGGTGTTTCTGGGGGGAATTTGATTGCTAAAGGGGGATAAGGACGAGTTTTCAGTGGTGGTGGGAGATGGTGGTGCTGGAGCAGAAACTGTCGAGGGTGGTGAGGAGGGAGGGACTATTGGAGATAGTGTTTGTGGGGAAGAAGGACTTGAAGAGTGAGATGCAGAGGTGGGAGGACTGGATACTGGGGTCTGATTTGAGTGAACAGATGTTAAGGTGGGTTCAGTTTGTGGGCTGAGATCATTGAATTTGTGTTGGATGGGGATGAAGGAGAAAGTAGGGGTAGGATTTGGGTGCTTAGTGAATGGGAAGGCAGATTCATTGAAGATGACATGGCGGCTGATGTAAACACGTCCCGTGGAGACGTGTAGACATCGATAACCAGCATGGGAGGGGCTATACCCGAGAAATACACAAGAAACAGATCGAGGTTCTAACTTGTGTTTGGTATAATCACCAAGATATGGGAAGCAGGAGCAGCCAAAGGTGCGAAGGAGATGATAGGGAGGCTGTTTCTGGTGTAGCTGAAAATAGGGTGATGACCATTTGAGGACAGAGGTGGGTAGAAGGTTGATTAGAAAAACTGCCGTGGTAATTGCCTCTGCCCAGTAGCAATAGGGAAGACCAGCAGTGAGTAAGAGGGTGCGTCCAACCTCAGAAATGTGTCGGTTCTTTCTTTCGGCCAGGCCATTTTGTTGAGGGGTATGGGGGCATGAGAACCTTTGATGGATGCCATGGTTAGTGCAAAATGTGGTAAATGAATTGTTGGCAAATTCTTTGCCACCATCACTCTGAAATTGTTTGATGGTGGTGGAAAACTGAGTTTGAATATAAGTAAAAAATCTGGTGAAGTGGGCAAAAACTTCAGATTTGAGTCGAAGGGGGTAAATCCAAGTAAAACGGGTGTAGTCATCTGTAAATAGAACATAATATTTATAACCAGAAACTGAAGATACAGGGGACATCCATACATCTGAGTGGATTAAATCAAACGGATGTTGAGAGGTGTGATTAATAGAAGAAAAGGACTGTCTAGTACATTTGCTTAATACACATTGATTACCAAAGGGACTAGTAGTAGAAAAAACAGAAGAACTGAGATGGTTCTGATTTGCCAGCCTGCGTAGGACTTGGTGAGATGGGTGGCCTAGCCTTTGATGCCACAGAGTGGGGGTAGCCGTGGTGAGGAAGGCTTGTGGTGGGTTGTGTGGCTTGTGGTGGGTTGTGTGGCTTGATGGGGTATAATCCATCCTTACAGGGGCCCTGAAAAAGAATAGAGTTGGTGGTTAAATCCCGGATAATAAAGTGTGTAGGAAAGAAGGTGAGGCTAACATTTTGATCTTTGGTGAATTGAGCAACAGAGAGGAGGTTTTTGCGGATAGTGGGAACATGTAGGACATCTGTAAGTTTAAAGAGAAACGGACCAGAGGAGAATGTAACGTTACCAGTGTGAGATATGGGCATGGTTTGGCCATTGCCGACCATGATCTGGTCTTGAGAGGTAGGGGCTGTGGACTGTGGAGCAGCAGGGTTCATGGAAACATGGTTAGTTGCTCCACTATCCGGATACCAGTTGGGGTCTGAGACAGCAGCGAGATGAAGGCCAGCAAAGGCCTGTGAGAGATCATGATCTGCAGATTGGGTGGTTTGTGGGCAGTGTGCGGCAACATGGCCAAAGCGATTGCAGGACCAGCACTGTGGGCCTTGGGGGCGTGGAGCATGAGAGGGAGTGGGGCCGAGAATGCCAGGAGAGGGATTGGTGGGATATCGGCCGGAATTTCTGCGGGTGAAGGGTCTGTAATTACGGCCAGGTTTGGAGCCACGGTAGTAAGAGGGACGGCCACGAGCATTAGGGGCAGTAGGGCCTGCATAGGTGGTGTAAAGGGCTGTGGGAGTGGCAGCAGTGGTATATGCAGAACTGGATGTTTGTTGGGCTTCGAAGGATAGAAGACGGGCTCTAAGATCAGAGAAGGGAGGCAGGGGTGGGAAGTTGAGCATTGCAGTGACTAAGATGGTATATTCTGGTCCTAGGCCACGAAGAACAGCAGTGACTAAGTCTGTGGGTGAGAAGGGTTCATTTATGGCAGCAAGAGAGTCAGCAAGGGTCTTGGCATGGGTAAGGTATTCAGAGATGGTTCTGGACCCTTTGGTGAGAGACATGATCTGAAAACGCAGGTTAGTGGCATTTGCAAGAGACTGTTGAGAGAAGTTTTGCCTAAGACAATCCCAGATGGCACGAGAGGTGGTGAGACCCACAACTTGGGATAGAATAGGTTCGGTTAGAGTGGCCCGAAGCATGCTAATTAAGGTCTGGTCAATTTGGAACCAGAGAAGGTAGGCAGGATTAGGCACGGGTACAGGATTTGATGTTAGGGCAGAGTGTTCAGAGTCAGATTGGGGTGAGATTTCAGGATTCAGGGAAGACAGAATAGTAGGAGGAGGAGGAGGATGAGTGCCATCAATAAAACGCCAGTAATTGTGGCCAATGAGGAAAGGTTTAATTTGACTTTCCCATAGAAGGTAATTGGTTTCACTCAATTTCACAGAAACCAAGGTGGAAACGTTAGGGGAAGAGATAGGAGAGGAACAGGAATCGACAGCCATAGATAGGGTTTGTGAGGGATCGGTTTATGGTGATCAGACAGATGGCTCTGATACCATGTAGAAAGATATAATTTTCTGATATCATTTACAAGCCAACTAGGCATATTTATACACATCAGTATGGGAGATAAGATGTGACAGTTATCTCCCATCTAAATATGATTAGGACATCTGTCCTAAGTAAGTAACTGCTACAAACTAACTAGAGTACAAGTGTCTAGGTCTAAACAGATGTCTAGTCTAACTGTGATATCCAATGATGTTTGAACAGGTGTACACGGGTCTGTCTTAGACAAGTGTACACTGTTCTGTACACTGTTTAACAGTAATAAATAGTTGTACATTAAAATAGTTTTGGTAAAAGCAGCTTTTAAAAGCAACCTTGCTTCTAAAAGTTGTTGTCAAACGTCCGTTGCTTTCCAGGAAAGCAAGATTTTTCATTTTTACCAAACACTTTTGTGCTTCACTTTCAATTCAAATAAGGCAGCTTTTTAAGAGAAGAAACAATACCAAACTGGGCCTTAGTATGATTCACTAGTAATATTCTTGTGGGAAGAAGTCATTTCTACTAGCTCAAGGGACTGTTTTAAATCACAGCAATATGTTCAGTTTAGCTACTAGTGAACTCTGACCATACGTCTGATTTGGCTTGTGGGAGCCAAGGGGATTTTCTTACCCTTTTCAATCAGACAAAGAGGGAAAAAACTTTTAAGTCTTTGACCCTTTTTGTTCTACAATGTTGAACCCTGCCCCGGTCTTTGATCCTTTTTGTTCTACAGTGTTGAACCCTGCCCCTGGTCTTTGATATTACTGCATGTTGCTCTTTATTTCCTTTTTTTTTTCCCCTTCTAGATATTTCCAATGGCTTCACCTTCCTTTACTTGTCTAAGCTTCAAGTGCCTTTCCCCATCTATTTCTTTTGATTAATTTTTTTTCCCTCAAATGTTTGTGCAGACACAGTATCCTCTTTTGGCTAGGTTGCATGGGGAATACAATAAGATACCGGCATTCTTAGATGCTATACCAGACAACCAACCTGACGCTCCTACAAAGTAAACCGGTGGGTTCAAAAGGTATGGAATACTGTTTTGTTTACTCAATGGGTTCAATTACACCATTTATCTTTGTGTTATGGTTATATGTGCGGCACCATATGATCTATGGTTGCTTTTGCTTGATTGGTGGATTCCTGTTCTTCTGAAATTCGCTTTTTCAGTTCAGATGAAACTTGCCCATCCGCAAGTGAAGCATAAAGGCCTCACAATTAAGGTTTTAGTTGAAGCGTTGAAATGTTTTAAAGTACTCAGATGTTGAAATAAGTTTTATCCCATAATGGAACACCGATGAAACTGGAGAATGTTGTAATGTTGAGTGATGCAGCAGTTTGGATTCGTTCAAAATAATCTTTTGGAATAGACTTGTACACATCTTGTGTACTGGGCGTTGGTTTTCTCCATGCTATAAACTCATCATAGTTATCAATCAATATTTATATAAATTGGCTGAATGATAATATGCTTGTATTCTACAAGAGAAGTCCACCCACCCTAGCTTCAAAAGGAACTTTTCCAACCCTGTCCTTAAGTTGGGTGTTTTGTGATTTGGCGAGAACTCATGATACTTCCTCGAGTTATTGTTCTCTGTATTTTATTATCCCAAGGCGATACAGTTTCTAAATTCCCTGGAGACGACTAGGAGCACTAATTTATGCTTAGGATCCTATAGTTATAATTTGCTTTTTATTTCTCTCGTGGAGGGTAGTGTGGAGTGTCCTACTAAGGAGGGCTTTTCATGTAGGCTGGGGGACATTGAAGATACTCCAGGGAAATCATGACAAGAGAAGAACTTGAGAAGAGAGATGGAAAATGAAAAAGAAAAGAGATTGACATTTTCACAAAATCCCTATTCTGCATTGTTTGACTTCTGTTATAGCTTGATTCAAGAAAATTAAAGAATGGTTAAGAAGGTTAGAGTTGCTGAAATTTTTAAGTAATCCTCAGTTATAGGTTAACAAATTTAGCAATGCTTTCCATTTTACTAGCTCTTTCAGATAACTAGTGCTTTTGCTAGTGTTGGTCAAAACGGCACCTTTTATTGCTTTCTGAAAGCGCACCTGCTTGTGCTTATTTAGAACACTTCCAAGTGCTTCCACAAAGAACTTGAATGCTTAATATAAAAAAAAAATGATGTGCTTGATAAAGTTTCATCACTGTTTATCTTCCAACTTAATAGGCTAGATGTTTCTATAATCTGAATCTCATCAACTCATTATCTTTTTCTTGTTGAAATTCTTGAGTGCAAGTTAATCCTTTCTGCACCATTTCTTGAGCTGACATTCTGAGCGTGTGTATGTGCACACTTGTGTGAGCTAGAAAGATGACAGGGTATATCATATAATTGCTATTTATCACAAATAGACTTGTGTTCCCTCTCATAATTACTTGTGTACTCTGTACAATATAATCATTATGTCTGGGTATCGATTGGAGAAGCTTGTGCGAGTTTCTTTAGATTTTCAATGATCATAACCAGTCTGTTGTTAAGTCGGTTGACAAAGCATCTGGGCATCCATCCAGCAGGATCTAACTGGAAAATCATGAAAACGAGAAGGAACAAACAAACAAACAGGTTTAAGTATGTAGTAAGAAAAAAAAATTTTGAGTGTGGAGAGTTATGGAATGAGCACCTGAACAACATAGGTGACCATACAAGAGTCACCTTGAAGCTTCTCCACTACCCATCCCGACTGCAATAGCAGTCCCCTGATTGCATTGTTTTGCTTTGGCTGCAATCCAGCAGCTATCTCCTTTGGAAGTGAAGCAACTGCTACCACCTAGACACCTCCTCCCCATACAATAAATTACACGCAGCTTCTTATTTTTATTGTTGTCTGTTGGATGAGTGTGTTTTAATCTATCTATTTATATGCTACACAGATCTGAAAATGCTTACTTTTACTTTTTATTAGAAAATTACACAGTTTCATACATATCTGCTATGGTAATTATTATTTCTTTGAAGTACATAAGTTAGTAGGTACCTACCAGGGTGCCATCTTCCATGGTTTCACGTCGCTCGTAGACTATAAATTCTCTGTTTCTGAATAGAGGCTTAGCATGGTCTCCAAACTTGAGACGGATGATGCTGAGGTTATCCTCAAGATCTTTTATGTACCTTGCTTCTACCAGATCAGGATCCCATTGCTGCAGCAGCAGGCACTTGACAAGTTCAGTAAATAATGGGATGGCATTGAAGAAAAATGCAACAAATTAGCTAATTGAGAGTAAGAGGAGAACGTATAGGTATTTTTAATTAGTTTAGTTGGAGGACCTTGGCCGCATCGATAGCATTGGCAACAGTAACGAATTGCTGGGGTGATACAGATGTGAGAAGCCGGCGGCTACGGAAGGTGTGGAAGGATCTTCCAGAGCCAGAACCAGAGCCAGAGCCAGAACCAGAGCCAGAGCCAGACCTGCGTTTTGATATCTCTACTCCGTTGTCAAGAGAAAGAACCTTCCAACCATCACTGACATTATTCACATTGGCATTCCCATGGCTTCCCCCAAGCTTCCTAGTAGTGTTAGTGTCCTCCCTGTTTGTGTATGATTCTGAAGCAGAAGCAGAGAGTAATTCTTGGATGCAGCTTTCACTAGCAAACTGCACGTACCTTTTAAGCGAGTCCTCGCTTATGGACCTGAAAATACCCAAAATAAAATACAAATATTAACTAGCCTTTAATCAATTTATCCATGGATCGATCGTCAGAATAGAAATGGAGAAGAATGATAGATGGATAAATATCTGCAGATTACCAGGATCGGCTACAAGGTGGTGCTGGTGCTGGTGCTGGACTACTGGCCATCTCTTGTCCCGGAATTCAAGTCAATTTCAATTGAGCTAGAGTAGGCTTCTTGTTGTCAAGTTATCAGGTTGAGGTAGTTGAGGCCTCAAGGGAGATTTTTTGTGTTTGTAAGTGGAATGAAAGTAGGAAAGGAGGATATATATATATATGTGCGAGTCTCTGCCTCTCTGGCACTCTGCTGACTGCTGCGGAGTACTACTGCTAGTACTGGTGGTGGTGGCTGCAGATGAGATAGCTATTGTTGGAAGAGTGGAGAATAATATGAAGTGGGCCGAGTTGATCGGAGCACATGCAATGCCAGAGGAACCTCCATGATTGGAACTGCACGTCTCTCTCTCTCTCTCTCCCCTCCTCCCCCCAAACAGAAAAATAAAGAAAACAATACAAATAGATAAACGGTATGGATTGATTCTTTTGTTCTCCAAAAAGAAGTCAGAACAGTGAGGGTAGGGAAGATGATGCACATGGAGTGCTGGTCACTTTTAAAAACAAACCAATTCAAAGGGTTCCAAACAGAAGGAAAAGCTAAGGCAGAGGGCATCCAAACCATCCCAATCCAAGAGAAGAAGCTAAAGCTTAAGCAAAGCCAAAAACTTAATGTTATCATCTAATACAAGCTGGCGTCGTTATTGGACTACAAAACGCCCACCCAAACATCCTCTCATTCGTCATAGGACCCCTATCACAGGCATAGTTAGGAAGATCTAAGCAATTAAAGTTACACTTTGTCATTATGACATAATGAGACACATGATTGTGAACAACTTATCGGATTATGTATTTTGTATTAGATGGTACTTCTTGTGGGAAGCTAGCTGTGCTACTCTCATTTTCCTAATATGGAATATGTATTTATACATATACCAACAAAGTGTATCATTTTTTATGGCCATAAAATTAATTAATATTCCAATCTGCAATTATTGTATGAGGCCTGGGTTTGGGAAAATTGGACTGATGCTCACTCTCACTCTACATCGCATGCTGCCTACGGTTTGCACTAAATCTAATTAAACCGGACGCTAGTGAGTGTAATGGTTTCTAGGAATTCATCATAATTATAACCACAATAATCACATCAATTGCTTCCTTTAAATAATTTACTTACAGGATATGATTAATGATATCCAGATCCAAGCAAGAATAATGTAACTTTTGGATCCAATAAGTATAATAAAAAAGAAACGACAAAGGTAAAGGTTAAAAAAAAAAAATTGAATCATGACCCATGAACGGCACTTTCTATGTTGCCAAGCCAACTATTTAAATGGGGCCATTTCCTGCTTCACAAAGCCTTTAGCTTTTACGCTCTCCACTGTCTCCTGGACAGCATCTTCGAGTGGTGTGAACACCAGCCCCAGCTCCATTAATCTCTTTGCCGCATCCTCGCATTCCTTTAGCCCTGGCTGGGTTTCCCCACTAAACCTGTACCACATTGTTCAAGCCAAGTCAACATCTCGCATTCCTTTATAGAACTAGGCACTAGCCAACCACACAGGAAAATCATAATGACACTAACACAATTCAACATTAGGAACAAAACGTCAGAATTATTCAATACATATATCATATACATTGTCCAGTCCACAAACTCTACTGATACAAGTAAAATAGCAGCCCGATGATATCAATGATAACGTCTTTAAGTTTCTGTTATTGGTTTAGTTTATCTTTAGTTGCCCTACTTTAATTGCCTGCAACAATTTGAACTTCTTACTATCGAGGAAAAGTAATGAAAGGCACGGCTCGTTATAAAAGCTTTGCTGTTAGCTACCCATTGGATCTTAACGCTTTCCTTCCAACCATAGACAGATTGAAGAATTGATGCAATGGCAAGGACAACAAAAATAATTACAGGAGACTTTTGTTTTTCTGTTCTGAAAGCCGCATGGAAAGTGGTCTAGCTGTATAAGCAATCAAGAATGATGCACATCCTCTATGAAATTCAAAATTCTCGAAACATGTCTGGGTTCGCAACAGAGAGAAGAGATCCAACTATAACAAAGCAGCATTACAGAAGCAATAAGAAAAAAAAAACACCATGTGTAGAAAATTCTCTCATAAGCAAAAGAGAATGAGAGAATTTTCAACCAATAAGCAAATAACCATAATGTAAATGAGGCAACAATAGCTAGCACAAATGATAAGATTTAGATAGCGTTCATTTATTAAAAAGATATAATTAACCTCACGTCCACTAGCTAATGCACCACAATGAATGACATCATTGCATTGCATTGCATTGCATTGCTCTCATGGAAGATAATCATAGTTCAAAGTGGCTTTTTGCCACTCAACCCCTACCCTTCCTATCTTTCTTTTTGCAAATATCCAACTAAGTATTTTTAGAGAAAGAAATTCCCTCCTAAAGCCCTTAATAATTTTAACCACAACTGTTTCTTACCGCTCAGTGGGTTCTATATTGATCATAAGTAGAGTACAGAAGGGGCGTTATGCTTATAAGACAACTGTCCTCTTGGTGCAGCCTTACATAGTTTCACACACAAACACACACAGAGGTATATTACCTATATATATGACCCATATATACAGATATGTATACCTAAATATACAGATGAAATGTAGCATAGTAAATAGTATTAATTACCTGTGAATTGGAAAGTTGGGAAAGAGATTGGAGACAAGTTGAGCAAAGTGAGCAAACTGGAAGATACCATTGGTGCAAAGGTACCTGCCGGAAGCAGCAGGAGTCTCAAAGAGCAAAAGTTGTGCGTTAGCAACATCTTGTACATGGAGAGCCCCAAGCCAGTGATACTCTTGGGTATCTTGGGAGCCTTGGAGTAAGTTGAGTAAAACAGCACAGCTTGCATTGAGACTAGGTTGCAGGAGCGGCCCAAGACATGTCGCTGGATGGATGGCTACCATATCCAATCCATGTTTCTCTGCAAAATCCCATGCTGCCTTCTCTGCCAGTGTCTTTGACACCGGATACCATTTCTGTGATGATATAAACTCAAATTTAAATCAATTATCTTTCTGGTCAGTTCGGTAGTGATGAGTGATAATCATAGTCATAAATTCATAATTGGGTTGGGGTGGGGAGATATGACTCTGATTTCTGAATTTGATATTGGTGGATCGTAATCATAATGAATGATACTAATATTACTAGAGAAGAGAAAGCGGCGGCTTTAGTACCTGGCGGGCTTTGCAGTAATCAAGGTCAGTCCAAGAGGACTCATCGAAGGGCTTGTGGGGAGGCCAAGAGGGGTTGGGGACCATGGCAGATATGGAGGAGGTGAGTATGACGCGCCGGACGTCGAATCTCAAGGCAGCTTGGAGGACATTGAGGGTGCCCTGGACGGCCGGCAAGACCAGCTCAGCCTCGGGATCTGTGGGGTCCTCGAGGGTGCAGGGGGATGCAACGTGGAAGACACCCTGGCAGTTTTCAACGGCCCTGGCGACGGCATCGGCGTCGAGGACATTGGCCTCAAAGACCTTGATAATGGTGGTAAGGTCAGGAGCATTTGGATTATGAGAGAGCTTGAAGAGGTGGGAGGCATCGGAGCCAGGGTAGATGGAGGCGTGGATGCGATTGTAGCCTTGTTCCAGCAATGTCTTCACCACCCACGAACCTATAAATCCATTGGCTCCAGTCACGCATACCGCCTCTTTACTCTTCTTCTTCTTTTCATCCATCACTATACTATTAGTATTACTGCACCCCTTCTATATTCTTTCCCTTCCGCAATTTCAGAATCTCCGGTCGGAATCCTCCTTCTTTTAATTGGCTCTTAACCTGGGATTCGATACTTCAACACTCCTCACGACCTCCACTATCTCAGGTCTCTCTTCACGCTTCAGTAGTAGTATTCATCCCTAGTAGTTCTCATCTCGGTAGTCAGGACACATGCAGGTAACCACCACTGTGCCGGTGAGTTAAACCAAATTCCCATCCATATTACTATCAATAAATAAAATGTTGAATTTTTTTTTTAATCATTTCACTTTAATATTCTGTTTTTATATTAAATTTTATAATAATATTTAAAAAATTGGAGAATTTTACTTTAATACTTCATATTTGACACTAAATTTCATCATTAACAATAGGCGCATCTTTAGTTGATTGTATGTATTTGCAGATGATGCGCTACGTATTTGCTCACCCAAAGATATATCTTTAATTGATTGTATTTAGGCAAAATTACTTAGTTAATACTTGATTATAAGGCCATCTTTAAGAATAGGATCCTATAGAGTCACCTAAATGAGAATTTAGGACTTTAAAATTAGTTTTTAATGAATAGTATAAAGTTATTGTAATAAATGAATTTTGTTTAATATTTTATAACTTTTTAATATATATTTGAGGCTTATATTTACATTTAGTTTCATGTTTAATACATCTTTTATTGTAACAAATGAATTTTAAAATTTAAATTTTTTTGAATAATAATATTTAAATTAACTAATTATTTAAATTTATTTAAAAATTATTATTATTAATTGAAAAAAAAAACAACTTAAATATGGAAATTTAAATATAATAATCTGTTTGATCTCTCAAATGATTCCCGAATCTCTGGTTTATCTATCTTGTCGGGAGGCGAAGTTGCTTGGGCTCATCCAATGTGGTATGTCTAGGTATATTTAATTTTAAAAAAAAAATGTTTGTCGTCTTTAACAAATTATGGGCGAAGAAAGGAAAACGACGAGAGAGAAAATTGGTGGCAAGTGGATAAAAATTGGTGGCGACAAAGGACTCTCCGTTTCGCGGTTCTGATTACTGGTTTAGGAGTAGGACACTACGACTGTAGGACTTGAGAAAGATGAAGTGAATCTGCTGCTTGTGGGACTGGAGCTCCACTGAAGAAGACGAGGACCACTGACTGACTCATCAGCCAGAGTACGCGATTGAGAGAGAGTTCCATGAAATGAAATCGGCGCCATCGCCGTCTTCACTCTTTCTGTTGCCACGACGACGAGGCTGTCATTGTTATTCTTCTACTGTCAAGTTTGTAATAGCGGCGGCCAAGGGAAAGAACAAGTCTCAACAACCTTCATCTCCATCTTCTACTCCAATAGTTCTCTCTCTATTAGTTTATCTCCATTTCACTTTTTTTTTTCTCTGTTTCCTTCTGTATTTGCAATTGAAAATGCCATTCATTCTATTTTATCTTTTATGTATTTCATAAATTTCCTTCCTTCATGTTGGAATGGAATTCAATTTCTACACTGCCTGGATCAGATAAAAAATGTGTTTTCATATTTTTCTTGAAGACTTAACAGAAATTAGTAGTCTAGCTGGCTAGTGGGGTATTGAGTATTGACTGTCTTTAACATTTATGAATTATGAACAATTGAACATTCTTTTGGATCCTTTAATAAAAAATCTGATTTCTGACGTGCATAGAGCTCTGAGCCAAGTCCTCCTAGGATCACATCAAATGTCAGGCAGAATTTACAGCTTTTGAAGTTATGGAAGGTACGAATCTTGTAAAACTACAATCATGCTCATTACTCACTACTTAGCCCTGCAAAACTACAACTTTTCATTCATTTTCACGGGGTGCACGTACTTGTTGTTTTAGGAGTACCAAAAGAGACCGTCTAGCTCTAGCAAACCTAAGCACTCTACTAGTTACCGCAGAAAGAAGGTCCAAAAGGAACAGCTTCCAGAAGACTTAGACCTCTACCGTGATCAAACCACGACCCTTTACTAGTAATACTCTCTATTTCTATTATGTCCCATTTGATCCCTCTCCTTTAGGCTTCTTCCTAAGCTATTGTACGTTTACCCCTATGTTCCTACTTTTTGTTTTCTTTTTACAGTACAAACCAGGGTTGGGACATTGCAGTGCCCGTGTTGCTTGTTGATGGCTATAACGTATGTGGTTATTGGGCCAAGCTAAAGAAACATTTTATGAATGGGAGACTTGATATTGCTCGCCAAAAGTTAATAGATGAACTTGTGACTTTCAGCTTGCTAAGAGGTTTGCAATTTCTTTAATGGATATTGGATAAACATAGAATAAACATTGCACTAGGTAGTTAACTTCGATTTGAGGAAATGGTGAAATGGTTAGCTCCAGTTTTGATAGCATGCTGTGAAATGATTGGTTAAGAAACAAAGGATGAAAAGAAGTAGAATAAGGCTGAGGTGTGTTTTGTTGACTGCATTCAATAGACCATAACAAGTTCTGTGGTATTATGTGTTATGAATGAAATATATTTTCGGCCCGCACAAGAACTTTGTACGGCACCTTAGGCAATTTGCCTAACCACTCAGCTTTTTAGGTTTTTGTTTTCGGTAGGTAGGGGTTGGGTACTCTGCTATTTGTTAGTTCCTAAGCAATCAACTGATTGCACTAAGTGTGAGGATGCATCTAATTACATCACTTGAGTGGGGTGACACACAAGGGAATGTGGGAATCTGCTTTACAGCAGATTAATACACCATTTGAGTGGGGTGGCACACCAGGGTGTGAAGGAATCTGCTTTACAGCTGATTCACTCACTTGAGGAGCAAGATGAACAAGTGTCATCTTCTAATTGGTTCTAAACTGGTCTAAATTCCTATTGGTGAATGTCATCATAGTGACATCATGTTTTGTAACGGTTAAATCATTGTAATGCACGGCTAGTGTGCAGAATGTATGTTTTTGTTGAGGAAAAACCAGAGAAGCAAGTAGTGTGCAGAAAACAAGAGAAAAACAGCTCATAAGCATTTTCACAAACAGTTGGTGTGCATCATATTGCAATCCAACCTCCTTCCTCACAAACATCATCACAATCCATCATTCTTCATCCTATTTACATTCTACACCTAAAACTAATCCCAAACAGTTCAGAACAAAAGAAACGGATCATTACCTCCAGCAATTTCTTTGTACCAGCTCCCTGATTACTGTTCCATTGGCTCCCCTACAAACAGAGAAGGAAAACGTGTTAGTTGTCCTGATTCAAAAAGCTAAGATGGTATCAGAGCAGTGAATCGATCTGATTTACTGGGGCGTTAAGAAGTGTGAAGTTTACATTACACTGTAAACTTAGCTAACAAGCTAGTCATGGCTGTTGCTGGTGGGGATCTACGGGTTCCAATCTTTGATGGCTCTAATTATGATTTTTGGAGCATCAAAATGCGCACAATTCTGAGAGCTAATGATCTATGGGAGTATGTGGATAAGGGATTGAATGAAGACATACCTGTTGCTGCTGCATCTGCATCTGAATCTGCAGATCCTGGAGTTGCAAGACCTCCAGAAGCTGCAAGACCAACTCGAGCAGATTATATAAAGGATGCTCGTGCTCTTGGAATGATCCAAACTGCTGTGGTGGACTCCATTTTCTCAAGAATCTCCAATGAACAAAGTGCAAAGTCAACATGGGATCTGCTGAAAAGGGAATACAAAGGAGATGAGAAGGTGAGGGCAGTAAAACTTCAAGCTCTCAGGAAGGATTTTGAATATGTGAGAATGAGAGATGATGAGTCTCTCTCAGTTTATACATCTAGACTGTACACCATTGTTGATCAAATGAGATCATATGGTGAAGAAGTGACAGAACAGAGAATGGTGCAGAAGGTCCTAATCAGTCTCACTAAAGTCTACGATCCCATTATGTCAATCCTGGAAGAAACTAAGGATTTGGACACTGTCAATGTGCAAACATTGCTAGCATCCATTCGAGCATATGACCAGAGGCTGGAAATGCATTCAGAGACTCACACAGAGAAGGCATTCTCTGCATTGAGTGTGAATCAAGGAGCACAAGACAGGTCACACAAGTATTATGGAAGAGGCAAACAGAATTTCAAAGGAAATAAGGGGTGGAAAGGCAAGACCTACAACACTGTCAAAATCAATCAGGGTGCTGAGAATCCTAAACCAGTTTTTGGTAATCCCTCTACTCCTAAAGACTCCTGCAAAATTTGTGGAAAACTTCATTATGGTGAATGTTGGCTTAAGAACAAACCTAAGTGTTTCAAATGTAATAAACTGGGCCACATTGCCAAGAATTGCATTGTGAGACAAGTTGTCAATATGGCCAAACAGGAGGAAGAAAATAAGGAAGGGACCATGTTCTATGCCTGTAATTCAGCAACAATTGCTGAGGGGAGTGGGGTATGGTATGTGGATAGTGCCTGTAGCAATCACATGACCTCACAAGAGGCATTACTGATTAATGTGGATAAGACTATTACTGCTAAAGTGAAAATGGGGACTGGTGATTTGGTCCAAGCCACAGGACAGGGCTCTTTGGTCATCAAAACTCAGGATGGTGACAGGGTCATAAATGAAGTAATGCTTGTACCTGGACTTGATGCAAATTTGTTAAGTGTTGGACAGATGGTGGAGCATGGATACTATCTTAGATTTGGGAATAACAGTGCAGAAATCTATGAGGATGATGAAATGCTGCACTGTGTTGCTTCAGTTCCAATGCTGGGAAACAGGTGTTTTCCATTATCTTTGGATTGCATTCAGACTGTAGCTCAGAAGGCAACAGTTGAGGAAAGTTCAGACTTATGGCACAGACGTTTTGGCCATCTGAATTATCACAGTTTGCATAAACTGCAAACACAAAGCATGGTGCAGGGGCTACCTATCCTAGAAATGGGAAAGCAGGAAGTATGTGAGGGATGCATATCAGGAAAACAGCATGTGGAGAGTTTTGATCAAGACAAAGCATGGAGGGCAACTGTACCTTTGGAGTTGATCCACACTGATCTGTGTGGACCAATGCAAACAGAAACTATGGGAGGTAACAAGTACTTTATTACCTTCATAGATGACCATTCTAGGATGTGTTGGGTTTATTTCCTAAAGCACAAGTCTGGTGCACTTAATGTGTTCAAGAAATTCAAATCCATGTGTGAATTGCAAAGTGGATATAAACTGAAAACTCTAAGGAGTGATAGGGGAGGTGAGTTTACTTCACAAGAGTTTCACAACTTCTGTGAAACTGAGGGAATCACAAGACAACTCACAGTGGCTTACTCACCACAACAGAATGGGGTGGCAGAAAGGAAGAACAGAACTGTGGTAGAGATGGCAAAGTCTTGCTTCATGACAAGGCCATGCCTTATCATTTTTGGGGTGAGGCTGTACACACAGCAGTATACCTGCTCAACAGGTGTCCTACAAAGGCCCTGGAAAAGAAGACACCGTTTGAAGTCTATAGTGGAAGAAAACCTGGAGTAAAACACCTAAAGGTTTTTGGATCCATCTGCTATGCCCATGTTCCCACACAATTAAGACAGAAGTGGGATGAGTCTTCAGTGAAGTGTGTGTTTGTGGGCTATGGAACTTGTGAGAAAGGCTATAGGTTGTTTAACCTGAAGACAAAGAAAATCATGGTGTCAAGAAGTGTGATTTTCAATGAAAGAGCCTACTGGAATTGGGGAGAAGGTGAGGAAGTTAGAGTGTCAGTTTATAACAAGGAAGAGCAGAGTAAAACTGCACTTGTCCTTTTTGGATCCTCTGGATGCACTTGTCCAGGGCATAGCAGTTTAGGCAAACTGCCGGATCTTAATTTATAACAAGCTGGATAGTCTGATTATAAAATACAGTTCAAGGGAATGGTTTTCTTGATTCTCACTTTTCCTTTTTTTTTTTTTTAAATAAATTTTATGCCCTTAACCTAATTCTCGAACATTTACAGAGGTGAAAGTGGTGGCTGTTTTTGATGCCATGATGTCTAAACTCCCAACACACAAGGAAGATTTTAATGGGTACTGTTCCTGACTCAGACTGCAATTTGTCTGTTGATTTACTAGATGAAAAATGTTCATTTGTACTACGTTTTTTTTTCTTTTCTTTTTTTTTTCCTTTTTTTTTTTTGGTTTTGGCTTTTTAGGGTGTGGAAGGGCAGAGTAAAACTGCACTTGTCCTACTGTGCTTTTGCATTTGCACTTGCATTTTTCTTGTGTAGTTTCACTAATTGCTTTCAGCATGCTAGTTTAAATAACCTTGAGTTTGGATGCCCAAATCTTCAGCCTGGGGTGAAAGAGCTTAACTCTTGAACCTCTATAACCTCAGCCGGGATGCCCAAATCTTCGGTCAAAACTTGATCTCAATCTTCATGGAAAGAATTTTCTTAAAACCAAAATCAGATTATACTGAACACCAGAAAGAAAAATTTCCCTTTAACCCTTGTGTTTCTTTAATATTTTCCATTTTTATTTCTGGGCTCTGCCTGAGATGACTTTTTGAATCAGATATCAGGAGACTCAGGAATATATGATTGCAGCGCACTTGCATTTGTATCTTTAGACAGCATAATAACCTTTTTCTTCTTTAAATTTAGTTGATTGATGGAATGGTTTTCCGTACCCTGATTTCTCTCTTATATTTATTTATTTAGTTGGAAAAGAATCCTATTAGTTACTGTATTGTTCTGTTATTCATCAAGGTAACTCAGCTGTTAATTAAAATAACTTTGTATAAGGAATTGTAATCCTAAGAATTCACGATGTTGCAGTGTTGATGTTGTTTACTCAAGTGAAACTTGTGCTGATGCGTGGATTGAGAAAGAGGTGAGCAATCACTTGAGGCTGAAACCAACAATAGATTTCTGCTGCAGTAATTTCAATAGTGAAAGAAAATATGTTTGTTCGCCTGATTTGAGTTCAGGGTTTCTGCTTTTCTGGTAACACAAAATCCATGCTTGCTTTTTCTTCATTTGATCTATGAGATCCCTCATGTTATTGAACTAACGGTAAAAATTATGATCCAGGATGGAGGGATGTAGTAGGCTTCTGGCTTTAATTCTTTAGGGTCCAAATCTGACTTAGGATCTTTGGTTACTGTATATAAGAGTTAGGTAGGTTTTTATAGCAAGTTGTTTTTGGCAGTAAGGTTTTTTGGGGTGGAAGATTTAAAGTGAAGGTTTTATGTTGAAAAGGGGGAAAGGTCAGGAAATAAAGGGAAAAGGAGGAAACCAAGGCAGGCTGCTGTTTTGAGGCTATGAGCACTACTCCAAGAACGGAAACTTGGTTGTTCTAGAAGCAATACGCCATTATCAAGAAAAAAGTGGGCTAGGTTTTGGTGGATACAGAACTTTGGAAAGCAGGGTTTCTTAGTATATTAAACACATCGATCACATGTACAGCTGCAGGAATCCGGATTTGTTCTTAACGCAAAGCTTGGTGGTCAAAACCCATGTAGAAGGACAAAGAATAGGATGTTCTATGATTCTATAAGAATAGGATGTTCTATGATTCTATAAGAATAGGATGTTCTATGATTCTATAAGAATAGGATGTTCTATGATTCAATCATTTTCTTTTGTTTGGTCCATACATGAGAGTGGTAAGAAACACAAAATAAAGTGAAAACCCCAATGCCTTCCTTCTGGTCCATTTTTTGGTCAGAAAGAATGTTGTTGTCTACATATTAAGTTTATAATTCCCTATAAATGCACCTACAAAGTACTGTTATGTTTTCATGAAATTTTTTATAAGTAAAACCATAGCACAGATTATATAATATTTAGTGGAGGGGACTTGCTGGAAAAATATAATAACAATGGGGTTTATGTAGAGGATTACAAGGCTTCGGGGGAATGATTTTCTTATACATATAAATGTTATTTCTCTGTATGGAATCAGTCACAGGAACCTCCCCACCAGACTGACCCTAGGAAACTTGGATGGTTGGTCCAGCACTAATTTCTTTTGTGATCTGAGAGTATCCTATTTCTAATCGGATACACAGAATTTGATATTTATGAAGTACGAAAGTTTGAAAGAATTTGATTTCCTGAATCTCACCCTTAGCCCTTAGTACACAACTGAAATTGTGCACTGATCTAGGCCTGAAAATGGTGAGCTTCGCCATACCCCAGTTACAATTACACTCTGGTATTTATTTCTCAAATCTGTTTTATGTATAGTTTTTCGTCTGTTTTTCTTCATCTGTAACTTGTGATTTTACCATATCTAATAGGTTGCAGCCTTAAGGGAGGATGGTTGCCCTAAAGTTTGGGTTGTGATTTCTGATCATATTCAGCAGCATGCAGCACATGGAGCAGTATGTGTTCTCCTCATTTTTCCGGTGTAATTGATATTTTTTTCCCCATCTTGTTAACTAAGTTTGTACGGTTATCTTTAATACACCATTAGGGTATGTTTGGATGAGGAACTTCAAAATTCCATGAAATTTAAGCTATACTACAAAAAAAATGCACTAAAAAAAATATGGGCATTGTTAGTACGTAATTAAGCAAGTAATAAGGATGCACATGAACCACATGAGCATAACAATCCACTAAATAAGAGATTTCCAAAGTAACACCTCCATAGTTGGAACTTACAATTCCAACTATATACCTTGCATCTAATCATTTGCAAATCCCTTAGAACTTTGAAGTTCCTCATTTTTAACTAATTTTGCCTAAATTCCATGGAACTTGAAGTTCCTTATCTAAACAAACCCTTACAGTAATCAAAGAGTTTGAATTTTATAATCAAAGCATATATTATGCTATATTTTCATTTCCCTTCAATACATATCCCGTTTCTGGCTGCCACAAGGCACAAGTTTTTGGGCTTGTGCACCATACTATTGGCAGCCAGAATCTTGAGTTTTTGGTTGGGTTTAAGTTGTGCTGTAATCATATTGGTCTACGAATCAGCAGAGCAATGTTGCAACCCCGTTAAAAGGTTTGGTATTTAAATTCCTCACACTTGAAAAATTTATAGCTTCTGAGATCAAGTGGCATTGGCTTTCTTGCAAATTACAGTGTGCCTCTTGGGTTCAAAACCAAGAAAGGCTGTGGGGGTCCCTCATCCCCCCGAATTAAAAAGCAACCAATGTTTTCTTATTATTTTGGATTGGCCTATGTTTTTCTTGTGGCCATTTTATACCCTTGCAATTTGAAAGACAATATTTTCTGAATCATGGCCTTAGCAACCTGGTATCGACTCTTATGTACTGTTATCTTCAGGGAGCCTTCATTTGGAGTTGCAAAACATTGATTTCTGAGGTGAGGCCTTTTTAACTGGATGTTGTATTGGTATTTTGTTCAATAAATGCTAGCAATTTGAACAATCTAGTATGTACTAATGAAAATTAGTTCTCTTATAGTTTCCTAATATGCATATGTTAGGAATGCTTGGAATGGTTAAATTCATTCAGAAATCACCTGTATATTTAATTGTCAGAGTGGAAACGTGTATGAGTTCCTGCAATCCCTGTGATTTGTTCACAACACACCTTTATATTCAACTTGAGTGGCACATGTTATGCTTTTGTCCTGTCTCAAACATCATTGTTTGATTGTTCTATGCAGTTCTTATTATTACTAATGAAAATTAGTTCTCTTATAGTTTCCTAATATGCATATGTTAGGAATGCTTGGAATGGTTAAATTCATTCAGAAATCACCTTTATATTTAATTGTCAGAGTGGAAACGTGTATGAGTTCCTGCAATCCCTGTGATTTGTTCACAACACACCTTTATATTCAACTTGAGTGGCATATGTTATGCTTTTTTCCTGTCTCAAACATCATTGTTTGATTGTTCTATGCAGTTCTTATTATTACTTAATGAAAGACATGCTTTATTTTATTTGTCTGCTGAACTTACAATAAGAACACAAGTTAACTTTCAGATCTTACTTTTTAGCGGACTATAATAAACAGGCTAAGAGAATAGATAGGGCTAGAATCCTATAATTTGACTTGTAAACTCTGTGTTTTGTGTTCATGCAAATTCATGTGTTTTGTACAGATTAAAGCATCAGAAAAGGAGTTTGAGAGGATGCTTCAAGAACACAGGTCTGCTCTAACTGAGATGAAATTTGTTGTCTTGTTTACTGCTCTAAAATAGCATAGATAATTTACTTTCACTCCTTCAGAATTTTGGAACTCTAAACCCATGCAACATTAGGATGGTTTAATTGAGCTTGAGAATAACCACAAGAGCTATTCCCGCTTCACTTACCAATATCTGGGATCAAGATGTCCAGAGGATATGTGTTACGTAGTGACTTTCTCAGCACCAGACCATAGAACATTACCTTTGTAGGATCACATACTATATTACTTACTGGTTCAGAGCTGGGCTGCTTGGTTGTTTAAATTCCAGCAGATGTTCTTAAGCTGAAATTGCTCAGTCCTTATAGGATGAGAAACTTTTAGCCATTGATGAGGTACTCTAGCATTGTAAGGGCCAATCTCATTAGAGGAAGTTTCATGCCTTTCCCATAGTCTTGAAACATTTAGAATCAATCATATTCTACTCTATGATTTGAGACACTGACATGAGCATCGGGTGTTAGGATGGTGGCATGGCTCACTATGTGGCATGTCAACTCCTGAAAGTAGATACATGCTGATACTTATGAAAATAATAACCATGCTTAATTTTCTGGACAGAAATGCCGACACCTTGGCAACGTTATATTCTTTCTTAGTGAATGGTCTAACTTTTCTGAGGATTCAAGGAAGTGACCAATATATGTGAGCTTGAATGTCAGTGTTCCTGGTTGTGCAACACAGCAATTTTTCATCTCTTTTTATTTATTATGACGAATAAGATTAACAAAGCATTTAGGCATCTTCATGCCAGATTTTGGTGGTGGATGAAGAGAAAATGTCAATTTGATTTCTGGTTTGCCTTTTTCAGGTCTACTTCTTTTCAAGGGAGGTTATTGAAGCACAATCTTGATTCAGAAGTTGTAGATGCTCTCAAGGAGCTTAGAAGGAAGTTATCTGAAACTGAATCAAAGTAGCCGGACGGGTTTAGTCTCAGATCCCGATCAGCTAGGAAAGAAGTTATGTGATGCTTATTTGTTCATATATATAGGATGATGGGGGTCTTTAGGAAATTCTACTGAAAATCAACAATCTCCCTTGCCATGGAAGATTTCTTTAGGTTCGGCCCCTGGAATGGCTTCCATATTCCATGTCCCTGCTGTTGGTTTTCAAAATTATTTGGAACATTTGACATACCTTACAATCTTCACTTCTCCTTTTATTAATAAAAAGGATAATTATAGCAATACCCCTCAACGTTACTCCTGGTGAGTTGCGACTTGCCACACTTAACTACCTACTCTCTTTTCGGTGACATTTCATCACCTATATTTTCATTTTGTGGCATTTCACTACACAAGAACTTTTATTTTGTACCACATAACTATCTAGTATCTATCAACAATTATTGTTGCTGAATTTAATTTTTTCTAAGCAAGAAGAAAATAGTCAAGCACGAGTCACAACTCACAAGTTACTCATTTCAAACAAAACTTTCAATTTTAATCGAAATCACCGATCTTTAATGTCTATGAATTAAGAATAAATTATTGTTACATCCTTAACAACTTTTACTTTTATTTAAAACTTTTAATACTTGTATATTAAATAAAATAAGACCCTACTTCAAACTTTTTTTATTCAAAAGTCACTAAACATATTTTATAAATAATAAATTTCACATCTACTATTTATCTCAATAAAGTAAATAAGTGAGTTATTGAAAATTTCTTTAAACAATTAAAAATAATATTATCTTTTTTTGTCCTATTTGTCTCATGTGCCCCTTAGTGTTTGATTTCTTTGGCCTCTTGGGCCCTTTATTATATTATGCATATAATAAATATTATATATGTATAATATATATATATATTGTATATAGTTACAATTGAATTTTTTCTATAAAATAAAAAATAAAATCCATATTGCTTTGGGTTCAACGGTAGGGTATAGAATTTTTTTTTTTTTTGGGGAGGGGGGAATGAGATGGTGGTGGAAACTCGTACGACATAGGGTTTAATTTTTGAATTTTGTGGGAGGAGGGGGGTTGAGATGGTGGTGGAAACTCGTACGACATAGAGTTTTATTCTTGAATTTTGGCAAAAAATTCAAGAATTAAACCCTAAAATATATGAAATTAATCAAATTATTTAATATCGGAAGAAATTTTTTTTTGAAGAATTATTGCTTTTAAATATCTTACTTTAAGTTAGATTAGATATTCATATTACTTTTTAAATGAGTAAGTGAAATATATATATATATGAGTAATGTTTTCATAATGCTCAATATAATCTTATAATAAAAAAATACAAAAAAAAGTAATATTGAAATCATGATAGATTTTTGCAAGTGTTTTTTTAGATTGTTGTTGGATTAGTTTACAAGTGGATGACACTAGTTGTAATTTATATAAAAATTATGGTATATTTTAAATTGTAATCAAATGACCTATGAGTTTAATTTTTCCATATATAAGTTTTTGAATAAATTTATATATTAGTACGAACCTATGAGTTAATTGTCCATGAATTAATAACTTAAGATCTATTTTATTGTATTTCACTTGTTTTGGGAAACAGAACCTAAGGAAGAACAAATAAAGTAACATAGGTAGTTAAGTATTACAAAATTAAAAAATAGGTGGTAACATATCGCAAAAAATAATAAGTGGTCAAATATCAGAAGGAATAACACGCTTAGATGGTATTTTAAGGAAACCAATTCGATCGCTTTAGTAGCCGTGTGTTGAAATATTTCTTTGTAATCCCTCCCCCTTGGGGGTTTTGAGGCTTTATTTAGCCTCTCGGTCCCCGGGGATCCTTTTTCTTGGTATAAAAGTTTAATTATCTCCGATAAAAAAACAAAAAAAAGCTTAATTATCCCCAAAAAAAAAAAAAGACAAAAAGCTTAGGTGATATCGGTAAATTTTACCCTGTATGAAATCAACACTCGATCAATTAACAAAAGTTTGCAAAAAAGAGGAGCTTGACAAAAAGAATTTACTGTAGTTTTCACGTCGATGAATCAATCATTATATACTCAAACCTACATTAAACATAAACCACTTACAATGATAACCTATAGATATAAAAGAATCAATTGGGCAGTAAGTGAAACAAAATGGAAACAACTTTGGTTGCACACTCGCGTATTCATTCATTCATGCAAAACCAATCACATATTAACCAGCAGAGGCGGAGGCAACTAGACATTTATATCCGAGCGCTTTGATCTGGCTGTGTTGCTGATTTCCGGGTAACTCGTATGGGAAAATCTAGGAAGGCTGTAGTTTTCAGAAACCGAAACTGGCTGCTGAGGATAAAGTGTGGGAGGTGGCGTCAGATTGCGTTGTGCTGGAAGAGGAGGGAGCATGTTGTACTTGTAAGAGTCACCACGCAAGCTGCCAACAAAAAAGCGCTGCTTATTAAGAAGCGTTGATCCAAACATGGTAACACAACCCCGATGATGAAGAAACGGTTATGGATTGTTATTCAACACAGCCATAAATTAAACACGGCTCACATATTGAAACCATCACCATAAATTAACTAATGATTATAAGTTAAATACTTGGGCTTAAGCTACCTGGCATTCCTGTAGGAATGATCCTCGTCACTCCAACTTTCTTCTGCAGTCCGTACAGGCCTTTGAACTGGAGAACTAGACCACAGATTTTGTGCAGGTAAATCATCGGAAAAATATCTTCTTCTGATTAACTGAAACAACAGAGACAAAGAAGAGTTGGAAATCTTTCATGGGACAAAAGAGATAAGCCTGCAAGAACACACATACAGACCGTACGAAAAAATTTCATCACAGCTTCCTTATCATATGTTGCCTCTTTGGCAGCCTGCATATGATTAACAGACCATCAGAAACTAGAATTAGAACAACTGCAGCTGAAATAATTTGATAAACAAACTTTTAGAATTCCATATACCAACGAGTCCCTCACAAACATGACAACTGCGATCCCTGGTAGAGATTGAACCTTTTTCCTTTTTCTTCTTAAATACAAAACAGAGATTTTATTGATTATTCAGATGTTAACAAATAAAAAATTCATAGCCATGATTAAAGGTCTACAATGTATAGCCAAACTAACTAAGTTTAGCATCTTACATCCAGGAATTGGACTCTAACTCCAGAATCCTAAAACTAGACCAACGTCTAGCTGAACCCTATCCAAATGAAAATGGTAAAAAGAAACACCTCTAACTGAAATAGTAACCCGAACAACTGACCTTTTGGCTCGATGGAAAAAAAGAGCCCGACCAGTGACAAAAAGGGGGAAATGTGAGGCAGAAACTATGATGGGGATAAAGTTTTAATGAATTACAGTCAACACCCACTGTGGATGACCAAAATGGCAGAGAAGTTTGGGCATCTTGTTCCAGTTTATATAGTTCATAATAACTATATACGCTCATAGTTTTGGTTCAATGTTTATAAAACATAATTTGAAAATATGAACAGTACATCAGCATCAGACAGGTGATCCCACAAATAACTAATAGACTGAGAAGGAAAATAAGCAAGATCAACCATTGTTAAAGGAACTGGAAGACAACAATACCAGGATTTGAGTGCTTTTACTAAATTTGTAAAAGAGGTTTTTCTAGGAACAGATTCCAAGACTAAACAATAATTGTTGTGGAGCAACATGGGTGCATTTTTACATTTTCATTTCTTAAATTGCAAGGCCCCTTCTTATAGAGAGCCAATCAAGAAATAACAAAAACTATGTGTTATTAATATTCGCTCACCAGATTTATATTGTCAATTCGGACCAGACAGTCAAGCAAGAATCAACTTGAGCAATGATCCAGATTGACAATCTGACAATATAAACACAACCTTGAAAGGGAACATGTCCCCCATATAGAGACATATAAGAAAATAAAAATCAGCAAAACCAAGTAGCAAGAAAGCATGGGCCAAGTTCAAACTGTAGCAAAATAAGAGCATCTAAGTAACAAGCACAAGTGTTGACCTTACACCTTTTTTACTGCAACAATGCAATTCACACGTGAATTTATGTTCTTATTTGGCAGTCGTATGTTTGTGAACTTGGAGTGTCGCTATGTTACATGATTATGCATTAGAAGTGATAATTATGTCTTTAACTTTTCTATGTACATTGAGGTATGAGATGACTTGGTCTGCATGAAGACACCTTTTGGTGTGATACCAATAATTTCTGTGGGATTATCAAATTGTCTGATTTTTCTCTTAATCTTTTCTTACATTCAAAAAGCTCTTTGAGACACATGTACCTTTTCTCCCTTTGTCACATCCTACAGCAATTGGATTAAGAATGTAAAACATCCTAAACTGCTAATGCTATGCAAAACAGGTAGCTTTTCTATGCTAATGTAAGACCTCCAAGTATAAAGTAGCATGGAAGCTTAGCATTTAAAATTGCTAACTATCCAAGTCAACAAAAAAGGGAGGGTAGTGGTAGCCTATGCAAAGACAACCATCCCAACTATGGTTTTCAAAGGTGAGGCATTTTGCTCATGAAGTAAGGAATAAGCCTATAGAAACTTATATTTTAAATTTTAAAAGCTATATACAAATAAGTAAAAATGGTAGTTATGCAAGTCTATAGAGGAACGAAAAACAATCAAGCTTGATTAATCAGAAGATATGGACATGACAATTATGGGTGGAATATTTGGTGATTAGAGATCCATGCAGAAAGAAGTCCTCGCGGACTGTAGTATTTCTCCCGTCTTTGCCTGATCATAGGGATGGACAAAGAATTTGACAAGACGGAGTGGTGAGAATTTACTTCATGCCTATCTTTCAAGCTAATTTATAGATTGTTTCACTCCATGCTTAAACGCTAGAATTTTGGAAGAAAAGCTGGGGGAGAAGGTATCATCTTTACAGGACAGAGGCTACGCTTTGACAACTTTGACGGCTTTGGAAGCCTCTGAATTCAAGGATATTCCTTCTTCTATTCCTCATTCTGGTTGGGTAGTTGCTGTTAGCTGACTTTTAAGCCTTAATTTTCTCAGATTTGTCTGCATGGTCCTCTTGTACAAATAGACTGTTATCTGTAACTCTTCGAATGATTAATTAATGAAATATTTGTTTCCATGAAAAAACTTCTGGATGAATAAAACAGGGGCTCCCCAGCAAGATAGGAACCCAGCCCTTAAGGCTGGAATATAAATATAAAACAATAAAAACTTTCAGAGTGAGCTGAACACAATACTCCTTTTAGAAAGCAGTTTAACCTGCATATTGGTCAAGTAAACCAACACAACACTGTTTTCACCAAAACAAGCTCTAGATATTGCCTCAAAAGTTCATACTAAAAAAAGGAGGACAATTTGATGTCAGTTTACTTTGGCAAGTCTAATGCAACCACAACCAAGTCCAATGGATGCTACGTTACAATATGCGTAATCATCAGTAATCACGTGTACAGTGGCAATAAACAAGGAGAAAAAAGATTGGAAGGAAAATAAAGTAGAAAAGCATGTTGCTTACCGCAATAAGGCCTGCAGCACCAGGAAAATTCTCAGTCAGTGGAAGTTCCTCACTGGATGGAAGCAAACCTTGTTTCTCAACCCATTGTCGAGCTGCATCGACAAGATTGCCACTGCTTCCCCTTGTACCCTCTTTTGAAGCAATATCAGCTTTATTACCTATAATAATATATGGGACAGGAAGGCCACTGGGACCTCCAGAGCCTAGAGGAGCCGAAAATGTCCCAGTTGCAGAAATCTCAGTTGCCCACTTCTGTAAGCCAGTTTTTGTCCTTCTTTGGGAGAGATCATGAACAAAGATTACACCTGCATATGAATTTCACGCATACCATGAGTTGAACAATCTAAGATCGAGCTGCAACATGCTTGTTCCTTTCTTTTTGATAGGCAATAAATCTTAAAAATAGATGTCTGAAAGAAGTCAAGTAAGCTGTGTATAATCACATTAATCATAACTGTATACCACAATGACTTACCACAAATATTTAATCAACACCTATCATGCTCATTTGCATTACTAATGCATATAACATGGATGCATCAAGAATGCAAATGTGTTAAATGCACGCATTTACAAACCCAAGCAAGGCTGTTTGTTTCTAAATTAAAGATAAATCATCAATAGCTTCTCTAAAAGTTTATGTTTTTTCCGGGCCCTTCCTCTTAATTATATTTAAAACACATGAGGAGAATAAGATGATTTTATAAAAAGAGAGATCCCAAACTTGCCATTAATTTGGGAATAAAAAAGAGACCGGCATTCTTTGTATCTATCATGTCCAGACACATCCCAGAGTTCAATAAAGAAATCTCTCTCAGCGTCACCTTTAATGCTGCTTGATGAGCTGCCGGAGTTTCCATAAGTAGTATGCTGAATAGAAAAATAGCAAACACTTACTGGTCAATTTAAATTCAGAAATAGTTCTCGTTATTCCCTCGGAACCAAAGTAGTTGCCATTTGTTACCTTTCCACCAACTGTACAGCCTACTGTCTGAGGAGGGCGAGCGATGGAAGAACCTTTGACCATCAGATGAACAAGAGAAGTTTTCCCAACACCTACCAATAGACCAAAATCTAAAGATGAAGTTTGATATTCATAACTGACGAGAACAAAAAGGCAGAGATTGAACAAAACATGTCCTCCCAAATGCATTATGCAATTGCATTTATGCGCAAGTTGAAATATAGATTGAGAGTTAGTTTCTCACTGCATCATCAAAAAATGTAAGCCATTACTCTTCTAGTAAGCTAAGATGGTATACTTTAACAATCAGAGCATGTATGCAATTGATCTTGATACAATCACTTGAGCAAGTCAGTTGGGAGATTTCATCCCTATCTAATCGACATATTTCCAGAATGCAAGGAGACATTGATCTTTCTTAAAATGAAAAATCTGTGTCCCCAACATAATATGTTAACTCTTTCAATCTAGGACTCTACACCCACCATTTAGGACACTATGCAATCTGATCATGTGTCAGTTAAGCCTATGTATTCATATTGGTTCGGCACACACGTCAACCTAACTTTCTACACTCCAGCATAGTTGTACTCCTTAATCCAAAAATCTCGAATACAACTAATCCAAAGAGCAGCAACGACTCTGATGGGAACCGTAACCAAATTCATATTGACAATAATATTTCCACCAAAGTTGCAACATAGTTTGATTTTCACGAATCATTTCCTCTTCCAATTCTAACACAATAAAAGATTTGGAAAAATAGAGTAGGAGTAAAGGAAACAAGAAGGCAGAGGAAGAGAATCAAATACCTGAGTCGCCAACAACAAGCACTCGAACTTGCCCACAAGGCGGTCCACCACCGTTTTGCTCTTTGTTCTCCCCCTCACGGTCCCTCCAGAACATATTGTCCTCCAAAAATTTTCAAATCGGATTCACCTCAAAATGTAACCAAAATCAAAGACCCAACTCCTTTTATAACACATTCGAGAATCCAGACCCACAAATCAAGTCCCATCAAACACACACAAAAACCAACAATTTCTCCAAATGGGTACCCTCAATTCCAATCTTAAATCCATTTTACATCACGATCAAGCCAAGATCAACAGTGCAAACATGATAGCCCATTTCCAAACATGTAACAGAGGACCCAAATAGAAAGCCTACCAAGGTGCTTAAGAACCAACCTAGTTCCACCAATAGATCTGGCAAAAAAACTCTTGTAAGTTGTCTCCTAGCGTACAACTAAAAATTTTAGCTATAAAAACAATTGGGCACATGAATTTGGCTCCAACCTTCGAGGTCGAGTTTAAGCATTAAATAGAGCAAGATCTGAGAGGTGCGGCTTATGAAGACGTTAATTAATACAATATATTCATTAATAAAATAGACAATTTACCGTAATTTTTTAATATATAGTTGATTTCCGTATTAAATTATTTTATATTGTTTTTTTTTATGCTATTTATTTTATATTGTTATCAAGTCCTCTTTATATGTATACACATTGCTGAATAACTTCGGAACTTAATTCATGTTTTTACATAAATAATCTTTTATCATGTGTCAAGAAATAAAAAAGATTTTCTTATTTTGTAAACGACTTTCAATTTGATATGAAAAATTGGTTTTCAATTTAATATGAAAAATTGATTTTTAATTTAATATGAAAAGTTGATAATCAACCATATATTATATGAGTATTGCATTACTTTCAAATTAATCGACGTGCACATTACCCTATATTCCTCTATTCTGCTAATACAAATATGATAATCGAAATAATTCATTTATTAAAAATTATGGTAAAATTATCCTTATAAAAAGTATTAATAAATTGAAGATTTATTAGTCATTTGTATATATGTATAAATATAACAAATATATATGTATATCAATTAAATTAGTGATTCCTTAACATTTCATCATAAAATTTTACTTATTATCAATCGTTGATTATTTTGATAAGTAAGTAATATAAGATATTAATCAATTTGTATTACTTTAGAATTTAACATATATTTAAACATAATCGAATATATTTGAAATTTCAAATATTTAAAATTTTGGTTTGTTAATGAGTATGAATGAAGTCTTAAAGTGATTAATGTTGGAAATTTTGAAATGTGGGTGATGTTTTCAAGGAGTATTTTTTGTTAAACAATTTGGAATAGAACATTATTCATTATATTTTCGAAAATCCAAGTTGTGATTAATTTTTTATACTTTGACATTATGGATTTGGATTCAGTGATACCATATCGAATCAAATTGTACCCACCCTCAGTATGCAACTTTAAAACTTCACTATTCAACAATGGTGTGATTGGTAATGAAGCAGATTTGAGACTTAGTTCATTATTTTATAGTAACTTTCATATAGGATTAGATAAGAAATACTGAAAATTGCCAAGTGAAAAAAAGTCTATGCCAAATGGTTTCAAGATGACATTAGAGTTTAAAGTTTAAATTTTAGAATTATAAGGATTTATATAAACTATATTGTTTGATCTTCTAGATTGAAGAATGAATTGTAATTTTTGACTGTTTTTAGTTTTGTTTTACCATAGTAACAACTAAAATAAGATTGTGATTTAGAAGTTCAATTTTTGATTAGTCAAAATTTCGAGTCTTGCAATCATAAGTTTTATATGAACTCTAACATTTGTTTATTATGGAATGAAAAATGAATTTTAAAATCTTAAATTGGTTTGTATATAGTAAGGTTGATGCAAACTATTATAATATGAAAATGGGGTTTCAATTTCAATTTATTTTGTTCAAAATTTCGGGTTTGTATTTTGAGTTATAAAAACATCTCTAATGGTAAAGTTGAAGACAAAAGGCATGAAATAAAATTTTGCCTCTCATATGACATTGTTTATGCAATTTATCGAAGTTTTTTTTTGTTCATTGTTTCAATCGAGAAAGACAACAGACAAAAATTCAATTTTTTTTTTTAAAAAAAGTTACCTAAAGTTGGTATTGTAAACATCTTTTATTATATTTCAGACATACTATTTAATTCATTTTAAAGGGTGATAAAATATGATTAAAGGGGAAGTACTTATATGAGTAAACAAAATTTATAAAGTAAAAAAACAAAAACAAAAATAATAAATTCCAATGGAAAATAACACAAAATGAAAAAATCTTAACTTAAAAAACCAACAGCTAGAATTTCAATCTTAAGTGCCATGTGGCACTTTCCTATAGGGTAGCAAAAGCTAGCCATTGGGCTCCCTCACATGAAAATGGGCCTGTGGTCTCCATTTGGGCCCAGCCATAGCCTTATGGCTTGCCCAGGCAAGCAATCGCCTTCTCTTTTGGGTGGGTTAAAAATGGATTTAGGTGGATTGTGGGCTGGATTTGGAATTGCCCAGTTCAAAAGATGAGCACTAGGCTTGCTATGATATTACGAATGAGGAAAAAAATTTTGAATTTTCTCCATTAGTTTTTTATGAAAAAGTGATGTGGACTCTCAATAGGATACTGAGATTTCAAAGTTCTATTTTTCTTCTTATGAGATTTGATTTTGAATTATAAAATTTATATGAACTCTAACTTGAGATAAAGGTTTGAAACGAATTTTAAAATTGCTCTACTTTTAGTTTGGTTTATCAATGGCAAAGTTGATATGAACTCCTATAATATAAAATTGGGGTTCTGAATTTTTTTTAACAAGTTTAAGCTTTGGAATTATACGTTTGTATGAACTCTAGCACATCGTATTAAGGGCTGGAGATATTTTATTTTTTTTAGTATTCTCAGTTTTGAATTTGGCTTTACTATGGTATCATGATGTGAACTCCCATAATAGGGAATGGAGTTTGGAAGTTCTATTTTTTTTCTTTCCAAAATTTGAAAGTTTGATTTTGCAATTATAAGATGTTTATATATAGTAACTAAAGTATTTGATATAATGCATACCAGATTAAATCATTATGTATTTTGTGCTAATTTTGAATTTAAATATTTGAAATTTAAAATGTTATAATTTTTTATCTGTTGATGTGCATGCATAAATAAAATTTTGAAGTGGATATATAATGAAATGTAGTTAACACGAATGTTGCAAAATTTTAAATGGTGATATTTTGGAGGAGTTTCCCTTTTTTTCTGGGTAAATAAATCACATAAAATTTTTATGCCACACCATTCATATCGATCGAAACAAACCGTTATTAATTAACAGTTTGGGGATTAGAATGAATCAATTCAGTTGTTAGAAAATTCAAATATGTACCGATCGAATTGATAACCTTTTAATTATTTAAGTATGATTTTGAGAGATATAAGCATCAATACAAATCGTATCTACCTGTGCATGCATCGCGTGCGTATATTGCTCTAAATTGTCAACCCAGATGAAGCATCGCGTGCGTATATTGCTCTAAATTGAATTTTCCAGTTTTCGAGTTTGATCTGTATTATATATGATTAACCAGACTCAGACTGCCAGTAGAAAACCTAGCTACTTAGATACAGTATTTGAAGCTAGCTAGCTCGAACAAATATATGATCCATATATATATATATATATATATATTGCGTGGCTTTTGGCTTGTAAGAATAGTACTGTAATATATTGTAGGCATGCATATTAATTTAGGACTAGGAGGGAATATTGGGGGTGCACCAGTGCCGCTATAGGTAGCTGTCGACTTCTGAGTTCTGAGGTTTGTGACAATACGAATCGATCACGGGAGTCCTGCTTGCCTGCCTGCATGCCTTCACAAGTTCACAGTACAATATATACTCTATATATATATATATATATATATAGGATAGGGTAAATACTCACTTGGCCCTCTTAATCGGACATTAAATATCACTTTACTCCTCGAAACGGATTTAGTTCCAATGTTCAGCCACAATTGCATATTTAGTTACACCGTTGCTCCATCTGTTATCCCCAGTTAGTAATGACGTCAATGTTGCCACATGTCAATCCCTAATTGGTTGTTTAATTATTTATGAAAAATTATTACAACTAAATATTGAAAAAACAAAAAATCGAAGAAGAAGATAAATTGGGTTTCATTGTTCATCTTTCTTCTCGCTCTAATCTTCTTCTTCTCGCTCTCACTCCATTAAAACTTTAAGATTTAGGAAAAATCCAGAAATTCACACAACCTGAAGATGAGGCCAAGCAGGTTCCATCACCCAAGTTCTCCAGAAAAACCTTGAAGAAAAAAAAAGCCATAGAAATTGTCTTTGACCCAGGGTCTTGTGAAAAACAAGCCTTTGCCTACAAATTACATCACTCAATTATAATTTTCCCTTTCCCACAAATCTTTGAGCTTTTCCGAGGAAAAAAAGAAGAGAAAGAAGGCGCGAGAGCTGTGATCTGAGAGTGGATTTGTTTGGTATGAGTTTCCTATAGATGGTGTATATAGGTGGGTCAGAGGAGAAAGTGGCTGCTAAGTCGATGGCGATGGGATCCGAGAGAGTGAAGCCTTTGCACAATTTTAACTTGTCGTGGGATTTGAAGTGGGGGAGCCAGAAGCACCTGAGGTGCATGAAGGTGAACTCCAACGCAAGCGGTAGTGCCGGGGAATGGTCAGGTAGTGATCGATGATCTTCGAGTCAGAGATTTGGGAGTTCTGGGGTGATGACTCTAAAGAGGGAATCAGAGTTTGACAAGCGGAGGTTTCCGCCTTCGAGGCTGACGATCCAGAGGAAGGGATCGAGGCGATAAGGGAGAAGCTCATGTTTGATCTCAAGACGTCGGCAGATAAGATGAAAGACGCGATTTTGAGGGAGTAGGAGATGGCAGTGGCGGTGGCTACTGCTGATACTGACTTGGCAGCGAACAGTGAGGATGTTGAGATGGCTGAGGCCGGGGAATCATCACTTGCGCTTACGGCGAAGGCCAGGCCCTGGAATCTGAGGACGAGGAGGGTCGCGTGTTAGGCTCCAATTGGTGGTGCTGCTACTAAGGGGGTGAGAATCGACGAGAAGAAGGCGAATTACTCGCCATTGCGGAGTGAGGGCAACAATGACGTGAATCCACCGAGGGTGATCAGAGGCGCTTCAGGTTCGGGTCTTGAGAAAAAGGAAAAGGAGAGGCCAAAGTTTGTTATCTCCCTCTCTAAGAAGGAGATCGAAGAAGATTTCATGGAGATAACAAATTAGATTTCACAAGACCCTGGGCCAAAGACAATTTCTATGGCTTTTTGTTCTTCTGGGTTTTTTCTGGAGAACTTGGGTGATGGAACCTGCTTGGCCTCATCTTCAGGTTGTGTGAATTTCTGGGCTTTTTCCTAAATTTTGAAGCTTTAATGGAGAGAGAGAGAGAGAGAGAGAGAGAGAGAGAGAAAAGAAGAAGATTGGAGTGAGAAGAAAGATGACAGGACCCATCCCGATTATTCCTCGATAATCGTGAAAGATCCTGCTCCCGTCTGACCATAACCTTAAAATACCAAAAGTAGTCCAGATATATATATATATATATATATAAATACACAACATAACACACAACACACACAGTCAGACAAGGGATAGGTACGTCTTTTACAGAGCATAGGAAATATTTACAAACAAAGATCAAAATCCTACGCGGTCAGATACTTGAGTACGCAACGGTCTATTTATTCCTCTGCCTCGATACGAGCCTCAGTACCTGTGCATGGGCCTGGAGGGTACAAAAACATTAAAGGTGTGAGTGGACAAAAATAAAGATTTAGAAATACATTTATCAAAAATAGTCTTACCCTCCAGTTTTGTAAACATGCATGCATATCATATAAAACATGAGTTATATAAATCAAAGGTAAAATAAAACAGCTAATACAATTCAAAATCAAGCATGATACCACCATCCTCAACATCCAATCTCAATATCCAATAACCCGTCACGATATCAATGCAACGCGTGCAACTCGGGTGTCTCACGTCCGAGTATCTCCCCAGGATCAACGACGTATGGGGTGATATCATCTCCAGGATCAACGACGTCTGGAGGATATCATCATAAACTCACACTCCTGATACTGAGCCTCCCCTTGGAGCTACTCATCTCCAGGTAGTGGATCGTGACTACTCCAGGATCTACGACGTCTGGAGGAGACCATCAAATCACAGAGGATGGTACCAATAGCCAATATTCTCATTTCAAAACCATTTAAATGACAGGACCCGCCCCGATCCCACAGGGACCACGAGGGGACGTGCCCTGCTCCCGTCTGACACCCAATAATTCATACCAATTTTAACCTCAAAACATTTAAATGCATAAATAACCAAATTAAAGTCATACATCAAATCCGAATTAAACGAATGTCAGACAAGGGATGAAATCCAAAATTACAAATTTGCGAGCACGACTCTAAGTAAACCTGCGGGTACACCGCCCAGCAGAGGTTCAGGTACGCAGAAGTAGATCTATGCCTCAGCCTCTGGTTCTTCCTCTACCTCAGTTTCCCGACCTGGAGGGGTTATCAAAACATTAAGGGTGAGTGGACCGAAACTCAAGTTTATGAAATCGTTTGATAAGTAAAACATATAATCTACCCCTCCGTTTTCCAAACATGCGTGCATCATAATTCAAAATCATAAACCATATAATATGAACCATAAGGCATATAATAAAACCATAACCATAATTTTAGCCACTGCACTATACACTCCAATCCCGACATCCCTGATGTCTGACGTCCCTGACGTCCAATAAGGTCACAATCACAAGGCTACGCGTGCCACTCGGGTCTCAATTCCGAGTTCAATCCCCGAACCCCGTTCGGTTACAGCATCCCCGATGCTTAGCGTCATAGACGCTGGACGTTCTAGACGTCCGTGACCTCTCCGGGGTACCTCATCCGGAGGAGACAATATAATATGGAAGGATCTATACAGTACAGTAACAAATACATTTTATTGATATCCACATGCAAACATATATATACTTAGATAGAATCCGAACCAATCATTCAGTTTCATCGGACGGGTCTCAAGCCCAAATACCGTGAAACGTGCCATAACCATATTTTCCATATCCTCAAAACCATTATTGTTTTAGCATGTGAATAAGTATAATAAAACCAGAAAACATTTATGCACACAAGGGTTTAAGAAAATGGCCCACTCACAGTACAGTCCTGCCGAAAACCGAACGTATACCCTCGTTCTGGTACGATTATACAACCCCTGTCATATCCAAAGTATATGCAAAGGTCAATTTAAACCCCTAACATTCAACCATGAAGCCCTAGACCGAAACCGGCCCGGGAAAGCCGCCCGAACGCGCTTCCCAAGGTAATAAACCTTAATTTGACCAACTTAATGATCTCCGATCGACCCAAAACCACCGCCGTTGGATCCGGATCGTCGAAACCTAAAGAATGGTGATGGTCCCACCAGAAACACTGTTCACACGCGCCCCCACGCGCCGGTCAACGCGTCGGTCAACGCAGGAACAGTTCCTGCTGACGTCATCGCTGACGTCACTGCTGACGTCAGCATGACGTCATGCTGACGTCATCTGACAGCTGTCAGGTCTGACGTGTCAGACTCTGACAGGTGCCACGTGTCAACATCCGATTGGTCCCCCACACTGATCTGTCAGGCCACGTGTCGGATCTGACATGTGTCACGTGTCAGCACGGCACTGGTCCACGTCACTGACATGTCATTGACACGTGGCAGTCCCTGACTGGTCCACGTCACTGACATGTCAGTGCTGACTGTGCACTGACATGTGACACGTGTCGACTCACGGTTGGTCCACGTCATCTGACAGACTGACAGGGTGCCACGTCATCACCGCTGTCCTCAGACGGGTTGACCCGAATACCTGCAACTCGGGTCGATCAGACCCGCGATCATGACCCGGTTGCCATAACTTCATTTCTGGATCATTTTCGTTCCTTTCAATTCCTAACTACTCGTCTGAGTCCCTAGATTGGTTCAGTGTAAAAAGAATGGAGAAAAACCGATAGGATCGAGGGCCTACCTCGAAGAACAGAACCGGTTTCCGTCGCCGTTTAGTTACCGCCTTGAGCTCCTCCGGTCACGAGTTCAATCGCAGAAGGTTTCTGGCAGTCCCTAGAGTCGATTAGGATCCATCAAAAACAAAACTAAACGTAGGAAATGGATTTACCAAAAATCTGGGTTTGAAAACCGCCACGGGTTCCCTGATTCCTTCCTCGCCGCCGTGCTCCGCCGTGGTCACTGCCGTCGCCCAGCCTCGCCAGTGAGTCCCCAATACGCAGACACAGAGAGTGGATGATTTGCTGGGATGTTTGATCGAAATGGGCAGAATGTGCTCTGCGGGTATGAAATATAAAGAAATGGAGGGAAGGAAACGGACGACCCAGATTTGATCTCCAGATTAGATCAAGGGCTCAGATTAGATTAGGGGTTTTCAATCCAAGGGCTGGAATTTAAAGCTGATTCAAATGTTAATTAATCCAATAGTGGATCTGATCCAATCTAGCCAATGGGTGAGTGACACTTGTCACTCATCAGGTGTCCTCCAATCAGATTTCCTGAATTTAATATTCGACACGAAAACCAAGACACGAACTTCCCGAACTCACGTTTCTGACCATAACTTTCTCGTACGAAGTCCGATTTCGGCGTGCCGCCTGTCTACGGACTCAGGACGTCGAGGCCTACCCAACGGTCCTTGAGTCAACTGAAAATTAGTTGTCAAAAGAAAAGTCAACATTTTCCCCCGAGAGTCCAAATTACGGTAATGCCCCTGAACTTCCGATAGTCATAACTTTTACCCTGATCGTCCGAATTGGACGTGCCACCTGTCTATGAACTCGTGACGTCCCGAACTACGTCACGGTCATAGGTCAAAGTTCATTTAGTTCACCAATCAAAAAGTCAACAATTTGACCATACCATTCACAAGGGTGAAATCGTCAAATCACACATTAAATTACAATATTGAAATCCTCGAATTTTCGGGGTGTTACATTAAATCTCTTTATCAAATCAATAGTTCAACAGGGCTTCTGCCCGAAATAGAGCTTTTACAAGTAAGTTCCACAACTTCATATATAACACAATGTCTAATAGATCATTTATAAATCAATTTCATCAATTAAATCATGTAACTTAATTTCAGAGTCAAAATCCATCTCAACTCTCAGGCCATCGCTCAAAATCACAATTTTATGATTTTCTCGAAAATCGTGCCCAAAGCAATATAAAATAATATAATATTCCCAAAATCCGAAAATCATCATACCACATCATCAATCATAGCAAATCAATTTAAATCATACCAAAAAGCATTTAAAAGTAGTTAAAACATATATGCATGCATTTAGGGTAGAAAACAAAAGCCCACTCACACACCGTCCAGATTGCTCAGATTCGAGCTGTTCGTTCTCGTCCGATGTCCCGAGAATATTTCGGCCTGTCAAACACGTAATATAGGGTTACTAGAGTATTCCATAATCTTATGTACTAATTTCTTAATCATCAGAATAAAATAATATTATTTAAACGTAACCTATACGCTTCGGGTATGTAAAACTACTCTCAGTCCATATCCGATTGACCCGAAACCAACGCTAATAGGTCCGTATCATCGAGAACATAAAAAATGATGTTGAACCCTCCTCCAGATTCTAGGTCACGCGCCCTCACGCGCCGCCGCAAGCTGCTGCGCGTGACAGCCACGCGCCGTGAACAGTAACTGCTACAATTTTCTCTCTCACCCGTTTCTCTGGTAAACGGGTCGTAGACCCGCGATCAGACCTGATTCGGTTTCTACCAATTTGAACTCAATTCTTTCCGTTCTTTCACTCATTAGCATCAAGTCAATATAGATTAAGGGTCTGTGAACTCAATTTCGTGAAACAAGGTCTTAAATCCCTCGACTCGACTTCGAAACCCAACGGGTCCTAACTCGGGTTCTACCCCCAAACCTGTTTGTTTCATTCAATTAATTACACCAGAAGCATCCTAGGTCTATTCTAAATACGAAATTGAAATCATTTTCACAAATCATTACCTCCAAGTAATCGAACGCAAGCTCCAATTTTCAGAACAGTTGCAGGGCCTGTTCGTCACCAATTCACCTCCAATTTTCGTTCCAGTTGATTGGGTTCGAGTCGTCTAGTTCCCAGAAGATGAAATATCACCTTAATTTCAAACGAAACCGTCCAAGAAATTCGATTCGAAAATTTTAGTGTTAGGTGATTTTCGGGTGTTTTCCAGACAATGAAATTGGGGTTTCCTTTAAGCCTCTTTCGGTTTTTCTCTCCCAACTAACCAACTAACTCTAATTGATCACTCACAATTGTCCTTGTTTCTACTGCAATTCGATCAAGATGAAGGGAGGATGTTTTCTGTTTTGTTCTTAGCCGAGTACAGTACTAAGCAATCGATTAATTTGATTAATTAAGTTAGGTTAAGAAACAACTAAGCACCCATGTGCCACTAATTGGTTTCTCAACATGGGCAGGTGTCCAGAGCTGGGGTAAAGGGGATTGACTCAGCAATTAAATGGATTAATCAGCCCTTGCACCGTTTAACTTAAAGCCCTTGCATAAAATTACCATTTTACCCTTGAGATCACAAATAACCATTTTGCCCCTGAACTTCCCAGACCTATATTTTTTTCATCCGAACTCCGTTTTCGACGTGCCACCTGTCCACGGATTCAGCGTTCCGAGACCTACACAATGACACTAGAAAAATGTACAAAAAGTATGCCAAACAAAAAGTCAACTTTTTGCCATGTCTCTCTAAGGGTAAAAACGTAATTTTCACATTATTTTAATATTTTACAATTTTTGGATTTTTTCGGGGCGTTACAAAAGATGAACAATGAAACCCAGTTCATCTTCTTCTTCAATTTTTTGTTTTTCCAATATTTAGTTGTAATAATTTTTCATACATAATTAAGCAACCAATTAGGGATTGACACGTGGTAACATTGACGTCGTTATTAACAGGGGGTAACGGATGGAGCAACGATGCAACTAAATATGCAGTTGTGGCTGAACATTGGAACTATATCTGTTTCGGGGAGTAAAGTAATATTTAATGTCCGAATAGGGAAGCAAAATGAGTAATAAGAATATATATATTGCGGCCCAACTTATAATTAACTTTGCACCTACTGCTTTCTAATGTTGGTTACTAGCTGGTTATATTCACTTATTATACAGCAAGCAAACAAACAAATCAATTAAGCAATTCCATGCATCGATATCAATATTTATTTATTATAATTCAACAGTGATATATTAATATAGATGAGTAGTAATTAAATTTTAAAAATGTCGTTTTCACATAAATATTAACAGTTAAATTTATAAAAATATCGATGAATAGTTTGATATCGATGTCGTTTACGCTTAATAAAAAAAAAGTTGAAAATTTAGTTCAAAATTTGAAAATTTGTGAATGAAATGTTGAGAAAAACTTAAGCATTCAATAATACTTAGATATTTAAACTAGCTTATACGAATATATAGCATGAAAATTAGTATAAATTAAATATGAATATATCCACGGAAAGATTGTAGACCCTTCTCATAACTACTGAATTTTTTGTTTATAATTTTAATATTTTGTGAAATTTTTCTTATACATTTACTATTCATATTATATATATACATATATATATACATATATATTCTTTTTCCTATCTTGCTTATTTTATCTCTGCAAAAGGTTATTAAGTAAGTTAAGGAATTAAATAGTATATATTAGAAACTTTAGATAATTGGGTTAATGTTTGCATTTAATTATAGTGATACTTTCTTGTACTAATTTCTCGATTTATGAAATTATTTTTATACATATATTATAATCGTAACTGTATATTTATTATTAAAATCATTATTTGAAGATCATTATAAGTAAAAGTTCAGTTAAATTGGAGATCATTTCATTATTCTTTATGTATTAACTAAATTGACAGTTTGCCTTGAAAATCTTAATGGCAACAAAAATCATTGATTTAATGTATATATAAGTATAAATGACTAAACTTCATCCAATTATTTGTTGATTTTTTAAGGGATGACCTTGAAAATGATGAGGACTTTTGACTAGGGGCAAGTCGCACCCTGAACGGGATTAGGCTTACATTTTGAATATATGAAAATCGCGTAGTATTTATAAAAAAAAAAAATTATTATTATCATATATGTACATAAAAATTATTATAATACAAGGTAGTAACAGTAGAATAGAAAGAAAATATCAACCAAATTGCTAATAGTACACTGGACATCAACTGTACTCGCTAGCTAGGGTTAGGGTTAGGGTTCCAAATTAACAATATGAATGGATCATCAATAATTAAATTGAAGGAGGCAGTGTTACATAGTGACATAGCGGAATAATAGAATTGAAGTTGGAAGTTGCGCGGGGTTGGTCTTCTTACTGACCGCATGGATCCAACAACATTCATTAAGGAAAATGCCATATGTGTCAGAAAGACAATCCAAGGTCAGCGTCTGGCTCATATCTGGTCTGGTCAGACAGTCAAACACTTGACTCCGTCTTGATTAAATACTTATTCATTAAGGATCCATATATCCATGCATCGATCTGCTTCTTGCCACAAAAAATAAATGGATGGTTGGATGAAGGATAAATCAAACGGTGCCTGTCGAGTGTGGACCCTCTCATGTTTTGTTGACTGTAATCATAATTCATAACCTGTCAAGTCACCTCCCTCCCCAACCCTATGCTAGCTCCTCCATCTTTTAATTTATTATTTTTGTTTGGGTTGTGATTTTGTTTGTTTGCGATTGTGCAAATTAAATATATGTATGCAACATGCAAGCATGACCTATCCATGGAGTGGTAGCTATAGCTACTATAGATGATAATGGATCCCGCCCGATGGACACTCGCTCAAATCTCATTAATATATATCATTATCGATCACCGCAGAAAATTAATGCAGTCATCGTCCAGTTGCGGTGGCGGTGATGGTGCATATGTACACATCCCCACAGATGTATATTCAGTCCATTAATAGTCGGCAGACTATATATACGAACAAAATGTTGCTTTTTCTTTTTCCCCCAGATATATACAAAATGTTTCTTTTGCTCTGCTGAAATGTGTCGTGTACCACGTATATCAAATTAATAGCAATCATGACAAGATATGGAATCAAATTCATTTGTACCTACTAATGAAATGATTTTATAACTGACAAGTCTTTTTGTTTTGTTTTTTGGTGTGTTCCATTCATCTCCATTCTTTTCAATAATTCTCCTACCTAGCTAGCAGCTCCGAGAGACCAATGACCATACATTATACAAATATGACAATATATACAATTGTATGCATTAGACATATAATACATATATATATATATATATATATATATATATGAAATCAACGGAACGTCTGGGCATCGTACGTGGCCGGTGTGGTCTTGTGAATTGGTGGCATGGGGTTTAAGTTTGAGCGGTGCGGTTGGATTGTGATTTGTGATAGCTCACATTCACAGACTCGCAGTTAGTTGTGCATATATGGTCTTAGCCTATTAGGAGACCACCAGAATTTCCCATATATATTAATTGCCCTGTGCCCGCCATTATGACATTACCAAACTTCACCGATGGATGATGGATGATGAACATCATCATTTATTCTTGCTTCATCCCCGCCTTAATATATCTTAAAAAAATATATGTATATAATACCTAGTCCTGACCTACGTTTATTATCTATTTGAATTTCGAAGCAACGCATTCTAATTAAAAAGATACTCTCACCGCCCACGTACATCCATGATCCATATATACGTCCCCATTACACTTTCTTTTTCAAACCCTAAAACTAAATTACAGCAAATTAAGATTCTCTAAGCAACCTAATTTATTCTGCCTTACACTCGGGCGTTCCAGAATAATTTTAGATAATTAATATCCTATATATGTATTAACACGTACTGGTAATTAACAAAAACTAAATCTTATATATGATCAAGTACTAATTTGATATATATGAATTATACTTAAATAATGATTTCCTGAATTATACTTAAAAAATGATTTCCCATTTCATTGAATTTTTTATAACTGATCTTAAAATAAGTTGCTTATAAATTTCTTCTTCTTTTTTAAAGGAGGTTTTTGAACGTATAACACATGCATTTTCCTATATATATATATATACAGGGTGTGATGGAAGCAGCATGCTCTATGATGATGAAACTTGAGCATGGATGCAACGTCATGCTAAAAAGGTGCATGACATAAATGTTACATGTGAAAGGTGTTGCATTATGTTAATTAGTTAAAATTTTGTGTACTTGTAAAACTGTAAAATGATATATATCGATCAAGGTAGATATAACTTGCAACTAATAATTAGCTAGCCAGGTTACATATATTGATCATTTTAATTTTTAAAAGACATGGTCGCATCACTTATCAATTTAATTTATCATTTGCTCCTCGATCTCATTTATATATGTATCTTAATTTAACCAATTTAAGGGATGGAAATTATAAAAAAAAAAATACAAAAATAGCTAGGGTTTGTGGTTTTCTGTTGTAAGGACAGTATTAATTAAGAGGGGAAACAATGGTTTTGTTTGTTTAACATCGAGTATTAACCGTATAAATCGAGTATTACGGAAAACAATGTGTATATATGCATGAATCATGATGCAGCCGTGGCCATATATATTAGATGGATGATATCTATGGTCGGTGGTGGGCAAGGCCAGTTTTCCCCAACCCCACAGGGCCAAACCCCAACTTGTGCGATATATCCATCCATGCGAATGGGAATTTGGGAGTTTATTACTTGCTACATCAGGAATCAAGATCAACTTGTGGTTAATTCTGTCGTCACTTATCTACATTCTACAGATGAGTTTGAGTCTGAGTCCCATCCAAATAAGCGGGTTGACAACCGCCAAACTGGTCCAAGCCACGAGATGCCAGTGGCCGGCCCGGCCTGTACTGTGCCAAAAATTAATAATGCGCGTACCATCTTCTTCCAGAAGTAACCCAGCACTAACGGCGGGTCCATATGATTCTTCTTAATATCATCCTAGGTGGCCCCATAACCTTACTATCAAAAGCATGCATCAGCTACCCGCCAGCGCAGGGCTAGCTACCCAACGGCGCATGATCCAATTTGTGAAAAGCCAAAAGCAAACCACTACATACTTTTTTATTATCTTATTAATTTTCTCTTTAAAGTAAGTATTCTATTCCTCCGTATTATTTACTAAAGAAGGAGTAATAAGTAATTATGTGGAGTAATATATATAATCATTTTCTCCTTCTCTCTATTACTATTCTCTTTAAACAGATGAAATTTGTAAATATCACAATATCGCAATACTACAATCATGTACATAATATTAGAGCTGCATTATCTGAGTAGTGTTATTTGGATACACTAAATTTATTACATGCAGTGACACATTTGATGTGAAATTCTATTTACTATTTAAAATAAATACTAAGTGATTTAATTTATTAAAATAACATCATTCATTTGATTATCACATTAAGTGTGTCACTAAATGTGATCAATTTAGTGTGCAATATTATCTCTCATATGGGAATATATACTTGATATTCACTGTATAATTGATAGAGGTATTCACTCATATATGTTGCCAAACTATTGCAATATATATAACTTGTTTTTGTTTTGTATTTTGATTTTATCAATGAAATTTTAATTTTTTTTTTTAAAAAAAAAGCATTATGGCATATATAAATGGAAGGAAATACTTGATATTTTTCATTTACAGAATACACTAATACAGAGAGTTTAATAAGGTTTAATTATATTATATTCTAACACTTGAATTAAATAAATTATCATACGGGGTAATAACCATGGTATAATTGTACTCCATTTCTGCATCAGCGCACCTCACCTGCCTTACCATATATATCGATGACGAGGTGCTGACTCTCGTACGATTCAATCCATTTTCTATATATTACTTTTTTGTACTGAGCTCACCCTCCATCTCCATCACTTGATCTCCATTGATAATGCAACCCAAGTACGTACGTAGTACTTCAAAAAGATGGATTTCACAGTGAAAGAAACATATATTATACTTTTTCAATTCTACCTTAGTACCTTAATTACCAAATTACGTTACATATTAATAAAATTATGAATGAAATAGGTGGTATGGTATGTATGCTTGTGAACAAGGATTGAAATATTGATATCGACGGATATATCGCTCGTCAAATTTACAGATATCTCGCCTCAAATATCGGTATCGATATCGTTTACGGTCAACAAAAATGACAGAAATTCGATCTAAAAGTTGGAAATTAAGAATGAAACTTTGGAAAAAACTTAAATACTCAATAATAGTTATATATGACTAATAAAAATTATAAAATAATTTTGATATAATAAATATATGATGAATAATATGATTCTGACGATGACTAATAATATAAAATCTTAAATATTAACATAAATTGAAGTGAGTTACTATAATTGAATGTTTAAAAACATAACAATAAACATACAAAAATTCAATATAAGAAAAATGATAAAATAAGTTTAAATATATTTAAAATTGAAAATAAAAGATGAAAATTTAAGATCAAACTTTATTTAAAAATTGGAAGTAAATGATCTATTTAAAATTGGACAAAAAATGAAAAAGAAAAAAAACCCAAACTTTGTTGAAAAGTGGAAAAAATAAATTCAAATGGATAAAAAAGGGAAAAAAAACAATTGTAGCCTTGTGGGGGTCGAACCCAAGACCCCCCAACTGAGAAACAAAAACTCAACCAACGCTGCTAGCCAGAAAAGTGCATCTTCATCGTTTTGATCCCAGAAAAGGATCTATGGGTTCAAAATAATAAATCATGTCGAAATTTCGGCCAATTTCTTCCCCCCTTCTTAGGTGCCGCCGACCGGAAATCGTGATATATCGGTCGATATATCGACGATTCCGGCGATATTTAATTCCCTGCTTATGAACTGTTTCAGTCAACTATCACGGTATCAATCGAGCTAGCTAGTTGTATGTATGAGAAAGCTCAGAGTAGCAATAAGATACACTACAACAAATTTAGTTTTAGACAGTACCACATTGACAACGTAATTTCTAAAATGTTGTCTACACTAGTTTAGATATCAATTTTATAATTACTGTTGTCATATATATAATATAACATCAGTAATCAAATATTTATCTTTACCCCTTATTTAACAACAACAAAAATTTACTGTTGTCTTTACCCCTCATTTAACATCAGTAAAAAATCATTGTTGCCTAAAGTAATTGTAGACTTGAAATGCTATACAAATTGTAAAAGTGTCAACTCATATGCTAAAAGCAAGCGAGCTACTGTTCAAAGAAAAAGAAACTCCACGGGAGTATACAACGGATTTTTTCTATTGTTTGAAAGAAAATTTGTAGATTTCCAATGCGAAACTCGTCCGTCGACGCTCATGTTTTTCTTGGCTGTTAATTGGGTCCAACGTAATTACACCAAGGATACTAGTTGACATATATTATTGAAAAAACTATTATTGGTTTGAGAATTGGTGTGTCTCTTGATCATGCTTATTGGCATATAAAGGCGGAGTCAATAACGAAGGAGTAGTACTTAAAAAGTACGTCAAAATTAAAGGAATAGAGAATGAAATAATTAGTTAAATAAATAGAAGAAAAGGTGAACGGTGTAGAAGAAATTTAAAAGGTGAACGGTGTAGAAGAAATTAAGTAGTGGGCAGCTAGGGCTTTCTAGGGCTAGTTACGCAGCGCTACAACTTTCCAGTAACGACAACGTTTCATACATAAACAGAATGTAAGATATATTACTAATTTATTTGTATCAAATTATAAATCCGAGTAGGAGTAGGGGGCCAGCCAAATGGTCGGTCCACCCCCCTGAAAATGACAATTTCATATATAGAGTAATAAAAATTAGGTTAATTAACTATGAATTAATTTCATATAAAGTCAATGTTGATCGGCTTGGTGATGCATATGATATTGGAAGTCGGTGAAAATTATAAGCCTAACTTTCATCATTTTTGTTAAAGTTAGCCCATCCCCTACCTGCAACGTATTCACACCCAATTACATTACATCACCCAATTGTTCACCAAATTTTTTTAGCTATAAATCTGGATTTAGTTAGTTGGAATAACAGGACTCATATATATATATATACTACACTGTTTAATTTGCTGATTATTCTTGTTAATTGTAGCAGTTACGTAAGTACCTAGCTACCACACACTGTTCAAGTTGCTGATTATTCTTGTTAAATATTTGAATAATACTATTTGGATCATCTAAATTAACCACATTTAGTGATCATGTTGATGTGGCAATCAATTAATGGTATTATTTTAATATATGAAATTATTCTATATTTATATTAGACCATTCATTGATTGCCACATCAACATGATCACTAAATATGGTCAATTTAGAGGATCCAAATAATATTGTCCTAATTATATAACAGTTACGTACATACCTACCTAGGTAGGGTTTTCAGCAGCCAATGCCTTCAATTATTAATTAATTGATATATTATTTTTTAAGGACTATACATAGTTTCTTACTAATATTAGAATTTAAAAACAAAAAAACAAAAAATGTGGAGATTTTAAGTAAATGATTAAGCTAGTGACATATTTAATATATTACTATTGTATATATCTTTTAGTCTCGCCTATAAATCTAATATTTCACTTATAAACCATGAAACACATTTATAATAACATTTAATTATCAATAAGTTTTAAAATTTAAATAATAAGAATATTATAGTTAAGAAAAGTGAAGGTTGTCCGCCGCTGTCGTGATCATTGAAAATTCTCCTCATTTCTTGTTGGATTTCTGTAAGATATATATGACACATCCCCCTCTAGCTTACAAAATATATATATGTATATGTATGGCGTATTCATTGCAGCAGCCTCCCTCGATCGGTGAAGAGTCAAGCGAAGTGATATGATATTTCTGGAAGGCATCTGCATGTAAAATTGTTATTTTGTATAATTTCAACCCATTTGAGACTTGGTAACAAAAGGACAAAACTAGGCGACTCCATCACTCGCGCGCATGGTTCCAGATGATATCTTCCAAACAATTCATGACTCCAGTTTCTTTATTTCTTCACGCGTTTATATTAATTTTATGTGTCTAGCTACTACTCTGACTGTCTAGCAAGAAATCGATGTGTGTGAATAATATATATTATGTCACTAATATATCTATATATCGATCGATCACTACGAAGAGTGTAAGAGAAGACCACGGTAAGGTTAGCTAATTCATTATCAGCCCATTATGATCTTTTTCTTGGATTCCTCCGGACCCATTTTGATGCATTTAGTCCTCTAATACGACACGGTCTGGCTTTTCATAGCAAACCAAAATACAAAAACCAAATAATTTTATTTACCAAGCTAGTACGATGACGATGACGGTGACAGGATATTGGATGAGGAAAGTCATCAACATGCGAGCTAGCTAGTACTGGCCGGTGATTAATTTTAGTGAATCATAAGTTCTCAACAAAGATTGTATTTGTATATATGCATGGTACGTGATCAAGTTCAGAGATTTATATAAATTCGATGGATCGATGATTAATTTATATATAATAGATTCAAATTAAGTACGGAAAAAAATTTCAAATTTTGTCAAATCAAAAAATAGAAAACAAATTCATAAAAGAAAACTTAATATTTTCTATTCTCTACTATATTTTATTATTATTAGAAGCCCGGCAAAGTTACCAACTATACTGTACATATCATGTGCACTTACGTATCAATAGATCACTTTTATATATTGTTCATATCTGTATGATCAATTACATTTCAGTTTTTCAATTAGTACGTGGAATATTATTTATTTATTATTTTTTTTAGGACAAGGATATATTGTTGTGGGATATACGAACTTAATTATATAAACGGAGTATATATATATATACATATATATTGATCTCGGAATTTTGCGAAGTTGGATTCGAAACTTCCAACTATATATAGCGTTAATAATAATAGAAAAAACTAATATAACATTAATAATAGTAATCTAATTTAAGTGGTGTAAAATTTTTCAACATTTAGTTTTTATTTTCGTTATTTAATTTTCCTTTTCATATGATCACTACTCTTAAGCATGATGCCATGATCAACTTGTTATTATTGTTAGATTGAATTATTTTTTGTTAATTTATGTAATTTAATTCAAAGTTGACTTGAATCTGATTTATATTGCATACAAGCTCATTCAAACTCGATGAATACTTAAGGTGTATAAAAGAATAGAAGTCGGTATTATTGAGTGAATTGTATAGAAGATATTAGTTAATTAATAATTACGTATAATTAAAGCCAAAAGAAGAGAGAAAACGTACTACTTTATGTCATCATCAGATATAAAGAAAAGAAGTTGGTCACGGGTTTCTCTTGACCCACAGTCTCACATATGATATCACATATGCACAGCATGTCTTCATGTCCATAAAAATCATATATAACGACGCATAATGTGCATGCAATCATGCATGCATGCGTTGCCCTAGCTCTCAAGCCCCACACCGGCCGGCCCACCACCTCCCTCCCAATTACTGTCATACAACTTGGATGCATAATGCGAATTACTTTATTATCCTAAAGATTTTTTTTTGTTTTATTATTTTTTTCAGCACATAATTGGAATTTCATATATATGCTTCCAACAAAAAAATCAAGAAATATTCAGTAATTATTATCAACATATATGTATCTATCAGGTCAAGAGCAAGAAAAAAAAATATCAAAAAAAGAGAAAATCGACTGCGGCCGAATAAGATGGACAAGAAATAATTACTGTAGAAAATTTGATTTGGTTCAGATTTGATTTTACGTTTAACATCTACAATTGACAGTTCTTATATATTTAATTTTTTCAAGAAAGAAACTGAAAAATGAAAACCTGGAAATAGAATTAGGCATTTTGATATATACATATATACACATAGTTTCTACGGGCGATTTTGTTAATTAGAAGAAAAATAGTAAAACCTTGTCTTTACCAATTAATGATGTAGAATTTGTAATAAAATCAAATTAGAAAGAGAAAAATGCGTTTGGTAGCAAAAGCTGTCAAAAATAATTATTACAATTGGCAGTGAAAATGGCGGTGGTAAGGGAATATATGGGTGGCGGAGTTAGTGATGATAGTGGAAATTTCGTGGTGGTCGGGGCCGGACTTTAAGGGTTATGAATTAAGTTAGTGGCAGGGGAAATGGGATGGGGTTGTGATATGCGGATGATGGCGGTCGGAGAGTGAAGGTGGTAGAAATGATGATTGGGAAGGGTGTTGGAAGTGATGGCGATGGTGGCGGAGTAGATGGTGGCAATGGTGGAGGGTGAGGATGGCGATGATCACATGAGTGATGCTGGTGGCAATGATACACGGTGGCACTGGGACCAATAAAGGAGAGGGTCTTGAATACATATACACCCTCTATCTAACAAAGAGGTGGGTCTAATGGGGTAGGATGATACAAAATGAAAGGGGGTTCATTTGTTGTAATGGGGCTCACCATCCAATGTCATCCATGCGGTTCGGAGTGTATCTAAGATTTTATCCTATTGATTGAGCAAGAAGTGGCAATTGATCATTTGGACTAGGGGTGATAATTTCTTATACGATTCGATAAGCGATCTGAAGACACACCAGATTTATCTCGGTTAATAATGGTGGGTCTTGAGTAAACCCGTATAATAACATATTAACTATGCGTCATTCACTAATTCATATATTTATCAATTTTTATACCTCAATACTAATTAAATTTTAAGATTATTTAAGGTTAGAAATTTATGAATTCATAATTAATGATGGTATTTGGCACTATATATAAATTTTTAGGATGTGTTACATATATTTATAAAATTAGACGATCAAATGGTAATTAAACATATTATAGGTTAACCAGTTATTGAACACGACTTATTTATTAATTAAATGGTTATCACATTTATCTGGATTTAGTGATGGAATAGGTTCTGATTAGCCATGATTGAAAAAGTTATCAAATGGTCGATCAGATTCAAATTTAACATATTTAGATAAAATAAAGTTCATAACATGACACTAATCTTTTACGACACGACCCATTAATTACAGCTTTTCCGACACCCTAAAATTCCTTTACTAAAGCAAGTTAAATCCTATCTACAACCTAACTTTGCCTTTTATTGGCATAATATGTTGAAAAAATATGTTTGAGATGGGAGTCAGATTTTATAGAATGGGATAAGGTGTGAGCGATTATGGAATATGACAGGACCCGTCTTAATCCTCCTGGATTATCGTGGGAAGTGCTTGCTCCCGTTTGACACCGCGTGTCAGACTAGGGATACACTCGTCACCCGCTCGGGGTCCATCAGAGTACACCAGGATCGGTGGCGGCATGTGATGTCTCGATCTCTATTACAGCCCGCATCCGCGATCAACATGAAGGGTATTAAAAACATGAAAGTTGTGAGTGGACAAAACAACAATTTTATAAAAACCATTTATATCGAAAATCATTTATACTCTTCACGTAAAACCAGTTCATTTCAAGTACTTTTCAAATGCTTTCTCGAAAGCAAGACACTTTTCTTTTTCAAATCAAAATACCGTGAAAACTGCTTCTCAATCGAAGCCATTAACTCAGTAGGGTCTCAGCCCAAAATCACATCAAGAAACCAACCCCAAACCAATTACACGGTGAATCATCATATCATCATATATATATATATATAACCCATCCTCGACATCTCATATGCCCAATCAACAACCCGTCACAATATATCTACAGTATGCATACTACTCGGGTCTCATCTCCGAGTTTACCCCCAGGATCTACGACGTCTGGGAGGACCTGTCTCCGGATCCTGTCTGAGACTATATCATATCTCTCACTTCTGGGCATGTGCTCCCTCTCGGAGTCACTCATCTCAAGTAGTGAATCGTGACACTCCAGGATCATCGATGTCTGGAGGAGACTATTCATACGGGTTGGTATATACATATAAGTGTGAAAACATTCATTTCTTTCAAATCATAATTCAACTAGGTCTCATGCCCGAATCAAAATCCAAGATTCCTCAAATCCGTTTCAATTCTCAATCTCATAGGCCTCAGCCCAAATCCATATCTCAATAGGGTCTTAAACCTGAATTCTCATTTCATAAACCGACCTGAGACTCAAACCCGATACCACAATTCAACTGAGCTTCAAGCCCGATATCACAATCAACTGGGACTCAAGCCCGATATCACAATCAACTGGACTTCAAGCTCGATATCATAATTCAACTGGACTTTAAGTCCGATAGTTTCCAACTCAAATGGGCCTCATGCCTGATTCCACATTTCCAAATCCAAAATATTTCCTTAAATCATCACTGAAAACACAGCACGGTATAAAATCAGAAATCTCGAAATACGTGTCAATACGTAAATACTAAATACCACAATCATATACACTCAAGGCATCTCAGATCATTGATATAAAACACATATAAAATATTTATGCATGCATCAATTCATAAAACAAAGTCCACTCACAGACAGTCCAAGATGTGCCTCGATACGTGCATCATAAGCCTTTCCGGGCTAATCACCATCTCTCGGGTTCCCGAACCTGTCCAAATCATACTAGAGGGTTACTAACTACCTCAATAAACTCTCATTAAAGCCCCATAATTTTTTGGGATTTTTAACATATTTTAAACTCGATCCTAAACCTTTGGATATCCCGACCTATATCGAAACGATATCCAGTCGACTCAAAACTTTTCCCAAATGTTCGTTACATCGAAAGGATGATTTCATATGTTGACCTCATCCCCAAACAGTCTTCACGCGCCCCCACGCGCTGCGCGTGGAGCTTACGCGCCACTACACAGTACCTTTTTCTTCCTCACGACAACTAGTCTGAACCGGTTCACTGGTTCGTCTGGTTCAACCAAACCGATTCACTGATTCGTCTGGTCCAACCGAACCGGTGTGACCAATTCAGTGCCATATCTTCCTATTTTTTCATGCTTTTTCTTCCTTCTTTCCACCAATCTTCTCTAATCTATCTTAGGAGTTGTTCTATGCAATCAAATTGAAAGAAAACAATCTTAAATCCTAATTGTTCCTTAAACCATTAAAGCCCAATATTTCCTCCCACGGTTTGAGCACATCTAAGGGTCAAAACCACCTCATTAGGATTTCATTTAGCTTCTAGGAACCTTAAAATTAGGTTTAGGGAACTAGTTTGGGCTTACCTTGTCGGAAATTGAACTCGGTGGCTAGCCACCGGAAACTCCTCACGGCCGTCTCCGACCACCTTAGCCACCGATTCCCATCCCATACGACTCGTACAACCCCCACAACCATCATCCAATCATTAGACAACATCCTCAACGTCCAAAACACAAATTTAAAAATTTGAAATGTAAAGGGGGTTCGGGTTTACCTTTGTCGTGAACTCTGCCTACGACGGTCCTGCCGCCTCCCATAGCCTCTCTTAGTCCCTCACTCCCCTCAGCCACTCTCTTCGCCTCACACAGAATCAAATGATGATTGGGGGGGGGGGGGGGTGGGGGGGTTTAGATGGTCGAATGAAACAGAGAGGAAGAGTGGGTGCATGTATCTGTGTTGGTGGGCAATGGATGAGTGACAAGTATTGGGCTTGTACAAAATATTTGGGGCCCACTCCAGACAAAAGTTCATCCGTCTCGTAAAATGTGCAATAGTACTTCGGATCTTCTGTGACCCATAACTTTTCCGTCGGATGTCCGATTTCGACGTGCCGTCTGTCTACGGACTCGTATCGACCCGATCTACGTAACGGTCCTCGACCGTCGTGCATCGGACCTCCCGGGTCAAGAGTCAACTTTTGCCCTCATCTAGGGGCAAAATCGTAATTTCGCCTTGAACGTTCGATAATCCTCGACTAATCCCCGATTAGTTATGCTAATCCACAATTAATTCTTAATTAATCCCGAGAATTTTGAGCGGATCGTTACAAAATACATTAGAGGAAGATTGAGAAATAAAAACTCTTAAAAATAACAAATAATTATACCAATTTTGGAAGCAAAAAAAAAAAACTACAAGATTCCAATAAAAAAAATGCCTACTTGTGAATTAATAATGTTAATATCATAATATCTAATCCCTAATTATAAACCGTGTTCATATAACTTTCTTATTTGATCAATAAACTAAACCTTACACAATCTCAAAAACTGGGAGGTTTTAGTTAGCTGCGCATATGGAGTAAGAGACAGAGGAGAGAAATTAATTGTACACAATTTAGAAAGCAATAAGGAAATAATTATAGAAACTATAACTAAGGAAGGCTTAGAGGTGGACCAAAATTATAGGGTTGTCAATGAGTCATGTTGTGTCGAGTTCGTATCATGCCATGAACTTTGTTTTACCTAAATATGCACAACCTGAACTCGATCTACTTAGTAATCGTGTTAAGAATGTCCAATCCAAACCTGACCTATTAATGACCCATATAACCTGTGTAACCCATTTAATAAATAGGTTGTACTCGAAACTCAATTAACCTATGACCTGTTTAACATGTTTAATCTATTTAAATTATACCATTTAATAAGTATTTAAGTAGGTAAATTGGTAGATATATGAGTTAGTAATGTATATTTATTAAATGGGTTAATATATAGGTTAATATAAGGGTTAAAAGGATAATCCGAAATATACCTATTTATTAAATGGCTTAACAGACCATTACATATACGGGTTAGTATATAGGTTGACCCGAAACTCACCATTTTATTAAATGTGTCATGACAAGTTGACTCGAAAATAACCCGAAATTTTAATTAAGCGGTTGACTCAGGTAAATCTCATGCGAATTTCGAGTCTTGTCAAACATCATCACCCTAAACAAAACATACGGGTATTACATTCAGTTGAAAATAGAGCAAGCTTGTAGCTGATTACTTTGAGGGAATCACCTTTCCATCGAGAGGCAACATCAGTAATAAAGGAAGGCCACGAGATCCTGAGCCAATTAGCACTACATTCTTTGTGTTCAAATGAAATGCCATATTAACTGACACATAAAAAATATCAAACAATATGATGAATTAAATATGTTCAAATAATAATACTCTTTTTATAACGTCCCAAATCTCTTGCATACATAGGTGTGATAGAGTGCAAACTATAGGTTGGGCATGTAGGTTGAAGAGTATGGAATTATTAAAATAAATAAAAAATAGCAAGAACAAGGGAATAATGAATTGTAATATATAATTATGTAATAATTTGGTATGATGAAATAAGAAGGGTCCAAGGGCACCGCTAAGAGTAAGGAGCTGTGGCCACCCTGTCCTGATTTCGAAATGTCGCTTTCTCATCTTAAACACCTTAGCGCATAGCATACCTCTTCTTCTTTTTCATTGTAGGCCCTGATCGAAAGCTACGTAGATCTTTCTATTAACTCCGCTACCCTCTCTATTTTTCCTTTTTTTTTTTTTTTCTTTCTCTCTCTCCCTTTCTCACTTTTGATTTTCCTAGCTAGTTCTCATTGCTCATCTCCTGTAAAATGAGAGACAGTGTGTTTCACTGGATTAATTGCACGGATATAAATTAACCGTCTCTCTTTGTGATATTATCTTGGCTGCTAGCACTTAATTGTCGTTGCACCAGAGAGTCAGTTAATTCCTAGAAATTAACAGTTATAAGTGAGTTTTTGGTATAAAGAGACAGCGGGACGCCAAACCTGGCTAGCTATATATCAGCTTATGGCAATTGCAGCGAAAACAACTGCTTCATCATCGTCGTCATCAAGTATGAGCCAGGTACAGGAGGATTCGAACAATAAGGCGGATCATGATGATGATGGCGGTCATGAACATGAACATGAGCATGAACATGATGAGCATGAGCATGACATGGTGATGCCGGGCTTTCGCTTCCACCCTACTGAAGAAGAGCTTGTAGAGTTCTACCTTCGCCGTAAGGTCGAGGGCAAGCGCTTCAATGTTGAGCTCATCACTTTTCTCGATCTTTATCGCTATGACCCTTGGGAACTTCCAGGTATCTCTCTCTCTCTCTCTCTCTTTCTATATATATGTAAGTACCACATCCGCATGTGAAGTTAATTAATTTTGTTGATCTATCGATGATCATTTATATCGATTGCGTGTAGCTATGGCAGCAATTGGGGAAAAGGAATGGTTCTTTTATGTGCCAAGAGACCGCAAGTACCGTAACGGGGATAGGCCTAACCGCGTAACTACTTCTGGGTATTGGAAGGCAACAGGAGCAGATCGAATGATCAGAAGCGAGAGCTTTCGGTCCATTGGTCTCAAGAAAACCCTAGTGTTTTACTCTGGGAAAGCTCCCAAGGGCATTCGAACCAGTTGGATTATGAACGAATATCGCTTACCTCATCATGAAACCGAAAGATATCAAAAGGTACCCAGCAGCTGCCTCCTAATCCTAGCAACTAATATGTAATTAAGCTCGCTAGTAGCCATATACATAAGGAATTAATTAAATTAATTAATTTGGGAGGATTGATTTTGTGGATGGATGGAAATATATATATATATATATGATGGACATATATATATGCAGGCAGAAATATCGCTGTGTAGAGTGTACAAGAGAGCGGGAGTTGAAGACCATCCGTCGCTCCCCTCGCAGTCTCCCGGCGGCGGCATCCAGATCGTCAGCATCCACATCACGATCATCGTCCCTACTCGTGGCTCAATCCACAACCATGTCAGACGTAGTCAACAATAAAAAGCAGCAAACTAATAATGATGATCTTCATCATAGTACCAGTACTAGTTTGATGGAAAAAATCCAAGCTTTTAATGATGGCCAAATTCATCGTCATCATCATCATCGTGATCACGACGCAGGTGGCCAGCCCCGGGTGGTGATGCGGCAGCTGGGTCAGAAGATGAGCCTCGAAACCAACGAAGGAAGCTCCACGAATTCGGATGACGTGACGACAGTTCTTGGGCTGTCCAAGCATAACAATACCTACCACCACGACACCACGCTTGTTCATCAAAGTCATCATCCATTGATCAGTGATGAGGAAGGGATTTCGATGGCGGCCTTCTTGCACCACTCAAGCTCCAATTATTCAAACTCAAATTCAAGCTCAAAGCAATTAGCCGCTGCGGCTACTTGCTTTCCGTTGATCCCAACCACCACTAGTACGAATTCATGCGCCGCGCTCTTCACTGGGGGTTCTTCTTCAAATATGAATGCAGTTGATGATCTTCATAGACTTCTGAATTACCAACATCTACAGCAGCAACAGCCCAATCATCATCTACCACTGCAACAATACTATGATCATCATCATCATTCACAGCCTAACAACCTTTTCTCCGCCACTTTCCCTGCAGCACCGCCACCGCAATCAGTTATACCGCCGCAGCAGCTGCCTCCAAACCCACTTCCAACCGCGGCTTTCTCTGACCGCCTGTGGGACTGGAATCCAATCTCAGAGACGAACCGCTCCGACTACAACAATCCATTCAAGTAATCAACCTACCAACTCAACTGATGTTCATGACCAATATATTAAATATTATATTCTATATATATATATATAGATCTATAATATATATAGAGATTAATTCCATCCATGATCCATGGTACACGTACTAGCTACTTAATAATTAATTAATTATGCTAGATAGCGCTACTTCTAAATTCTAATTAATTAATTAATTAAATTCGGATGATGAATTATCTCGCTCCTTGATTAGTCCTTAATTATTGATTTGTTGATATACTCTTGTAGCTACCTGCTTAATTAATTTGTTTTTATATATACGTGAGGCGTACTCATACATCATCACACACACACATATATATATATATATATATATGTTGCTACTTAATTATTTGGAGCATCTGCTAGGTGGCTAAGTAGTATATTCTAACAAGTGCTTGTGTTTGTGTATGATCGAGCTAGTGTGAGATCTAATTAAAATGAATGCACAGAATTTACAAGTTTTGGGGCTAGTGTGAGATCTAATTAAAAAGAATGCACAGAATTTACAAGTTTTGGGTTACTGGAATGAAGGAACACTGCATATAATATGATTAGGGTTTCAAATAAATCCATCAGATTCATATAATTAAATGGCCTGGGGTCTATATATCTCGTTTTCTTTCTTCTTTTTCTTTTCGCTTTGTTTCTTCTTATTTCAGGAGTATCTCTCTTTGAACCTGTCTTTAAGATTCCAACCGAATTAGTTAAGTTATGCTTATGCATATTTAGGAATGAATAGTACAATATAATATATATGCATGTTAAGCAATGGTGTGCGTATTGCCTAGCGCGCGTTAAGAGCAGATTCCCTGGATCAGCATACTCATTAAATTAACCTTCTTCATGTTGATTTGTAGCCTCAAAACTTTCATTAGTCCGTTTACCTGAGATTTCAACCTATAAATACTGTTTCCTCGTAATCAATTGTATTGTTTGACAAAACTCAGTTGTGCATAGTACTCCAGTTGATGAATTTGATCAGCTCCCAAATATATGAATATATATATATATATGTATTATATGTTGAAGTGTAAGCTGCCACCGCAGGGTGCAGTGATTAAGCTGCATTGCAGGTGATCTAAAACCTTCTAAATGCATGGACATCTATAAAGTTTCTAGAAGAAATGAGAGAATGACAGCTGTAAGGTTGTTACAACCGTGAGTGAAGTGTGTGTGTGTGTGTGTGTGTCTTAAGGAGCAAGAAAGTCATGTAGAGTGTGTGAGGAGTGATGTCATCAATTCTAACCGTGAGATATGTAAAGGTGAATGTATCTGAGGTGTAATTGATTCACAAGAATTAATGAACAAAACTGTGATTATCTAAAAACAGAGAAAGAACTAAATGATTACTCAAAAATCTCTCTTGTGCATTTTAACAAACACCTAGTGTTCATCTGCACTGTTTTCCTTCATTGTAATCGGTTTTTTTTTTAATCCTCATCAATCCTGATCCTAACACAAACATACACAATTCTAATCTAGCCTAAACCAATCGTTTTCAGCTACAAGTGAAAATTAGAAGGTTACCTGGTTGCAGTTCTGTATTTCCTAGCTATTGGAAGCAATCGATCAACTCTGCAATTGAAGTTTCTTAAACCAATATGGTATCAGAGCTCTCTGGTTCATGATCTGAGCACTGGGGCGTGTACTGTGAAGTTGTTTGTGTACCTAAAATGGTTGGAACAGGAGGTAGTGAGCTTCGGGCTCCTATATTCGATGGAAGCAATTATGAATTATGGAGTATCAAGATGAGAACCTTACTCAAAACTCAAGACCTGTGAGAATTCGTGGACAAAGGTTTGAACACAGATCCAGAGGGTGCTGATGGAGCTATGGCCGTACCAACATGTGCAGGTTACATCAGAGATGCAAGAGCACTGGGGTTCATTCAAACATCTGTGGACACAATCTTCTCCATGATAGCAAATGAGGAAAACTCAAAATCTGCCTAGGATTTGTTGAAAAGAGAATTCCGAGGAGATCAAAATGTGAGATCAGTTAAATTGCAAGGTTTGAGAAAGGATTTTGAGTACATAAAGATGAAAGATGATGAGACTCTAAGTACATACTTGTCTAGATTGTATACTATTGTAGATCAAATGAGATCATATAGAGAGGTTATAAAAGAATCAAGAATGGGGTAGAAAATTCTCATTAATCTAACTAAACCGTATGATCCTATTGTTACAATCCTAGAAGAAACTAGGGATCTAGATGAAGTGATTGTACAAGAGTTAATTGTATCAATCAAGACTTATGATCAGAGATTAGAAATTCACTCTGAAAACTCACTAGAAAATGCATTCTCTAGTATGTATACCAGAACCTCTTCAAATCCAAACAAGTCTAACAAGTTTTCTAGAGGAGGAATCAAGCCTTGAAGTAAGAAATCCGAGTTCTATTCTAAAGAAAGGAACACTGGACAACAGAGAAATGAAAGTAGACCTGAGAATGATCCTAAACCAACATGCAAAGTTTGTTCAAAGAAGCACTATGGTAATTGCTGGTTTAAAACCAGAAAATGCTCAAAGTGTAACATGATGGGTCACTATGCAAAGGATTGCAGAATCATAAAAAGTGTAAATACTGCTCAACATGCAGAAGATGGTGGGACTTTGTTCTATGCATGTCACTCAGCCACAATCTCGAGGAGTACAGATACCAGGTACCTTGACAGTGGTTGTAGCAACCACATGACTTCAAATGAGTCATCTTTGATAAACCTGGACGGAACCTTGAAGTGCAGAGTGAAAATGGGCACATGAGAGTCAGTAGAGGCCAAGGGCAAATGGACTTTAGTCATTAAGACTCAGAGTGGTGACAAAATGATTAAGGAAGTTATGTTTGTACCTGATCTTGATGAGAATCTGCTGAGTGTAGGGCAAATGGTGGAGCATGGATACAATCTAGTGTTTGAAGGCAGAAAAGCTACAATCTATGACTAGGGTCAAGAGATAGCATGTGTTGCCATGACAGGGAACATGTGTTTCCCATTATCCTTCCAAGAAATCCTTCTTGTGGCAAAGGTTACAGTTGAGGAAGGTAGTACCTGGCTGTGGCACATACGATTTGGACACCTAAACCAGTCTAATCTAACCTCCTTAGTCAATGAAGATATGGTAATTGGACTGCCAGGATTATCTAAGAAGGATGGAGTAAGTGAAGGTTGTATTATGGGAAAACAACATGTTGAAACTTTTGGCAGAGACAAAGGCTGGAGGTCAACTAAGTTGCTAGAACTAATCCACACTGATGTGTGTGGTTCTATGCAAACAGAAACTTTCAGTGGAAACAAGTTCTTCTTAACCTTTATTGATTACTATTCTAGAATGTGTTGGGTTTATTTTCTCAGACACAAATCTGGTGTGTTCAATGCCTTTAAGAAATTCAAATCTATGGTTGAACTTCAAACAGGCTGCAAGATAGTCAAAGTTAGAAGTGACAGAGATGGGGAATACACCTCACATGAGTTCCTAAACTACTATGAAGACCTGGGAATCCAGAGGCAGCTTACTGTTGCCTACTCTCCACAACAAAATGGGGTTGTAGAGAAGAAAAACGGGACAATTGTAGAAATGTCAAAAGTTATGTTGCATGATAAGAAGATGCCCTATGTCTTCTGGGCAAAAGTTGTAAACACAACTGTTTATCTGCTTAATAGATGTCCTACTCATATTCCTAATCAGTATAGACAAAAATTGGATGCATCAGCTGAGAAAGGAATCCTTGTGGGATATGAGAGTTGTGAAAAAGGGTATAAAATCTACTGTCTTAAAACCAAGAAAATTATTGTATCAAGGACAGTGACTTTCGTTGAAAAAAGCTATGTGGAACTGGGAAGAAAAAGAGGAGTTAAGTGTCCAATTGCCCTATGAAGTTGCTACTGAAGTCACTGCAGCAGACAGTGAACACTCAGAAATAGATTAAGAAGTGCAGGACAATCATGTGAACCCAGAGAGTGAGTTTGATTCAGAACCTAACAACGCTCCGGTCAAGCTAAGAAGTTTGAGTGATATCTATGCTAGGTGCAGTGTGGCTATAGTGGAACCTGAAAGCTATGTGGAGGCAGTCAAGGATAACGAATGGTAGAAAGCCATGGAAGCTAAGTTAGAGATGATATAAAAGAATGACACTTAGTGTCTAGTCCTAAGGCCATCTGTGAAACCTGTTGTTGGTGTGAAGTGGATCTACAAGACTAAACTAAACTTAGATGGATCAATTCAGAAGTTAAAAGCTAGACTGGTTGCTAAAGGATACACACAGAAACCCGGAGTTGTTTTCAATGAAACCTTTGCACTTGTTGCAAGGTTGGATACCATCAGAACTTTGATTGCTTTAGCAATACAGAGAGAGTGGAAGTTGTTTCAGTTGAATATCAAGTCAGCCTTCTTGAATGGTGTTTTGGAATAAGAGGTTTATGTAGATCAATATGAGGGGTTTGAGTTAAAAGGGCAAGAAGACAAGGTCTACAAACTGAACAAGGCACTTTATGGTCTAAAACAGGCACCAAGGGCCTGGTATGGTGAAATCGATTCATATCTACTTAGCTGTGGTTTCCTGAGAAGTCTAAATGAGGCTACATTCTATTTGAAGGTCAAGAAAGATGAGGGGACTTTGATAGTGTCAATTTATGTGGATGATATCATCTACACAGGAGATAGAGATGCAATGATGAAGGAGTTTAAGCATGAGATGATTGAAAGGTATGAGATGACTGATCTGGGTCTACTGCATCACTTCCTAGGTATGAGACTCCTGCAAACTACCTCTGGTATCTACATACATCAAAGAAAGTATGCATCTACACTGTTGGACAAATTTGGGCTTAAGGGGTGTACTAGTGAGCATTCCTCTAGCAGCAAATGAAAAATTACAGAAGGAGGACAACAGTGGAGCTGCAGATGAACAACTATACATGCAAATTGTTGGAAGTTTGCTGTATTTAATAGCTACAAGGCCTAATATCATGTATACTTCTAGTCTCCTATCAAGGTTCATGCACAGCCCTACCAAGAAGCATTTTGGAACGACCAAGATGGTGTTAAGATATATTCAAGGAACCCTAGACTATGGACTTGAATACAAGAAAGGTCAACCAGCTACCCTAATTGGATTCTGTGATAGTGACTGGGGTGGTTCTACAGAGGACAGTAAAAGCACATCAGGATATGCTTTCAAATTTGGAAGTGAGGTATTCTCTTGAGCTTCAACTAAGCAATCTAGTGTTGCCCTGTCAACTGCTGAAGCATAATATGTTAGTGTTGCTGATGCCATAACTCAGGCAGTTTGGCTCAGATTTTTCCAACAGGATTTTGGGGAAGAACAGATGGAACCTACTGCTCTAATGTGTGACAATATGTCAGTAATAGCTATGGCTAAGAACCCTGTCTTCCACCAATGAACCAAAAATATAAACATGAAGTTTCGCTATATAAGGGATGCAATTCAAAATGGTGAGATTTAGTTGCATTTTTGTAAGTCAAAAGAACAGTTGGCAGACATTTTCACTAAGGCTTTTCCTAGGTTTAATTATCTAAGGTCACTACTTGGTGTTAAACCAGTGAACAACTTAGGAAGGAGTGTTGAAGTGTAAGCTGCCACTATAGGGGGCAGTGATCAAGCTGCATTGCGGCTGATCTAAAACCTTCTAAGTGCATGAACACCTGTAAATTTTCTAGAAGAAATGAGAGAATGACAGTTGTAAGGTTGTTACAACCGTGAGTGAAGTGTGTGTGTGCCTTAGGGAGCAAGAAAGTCATGTAGAGTGTGTGAGGAGCGATGTCATCAATTCTAACCGTGAGATATGTAAAGGTGAATGTATGTGAGGTGTAATTGATTCACAAGAATTAATGAACAAAACTGTGATTCTCTAAAAACAGAAAAAGAACTAAAAGATTACTTAGAAATCTCTCTTATGTATTTTAACAAACACCTAGTATTCATCTGCACTATTTCCCTTCATTGTAATCCTTTTTTTTTTCCCAATCCTTATCAATCCTGATCCTAACACAAACATACACAATCCTAATCTAACCTAAACCAGTCGTTTTTTAGCTACAAGTGGAAGTTAGAAGGTTACCTGGTTGCAGTTTTGTATTTCTTAGCTACTGGAAGCAATCGATCAACTCTGCAATTGAAGTTTTTGAAACCAATATTATTTTTTTCCTCTTACCAGTTAATTAAAAAGCGAAAAATTAAGTCAAAACATACCAATATTAATTGGAAATTCTTTTAATTCACCCTTGTTCCCACTATTATTATTGAAGTTTTCTCTATGCATGCGACTAAATCAATTAAGCTGATTATTTCTTGAGGGTACAATCCGAGTTTCAAAATATTAAAGAATGTAAGTTATATTATATATTAAAAAAGCACTGTACACAAATTAAATAGAAGAATTGAAAAAGTATTACATAAACATGATAATAAACTAGCTAAATTAAGCATTCTAGTAACATATTACCTATTAATAAGTAGCTGGTTATGATATTCTAGTGCAATCTTTATTAATAAATATATTTAACTTAAATTTATTTGTATTTTGAGACTTCTTATCCTAAGATTGTCTACATTATCATGTAAAGTTTTCGAAGATCTCAAGTTTGACTTTTAATTATAAAGCACATAAGGCCAAGACATGTGTATAAATCATTTCCCCGATATCAATTCCCGAGGCACTCTTCCTTCAATCTTAGATTAGGAGTGTTTGTAATATCTACTGTGGTTTGTAAGTAAAATATACAGCGATGCATTCTCATCATCAATAATATATTGTTTAATTCTACAATAATATTGAAAGAGATAAATTATATACATATATTGGATATCAATATTGTTTTTCGTATTATAAAATATTGTAATAATGACATAGGAGAACGACAATTAATTTTGACTAATTAAGCTTGTTATACATGGATATTAACCTCTTTATCATTATAAATTTTTGCCTCCAAGGGCCTAGCGAGGAGTTAGTTTTGGGGTTAGGGTTAGCTATAAATTCATAAGTCAACTGTTTGATATTATCATTTATGTATATTCCTAAATCATTACATGAATTATAAATTGAATGGATGAGTGGTTTTGAGTTATGCCATATAATTGGTTAATCATTATTAGAGATCGAACTCACTATAAATATAATACATTTGGTTACCAGGGATACTACGGTGACCCACTCAGGTTTTCTAGAGTACGCAGCTTCATGTGATGACACGACCCATCCCAAATCTCTCCAGGATTAATGCGAGATGTACAATGCTCCCGTCTGACACGAAGTTTCAGACAAGGGATAACTCGAAATCGCAACCCATTCGGGGCTTCTAGAGCACGCCAGGATTGGTGGAGAAGTGTGATGTCTTGGTCTCAGTTGCAGCTCGCATCCGTGATCAACCTGAAGGACATTAAAACCATTAAAAACTATGAGTTGACGAAAATAAATAGTTTAATAAAAACACATTTCATAAGAAGACTTTTATGCCCCTCACTAAAAAGCATGCATGCATTCAAAAATTAATAATCAAACCATTTACTTAAATAAATCATTAGGGGTTTAGCCCAAAAACCGTAAATCCAAACATATGTGAGAACTCAGCCCAAAACTATAGAATATCAACATCCGTAAATCCAGATCCAAGTGGGCCACTGCCCAAATCCATAAACACGAATCCATAAATACAGAAATACCATTTCATAAATCCAATAATTCATGTTTACCAAATACTCATCCTCGGCATTCCAGATGCCTAGCGGCCCAGACGCTTGAAGTCTCAGACGTCATATCTCACGGTCAAAGTAACGCGTGCTGCCCGGGATCTCTCCGGGTCCATATCTCTGACATCCCAGATGTCTGACGTCCTAAACGTCTAATCATAGCAATCCTGTTCCTGAGTCACTATACGGTTTGGTCGCTCTGTATAATGACCCCTCGCAGGCAATGCGTCGTGACTTCCCTAGTGTCCCAGACATCTGGAGGAGACCATCCACATATCCTCGTATAAAGATGGTATATGGAAAACAGTTTTATAAAGTCATTTCAAAACATCTCAAAAGGCCCTACCCAAAATTTCATCAAACCATCGCAATCCACCAATCCAATTTCTCAAATCCAAATCCATTTCATCAAACCATCACTGAAACCACAAGCACGTAAAATTACAATAAAATCATAAACCTCGATATACGTGCAAATACATAAATCATCTCGAAATACGTGTAAATATGTAAATCACCAATACCACAATCATCATCATAGAAATCACATATATAAAACATATAAAACAGTTATTCATGCATCACAGTTGTCCACTTACAAACCGTCCTACAATTTCACCTCGATTTGTGTGCCATAAACCTCCCCGGGCTAAATCATCATCCTCGGAATATCTGAACCTGTCCAAATCATATTAGAGGGTTACTAACCACTTCATTAACCTCTCATTAAAACCCCTAATTTTTCAGGATTTTTAAACATATTTAAACTCGATGCTAAACCTTCGGACATCCCAAATTATATCTAAACGGTGCCCGATCGACTCGAAACCAGTCTCATAATGTTCGTTACTTCGAAAGGATGATTTCATGTGTTGACGAATTTCCCCATAAACGTCCCACGTGCCCCCACTGTAACAACCCGTCCCGAGAGCCGGGATTAGTAGAGTGAATAAGGTGTGATTATTGAGGTTAAGCAGTGGGTAGGTGGTCTCGATGGGTCCATGAGCGTAGAATGACGATTTTGCCCCTAGTTCGGGCAAATAGTTGACTTTTAGTTGGGAGGTCGATTTGAGTGTTGATCGGTGACTAGGACGTAGTTCAGGACGTCACGAATCCATAGGCAAGTGGCACGCCTGATTCCGACATCCGAGGAGGAAGTTGTGATGTTCGGAAGGTCGAGGGCATAACCGTAATTTGGGTAAATTAGGGGGAAAAGTTGACTTTTTGAATAATCGAGTTTTGGTAGGTTGACCTAGGATGGTTAGATAGATTCCGTCGTCCTGAGTTCGATGACAGGCGGCACGTATTCATCGGACTTACGAGGCGAGAGTTACGGGTCTAGGAAGTTTTGGTTAAATCGTAAATATAAGTTAAAAAGAAGAGTAATTTGGTCTTTCTGCACATTGGGATTTGTGTAGAAAGAAGGAAAGGGACGGCTGGGATGGAGCCATTTGGTGAGAGAGTGAGGAGGATTGGTGACACGTGCTAAAGGTGGAGTGGCTTCTGGTGAGTTCGAGTGTGTGCACGGCCCAAATAATTGGGGTGCACCCGTGTATGTGTGTGGTGCTGGTTCAGAAAACAGAGGGAGATCGTGAAGGAAATTGAGGGTGGTGGTGTGTGTGCTGACGAATTGTGAGTGTGTGAGGGTGATCAGAGAGTGAGAGGGAAGCAGTGAGAGAGGTTGACGGTGTGGTGGCTGTGTGTGAGGGTGTCGAGAGCTGCGGAAAAATCAGGGGGGAAACAGGAAGGAAACCAAGGAATTTGTGAGAATTGTGGCGGTGGCAGCCGTGTACGGGGCAACTGAGTCCGTGGTGGTGTCGTGCGGGTTGCGAGGAGTCAACCACTACCAGCGGAGCTCACAACGGCGACTGGAGGCAGGTAATTCTCTCATTCCCATGTCGATACTCTGTTTTCCCGTTGAGTTTCAACGTGGAAGTCGTGGTTTGGGAGGTTGAATCGATGAGTCTAGAGTGGTCTAAGGGTTTTAGTTGAGTCCTAGGAGTAATTTGGTTGAGCTGCCGTGACGGGAGGAGCACGGTGGGGGTTGGCACGACGACAGGTCTGGATGTACTCTGTTTTGGTCGTGACTTTCAATTGAAAGTCGTGAAGATTGGAATAGAGTAGACGGTCCAGGTGAGTTGAGTTAGGTTTAGAAGGGTCCTAGGAACCGTCTGGTGTTGCCACCGTGAAGGGAGGTGACCTGGGTGGCCGGAGTAGGAAACAGGGCAGTGGACGGGTTTTTGTTCAAGGTTGAGTCGACGAGTTTTAGGGTGAGTCGAGGTGAGTGACCTACGGGAAGGGGTAGCCTAGGATGGGACGATGCTGTTGGTGAAGAGAGGAGTCATTTTGGTGGACGGAATGAGGAGAACCGCTCTCGCCGGTTCAGGGTCCAGACCACTGGTGCGAACCGGGTCTGCTCAAGGTTGACGGTGCACTGTAGCTGGCGCGTGAGTGCCACGCGCAGCCACTTTGGGCGGCGCGTGGGGGCGCGTGCGGCGGCGTATGGAGAAGCGATCAACAGGACTTTTGGTCTAGGAGTTGTGGTGAGTTCAATGGAGTTGGTTTCGAGTCAATCGGAAGTCGTTTGAGTGTAGTTCCGCGAGGGTGAATGTTTAGGGTCCCGGGTTTTAAGTCTTTGGTTTGGGGAATTTTAAGGAAATTAGGTAGTTGTGTCGTAGACGTATTCGTGACATCATTTGACGGTGTTTGACAGGATCGGGATTTCCCGAGGAAGCCGAGGAACGGGCTGGACGTTCGGGACGCGAGTAGGGCTCAGTACTGTGAGTGGACCCTTTTCTTAAACTCGATCATGCATAACTGTTTTTATATACGTTTTTGATGGTTTTACTTAAGACACTATGTTTATTGTATATGTTATGATGGTTTTATGTGATTGTACGTGATTGAGATGTTTGCACGTTTTTCGAGAAAATGCTGGTTTTCGGATTTTGATGCCACATTTGGGGATTTCCACCTATAAAGGTTTTCTGATAATGATAAATGGGTTATGAAATATGATTTGTGATTACATGTGGTCTTGGTATGAAAATGGATATATCCGGATTTGGGTTCGGAATGACGGTTCTGAACGCCGGAAAGGCTTCAGACCAGTGATTTCGGATTCGGGTTTGGATGAGGATTTGGTAAATGGTTTTCAAATGGTTTTGGGATTGGATTTGCTGGATCTGGATATTGGGTTTAAAGACCCGGATATATGTGACGGGGGACCGGCCGGATTGGGTTTAAAGACCCGGATTGAGTTTAAAGACTCGAATATATTGATCTTTCCCCCGTAGGCCTTGAGTTTAAAGACTCGGGAGTTTAAAGACTCGGATATGATTAAGGCCTGGATTGAGTTTAAAGACTCGGGAGTTTAAAGACTCGGATAGGTCCAGCAGGTTCGATCGGGAAATGAGGATTTGATACGGTTTCTGATACTCAGACTATGGTTTCTTATGATATTTTATAGTGTTTCTGTTTCTTATGATGTTTTATAATGATTATTTTATAACTGTGTTCATAATTGTTGGTTATGCATGTGGTTTCAAAACGGAGGGTTAAACTCGGTTTTCGTGTAAAAATGGTTTTGAACTTTTTGTACTTTCTGGTCCACTCACGTCTTCTGTTTTAAATTGCCCTCCAGGTTGTGGAGCTAGCGCGGGGTCTTGACGTCGAGGCAGTATCCGAGGCATAGAAGTGACGTGAGGGATCCTAGAAGAGTTTAAAGGCTTCTATGTGCGTGTACTTTATCAGTTTTTATTTTCCTTGTAATTTAGTGCTATGCTCTGTAAACGATAAGGTTGGGATATTTTGTAATTACTCCTGCGTCTGACTGGGTTAGAGTGAGTTTTACTTGAGTTTTGTGTCGGGGAGTCAGACGGGAGCGGGATTTACCTCGGGTTTCGGGGTGAAACCGGGGTGGGTCCTGACACCCACGCTTCGTCCAAAGACGTTACTCGTGGAGCTCACGCGCCGAACTGTTCATAATCTTCAACCTCGCGTGAACCGATCCAGATCGGTCCAACTGAACCGGCGCGACCGGTTCAGGGCCATATCTTCCTAATTTTTCATCATTTTTCTTCCTTCTTTCCACCAATCATCTCTAATCTATCATAGGAGTTGTTTTATGCAATCAAATCAATGAAAACAATCCTAAATCCTAATTGTTCTTTAAACCATTGAAATACCAAAATTCCAATCCATGTTCTGGGCATAAACAAGGGCCAAAAATACTTTCTAGGGACTTCATTTAGCTTCTAGGAACCTTAAAAATAGGTTTAGGGCTTCAGTTTGGGTTTACCTGACTATTTGGAGATTTCGGCTGGTTGTCACCGAAATCCCTCCACGGCCGCTCCACCGCTGTGCTCTCAAGCGTTCGGCCACCTTCAGCCATGAACTCAATCCCAACCAGTTCATACGACCTCCAGAAACACATCCTAATAATTAGAATCTATCAACAACCCTTAAATCGAGTTTTTCCATTTTTGAATTAAAAAACAGGGCATTCGGTTCCTTACCTCCGAACTAGGCCACCGTGCACGACGGTTGACACCGTTGCCACCATTATCATCGTCTCACTTCACTCTCTCTTTTTCATTCAGACACCAAGCACATATAATGAGGATTGAAGGGGCTATATGGAATGGGTTTGCACGGGGTCGAGAGGGTTTGCGAGTTTTTGGGAGAAATGAAGAAGATGATCGAATCAAATGAGGATAAGGACCTATTTAATTTGGGTTTGGACCAATCAGATGGGTGACACTTGTCACTCATCTGGTGGGTCCTTCCAGAAGGTCCCCCAATCAAAATATGCCACGTGTCGGTTTTCCTGGGTTTGTTTGAATAGTGCAGCAAAGTGTACTAGACCCATAACTTCCCCGTCGAACCTCCAATTTCGACGTGCTGTCTGCCTACGGACTCGTAATGTCCCGATATACGTTACAGTCATTGATCAAAGTCCATTTGACCACCCGGGTCAAAAGTTAACTTTTCGCCCAATTTTCAGGGGCAAAACGGTCATTTCACACCGTCCGTCCGAAATCTCTCGACTAATCCTCGATTATTCGCACTAATCCTTAATTAGTCACTAATTAATCCCGAAATTCGGGACAGGTCGTAACATCTGATGCCTCGGTCTTTACTATATCCCGCATCCGAGATCAACCTGAAGAGTGCAAAAAACAAATAAAAAGTGTGAGTGGAAAAAAATAAACAGTTTGGAAAACCAATTTTCGAAATCATCATTTAACCCTCCGTTTTATAAAGCATGCATGCATAAATAAACAATTAAACAATTTCTTACAAGTCAAATAGTACATATAATGTTTATCAAGGAACCAAAACATATGAAAACCTCTGGACACAAAGTAATGTTGAAAACATTCGTGACCTATTCTTGTATCCATCCTCAATCTCAAACCATAGCATCATCAGTCACGATATCTGTGTAACACGTGCCAATAAGCTCCAGGACAGCTTACATCCGAGCACGTCGCCGTGAACAAATTATCGGCTGGCGTTCATATCGTCGTGAACGAATCAACGATCGATACCATACATAAGCACTTCTGAGTCGAGCCTCCCATAGCTGCTCGTCAACAGGCAGTGCATTGTGACCTTTCCCAGTGAGAACACATCGCATCTCGGAGGCTCGGTTGGACATGGATTTAGAAATGATTTAAAAACGGTTTGGATTGGATTTGCTAGATCTGGTTATTGGGTTTAAAGACCCGGATATGATATGACGGGGGCAGACCCGGATTTGGTTTAAAGACCCGGATTGAGTTTAAAGACTCAGGAGTTTAAAGACTCGGATATTATGATTTTTTTCCCGTAGGCCTGTTGAGTTTAAAGACTTGGGAGTTTAAAGACTCGGATTATATTGATGCCTGGATTGAGTTTAAAGACTCGGGAGTTTAAAGACTCAGATAGATCCAGCAAGTTCGATTGGTAAATGATAGATTTTGCATTTCATGTTTTTATGATGATGTTTCCATAATGATTGCTAAATGGTTTTTTTTACGGTTGTTTCCAGATACTTAGTTATGCATGCATGTTTTTAAGACGGAGGGTTAAATCCTCGTTTGTTTTTAAAAATTGTTTTTGAAACTCTTATTTATTTTTAGTCCACACACACTTTTATGGTTTTAATTACCCTCCAGGTCGTGGTGCAAGCGACGGGGCTAACGTTGAGGCAGAGGCAGAAGCATAGAGTTTTCCCGTTGCGCATTTAGTCAGCTCACAGTAGGACTTTTGTTCTTATCTTGTACTGTTACGATGCTCTGTACTACTGTTGGTTAGTTGTATTATAACTTCTCCCTGGTCTGACAATGTATTCTTTGTGGTTGTTGAGGTTATTTTGGTCTTTTAAGTGTGATTGTCAGACAGGAACAGGGTTCGTCCTGGTTATCGAGGTGATAATCGGGGTGGGTCCTGTCAAGGCACGACATCACGATCCACGCCATCCTGATCCACCACATAACCTGATCATCAAGATCACGATCCAGATCCATCACAATATCGCCTGATCATTAACATCACGATCCTCGATCATCACAACGCCCTATATCCTCAACATCACGATCCTGATCCACCTAGGACGCACACATGTTCTCACTCAGCTAACTACCAGATTTAGGTCATAGGGTCTTACACCCTCATTGAATCCGCATACTATCAAATCACTTCTCAACCATTTTCACATCTAAACAGATCAATCAACGATGAGACACGTCGAGACTGTGGGTTCTCTCCACTTACCTCACATCGATCCTTATCATTCAATTTAGGAAAAATCAAGGATGATCCAAGACGATGACATCAAAACTCAACCCTCGTGAGTGCAAGCACAAACCCACTAAACCCACCACACCGTGTAATACCAACATCGTCTGCCACCAAGCAGAAAACGAGAAATCTCCTTCACTAACATCGAAAAGTCCAACTCCACCTGATGACCCAAACAAATCACGGGTCCACCAACCCATACACGATCAACGTACTGATGACAACAACCATCATCTGCCATGGGCAGAACATGAGAAGTCACCCTCAATGACTTCAGAATACCTATCACCAATGCTGAATCAAGCACTCCTCTTGTCGCCTTAATCACAACCTTTCTCGATTCCGAAGTTCCAACCATGTTGAAACCAACTCACTCGTGCATCAACCACGTGTCTGTACCAAGCTAACTTGGTACCCTAACTCGCCTATTCGTTCATATCGTTTCATTCATTTACCACTTAATCATTCCAATCACATCAGTTATCACACACACGATTGGGTTAGAGTCCCAACACATCTCATCCACTACTAGATCCCATCCAGTCCATCACTATATGAGATCCACTACTGGATCCCATCCAGTCCAGCTCATCTACTGCCGAATCTCAGATACCGAACGTATACCCATCACGACGGAGTCACATCCCAACTCGTGGCTCATCGTCATCTCCTATTGTCATCGCAATCACTGGCACATAGTGTACGAATTAGACAACCTTGGATCTTTGCTCATACCGAGCAACGACCCCGTACTTCTGCTTAAGTTGGAGGAACTTTGCCTCCTTCGTACCCAACAACTCTAGGTACAATCACCCTGACAACCCATACAAGAAAAGGAAACGTTCCATGAACGTCTCCCGATTCACAACAACCACAAATACATCCACCCTTGATGATAGTGCCTGCCACAGGCCCGTGCATACCCAACCACCAGACATCGCTATCAAGACTCTGCATCCAACTAGAATCAACCGCCAGTACTCACTACTCTGTACCACCATTCCGGGATTCCATCGATAAGTATCACACCCCGGTAACCTGTCAAACCAATCTCTAACTAATCTTTAACTAATCTCAACTCGACTCAACCAGTGTCGTCCACCAGGTCATCCCCGACCTCAGCTGCACTTTGCAACACAATTACCAAAGCTAACATAACATGCCCGATCAATGGTCGCCAAAGTCAAACCACTCGTTGACTCTCATTTCCGAACCATACATCACATACTAGGGTTACCCACTAAGGTCATCAAACTCCGTTGTACTCATATTCTCTAAACCATCAATCACCACTAGGGTTAGAGGAACCCAGCTGCCCTCGACAACACAATTCCCAACTCAACATGACCTGACCATCTAATGGTCACAACTCCATACTATCGTCATATCCAATCCTGAAATACCGTGATAGGCGATCCCGACATAACCGTCCCACGGTCAAAACTCTAAAGCATTGTTACGTTCATCCCTCTGTAGGGTTCCACACTGCCAAACCACGACATAACTATGGCATACTTTGGCATCAACTGCCTAACCAAACTATCCATGATACATTCCTACTAACTATCATATCGGCATCCTAACTATCAGGTTGATAACAGACTACAATCACGTAGAGACATCACATCCTCGACCTGCGCCTACCACAAGAGCAAATCTGGCTCTGATACCACATTGGCACTACCCATTCCAATCTCCTCGAAATTATCGCGGGATGTGCCATGCTCCCATTTGACACAAAGTGTCAAACAAGGGATAACTCAAAAGATCAGCCCATTCGGGGCTTCCAGAACGCGCCAGGAAACAGTTTCCTTCAACCTCGCGCAGGCCTGGTCTGAACCAGCCCACTGTAACGCTGGTCCAACCGAACCGACGTAACCGGTTCACCCTCATTTCTTCATCATTTTTGTTCCTTCTTTCCACAAATCTTCTCTAATCTATCCTAGGAGTTGTTCTATACAATTAAATCAATGAAAACTAACCTAAAACTCATTGGTTCAATAAACCATTTAAAGCCCAATTGTTCATCCCATGATTTGGGCAATCCCAAGGGCCAAAACTTTATCCCAATGGTTCCATTAAGCTCATAGGATCCTTAGAATCGAGTCTAGAGGTTTAGTTTGGCTTACCTTGCCAAAAATTGAATTCGTCCAGTAGCCACCGAATTCCCTCCTCGGCCTTTCTACCGCCGTTCTTGCACCACCGTGGCCACTATTAGGCTCATCTTGACCTCAAGAGCATCCTCTAATCCACAGAAAGGGTCAACAACCAACCAAACTTAATCTTCCATTTTTGCTCAAAACTGGGTATTTCGGGTTTGGGCTTACCTCCACTGTCGTGGCCACCACCACGGTCGTCTCGACCTCCCCTTTCACTTTTGTTCATGGGTTAGTAGCAACAGATGAAGATGGGAGGGTGTTTGTGTTTGTTTTGGGTGTACGTGTATGGGTTTACGGGCTTGAACGATCAAAGAAGATGAAGGAAAAATAGGATCCCAATGTTTGGGGTAATGGGCCAATCAGATGAGTGACACTTGTCACTCATCTGGTGGGTCCAACCTAGATATTTCCCAATACAAACAGTACACATGTCAATTTCTCGGTTTACGTGCAATAATGTTGTTTTTCGTTTTAGACCCATATTTTTCCCGTCGAACGTCCGTTTTTGACGTGCTGCCTGTCTACGGACTTGTAACGTCCTGATCTACGTCACCGTCATCGGTCCTCGTACGTTTGACTCCCTGAGTCAAAAGTCAATATTTTACCTAATTTTAGGGGTAAACGGTCATTTTACACTGTCCGTTCGAATTCTCTCAACTAATCCCCAATTAGTCATTCTAAATCTATAATTAATTAATATTTAATCCCGACATTCGGGACGGGTCGTTACACGTCACCACTTGGCACCAACCGATCTCTGCCACTTGGACTGACAAATTGCCACATCATCGTCGTCAACCTCTCAACGAGTCGACCCAACTCACTGTAACGAGTCGTTTGACCTGCGACCCTGGCTCGACCATATCTTTCTAAAATGTTCACCGTTTTCCTCTATTTTTTGCCTAGACACTTGATAGGTCGTCAAATAAGCATTATTTTATATTATTTTATACATTTTATACTTGACTTTTAATATTAAATTAGTAAATAATTATATAAATTAATTTATTTTGTGATTTTTCTATTTAAATAAATAAAACTTGTAATTTGGAGCATTTTGGCGAAAGAATCGTCTCGATCGAAATATTAACGAATAAATAATGGACAAAATTCAGTAAAAATATTAATTAATTTATAATTTAAATTAATTCAGTGCTAAAAGCCCAAACCATTTCTTTTGCTTAGTCCAAATTCATGTTTTTAATTTAAGCCCAAAACTCTGATTTAAGTTTTTTTTTATAGCAGCCCAACCGAAAGCCCAAGGGAGAGGCTCCTGCAGTCAGCCCCTTGCCAAACGGATCCAGTCCAGATCGAAGCTGCAGTCCGGACCAGCTCCAGCAGCCCGCGTGCCTCCAGCCCAATCCGCTCGCAACCCAGGTGCGTCAGGCCTGCATCCACTTCCGCGCGTGCAGCCCAGCGTCTCCTGCACACTGCTAACATGCTCAGGCCCGTACATCTGCACAACAACCTTCACGTGAGCCCATCTTCCAGCAGCAGCCCACCTGCTCTTAACCAACCCATGTCGTAGGCTTCACTGCACTGCTCACCTACCCGCTGCACGCCTGGCCCGTGCGCAGCCCACTTGCACGCCTGGCCCGCGAGCCACCCACTTTCTGATCCAGCCTTCACACGCCCGTACACTGCAGTCCCACCTACCCGGTGCAGTCCCTTCAGCCTGCAGCCCAGCAGCAATCCGGCCCGCCTGCAGTAAATACCCATTTTCTGCACCAGCAGCCCAACAGCCTCATTTTCTCCTATTTCTCATTTTTTTTAGCCACAAATTAATTCCAAACCTTACCTAATTTCATCATTAAACATCATTGTTCATAATTAGCCATCATTTCATTTTTAATTATTTTTATTGTAACTTTTATTTTGTTTTTGTTAGCTTTTTCTCCCTATAAATAGGGGTTCAATTCATGTAACAAGAGTCCCCAATTTGGTCCCCATTTTTCCATTTTGTTTCTCTCTTTAGTTTAGGTTTTATTATTTTCTCTCTAGTTTCTATTCTATTAGTTCATTCTTTCTTTAATTTTGGGGACCATTTTAGCTTCTTTTAGACTATTTATTTAATTAGATTTCTTTAATTCTTGTTCTTAATTTATATTAATTCTTAATTTCATTTCTTCTTTACTTTGTTCTTGTGATTTTTCCTTGAGATCTCTTAAATACATTTTTATGCTTTCCTTAAGAAATACCTAGGCCAAGTATTTCCGAAATAATTCTAGAATTTAAGTCCGTATTCTTATGTTTTATCCTCCATCTTCATAAGGTTCTCGCCGCTGTTCGGTGTTCTTTATGAATAACATTCCATTGTTTCCATCCACTTTCGGAATCACAAGCTGTTCTTGGGTTCCGAAAGTGTAACTTTTCTCCATTTACTTAAATTCTTGTTATCGTTTTGGTTTTACTTATAATTCAATATATGTGTTGGTATTTTCTTTCTAACATTTGTAAATGTGAATACAATCTTCATGTGTTCTACTTTTTGAATTTTATCTACTTCATATGTTTTAGTGCTTAACCTACAATTTAACGCTAAGTGTTTATGACCGCTGTTCGGTGCACTTAGAATAGGATTGAAGAGATTTAGATGTTTGACACACATGAAATCACAAACTTAAGGTGAATCGTATTATAAGTGTTTATGACCGTTGTTCGGTGCATTTATAATATTGAGAAATGTATGCATGCATTTGAGATGATTAAGGTAGAATTTCGTGATTGGTTCAATATGAGCATGATGTTAGAGTGTTGGTAAAAATATGTGTTTGAAGAAAGTTCACTTGCATAAAAGTTAAAGTAGAAGTAGAATTAAGTTCTTAAGTATTTTTACTTGCTTTCTTTATTTTATGATTACAATCTTTCAAACCCTCCATCTAATTCTTTATTCTTTTATTATTTAATTCTTTATTCTTTTATTCTTTATTTCATTAATTCATTAATTCTTTTATTCTTTTATTCGTTAATTCATTTATTCTTTAATTCTTTATTATTCAATTGTTTAATTATTTAATTCTTTATTCTTTGATTATTGATTATTCTTTTTAACTAACATATTATTAATGTTCCCTAATTTCCCCGGTTAAGAACGATCCGTATTTACCAATACTACAATTACACAAAAAGGGTTTAAATTGCATAACACCCGAATTACGTGTTTAATTTAATGCGTAGTTTGGGCTTTATCAACACTCCTCTCACTCCCAGGAGTAGATCTACGACTTCAAAATCAAGAGAAACCACCTGAAACTCACCTGTCAAGTTCGATCTTTCATGAACAACCTTCGAACCAGTCCCATAGCCTGTCTAATGGTCATTTTCCCTCCTTTTTGTCCCTACATGCTCGTATGAGCTCAATAAATACATCCATGGCATCAAAACGAGATCCCAACGTCCAAAAACCAAAGTTCGAAAATCCAACTTAAACGGGTTCTCGAGTTTACCTGCTTTTCAAGTTGCAGCCAACTCCTTTGTGCCTCCACCGTCCTCCACCGTCATCTCAGTCTCTTACCGCCTTACTCTTCGTCTTTCTCAAGCAGTACCAGCTGTTGTAGCAATGAAGAAATGGGAGACGTATAAGGGACAAAGATCAATGGGTGAGTGACAAGTGTCACTCATCCGTTGAACTTGGGGACAAATATCTGGACCCACGAAATATCTAAAGTCAACCTGCCTCGTAAATCATATAATTGTAAAATTTGATTTGAACTGTTCTACACCCATAACTTTTTCTTATAACGTCCAAATTCGATGTGTCATCTGTCTACGTGATCGTAATCACTCGATCTACGTAATGGATCTCGGTCCACGTGCACTTGACCTTCAAGGTTAAAAGTCAACATTTTTCTCTTTTAGGGGCAAAATTGTCATTTTACCTCAAATCGTCCGATAATCCTCAATTAATTCTTAATTAACCTCAATAATCACAAAATTTCGGGACGGATCGTTACAGTGATCAATTCTTGCAATATTAGCACTATTTTGATTACAACAAGATGATTGCTACTTGGATGAAACAAATGTATTTGGGTAATCCATAGTCCATATTACGATTAAGTATTAATTAAACCCAAAAGCCATAATATTACGATTGATTTTTTAGTTTAAATGCATCATATTATCATATGAAAGTCTCACTTTGGACCTTATTTGAATTATTAGCTCATTATGCATTTTGAAATGACCGAGTCATCCCACTATGTAGATTTTCTGTAACGACCCGTCCCAAATTCCAGGATTAGATTAGTAATTAATCACGATTAGTGAGGCTAATCAGTGATTAGTTGGGCGAAAATCGGACGAACGATGTGAAATGACCGTTTTGCCCTTGGTGGTGGCAAAACATTGACTTTTCAATCGGGCTGTCAAATGGACTTTGACCGATGACCGTGACGTAGTTCATGACGTCACGAGTTCATAGACAGGTGGCACGTTCAATTCCGACGTTCGTAGAGGAAGTTATGACGCTCGGAAGTCTAGGGGCATTTTGGTAATTTTGGTTAAATGGGGTCAAATGTTGACTTTTTGACTGGGAGGTCCGATGGCCGAGGGCCGAAGACCGTTACGTAGGTAAGGACGATACGAATCCATAGACAAGCGGCACACTGAAATCGGAATTCGAACGGGAGAGTTATGGGTCACGGATGTTCGATTTCACTATGCACGAACTTCGAGACGGGGACGGTTTGGCGAAATCTGATTTGGGCAGATATTTTGGTGGGTCCCATGGATGAGTGACAAGTGTCACTCATCCTATTGGCCAAATCCCCCAATTGGTGGATCTATATAATAAAATATTATTATTTTAATTATTTTATAATTAAGCCTAACAACCTTAAATCCTAGCCATCCATTTCAATCTCACCTTTTAATCCTCACCCTTCATCTCTCATTCTCTCATCTGATCATCTTCATTCTCTTCTCTGTTCTTCCTAAAACCCGAAACCCCCCTTGTTCATTTCCATTTTCTTCATTTTCTCCAAAACAGCACACACATCATCACCACTTCCATCACTCTTTGAGTGACCGTGAGGAGTGTGAGGGGCTGAGAAACCGGGGGACTGGACGGTGGACGGCGGAGGACACGGCGGAGGGAAACCCGTGAGGTAAGAAAATATTTCAAATTTTGAAATTGAGTTTTGTTAGTTGTTATTCGATTCTAAGGGTTAAGTTAGGTTGCTGGTGGTCCTAGGAGGAGGTTAGGATTGGTTTTGGGGCTTGGGGTGGCCTGGAACGGCCGTGAACGGCGGAGGAAGTCACGGCCGCCATTGATGAGCTTGGAAGGTACGGGTTTGGATGTTTTTTCTAGTTTTTAAACCCACATAACCCTAGTTTAGGATTAGAGGATGAAAATGGGACAAACGGGAGGCATTTTGGTGGTCGGACGGTGGACAACCAACCGAGTCAACCCGCGGGTCTGAACGACCCGGTTGCAGGGTTCGGGTCAACCCGTCGAGTGGTTGAAGGTGGTGACGTGGCATGATGACGTGGCACCTGTCAGATTGTCAGGTGACATGGACCACTCATCAGGTGACACGTGTCACATGTCAGTGCACAGTCAGCACTGACATGTCAGTGACGTGGTCCAATCAGGGGTTGACACGTGTCACTGACGTGGACCAGTGCCGTGATGACACGTGGCACATGTCAGACTGCCACGTGGCACTGACAGCACAGTCACGTGGACCAATGGGAGCATGACACGTGGCACCTGTCAGAGTCTGACATGTCAGACCTGACAGCTGTCAGATGACGTCATGCTGACGTCAGCGATGACGTCAACAGGTACTGTAGCTGGCGCGCGAAGCCCACGCGCAGCCACTTCAGGCGGCGCGTGAGGGCGCGTGGCAGGGAATCTGGGGAAGGTTCCAACATGTGAAATCATCTATTCGATGTAACGAACATTTTGGGACTGGTTTCGTGTCAATCGAACACTGTCTCGATATGTTTCGGGGCATCGGAAGGTTTAGATTCGGTTTTAAAAATAGTTAAAAATATAAGAAAATTACGGGGCTTTGGTAGGAGGTTAATTAAGTAGTTAGTAACCTTCTATTACGATTTGGACAGGTTTGGGAGTCCCAGTGACGGTGATCGACTCGGGGAGCCGTATGGCACGCAAATCGAAGCGGCAGCTCGGACGGTCTGTGAGTGAACTTTGTTTTCTAAATTGGTGCATGCATAAATGTTTATTATATGTTTTATTACTTGTTTGATGATGCCATGGGTGCATCTGTATGTGGTTGCGTATAAGCACGTATTTCGAGGTTTCGGCCTTATACGGTGCTTATACGGGTCTGTATTTCTTTATTGGTCTTAATGAAATGACTTTGGATTTCTAAAAGGATAAACTCGAGTATGAGACCCATTTGGTTTTGTCTCGGGCATATGACCTCAGATTCCGGGCTCGGTGCCAGCTGATGCCCTATGTTCGGGCACGAGACCCAGTCACTTTACGGTTTTGATTTCAGGTCAGGGAACCTTAAATGGATTCCCAGGTTCATGACGGTTTATGGGAACCGGCATGAATCCTTGTTGGTTATTACGGTACATGACGGTTTATGGGAACCGACATGTTACCTGGTTATGTTATTACGGTACATGACGGTTTATGGGAACTGGCATGTTACCTTGGTTATGGATATTATGGATCATGACGGTTCAGGGGAACCGGTCATGAAGGTCTATGTTATGTATATATATGTTCATCTATCTTCCTTTACATGTTCTACTATCTCCTCCGGGGAGGGTCGTTGGCCTGGGTGGACCCCGGAGTAGTCACGGAGCACCGACTGAGTGGAGTCACCCCCCAGTTGGGTTCCTTACTCTCATGAAGGCTATGGTTACTATTACCTCGAGTAGGATCAGTGGTCTGCGGACATTGACCTTGACTTTGAGAAGACTCGGATTGAGACCCGGGTAGCACGCGCGTAGCTTTGGATACCGTGACAGGATTGGTTGTGTGACTTATATATGTATGTGATATAAATATGATATATGATATGTGGTGTGCACAGGATTTGAGCAGTGGCTCGTGTACTTGGTTTCTTTATGGTTTGGGGCCGAGTCCCTTATGGATGGTCGTTTTCATTGTGGTCCTTTCGACCTTGGTTTATATCTGATTTGGGCTTAGTTCCCACGTATGGTTTCTTTGGTTAAATGGTTTTCCAATGCATGCATGCTTTTTAGTGGAGGGTACAAATGTCTTATGAAATGTTTTTATAAACTTTTTTTTTGTCCACTCACAGTTTTTAATGTTTTGACTGCCCTTCAGGTTCACATCGGATGTGGACTATAGCAGAGACCGAGATATCACATACCTCATCCGGATCCTGGCGTACTCTGATGGCCCAGGAGGGCAAAGGTCATAAATATCCCATGTTTGACACTTCGCGTCAGACGGGAGCAGGGTCATCTCGCACTAATCCCGGGGGGATTGGGATGAGTCCTGTCATTTTCGGTTCAATATGTTAAATGTGCATAAAAAAATGATAAATTGACTTAAATGCCCTCCATATCACCTCACTTCTCCTCTTCGTTCATGAAGCATTCAATGTTATGGAGATCCAATGGTAAATGTGGGGTGAGGTAGGCACCAAAACAGGGGGTAAGAACATTGAATGACTTGAATCTCCATACCATTCGATGCTCTATAACATTGAAGCTTATGGCCTCATGGTCACTCTTGATTCTTCTTCTTCTATGAGATAAACACGCACGCGTTTATATATATGGTAAATACTAGATCTTTAATAACCCAATATTCCACTCATCTCAATTTATTATTTTTCATGTATTAAAAAAAGAAAAAAAAACTCCCTTTGTAAACTAAAGTTTACCCACAACTTTAAATCATATCCCCACACACCAAAATACACATAAATTCCCTCAGAAGTGCTAAAATAAATAAATAAATTTTTAATGAAATTGATAATCTCGTTAAAATTAAAATCAAAATCCTAAAATTCAGAATATTTATTTTTAAAAAAGCCAAATAATGACAATCACAAATAAATAATCATCACAAAACGGACAAAATAATTTCATCGTACCGTACATTAATTTGGAAAGACGGGAGAAAGAGAAGGTGCAAAGTGGATAGGCTTGTGCCATATATATGCTAAATCGGGAAAAAATGTAGTTTTTATGAGCAGACTGCAAAGTATAACTCAATTACAATTCAAAATGGGCAGAATGATTTTAGATTGAAGTAAAGGGCAAGAAAAAGAAGAAGATTAGATTTTAAGAAATTAGGAGGGAAAAATACGTTAAAAAAATTATCCCTCCCCTCTATAATAAAAAATAAAAAAAAAAGATATAAAAATTTGAAACAAGGTGAAAATTTGGATACTGATAGGGAGGGGAAAAAGAGAGCGCAAGGTGAAAGTTAATTTGGAAGAAATATTTCCAAGTAAAATCCCTCTCTATATTTTTCCCGGAGCAGAGCGGAAAGGCTAGTTGCGATATCTCAGCCCTTCCTTTAAATCCTCCCTCTATTCCTATCCTACTCATCGTCATCATCATCCATATATATATATATATATAATTACACTTCTCTCCCATTTAGTCTTCTTATACATACAACGCCCTTCTGCCTGTAAAAACTAAAATTTATTTTCAACAGCATCAAACAATTAGAATCCCCAATTCACCGAACCAGCAAACCCTAATTTCCCATTCACTACAAAATTCAAATACAATTATTCGATTCCAATTCAACATGTCCCACTGATTTTACCTTTCAACTCCTATAATCGCCAATAGGTAGCAGTTGAGATTGAGGTTGAAATTGAAATTGAAGACACAGATAGCATAATGGACGCAGCCATACCGCACCCAATACCTCGAACAGTGGAGGAAGTCTTCAGCGACTTCAGAGGCAGACGCGCCGGTTTGATTAAGGCCCTCACCACTGGTTCGCTCGCTTTTCATTTTCGTTAACCTTTTAATTGGTTTACATATTTTGTACGTGGATATAATTTCCTTTCACGGTTTGTTTTATGTTATTATTTTTTTTTTGGTTGCAGACGTTCAGAAGTTTTATCAGCAGTGCGATCCTGGTGGGTTATCTTTTTTCTCATGTGTATGGCTTTTTCTGGATAACTTATTTGTATGTTATTTGGTTCTTAGAGTAAGCGCCATTGTTTTGTGTTTTTTTTTTCCTATGTATATGTTTATGGTTTATTATATTGGTTAATTCTTGGAGCTTCTGTTGAATTTTTCTGCACCATGAATATGAATCTCCGTAGCTCTATTTCTAGGATTTATACAAAAGAACTAAGTGTATCCCCTCACTTGGACTGAAAAACATCCTCATGAGCTTCTCTTTTTTATTTTACCGCATCTTGATGTATAGTTTTGCTGTTCTCTATAATAGGTAGTAGGCATTCCCAAATTAACCTGTCCCAAGTTTTTTGACATTGACTTTCATGGCCTTCCACACTCAGAGCAAGGGTCCCAAAGTCAAATGCTATAGTTTCCTGGTTATTTTTGGTTGTTTGACTTCGATCATAACTCATAAGGCATTGCAACTGTTGTTTAAAATTGGGGGAATATGTTACATTTATCTTTATTTGAGTTGGTTTTTAGTTAGATGGGTTTAAATATGCTACATTTCTCCAGTTGAGAAATCCCATCCAGGCTATAAGATCATGGCCAGTTGAGAAATCACATTTCTCCAATCAAATAGGCAATTGGAAGTAAATCTTCCACCTTCGAGGAGGGGTTGACTGTTAATCCTGTTGGTTTTTTCTTTATTCTCAAGTGGTTACTTTATTAGAGACATTTAAGTGTATTTTGAGCAATTACTTTCCTGTTGGCAGTTGATCAGAGTTCCTTTCTTTTGGAGCAAATTATGCTCTTCGTCCCAAATTATTGAAATTTCTAGCCATTTGGATTCAAAAGCTCCATATACATTCAATGCTTTGTTTACCTCCTTCTACTTTTTTTTGTTTGGAGATGTGAACTATGAAGAAAAATTATTACCTAAGTGGTTGATCTATGCCAAATTTGGTTTTTTTTTCCCCTCAAAGTATGGTAGGAAATACTTTTTATATGCCTTTTTTATATTCTGCCCATTTCCATAATTGTACTTGATGGATTTGAACGCGCCTCACCGTGTACTTAAGCATTTGAAGTTCTATTTTGACGCAATTCCAATACTTTTTATGCGGTTATGAATCATGATAGAGTAACTTTTCCGTTTGTTTATTTCTTTGAACACAAATGTTGTGCTTGTAGAGAAGGAGAATTTGTGTTTGTATGGACTACCAAATGAGTCATGGGAAGTTAACCTACCTGTGGAGGAGGTCCCTCCTGAGCTTCCCGAGCCAGCATTAGGAATAAACTTTGCGAGGGATGGGATGCAGGAGAAGGACTGGTTGTCACTGGTTGCAGTTCACAGCGATTCATGGTTGCTTGCTGTTGCGTTCTACTTTGGTGCACGTTTTGGGTTTGGTAAGAATGAAAGGTATGGAATAGTTTTCCCTCAAAATGTACATAACATATTTGATCCGTAGATTATAAATGTCTTTAAAAAACTCACCCCTTATGATAAACTAATATCAATTGGGAAATACACAAGCTATATTGGTGGATTTTATTCTTGAAGTACGCTTGCTGTTAATCTTATTGTAGCCCAGTTTTCTTGTGTCATATCGAATCTAATTATTCATCCTTAGTTAAAATTTTTACTTCTGCGAACATATTGGAATTTTGTTTAGAATTTAGCTGTAATCTGTAGTACAGGAGTTACTTTATTACTTGGAGGGAATGCATATTATTTGGTTCATTTAGTATCATTTCTTGCAGAACTTGGCACTCCTACTAGGCAGGGCATTAAAGTGATGTGGTCTATGCCTTAGACCCTAAGGGCATATCCTGCCCATCATGGGTAGGCAGCAAACAACAAATGATACCTTAGCAGAAAAAAAGAGTTACCTACCATATGAAACGTTGGATCAAACACTTTCTGCCTATTATATCTTATTATAACTGAATGTATGCATCTTTTTGAGTGCAGTTTGTGGATGTTGTGGCATCTTGTTACTTATGTTCACTTTGCATATGACATGATAAGCTGTTTGTTGTGCGGAAGCGTCTCAAAACATTATAACATTTATGAAGGCAAATATATGGAAACTAATAGTACACAAAGAACACAAAGGATTTACGTGTTTCGGCTATAAAGCCTATATCCACGGGCGAAGCCGGCGAGAAAATTCCACTAATAACAAAGGAGATTACAAAAGAGATTAACTCTCTCAAACCCAAATCCCGAATACACCTAAAACACTCTCACCAAACGGTGCGTCCCCACCACAATCAAAACAAAAGAAAGGTATTTTAGGCCTTTCACAAATATGTGGCTGCACGCACACCAAACAAAGAGAAACTTGTGCCAATTATATACCAGTCTAATTTAACCTAATCCTATAAGGAGTACAAACGTATAAACCTTATAGGACAGGAAACCATATTCCTACAAGGATTAGTAACTCTAATCCTTATAAAACATGGAAACAAACAGCTAACAATAGTGCGTCATAATTGGTCCAAATAAAGGGTTAACTAATTGACCTAAAATCTAAGCCAAAATACAACAATGTTCACATCTTTTGTTTACATGTTTGAATATGGTGTTTACTACTGCAATGGCATCATATGCGGATGGTTAAAGTGAAGGAGACTTAGAAGGTCTAATCTGATTCACAAATATAACGCATCTACTGCTTACTGAAACCTAGTTTTCATCCTCTTTTCTTATAGACTAAATTCCAAGGAAAATGCTTTATGATTTTTTCTCTATCCTTATGGTTTATATAATGCTACAAGTGAAACAAAATACATTAAATCATAGCGTTGAGTTAAGTTAAAAAATCAACTATTGCATGGTAGCTAGCAACGATGACGGATATTTTTGCATGCATGTTCAAATTAACTGAAATTGGATGTCCCTTGTACTTTGAATTATATGTTTTGCGATTACTCTTTGTTACATATAGGAATATTTTGAAAGATTTCTGCATATACTTTGGGCGGCATCATTTTTTATTTGCTCCACTGCAAGAAAACTCTTTTCTATAAGCTGTGTACATTTTGTTGCTACATTGAGTGACTTAGCTACTGCATCATCTGTCATCGCTAGTTTAACTCAAAGCCTTACTAGTGGCTTCTTTGAACCTCAATCATCATTTGGCTCTGGATTGAACACTAATTTGTTCATTTCCTAGGACACAGCTACTGAACTACAATTATATGTCTGTTTTGCTTAAGAAAATTGCTTTCATACTCCATAATTTTCATTTTTCCCAAATTCATACTCGAGAAACTGTTTCCATCCCTTTGTGTGCTTGTATGTGAGGGTATTAATTCAATAATTTGGCAGAAAAGCTTTTAAGAAGTTAATGATTGGATTCCAGCATGTTTGTTGTTTTGGAGATAATATGCCCAGGCATTGGAAACCCAACAATTGTCCTTCTTGCGTGTGTAAACGTTGTGTGGGTGTTTTCCCTGCCAGAGTTTAGTATTTCAGATCATGCATGTATTAAATTCGTAGAGAAAGGTAGGTCACAGTGTCCTTTCATTTATGTTAGCGTCTATCTTTTTCTCTCAGTAAATTACATACAAGGCTTTCTCTTATTCATGTCTAAGTGGCTTGTCCACTTGAATTTGAGAGGAATGCTGATATGTCATAACATTGATGGAAAAATATAGATTCTTATCAGTACATGATGATATGTTTTGTGCTTTCTTCTGTTGAAAACAGATTGAACCTTTTAAAATATTGAAATACCTTTAGATGTTAGAGCACCACCTTTTAGACTTGTCATTACTTGGCTATATAGAAGTAATGAGTTTGGTGATTAATCAAGATATTGCTATGATGTTGGACAAGTGGATTTATACGTTGGCGGGATTGAGATTGTCTGAATAGAGCCATTCATGTTGTAGGATGGGGAAGCATAACTTTGGCTACGAAAGCCAAGTGATAGGAGCCAAATTTTCCTGCAAATATCGTGTAAATTATCATTTGAAGGTGGTCACATATATTTTTTATGGCTTTCGAACTTGCAGGAAGAGGCTTTTTCAGATGATAAATGATCTACCCACCATATTTGAAGTTGTGACAGGAAATGCCAAGCAACCAAAAGACCAATCTACTCCTCACAACAACAGCAGCAAGAACAAGTCCAGTGGAAAGGTGATAAGTAGTGGACCAGTTGGCATGATTTTATTTTATTGTTTATATGTCTTCCTTTTTAAACCTGTTTTTTCCTTCCCATATTTAATCCTAGCTCTTGCTTTGTTGGTGCTGTCTTTAAGCAGCCTCGGCAGTCTGAGCTTCCCCAGAGCAAAGGAGTTAAAATGTCTCCGCTGCCGAAAGAAGATGAAGAAAGCGGGGAAGAAGAAGAGGAAGACGATGAACAAGGCGCGACTTGTGGGGCATGTGGAGATAACTATGGCGCTGATGAGTTCTGGATATGCTGTGATGTGTGTGAGAGATGGTTCCATGGCAAATGTGTAAAGATTACACCCGCAAAGGCTGAGCATATCAAGCAGTACAAGTGCCCAAGTTGCAGTAGCAAGAGGGCTAGAGTTTAAGAATCTAGGTTCCGAATTTGGAGAAGAATACCATTCAAAGAAGCAGATGAGGGTTTACAACTATCATTACAATTCTGAGTAAAACAGAGTCAGTTGTCAAACTTAGTTAATGAATTTGAATGACTGGAACTGGGATTCTAAGTTTTGCTACTCTTTGTTCTTGTTCTTTCTAATTTTCTCAGGAATTTGTTTCTAATATGAATAGTCAGTATAAATATGCTGTTGCAGTTTCCCAGTTTGATTTTGATGCATTTGTTCATGTGTTATGCATGCTTGCTTATAATGGAGCCTATAGTTTTCTTGCGATTACTGTTTTCTGATCTTCTTCTTGTCCTCAGTAATATGAGTACAATAACATCTTTTGTAAGAAAGCACAGATCTTGAGCAAGTGATTCGTGCAGTCGGTGGAGTAATTGTCCATCCAAAGAATTGTTTCTGGTAAGTTTCAGTTAGAGATGTTGTCTGGAAGTCTTTGGTTTGATTATGTGGTGCCAAAGTTGGGGGAAAATTGGAATTGCCACAGGATCTCTATCATTTTGCCTATGAATTGCTCTATTGGGACTGAAGGCTTCGGTTATTAGAAGTTGCTCCAAGGTAGGACAGTGATCAACACTCATCAGAGCACCGGAATGGTCTCCGGATTCTAGAATGTAGCTGGAAAGGTCAGCTTTGATTATGCTGCAGCTACTCATGGTCAAGTAGTGACCGAGCATGGATGCATACGCTGCTCTTCCTTCTCCGAGGAACAAGCTCTTCTTGGTTGGTGATTGAAGAGACAAGTTTTGTTCTCTAAAGAGAAATGAGAGGGAGACAGGGTGACCAAATGAGGACACTATTTTATTTTATTTTTTCGGTTTTAATTCTCAGTTGGAGCTTGTCTGATATTCCAGTTTTCTCTGCCTTTAACAATTGGATAACTTATGGTTTTGTACAACTTAAAATGCAGTCATTTTTACCTGCATGATGATCTGCATTTTTTTTTTATTCTTAGTGATGACATAATACAAACTATGTTTTTCGGATTATTGTACACAAAATACCAGTGCCCTTAATGTTAATTGTCCACAAAACAAGAGCATAAGGAATGAGTGGCTTGTTTTTTGTGTACATTTAGTGTAATAATCTCATATCATCACATGCAAGGCATCACAAGTTGGGGAGTGAACACTTTGTGATAACTCTTTCTACTACTTCATTTTGGAACAAATTGTGAGTCGCAACTAGAAATTAGCTCCAAGACAGTAGTAGCTCTGAAATGTATTATCCAGTTGTGGTGGGTAACTGTGAAATCAACCAATAAGCCAATAAATAACACCCATTATATCTTTGATTGAAATAAATTACTATTTATCATCATTAATATAGGACTGAAATTACAGCCGGATACAAATGTGGGGTTCTGCATGGTAGAGTTTTGAAAGTTTGGTTACTAAATTGAAATTTTGAATTCTTAAAGGAGTAAAATGCAATTTACTATCTATTCGCGATGGCGGCAGTTAGAGGTGCGAAGAGATTGATAAGATTCTGCCGTATCGGGAAATACAGCAACTTTGGCTGCATTTTTCGAGTTACAAAAGCTTTGGCGGCGGCGGCAGCAGCAGCAGCATCAGAAGCAGTCATGGCGTCATTGATGACGATGACGATGGCGACGACGACGAAGACAGGGACTTGGCATTGCCAGTCCCTTGGGCTTCCCAAAGTAAGAAGTATCAATTTCTTCGAATTTTTGGCTCTCTAGAACTTAAAACTATTCACTTCCCATTTTCAGATTTTTAGTTATTTTATATATCTGTTTGAGTTGAGTAGAGCTGTATTGCTCTGAATAATATGAATATGTGATTGAATTCAGAAGCTTTTGACGGTTGGTTAGTTTTCTGTTGGAATCCACTCCGATTGTCTTCTTACATGTCAAAAGCCCACAAGGATTATCGGGTTCTGCAACACACAACGCATAGCTAGGTTAGTTGCTCATCTCTGGCTCTGTACACCTTTGTTTTTTTCTTTTTAAATTTATAGTAGCCTTTCAGATATCTGCATTTCATAGCTCCTTTATTACCCTTTTATTTATTTTTTATATATGAATGAATCATATGTGGAACTTCCCAATTTCAATCGCAATTTAATAGGAAATAGTGTTAAGTATACAATCTTTTGAGGTTATTATTGTGTTGTAGTCTGCATGGTCATGCTTGTTTTTCCAAGCCCATATATGCAGCTGGATCTGGTTCAGGTTGGTGCATTAAATTCAGATATTAATTGCTTATTGTTCTTATTGTATGCATGTCTCTTCAGTTTACTCCATCTCTTTCTGTAATTTGTTAAACAGTGTACACTTGTCTCTAAGACAGACCCGTGTACACTTGTTCAAAAATAATTGGATATAACAGTTAGACTAGACACCTGTACCCTAGTTAGTTTATATATAGCAGTTAGTTACTTAGGACAGATGTCCTAATCAGATTTAGATGGGAGATAACTGTCAAATCTTATCTCCCAAACAGATGTGTATAAATATGTCTATATGGCTTGTAAATCAATCATTAGAAATTCATACCTTTCTACATGGTATCAGAGCAATCTGTCTGACCACCATAAACTGATCCCTCGCAAACACTTCCTATGGCTGCCGATTCCTGTTCCTCTCCTTCCCTTTCCCCCACTAACGTATCTACCCTAGTTTCTGTGAAATTGAGTGAAACCAATTACCTCCTATGGGAAAGTCAGATTAAAATTTTCCTTATTGACCATAATTACTGTCGTTTTATTGATGGCACTCATCCTCCTCCCCCTCCTACTATTCTGTCTTCCCTGACTCCTGAATCATCACCCCAATCTGACTCTGATCATTCTGCCTTAACCTCCTACCCTCCACCCGTGCCTAATCTTCCCTACCACCTCTGGTTTTAAATTGACCAAACCTTAGTTAGCATGCTTCGGGTCACTCTTACTGAACTCATTCTGTCCCAAGTTGTGGGTATCACCACCTCTCGTGCCATCTGGGATTGTCTCAAGCAAAACTTCTCTCAACAGTCTCTTGCCAATGCCACTAATCTGGGTTTTCAGATCATGTCTCTCACCAAAGGGTCAAAAACCATCTCCGTGTACCTTACCCATGCCAAGACACTTCCTGACTCCCTTGCTGCCATAAATGGACCACTCACCCACAAACTTAGTCACTGCTGTCCTTCGTGGCCTAGGTCCTAAATATACAATTCTAGTCATTGCAATGCTTAATTTCCCACCCCTTCCTCCCTTCTCTGATCTTAGAGCCCATCTTCTTGCTTTCGAAGCCCAACAAAACTCCAATTCTGCATATGCCACTGCTGCCACTCCCACAACCCTCTATACAACCTATGCAGGCCCTGCTGCCCCTATTGCTCGTGGTCGTTCTTCCTACTCCCGCGGCTCTTGACCTAGCCGTGGTTCTAGGCCCTTCAACCGTAGAGGTTCTGGTCGCTATCCCTCCAACCCCTCCCCTGGAATTCTCGGTTCATATCCTTCTAATATTCCACGCCCCCAAGGACCTCAATGCTGGTTCTGCAATCGCTTTAGCCATGTTGCAGCCCACTGCCCACAGATTTCCCAATTTGCAGAGCATGACCTCTCATAGGCCTTTGCTGGCCTTCATTTGGCTGCTGTCTCAGACCCCAACTGGTATCCGGACAGTGGAGCGACTAACCATGTTACCATGGCCCCTGCTGCTCCAAAGCCCTCAGCCCCTACCTCCCAAGACCAGATCATGGTCGGTAATGGCCATACTATGCCCAAATCCCACACTGGTAATGTTACATTCTCCTCTGGTTCGTTTGTCTTTAAACTTACGGAGGTCCTTCATGTTCCCTCTATCCGCAAAAATCTCCTCTCTATTGCTCAGTTCACCCAAGATCAAAGTGTTAGCCTCACCTTCTTTCCTACTCACTTTATCATCCGGGATTTAACTACGAACTCAATTATTTTTCAGAGCCCCTGTAAGGATGGATTATACCCCATCAAGCCTCACAAGCCACCACAAGCTTTACTCACCACTGCTTCCCCCACTCTGTGGCATCAAAGGTTAGGCCATCCATCTCACCAAGTCCTATGGATGGTGGCAACCCAGAAACATCTCAGTCCTTCTGTTATTTCTACTTCTATTCCTTTTTGTAATCAATGTGCCTTAAGCAAATGTACTATACAGTCTTTTTCCTTTGTTAATCACACATCTCAACATTCGTTTGACTTAATCCACTCAGATGTATGGATGTCCCATGTATCTTCAGTTTCTGGATTTAAATATTATGTTCTCTTTACTGATGACTACACTCGTTTTACTTGGGTTTACCCACTTCGACTCAAATTTGAAGTTTTTGACAACTTCACCAGATTTTTTACTTATGTTCAAACTCAGTTCTCTACCACCATCAAACAATTTTAGAGTGATGGTGGCAAAGAATTTGCCGACAATTCCTTTAAAACATTTTGCACCAACCATGGCATCCATCAAAGGTTCTCATGCTCCCATACCCCCCCAACAAAATGGACTGGCCGAAAGAAAGAACAGACACATTTTTGAGGTAGGACGCAGCCTCTTAATCATTGCTGGTCTCCCCTATTGCTACTGGGCAGAGGCAATTACCACGGCAGTTTTCCTTATAAAGCTACTCCTCACCCCTGTCCTCAACTGGTCATCACCCTATTTTAAACTGCACCAGAAACAACCTCCCTATCATCTCCTTCGCACCTTTGGATGCTCCTGCTTCCCGTATCTTGGTGATTATACCAAACACAAATTAGAACCCCGTTCTGTTTCATGTGTCTTTACCGGGTACAGTGCCAACCATGCTGGCTATCGATGTCTACATGTCCCCACTGGACGTGTTTACATCAGCCGCCATGTAATCTTTAATGAATCTGCCTTCCCATTTGATAAAAACCCTAATCCTAATCCTACCCATACTTTATCCTTTATCCCCCTACAACACCAATTCAATGATCTCGGCCCAATAAATGAGCCCAGCTTGTCCTCTGCCCACCCACCCCCAAACATACTCGCTGACCCTACTCCTCCCACCTCTCCATCAGAATCTTCTAGTCCTCCTTCACCACAAACACTGTCTCCAATAACCCCCACCTCCTCACCACTCTCTAAGAGTCCTACTTCCAATCCACCATCTCCCACCACCACAAAAAACTCGTCAATTTCCCCCTTCCCCAACCCAATTCCCTCAAGAAACACCCACCCTATGATCACCCGCAGCAAGGCTGAGATCTCCAAGTCCTGCAACCTGTTATATGTCTTCCGCTATCCTCTCCCACAACTTTACACTACTTCTTTTGTCCCCACCTTGAAACCGACCACCTACGAGCAAGCCTCTAAATCCCCTCATTGGATTCAGGCCATGAACACAGAATACAGTGCTTTGCTCAAACAGCACACCTGAACTCTTGTTCCCCTGCCTCCTCAAGCCAATACCGTGTGTTGTAAATGGGTCTACCACATCAAGCACAACACTGATGGCACCCTTGAGAGATATAAAGCCCGACTTGTAGCCAAAGGCTTCCACTAGATGGAAGGGCTTGACTATCAGGAAAATTTCAGCCCTGTAGTCAAACCAGCAACCATCCGTGTTGTCCTTACCATTGCTGTCTCCCTCAACTGGCCCCTCCGTCAAATGGATGTCACTAATGCTTTCCTACATGGCACACTAACCAAAGAAGTCTATATGCAATAGCCACCTGGCTTTATTGACCCCAACCGACCCACCCATGTTTGTCGCCTCAACAAAGCCCTCTACGGCCTCAAACAAGCACTCTGTGCCTGGTTTGAACGCTTCAGTTCATTCCTACTTCAACAAGGATTCATCCAGAGTCGAGCTGACCCATCTATGTTTGTGTTTCACCACAACTCCTCCCTCATGTTCTTACTTCTCTATGTTGATGACATCATCTTGACAGGTAATTCTACAACTACAGTATCATCCTTCATGTAAACCTTAGCCCGTGAATTTGCCATCAAGGACTTAGGTCCTCTTCACTACTTCCTTGGTGTCGAAGCCACCAAGACAGCAGCTGGCCTTCATCTCACTCAGAATAAGTACACAACCGACATCCTACAACGAAGTGGGCTCATTGATTGCAAACCAGCCCCCACTCCAGTTGTTGCCAAAACCCGCTGCCTATGATGGACAACCCCTAACCGATGCCACTATCTACAGACAACTAGTAGGTGCTTTCCTCTATTTAACCCTAACTAGACCAGATATATCCTATGCTGTCCAACAGGTTGCCCAGTTCATGAGTTCCCCCACAGATATCCATCTCACTGCAGTAAAACATATCCTCCGTTATTTAAAGGGTACATTGGGTACATGCATCCACATCCAGCGCAGCCCCCTGCCTCTCCACATCCGTGCCTATTCCGATGTTGATTGGGCAGGATGTCATGACACAAGATGATCAGTCACTGGCTTCTGTCTTTTCTTGGGTCCAATCTTGATCTCTTGGTGTGCAAAGAAACAGAAAACTGTCTCCCGCTCCAGTGCAGAAGCCGAGTACCGTGCTCTGGCCTACACCTGTGCAGACACTCTCTGGATTCTCAGCCTACTTCAAGAACTCCATCTTCAGCCTCAACTACCGATTCTACTTCACTGTGACAACCTCAGTTCTACCTACATGACAAGCAACCCTGTTTTCCATGCCAGAACAAAGCACATTGCCTTGGACTATCACTTTCTACATGAAAGAGTAACCTTTGGAACCCACCCGGTTAAGTTTGTTCCTTCTGCTCACCAGCTTGCGGATTTGTTCACCAAAGGTCTACCAGTGGCAAAACACCGCAGCCTTTCCAACAAACTCGTCACCCAAAGGGTGCCTAGTTTGCGGGGGGATGTTAACCAGTGTACACTTGTCTCTAAGACAGACCCATGTACACCTGTTCAAGAATAATTGGATATAACAGTTAGACTAGACACCTGTACCCTAGTTAGTTTATAGCAGTTAGTTACTTAGGACAGATGTCCTAATCAGATTTAGATGGGAGATAACTGTCAAATCTTATCTCCCAAATAGATGTGTATAAATATGCCTATTTGGCTTGTAAATCAATCATCAGAAATTCATACCTTTCTACATAATTTTTTCCATGTTTTCTGCTGTCTATAACTGATTTCTTTCTTAATTTTTTTTTGGCAGGTTTAGAAGCATCTATTGCAGATGCAGAAGGCAATACCATAAAATTGAAAACTGCAAAGATTGTTGTAGAGTCCCAAGAAGATAATAAGAAACAAGTGAGCTTGCAGTGCGATACAAAGTTAGAACACACTTTGATTTTGGCCTCCCCAAACATGACATAAATGTTCTTTTGATAATTCATAATAGTTTATGTATGCAGATGCAGTTTGATTCAATGTATTCCTAGGCACATTTATGTTGGTATAGGATAACACAGAACTACCGGGAAGATCATTACGAAGTATTAACAGTATTCAAAGCATCTAGATAATTTGGTTGAATCTAATTTTTGAAATATCTTGTGTCCCAAGAGTTAAGGGCATATAAAATTGCTTTCATTTTCGTGAAAAAGTTTATAGCAATAAATTTCCCTATTTTGGCTATGTATTGTGCCAAAGGTTTGGGACCTTATATTGCAAGTTGGTGTGATGTTCCGTTGGCAGGTTAGAGTTGACTTGACGGGGCATGACACACAAATAGTTTTTGATAAGGTTTTGGCAAATTTGGCACGCAATGCTCCACCTGTTCCTGGATTTCGTAGACAAAAAGGAGGTAATACATTGGTGTTTTCCTGCCCTTGTTGGAATTAAAGCTAAACTTTACCTAATGGTTCCTGTGCATACTACACAAATACAAGGGACAGGTCAACTTTTGGACAAAATTTATTATCTTGCAGTTGATATAAGGCAAAAGGAAAGCTCCCATATATTTTGTATGGTGTTTGAAGAAAAAAAAACCTCTAAAAGTGGCTCTACCATCCATTATTATTTTTGTTTGACATTGACTATATAAGAGTGGTGTATGGGGCTTGCTTAATGTTCATAGGCTGTTGAATTAAATCCATATATGCAAAAGCTAATTCTGCTCATCTGTTCAAATCTGTATGCTTCGCAATTGTTGAAATGGTGAATCCATAAGTTTAATTACAAATTTTCCTTTTCATGTGCGCTGGGACTACTCCAGGAAAAACATCAAAGGTGAGTGGTTTTGTTCCAACGTGTTATTGAATTTCTTTGTGATCAGAACTTATTATTGATTTTCACGGTTTCACCAGTTGATATGGCCCATTCATTTACGTAGGTCTGTTGAGTATTTCTATTCTGCTCATGTATTTGGGGAAAGGAATTTTGTGCTTAAGAAGAGGGTATTAGTTTAAAGAAACCATAAAGTAGTCTCAAACCATGATTTAGCTTTTTTTTTCATAATAGTTAGTTTGTTTCTATAGTAGTCTGTTTGTGCATCCTCCAGAAGTTGAATGGCACTCCATAATTATTAATACAATATAGGCTTGCAACTTGGTAGTTTGACGTCAAAACAATAAACTCCTCATCCAAACTTAGTCTCTAGCACCAGAATGTTAAAGATGTTTTTACCTCCAAATCCGAAATAATTATTAACTATCCCAAATTTAACAAAATAGAGGTTAACTCCCTCGTCCAAATTTCGATTCATCACCCCTTATTTTGGTATGATAAACACTGAAAAATAGCTATAGTTACCGTCCTGTATCACCCTTTGGTAAAGGATGTTGTTGGAAATATCAAATGCAACGAGACACAGTTGTCATTTTTACTTTCACTTAGAGCGTAATGAACTTGTTCAGTTTCATTAAATCTAATAGTAGCATTTAAAATATGTCAATTTCCTAGTACCAAATAAAACTCTTAAGTTGCATGGATATGAACGTTTCCTTTTAGGTATATTTTCTTTCAAGATGACCTTCGTTATTTGGGAAGTGAAGTATTAAAAAAAACTGACCTTTTGATTGTTGCTTTCATGTGTGATGCTTGTGGAATTGAATTTGTGGGCTGCTAACTCATTTATTTAGTTAATTTTTTTTCTGGTCAAATATGCTTTAGTCTTAAGCATATATTGTTCTTTGGTGGCTATCTTGAAATTTTTCTCAGGTCCCAAAAAGTTTTCTGTTGGATATACTTGGTAAGGAACGTGTCACGAAGTTTGTCATACAAGAAATAATAAACTCTGCTATGGCTGATTACGTACAGAAGGCAAGTGGTGATCACCAATCACTGCATGTTATTTCTTATAAAACTCAGGCAACCTCTTCAATTAAATCCTTGTTCAATTTCAGGAAAACGTGACTGTGAAGGAAAACAAAATCAACACCATTCAAACAGCAGAAGAACTCAAACTCTCGTTTACTCCAGGAAGTGACTTTGGATTCAATGCTATACTTGAGCTTGAAAATTCAGAAATCGAGACGCCAAGTGACGAATAGAAAGGATTGCCTCTTCTACGGCTCCCCAACTCTTACAAATTCCAGCTGCTGACGGGAAATGGCGCAAGTCGGATGAGAAATGGCCTCGAGGTGGTAAGGACGCGACAAGGGAGATCGAGGCAAAACAGTGACCAAAAATGAATATTTCTCGATTTTTTTTTTAATTTGCAAGTAATACTATATGTTTGGAATTACAAAGTATCGAGATAAATTAATACCTAATTAGGTTTTGATTAAATTGCATCGAGTTATTTGAAGTTCCTCCGTCAATTTAACTAATTAAATCCCTTAGTACTTTGAATATACTCCATGACCTAAAGAAGCAAATGATCCAACTCACTCAAGTCTACAAATGTCCTCCTCCAAGTGCTAAGGGAGGAAAGTGATATCTACCATTGAACATGTGAATTTTGATCTGTGAAATGAAACGAATTAGACTTAAAATCTGTTTGGTGCGAGTTTAGTTAATGCATCTTTTTCTTCTTCGATATTCAGTCTTTATTAGCCTTTTGGCTCTTGCTCCTCCAACAGTTCAACGTTCTCCTCCCTAAAAGTTTAAGTAGTTAACTAGCTAGGTTCCTCCGGCCTATAAATATCTTTAGACTTTAAGCTTAAGGCCGCCCTATTTCTTCAGACTAAACCACAGAGACAGAGAGAGAGAGAGAGAGAGAGAGAGAGAGAGAGAGAGAGAGAGAGAGAGAGAGAGAGAGAGAGAGAGAGAGAGCTTGGAAGTATGCATCCACACAACAATGACCACAAAAACCCTAGTTACCTAGCTGATGTATATATTCGATTATATATCTGAATTTACTACTAGCTTGCCGGGATGAATTTGAATACCTCCCAAATGTTACTGCATGGAATATGTAAGTAGTAATCGAGTTTTAACCTGGCTGTCTTTTCTTAATTTAGACGTACTATATATTAGACTAGCTAATAGAAGCTTGGTATTACGTATGAAACATCCTTGTTCATTACTTATTTAATTAAGAATTATGATCCATTTACCAATAATAAGGAATACGCATCTTTGCTCGCATTGACTGACAATAAGATAATGCAATGTCCCTACGTTTTACCAAACTCATCATCATCATCTGCCTAGAAGTAGTCTTCATCAATATCATGATCAACAGCAGTTGCTGCACTATGATCTCATTTCCACTACTATGGCTACTTCTTTGGCCCTACACTTGCAATCGTTTGCTTCTCCGAATTGTACCAACAATTCGATGATGATATCAAATCCACCATTCCCATGGATCCATAATAATGATCCCATGATGAGGCGCATCCTGCAATACCAATACTACTCAGAAGCCAACATCCAAGTGCTTCAAACCATACTACAACTACTCATCATCCTTGTAACCAATAACAACAGCAGCGCGACTACTACTTGTCCAAATGATGATATGGCAGTTGTGAATCATGTTTTAGGATCATATTCATCATCATCTTCAGCAATTCAGTGGGACGATGATGATCAACTATATAGTTACGAAGATCAATATTCAACCCTGATCACTAACATTCATCATGATCATCAGCAGAATCAGAAGCAGCAGGTTGCAGCATCTGGTAGTGGTAGCGGCTCCTCTTCAAACTCAGATCCTAATTATGATGCAACTAATTCAACGTCACAGCTACTACCTCTATCTGTATCTGTAGCTGCAGCTGCACATAATCATCATCATCAGTTACCTCTTTATTTCGTTAATAATGATAATATTATTTCATCGTCATCACCATCTGGTCCTGATAATTTGTAACCAGCTACCTAGTATTTCAATTTGCAGCTTAGCACCGTGGCAGACATAGTTTTACATTAATAGGGGTGATGATCATGTATGTGGCTTTACAATTATATGTAAAAAGGTGTACGTCCATATTAATGTAATTCATGCATATTGTTGCTTTCTTATCTCAACATAGAAATTAAGACTCCGAAGCTTGATTAGGAGATTTCAAATAACTGTAGAAATTGGAAAATATAAGCTCATAAGGAAAGAGATGCTGCTTACTGTTAAAAGGAAATCCCTTCACCCCGCCATAGTTGCAGCAAACAAGACTCTGCTCTGCACCCCTTCCCTTGTGCGACTTGGTCAGCTTCGGCGGTGCCATTTGCCAGCAACATTGGCGATCACATATGAATGAAAATTGGCCTTACAATTAATGTTTTAATTAACATATAGATGTGTCTGCTCCGACTTGTCATCTATCTCCTTCTCCCACAATGAAGTTGTGCATCATCCAACTCCACCGCCTTGTTACTTCATCTCAGTATGCTCTTCACCACCTGCGCACACTCTTAACAAATCCACACCCCAATAATATCTCCACTTCCACTTCCACTGACTTAGCTGCTTTCCTACAGGGCCGCATTTCACACCCTCGTCTCCTTCAAATCCATGCTCTAGTCTTTCAGTTTGGTGCTCACCAGGACAACCTCATCGCTACTCGTCTCATCGGCCATTACCCATCTCACCTCGCTCTCCCAGTCTTCCATCACCTCGAAAAACCCAACATTTTCCCTTTCAATGCCATTCTCAGGGTCTTAGCTGAACAGGGTCTCTTCTCCCATGCAATTTCCATCTTCAAAACATTAAAACAGACCTCACTTTCGCCTAATGATTTCACCTTCTCTTTCCTTCTCAAGGCCTGCTTTCCTTGTGAAAATTCTCGTTATGTCAAACAAATTCATACCCATGTTACCAAAGTGGGGTTTCTTTGTGATTCATTTGTCTGCAACAGCTTACTTGCAGTGTATGCTAAAGCCCTTAAAGATTTAGCTTCTGCACGTTTAATGTTTGATGAAATGCCTGACAGGGCTGTTGCTTGTTGTTGGACATCGTTAATGGCTGGTTATGCTCAGTCAGGTCAGAGTAAACAAGTTTTGCAGATTTTCTTAATGATGGTTAATGAAAATGTGCGGCCAGAAAATGATACAATGGTTAGTGTCTTGTCTGCATGTTCGAATCTTGAGATGGCTGCAATTGACAAATGGGTTGACGTCCTATCCAAAGTAGTCAATACTAGGAATTTGGTCTGTGACTCTGTCAACACCGTCCTTGTTTATTTGTATGGAAAATGGGGAAAGGTTGAAAAGAGTAGGGAAAGGTTTGATGAAATTTCTGATAATGGAAAGCGAAGCGTCCTTCCTTGGAATGGCATGATAAGTGCGTATGTTCAGAATGGTTGTTCACTGGAGTCTTTGAGTCTTTTCCGGTCAATGGCGGAAGATCCCAATCAGAGGCCTAACCATGTTACAATGGTGAGTGTTCTTTCAGCTTGCGCTCAAGTTGGAGATTTAGAGCTTGGGGCGTGGGTCCACCAATACTTGAAATCTAGAGGAAGCAAGGGTATAATTAGATCAAACAGAATTCTAGCTACTGCATTGATCGATATGTATTCGAAATGTGGGAATTTGGAGAGAGCAAAAGAGGTTTTTGATGAGATGGTCTCCAAAGATATAGTTTCTTTCAATGCCATGATCATGGGTCTTGCAGTGAACAGTGAAGGAGAGGGTGCTTTGAGGCTATTCTCTAAAATCCAAGACTTTGGTTTACAACCCAATGCTGCTACTTTCCTTGGTGCATTATGTGCGTGCAGCCACTCTGGTTTATCAGAGAAAGGACGCCAAATATTCAAGGATATGATGTCAAGCATTTCCATTTCCCCTAAGTTAGAACATTATGCTTGCTACATTGATCTCCTTGCAAGAGTAGGTCTAGTAGAAGAAGCAGCAGAGGTTGTGAATTGCATGCCTTTTGAGCCTAATAGTTTTGTGTGGGGTGCTTTGCTTTCTGGCTGCCTACTCCATTCTAGAGTGGACTTGGCTCAACATGTTTCCAATCAACTGGTTCAGTTGGATCCTGATAATTCGGGAGGATACGTGATGCTGGCCAATGCGTTCGCATCTGATCATCGATGGGGTGATGTTTCTGCAGTGAGGTGGTTTATGAGGGAGAAAGGGGTGAGCAAGCAGACTGGATGTAGTTGGATCAGCGTCAATGGGGTTGTGCATGAATTTGTTGTGGGCTGCCCCTCATCACATCCTCAAATTGAGATCATATGTAGTACACTAGATGGATTAGTGAAGCAAATGGTAATAGCTAATTAACTTCATTTATCATTTTCAAGCCATTCATACTTGAATTTTCAATCAAATGCAATAAGCACCAAACAGCAAACACCAAATATTACCAATAGTCTCTGCAAGAACATAAACCATCACCAAAGCAGTGAAACCTGTTATTATCCCTCAGCATGATTTTCCTTCCCTCCAATTTGGAAATCATCTTCATAGCTGTATGGCAATCCCAGCACACCCTCAGATTCTTCACCACCCTAATCACCGCATCTGCATCACTAACAAGAAGAGCAAAGCAAACTGCCAACTTTTCACTATGACTACCAACCATTTCTTCTTTCTCTTCCTCCTCAACGTCTCTTAGCACACAGCTCTTATCAGCCATGTACCCAGCATTTCTCATTTTCTTCCTTAATTCTTCCAGTACCCTATAAATCTCGTCCGACTTCTCATGTGATCTGTCTCCCACAATGAACTTGTGCATCTTCCCGTTGTATTCCACCCAACTCCACCCTGTTGCCTTCTTCAACCCTACTTTTCTCATTGCTTTTCTAACTCCCACTGCATCATCCCACCTGCCTGCAGAGGCATATGTGTTTGAAAGTAAAATGTAATTACCTGAATTATGTGGCTCAAGCTCAAACAGCTTGCTTGCAGCAAACTCCCCAAGATCAATTCTTTTGTGAATCCGGCTAGCATTTAAAAGAGAACCATAAACTCCAGCATGTGGCTGCTCCTTGTGCATATCATCGATTATTCTTTTCGCTTCATCTAGTTTACCCACTCGGCCCAACAAATCAACCATACATGCATAGTGATCAACATCAGGAACTTTGATTGAATCAAAGACCTTCTGACCTTCTTCTACAAACCCTGCATGGCTACATGCTGTTAGAATACCAATATATGTCACACGGTCTGTTTCAATAAATTCTTCTTTCATCATCGACAGTAATTTGACAGCTTCCATTCCATCACCATGAGCTGCAAATCCGGCAATCAGCGTGTTGTAGGAAACCACATCTCTTGTTGTCATTACTTGGAATGTTCTCTTAGCATCGTCCATGCTTCCACATTTAGAGTAGAAGAATATCAAGGAATTGTATCCTGATATACTTAGCTTGATATGGCTTTTTCTTACAAAACTGATAACCCAATTACCTATTTGTAAGGCCCCAAGATGTCCACACGCTGAGATGACGCTCACCATAGTAACCTCATTTGGTTTGAGACCATCACCACCAGCAGTAGTCATATCTTTGAAGAGATCAATTGCAAGAGCGGACTGGCCATTTTGAGCGTAACCAGAAATCATCGAGTTCCATGAGACAACATCCCTTTCCGGCATCTTGTCAAAGAGCTCTCTAGCTGAAGCCAAATCCCCGACCCTTGTATATGCTGATATCATGGCATTCCAGGTAACGGTGTTCCTATACACACCCAATTCATCAAAAATTTGTCTAGCAATATGGAGACTCCCACGTTTTGCATACATATCAAGCAGTGCCGTCTTGGCAAAATAACTTAAATGCATCAGCTTCTGGTTGAGCTTTTGAACAAGTGAATCAGCAAGAGAGCAATCACAACAAGCCGAACATGATGAAATGACAACTGCCCAAGTAGTTTCATTTGGTTCATGTTTGGAGTTCATCATGTCGTCAAACAATCTCAGAGCCTCCCCTGGGAATCCATTCTGAGCATAAGCCGAGAGCATTGCATTCCATGAGACAACATTTTTCTCTGGAATTTCATCAAAATACCTCCTTGCATTCTCCAAATCCTTCATCCTAGCATACCCAGTAACCATAGCAGTCCAAGTAACAACATTCCTTTCAGGCATCATATCAAACAATCTACAGGCTTCAGCTTTATTCCCCCACTTCCAGTACCCAAAAATCATATTGTTCCAATCTGCAAGAGTTGTGTCACGCATTTCATCAAACACCTCTCTGGCATTCTCAACGGGGCCATATTTTGCATAAACACTCATGATGGCATTGCGAACGTAGTGATCAGAAGCCAGGCCCAATTTGAGGACATGTGCATGGAACTCAATGCCGGCACTGCCGGCTGATTTGATCAATACTGGATACACAAAATTGCCAAGCTTTACGTCAGAAGACTGCATTTGTTGATATAGAGAAACAATTTGGTTAAAATGGGCGGTGCCCAAGTTCATATTGGAGTAATATTTGAGCATGGAGGTGAACACATGGATGTTGGGCTGAGGCGTGGAGTCGAAGATGAGACGGGTATAGGGCGGTGGCGCACGGAGGCGCGTGCATTGGGAGATGAGCAGTGACACCCATTGGCTGTGGTGATGGAGGGAATTTTGAATGAGGCGCGCATGAAGCTGTCTTAGCTGGCTCAAATTGTTCACTTTACATGCTAAGCCATCGAACCGTGACAGTAACATTGAGATGCTCAAATTAAGATGAAATCATCAAAGAACCAGTCTTTTATACTCTCAAAAGCATTCATCAAAAGTTGGAGAAGTAGAGAGCTTTTAAGAGACTGCAGAGCATAAATTCGATGCTTATTAGGGTAATTGTAACAGACACAGCCCATCAAATCTCAAAATCCATGGAAATTTGCCCCATATTACTATAGATAGGTACATTATCTAGACCGTTATACCGTTGTTACTCAAAATTACCTAACAACTATATTACAAATTTTTAAAAATGATTTAGACATTTGATATTTTTTATTAAATTTTATATTAATTTCTTTAAAAAAACTAATAAACACTTATCCAAGGAAGGGTACAGTCCCTTCGAACTCATTAAACCTCAGATCGACCACAACCTCTGGCCCGATTTCCGGCGAGCTTGGGCGAGCTCCAGTTACTCGAGTTCCTCTGGCTCGACCACAACCTTTTATCAGGACCAATACCGGCGACCATTAGAGCTTTACTGAAACTTCAGGTGCTCTCGCTTTCGCAGAATGGTTTCTTTGGTATCGTCCCATCATCAACATTCTGCAACGTTTCGATTTATCCGCCGTCGCTTTGAATCGTCCAGCTTGGGTTTAATGCTTTCACGGACATCGGGAAGCCCCACATAGAACCCTGTTTCAGTGCTCTGCAAGTTTTGGATCTTCATCACAATCAGATTCGCGGCGATTTTCCATGGTGGTTGACAAAGGTATCATCAAACTTGACCACATTGGATGTTTCTAATAACTTATTTTCTGGTGTTTTGCCCCCAGAAATTGGAAACTTGTCTAAGTTAGAGGAGCTTAAATTGGCCAATAATTCATTCAGTGGTCTGATTCCTCCAGAGATTAAGCAATGCAGCTTACTCCGGGTGCTCGATCTCCAAGGAAATCGATTTTCGGGTGAAATTTCTGTGTATTTTGGTGATTTAAGTGGTTTGAAGGTGTTATCTCTGGGGAAAAAATCAGTTCTCATGTTCAATTCCTGCGAGAGGAGGAGGGAGAGGAACACGAACAACAAGATGGGCACAATAAAAATAAGAAGCGCAAAGAATTTTACCCTTACGGTAACTACAGATTCTACTACGACTATCGTGTAATTTATCCCTTATCCATCGCAACCTTTCGGGGCTTGAGACATTGAGCTTGAGGGTGAGCTTCCTTTTGAGATTTTTGGTTTGCCCAATCTCGCCTGAAAATCGGGCCAGAGGTTGTGGTCGAGGGAAATATACTTATCGAGGGCGTCTTTCAATTCAGTGGTGGCCTCTTGGGTCTCTAAGAAGCTTGGTGCCGCGTCGAAGAAGTCCCTCGGCATGGAATCGCCGGTCGACATCATCAATTCTTCATTTTCGGAGTCGACCAAATGCCAATCGACGAAATCATCTGTCGCCTCCAGAGTCGGCTTCTCGATCACTGACAAGTCAGTTGACTCGATATTCTGAACCGTGAGGGTCGCAACGACAGGTACGGCAGCCTTGCGGACGGAATGACCTGTCGGTACCGTCGACCCACGGAGCACTCCGCTGTGAACGACGCTGCCGATTCCGGCAACCTTGGTCGCCGACTTCATGACTCCCCCTCCCATATTTTAGTCACCTGATAACACCAAGCGATGACACTCGAGAAGCAAGGAAAGTAACGACGGGCGTGTTCCTGCTTTATCGAGACTTCAAAGAGATGATGGAATGAAATGGATTGGTTTTAATTTTTTTGGAAAGAATTTTAATAGAAAATATAATAAAATAAAGTAAATATTTAAATTATTTTTAAAAATTTGTTATATGATTGTTACGTCATTAAAATTAACGATGTTAATAATTTTAATTGACGGATGGTGCAACGGTTTTGACGATGTACCTATTTTTATAGTAACTTGAGGTAAATTTTCGTTTCTAGTGCATTTTGAAATTTAGTGCGTTGTTTCTAGTGCACTTAACCTAGTATTTTAAGACCATTTGGAAGGTTTTTGTTGGGAAGTTTTCAACTTTTTAATTTCAAGAACATAGCATATGCATGATTTGGGTCTATTATTTTTTCTGTCATTTTTGTTTATTTGTTTTGTTACTAACTTTTGATATTCAATTATTTCTTTTATGTGGCCTACTATCTTGTTTTTTTTTATATAAATAAAATAATTCAAATACATTTTTTTTAATATTTACGTTAGTAATGATAATTTATTACTGTACAAAATAACGAATTTATCAACAAAAACATACATCATACTAAAATGTATAAAAGAACACGGATTACAAAAATCAAGTTTGACTAATCAAAATGCAAGATTTGTGATAAGAACAAAGTTTAGCAAGATGGCAGTAAATTATAAAAAGATCTTCTTGTATTAAAGTAAGTGATTTACTTACCAAAAAGAAAGGAATCTTTTATTAATACCATCACAATTTCCGTAAAGATATGGAAATGTTTTGGAAATTTAACAAAAAGCGGGAAGAACAAAAATCTCTTTCTTGGTGTAAGACAGAAGCAGATGAATGAAGGGCGACAAAAAAAAATTGGGAAGAACATAAACTACATAAAAAGAATCCCGTGTTTGGAGGGAGATTTCCATTTTCATTTTTCACTGTCTTTCGTTCTCCTTTATTTATATTGATTTTCATGAATAGACGCAATATCAGACCTTTTATTTCTTTATTTTTAAGACAAAGACGTAAGTGAGCAAAAGAGAGCCCCCCACTTTCGAAGTTCACAGTGTCACTTGTGACACAGGCGTGTTCATTTTTGGTTTACAGATTCAAGATTTCATTTGGGGCGCCAACTAAACCCTAGGCACCCCAAAAACACAGAGAAAGTGAGAAAGTGAGAGAGAGAGAGAGAGTTAAAATAAGAAAGAGAGGCAGGGGCACTTGGGCAGAGGGTGATGAGGGATAGCTTCTATTTATTATTATTTGATTTTGTTATGATTCACATTCAAGATTGAAGATTGAAGATTAAAGATTGAGGTTGGCCCTCAATTAGTTTGTGGGAGTGTCAGTCAGATCTGGAGTATCCGTCTCATCTCTTAAAGCTGCTGAAGGTTTATTCTTTGATTCAGATTCAGCCTGTCAGCCTTTTTGAATATGTTGTAACATTCAAAACAAAAGTCACTCCTTTCCTTTGTTTTTGATGGTTTGGTCGTTTGATTGTTTGATCAATCATCAAATGAAGCTTTCTAGTAAAGATTGGGATTTGGGGATGTGGGGTTGTGGGGTTTTTGCTTGCTTCTGAATGAAAAGTTGAAAACTTGAAATGCTTCCTCCTTTCTATTTCAAATTTAACCCCTTTACCTCAACTTTAGTTCAATTACCATTCGTAGTTTCAAATTTATATATGTATGCATACACATGAAAATGTCATCATCATCCGTGGCAGCAGCAGCAATGGGTATGGGAGTCTCTGATCCAAGCCAACTGCACCTGAAGAAGGAGCTTACCCAGATTCGAAAAGCAGCCCGTGTTCTACGGGATCCCGGAACCACTTCTTCTTGGCGGTCTCCTTTGGCCTCCTCCTCTAGATCTGTGGCGGCGGCGGCGGCATCAGCATTAGCAGCAGCACCGTCTACTACTGCTACTTCTTCCAATGGAAATGGAAAAAGAAATGACAGCAGCGACAAGAGGGTCTTCTTGCACAACTGGAAGAACTCCAAATCCTCAAGAAATGAGGATTACAACTACGATCATGATGATTATGGTGATGGTGGTGATGATGATGATGGCATTGATGCTTCTTCTTCAGTTGCAGCATTGAGTGTTGATGATAGCTTGAGTGATGCGCGTACTGGAGGAGGAGGCGACGGAGATTCAAGGAGCGACACTCAGACTTACAGCCGCTCCTCGTCCATGATGCTCCGCCGTAGATATGCACATCTTTTGCCACCTCTCAAAAATACTCAGAAAACAAGTAGGAAAACTGATTCCCACTCCAAAATTTTATCCAAATATCAGCAGAAAGAATTAATTCTTGGTAGAAACTTAGCCAGTTCCAGATATTTAGTAGATGGTCATCCTTCAATGGCTTTAAGGTCAGGGCCTGGGGATGATTTAGTGGACCAATCAGATGACACTGAAGACTACTCTAATTCAGAGGATATGAGGCGAATTTTGGGGGCTTCCCCATTGCTTTCTAAACTTAGGCACAATAAATGGCCTCACCCTCACTCCTCCACCAAGTTTAATAAGACAGATAATAGTGTTCGAAGAGAAGATTCCTCATATTCTTATAGCACCCCTGCATTGTCAACTAGTTCTTATAACAGGTATTTTGGTGGTGGTGATCGTAATCCAAGCACTGTTGGATCTTGGGATGGCACTACAACATCCATGAATGATGGAGATGAAGAGGTTGATGACCATTTGGAATTTCCTGCTCGCCCCGGATGTGGGATTCCTTGTTATTGGACTAAGAAGACCCAGAAACATAAAGGCATGTACGGAAGCTGCTGCTCCCCTTCGCTTTCTGATACTTTGAGGAGGAAAGGAAGTGCCATTTTTTGTGGAAGTCAAAATATTTATCCTAGAAGACGCCGATCACCGTCTGGTTCCAAAAAACAAAGAATTGCATCCAGAAGTGCACAGGGTGTCCTCCCCTTGCTTACTAATAGTGGTGATGGTAGGGGAGAATCATCGATAGGAACTGGGAGAAGTGATGATGAGCTTTCTACAAACTTTGGGGAACTTGATTTGGAAGCTTTGAGTCGATTAGATGGAAGGAGGTGGTCTTCAAGCTGCCGAAGTCAAGAAGGGCTAGAGATTGTAGCTCTAAATGGAGAAGGAGAAGAGGATGGCTCACCGGAAAATATAAGGAGCTTTAGCCAAAAGTACAAGCCAATGTTCTTTGCTGAGTTGGTTGGGCAAAATATTGTGGTACAATCACTTATAAGTGCTACTGCAAGGGGTCGGATTGCTCCTGTTTATCTTTTCCAGGGCCCCCGTGGAACTGGAAAAACATCAGCAGCCAGGATTTTTACTGCGTCCTTGAATTGCCTAACTCCTGATGAAATTAAGCCATGTGGCTACTGCAGGGAGTGTTCTGATTTTATGTCTGGTAGGAACAGGGATTTATTGGAAGTTGATGGAACCAGTAAGAAAGGAATTGACAAAGTTAGGTACTTATTGAAAACGCTATCGGCAGCACCCCCATCAGCATTCCCAAGGTACAAGGTTTTTGTGATTGATGAGTGTCACTTGTTACCTTCTCAGACGTGGCTGGCATTTCTCAAATATCTGGAAGAACTGCCACAGCGAGTTGTCTTCATATTTATAACAACTGATTTGGACAATGTTCCCCGTACCATACAGTCCCGTTGTCAGAAATACCTCTTTAACAAAATTAAAGACAGTGACATTGTGGCTAGATTGAGGAAAATATCTGCTAAAGAGAACCTAGATGTTGAATCAGATGCACTAGATTTGATTGCATTGAATGCAGATGGTTCACTTCGAGATGCTGAAACGATATTGGATCAGTTGAGTTTGCTGGGCAAAAGAATTTCAACAGCTCTTGTGAATGAACTTGTGAGTTTGCTCGAGCTTATAACTTTTGACATAGTCTATTTCAATTTAATTTACCATATGATTATGATTTAAGGAGCTTATAAAAAGAAAAAAAAAACTGAAAATATATGAATAGATATTCGTTAGCAATATCCAGATAGCTGTCCTCTTAGGGGGACTTCCGATTAAATTGGAACAATGCAGAGAAGATTTCTAGATTGCTGAATTTATTATTTTATAAATTTATCTAATTGCCTTAAAACTCGTTAATATGGTGCTTTTATCTTCTGTAGGTGGGAGTTGTTTCTGATGCAAAGTTGCTGGAACTTTTGGAGTTAGCAATGTCATCAGACACTGCTGAAACAGTGAAAAGGGCCAGAGAGTTGATGGACTCCGGGGTTGATCCCATGGTTTTGATGTCTCAGTTGGCCAGCCTAATCATGGACATCATTGCTGGAACCTACAATATCAATGATGTCAAGCAACATTCATTTTTTGGTGACCAGATTTGTGAGTGTCATCCCCTTCACTTTCAATTCCCACAATTTTGTTTATTACTATTGCAACATTGGTAGTTTGATGTGGATATAGTAATCACTGACTTGATTTTTTTTCAATGAAATTGGTATTGCTCAATTTGCTGATTTTTGTGATGATATAGATGATCATAATATTATAATTTTCTAAATTTATTTATTCTAAATATGACTGGCTGTCATTACTTCAGTGTCTGAAGCGGAATTGGAGAGATTAAAACATGCGTTGAAGATTCTTTCGGATGCTGAAAAACAGCTGAGGGTTTCAAGTGAGCGGTCAACATGGTTTACAGCGACTCTGTTACAGCTTGGTTCGGTTCCTTCTCCTGACCTTACTTACGCATGCAGCAGGAGGCACAGCTGTAAGACAACTGAGGATGATTCGTCTACTGCTTCAAGAGAAGAAGCCACCTACAAACAGAAGTTGGATAGTCAATATAAAAAAGCACTAAATGGAAATTCCAACCATCAGGGAGATTCGTTGTCAGGAAGAAATGGTTTCGATTTCAATGCCAAGCCCTCTGGCCAATTTGTGGACAGTGGTGCCTCAACTCCTTTGCATGATGATGTTATGGCGGTTAGATGTGCTAACTCTGAAAAGTTGGAGGTTGTTTGGGCACAGTGTATTGAGAGATGCCATTCAAAGACACTGAGGCAGCTACTTCATTCTCATGGAAAGCTAGTGTCTATATCTGAAGCTGAAGGTAAGCTCTTAAGCTTTTTATACACATGATTTATATTTGCTTATCATGTAAATGTCATGAACATAATTACATTGAACTTGTTTACAATAATTTGTTGTTTAGGCGTTCTGGTTGCTTATGTGGCATTTGAAGATGGAAATATCAAATCTAGAGCAGAAAGGTTCGTGAGCAGTATTACGAATTCAATGGAAATGGTTCTGAGACGCAATGTAGAGGTTAGAATTGTTCACTTGCCAGGTGGAGAGGCTTCTCTAAATGATCCACGTCCAGTTCCCTTACCGGCAACCATGGCAGAAATTGATAAGGAAAGAAAAAGAGTTGGATCAAATGCCACAGACGGTTATTCCAACTGCTCATTGTTTCTTGATGGGACCCGCAAGTCTACCTCTGATTCATCAGACGTGATTGCTGAAGGAAATGCCCAAACAAGTGATACAAGAGAGAGGACACAAGAGGTTCCCATGCAAAGAATAGAATCCATTATTCGTGACCAAAGGTTAGAGACTGCATGGCTACAGGTTGCAGAGAAAGGCACCCCTGGTTCATTGGGTCGTTTGAAACCTGAGAAGAATCAAGTCCTGCCCCAGGATGGCATTTATTATGAAGATCAGATGGAGTCATTGAATTCATTGAGGTTGTCCGCTCAGCAATGGGAAGATGGATTGAACCATGAAGTCAATATTTTGAAGGCCAATAATAGTGGAAAGGATGAGCAGAAGGAGCAGATGGCTAGAAAGGCTGATCGTTATCCTATGTCACCAAGTATACTCCATGATAGTAACTTTGTGGGAAATTCCAATAAAGATAACATGTGAGTATTTGCTTTTTATTACTGTGTATTTTGATTATACCTCAAAAGCTTATTTGCTCTTACTTGATAATGTCCTTGAATTGCATGATTCCAGGTAGTGGCTTTTCATATCTGCATTATAATGTATACGACTATATGCTGATTCTTAGTTTTTCTTTAGGGGTGATGAATCAGGATCGGGTAAAGGAGGTTGCAGTGGATTTTTTCGTTGTTATAAAACCAGAACTCGCAAAAGAGGAAAGGTAAGCTGTTATTACAATTTTACTTTTTATATTTATATCTTCATTTTTGAAAAGCTGTTTGAGCTCAAAGGAAACTCTACCTATTTATTTCTGTATGTAAACAGGTAAAAGGGAGTGGTGTTCAGCCACGCAAAGGTAGACGGTTCTCATTGTTTGGGGAATGCGGGAAGAAATCAAGGAAAACAGAGAGCAGACATACAAGATAAAAAGGGAAGTTTATCGTTTGGTTTGTAGGCTAAGGCTATATGCTGTTCATTTGGTTACCCTATTTAAATGTATTTGTTGTCGCCAGTTGAGCCATTCTTCGATTCGAGGATGTGAGTGACAAGTGAAACAGATAATGTAAAGTTTTACTGTTGAGCTGCATTCTTACATCTCCATCCAATTTTCATGTCATCAATAAAACTAGGCTATGGTAAAACCTTTGAATTGGTTTCATGTTGATGTTGGACCGTTACTTTATTGATTTTCTATCCTTTCTGAGCTCAGTTTGCTTCCTTCCTTATAAGGTGAATTTTGCTGCTATGGGGATTCAAGGACACATGTTACTTATCTTTCCATTGCGACTCCTATAATAACTTTTCAAATTGAAGGATCGTTCTTGCCTCATACTCATAGTCATAGGCATGGACATGAACATGAACATATGGTAAGGTAAGCAATCAATCACAAACTTAATCTGATATGCATCCAAAGTAACCACTCCCGTACAAAAGTGCAAACAATGAACCCTAAACAAATGAGGAAGAAAATTATCCCAACTCTTCAAGTTTTGTTCTCCAAAACCCCTCTTGATTGAAAAGAGACGCCTCTGTTTGAGCCTATTTTCGACTCCTCCTAACTTGGACAAGAAACAAGAGTTTCGATGAGCAACTAATAACCTTAACTTGCAAAGTAAACAAAAAACGCTTAGCACAAGAAACAAAAAGGTTTTCATTAGCTACGGAATGTGCTCTTTTCTCAACATAGTTCTGATACAAATATGGGGTATAAAGGATACTTCGCTTCCAATCGAAGAAAACATAACATTAATTTCCTCAATTTGTAATATTACCTTCCCTTGCCTGCTACAGATGACTTATTGATTTCATTTCTTTCCCTTTTTCAGTAAAATTCTTTCCCAGCTGTAGTTTAGGTACAATGAAAGAACAAAAAGCTACAACCACCAGAACAAAGTCAGAAGATGTAGATTATTCAGAGGACTTTCCAGAGCTCATACTTATTATTCTTTCTGCAAGTAATAAATCATCCGGGGTCGTGACCTGCATAACAATACCACATTGTAATTCAATGGACGATATTTTTTTGTACAGGGTTTGCCCAGAATGAAGTTCGAATACAATGAGAAGCGTCAGAGGCTGGAGTGCTTGAAAACGGGCTTTGAATCAAAGTTAAATATTCCACATCTCAAGAATCAAAGCTTGCATACCTTGATGTTGGTGTAATCTCCTTCAGTGATGTACACGGGATGTTTTAGGTGCTCAACAATAGATACATCATCAGTCACTTCAAGCCCTTCTCTGTGGAATTACAATTATTCAGAATATGATTTTTTTATATGTAAAAAATTGAGATATTTATAGTTAGCCCACATGAAAATTGAGAGATAGACAACATTATGCTTCAATTGATAAATTACTCTTGATGTAATAGTGTTGTTTGCTGTGGATACTTTAAACAAGTTCTAGACTGACAACTTGAAAATACACAAGTATCAGCTCTCAAGGGAACAGTAGCTGGCGATTAAAAATAGCAGTTGAAAAATGCTCCGGTTTATTCAGTTCCTCAACATTTATTGGCTTGAGCTCCTTAGTTATTTGCTTCTTGTACAGTGGTTATGCAATTTTGAAAATTGTTATATAATTACATTATGCATTGTTATATAATTACATTATGCATTGTTGTATAATTACATTATGCATTGTTATATAGTTACATTATGCAATATGAATCAGTTAGTACCTATTTACAAGCTCAAAACCCTTTCTGAGCAGCTCAGGTTTAATGACCTGTAGGAAATGAAAGGCTGTAAAATTATTACGTTCTCAAATGATCTCAATTGCAAGATAAAAATAATTTTTTAAACAGTAAACCTGGGGTGTCTGCATTTCCCAAAGTGTTCTCCTATCCAGAGTTCTGACTACAAAAGACTCCTTGTTTGCCTGCATATGGATGTCTCGGAAATCATGAAGTCAATTAAGTGAAAGAATTCAGTGATTGATAATGTTAGACAGACAGGTTGCAGAAACTATGACATATATTTAAATGGGATAAATAAAAGAAAAGAAAAAGAAAGCACGTGTATAAGATCCTCAAGTTTTGGTTCAAGCTAGTCCATTGACAAAAGTAGCTTCATTTAAGAAAATCAAGTTATGGAACCCTGGAGGATTGACAGGAGATCTAGTAGGTTTAATTGAAAAGCAACAAAAATCAGTATCAGGAGTACCATTAGTTTCAATTGAAATAAACCATTTCAAAGTCAAGTAATGGATCCACCGAAGACTACGGATTCATGAATCATAACATGTTGACAAAGATAGGAACATAAAACTATCACTATTGGAAAGAATGCTTTTGTAATTTTAAGAAGTGTCCAAGAATCCCGCATTAAAACTCCGAAGTTCAGCATCCCTGGGTTATGTCAGATGTCGTATGTGGAGTTACATTATTGAGTGAAACCAAATCTCACAATTTGTTTCTTTTAAGAATAAAAAACTTAATGTCTGAAGAAGTTTTGAATATAATTTCAATCAAATCCATCAGTATAAACAGAACTTCTAGCAACTACCCTCTGGGAATGAAAGAAAACCTTTGACACAACTAAACTATAGGGGAACATGAAAGGATACAAGAACATAAGAAACCCGACAAACTAAATATTCATCAACCTCCAAACAGTAACATAGTTTAAACTCGAAACAAAGTCAGAAGATTAGCACACACCTCTTTGATTGTAGCTTTTGCTGGAACACCAAGAACAGCAGCTCCATGTAACCAACCATCTTTAAGAACCTAAAGCATACAATTCTAACTCTAATCATTCTCTTGAATAGTTATTGAAAGAATTCAACTTCGTGTTAACCAAAACAAAATTATAAAATACACAAAGTTAAAGGATGCAAGTAGATCATACTGAAACATGCACACATGCAATGAAAGTATTACCATACGGGTAAATGCCTAGCCAACCATTTTTAAGGATACAAACAGATATGCATAAATCAAATGTCTTTTGGGTGCAAGGGAAGTGATTCTTGATCACACTAGGTTCGTATGTTGACAGCCTTGAAGACCATGCCAGAAGGCATAATCACAATTCTTGAGGTCCTTGGCCTGCAATTTTGTATGACCTTTTTGTAAAATAACATTAAAAGCTCCAAAAATCAACCCTCGCCACCTGAAGTAAAATATTCAATAAGAAAAGCTCAAAACACCACAAAATTTTCAGCATTTCTCAAGGAATGGAAACTCGCTTGACACTAATCATGAGTGAGCCCACTCATAGTTCCTCAGAAGACATCGTGTAGCAGGGATACATAAAACCATGGTGTTCTAGCAGCCTTTTCTGATGTTTAATAATGACATCAGAATGTGTGGTAGTCATGCAAAGTACGCACTATTAAGTACACACTGATGGCACAGCCAAGAGAGCTTCCAGATTGAAAAGCACTATCTATACTGTTTGGCATAAATAAATAGAAGTGCTTTGGGGAGTCACGTTAGCACTGGAGAGGTGCTTCCTCAGGAAGCACATCCAACTGAATATTTAAGAAATTGGATTTTAGCAAAAGTTTTCATGTGCTTCTTACATAAGGGTCACTCCAGAAAGCATTATTACTGACGAAAAGCACCATATATACATTGGTCTCATGCCCAAGATTTCTGTATCCTCCACTTTTCTTCTCTTCCCAATGAGATTTAACTTTACTGAAACAATTGTTTTCTTCTGTTTTTATACATACGCTCACACACGGTAAAAAAAAAATATATGAATTAATATTTTCACGCAGTTATGTATTTAGATAAACAGAATATCTCTATACCCTCCAACACCAAAAGCATGGCACACTATGACCATATTCAGAGGTGCTCTACAAATATATAATGTCAGAAGAAAATGGAATTCAATGCATAAGTATGCGGGCAAAAGAAGTTTCATCTCTCACCTTCTCCACATCTCCCGATGATACCAGAGGTCTAGCAGAATCATGGATGCAAACAAGCTCAGAGGTCAAATCAATTGCCTGTCCACAGAAGTTGTATTCAATGATAAGCAGATAAATTAAGCTCTCAACAATCATTAAACACGACTCTGGAAAAAAAAAAAAGCACAAAATCACCAGTTACCAATATCATTTCTTTCCCCAAATAATAAAATTAATAAGTTTCAATGACTTCTATCTGTTTACTGGTGTGCTTCTATGTGCATAGCATATACAGAAAAATGGAAGAATATGTTCATAACATCGACAAATCGAATCAATATACAACCAGCTTCAAAACAGCCATAAATTTCCCAAAACGTGCAGGAAGATAATGAATAGACATTGATACAACTGAAGAAGCGCTAAATAAGTATATTTCCATACAATCGTCACTGCATAAGAAGGAATAATACTTTCTGTATCCTTATTTAATATGTGGACTATCAGTAATCACTGACGGAAAAACAAGAAGTAAAGGAAATAATAAATACAGAACAGGTACAGTGGTACTCTGCCGTGCCAATGGCTTCAATTACAAGAAAGGACTTTTCAGTTCCTTACAGAAGAAGGATTTCAGATTTATCCACAAAAAGTGAAGTCACGCTTCCTATGTTAATTTTGCATTTCTCACGATGATCCTTAGGGATAAAAGTTAAAAAGCCTCCTGTAGTGCAGAATTTTGTTGGATTCGAGAGTAGAAGAAAATTTGCAACAAATTTCAATACATTGGACCAAAGTTTCATATCAAAGCATATTCCAGAAACAGAATTAGACAGTCTTATCAGATTCATATATTAGGTAAGCTAATGCAGACTTTGAGATAGAGCAGAGCAGAGACCTCAAACTAATGACCGGTAGATTCAATAATAGGGAAATTGAGAGACCTTTCCAAGTAAAACATAACAAAGAGACTCTTTTATGATTAAGAAGACTATCTTTTGTTAATAAGGGAAAAGAAATATCTCTGCATGCACCTGGAGTCCACTGTAAACAGAATCTTGTCTTTCCTTCCCAGGAAGTGCGAATTTAAGTTCCTTTTGGATCTTAGGTTTAGCGTCTGAGAACATGACCAACCAAATTAGTTTATAACTTCATATGTCTCCTATATCACTCCAATAGAGAAAACGTTTCCAAGAGGCAATGCATGTTATTGTTACAAGGAAGGCAAGAGAGCAGGGACTGAAACCTTCAAAAACAACCCTGTATGAGGGATCACAAACTACAATGATTTCCTTCACTTCAGTCATTTGGGAAAATGTGTAGAAGCTGCATGCAGTCACAAAATAACATTCAGAAGAGCACAACTTTTGACCCTAGAAAAAGATGACAGAAAGGCAAGCTATATTTCCCCCAGATATGAGCTAAAACCTACACAAGCAAGTACCACATGTTCCATAATCCACATAGCGCCATTTCAACTAGAAATATACAGACAAGCAGGTCAGATTTTCAATCACAAGGCTAATTGTGCCTTGAAAGTGGTGTCCAGTAATATACCGGCTCAAAGTTGGTTTTTTCTGCTAGGAGATTGTGGCATTTAAAGATGGCTGGTTCTTGCAAGGAAATAGTCTAAAACATCAAGACTCAATACTTGTAAAAATATAAAAAGGAATTACTTATTCTTCATTATAATTGACCCGCTAAGCATCACCCAATCAAAACAGTATCCATCGTCTCAAAGGATGTGATCAATATGCAGAATACAGAACTATAGAACATGGTTTACCAGTGATTGGCTAACTTAGTTTTTCTGAAGAGTTCTGTACAGAAAATTAGAAATATTCCCAGAGTGGGATTAAGTGAGAGTGTTAGTAACTTACCTATATAATGCAATTGGCTGGCTAAGAAGCGGAAGATATTGCTTTGGCATGCTGGCCTACTTGCACAAACATAACAAAAAGCACTTTTAGCATTATTTGGTAGGATCAGACTGAGCAAAAGCGAGCATTCTTGTCCAATGATATGATGATGATGAAATGTAAAATGGGTGACAGTGATATTCAAGAGGAGAGGAGAAGACATACACCCATCCTTTTACCCTTCCCTCCAGCCAAAAGAATCACTGATACGCTTTTTTCTTTCACTATCCTAGCCTCTGGTATCTGCATTATCAAAAACAAAATTCAATTTTGTTTTCGGAATTGTACATGATAATTGAACGAAAAAGGATGAGTTTTTATGATCATACATCTGCACTGGCGACTTTTGCAGAGCAACAAGTGAAGATTGAGCTTGCAACTCTAGCCGCCTTAGCCTTGTACCTGAAATTGAACTGATGGCCTGGCAGTAACAGCAGCACCAAATTCAGCGTGTAGTGTCAGAACTCGGAATATATATTAAAAAGAAAAGGAAAATGTTTTATTAATTCAATGAGATGAAAAAGAAAAGAGCCTGGACTTGCCTGCAAATCCTAGGCGGGATTTTGAATGTGAAAGTGGTGGAATTCGGAGGTTATCAGCTGAGAAGACGGCTGCCGAGGAAGAGACGGTGAGGAGCTCCACTCCCATTACACAAAGCCCCATTTCTGAAACTGAAGGAAATGGAGGCAGAGACAATATCCAAATTCCTCTGCAGGTACCTTTGTTGAAAATTCTATGCTTTTAAGTCTTATGCCAACTGCTCGCGACTCCGGAGTGTATATTCCCTGAACTTGGAGACAAGACACCACGATCCACAAATATAGTTGTTTACCCAAACAGAAAGTAGAAATTTATATGGTTGGTGAGTTGGTGATCACTTATGGGCCTTTGCTGAGGTCCAGTTATGGAGTGGATTGGACTTAAAGCCCGTCATAAGCCCACCCACATATCATATGAGAATGGATGGGAGAAAGAGGAACAGGAGATTCATTCAAAGTTACGAAGCTAACACAGAACACGAAAGAAGAGTAACAGGAATAGAGAGAGAGAAATGGGGAGTAAGAAGGCGTTGGGGACGACAGGGGAGTTCTTCAGAAGGAGGGACGAGTGGAGGAAGCACCCGATGCTGTCGAATCAGCTCCGCCACGCCACTCCCGGCCTCGGGATCGCTCTTGTGGCCTTTGGCGTCTACCTCGTTGGCGAGCAGGTCTACAACCGCATGAGTGCTCCTTCTACTTCTTTATCTCATACTCACTCTCACTCTCATTCCGCCTCTACAAGCTCCGCTACTCACTGAATCATCCCATTGAGCGGCTTCGTTTGGTAGGTCACTGAATCATTTCTAAATTCTAAGCAATTAAGGGTTGGAAATTCTAGCTGAAGATGAATAAACTTCAAATTTTTTATAATCTCTGAAAGAAAAAAAAAATTAAATCTTGCATTTTCCTATTGTTGGTGTGCTCATCAAATTGGTCATTGGCTAATGAAATTAGGTTATGTAATTGTGAGGTTCTGGTCCTGGTCCATTTGTTCTTACTCTTGAAATTAGGGTTAGCTCAGAGCTAAGACTTCAAGAACTGATACATAGAGCTTTATCAAATTCTGTATTTCCAACTTCATCGAAGACCATTTTTCACCTCTGCTCTCAATTGACAGTGATTAAACAATTAGTTCTTGTAATTAGCATTAAAGCAACCATTGGAAAATGAATCATGATATTAAGAGAAGCATGAATTCTCAGTGCAAGATAACTCTCCTTTTCTAAATGCTGGATATTTTCCCGATAAAGGAACCATAACAATTTGTTTTGTATCGGCATAATATCTACACCTTATCTATTGGTTCAAGGACAGACGTCCTACAAAGAAAAGGACTATTACAAGAAGCTGAAAATCCAATATGTTCATCTTCCATAGAGCATAAAAATATATACTTTCCCTACAAAGGGAACATCGAAACAAAACTCTGTATGTACATGTCAATCTTCTGGTCATAAACTTTCTTGGATGTGTAACAGAATCTAATGAAATCAGACCATGATTCTAGTCATTGATGCTAATCTTTAATGTATGATGTGCTAGCTGTAGTCTTAGATAGTCATATATGTCAATGTATGCCTATGGGAGTTTGAGTTGAAACATGGTGCACATTGGTAAACTGAAAATTGAGATAGCAATTGTGTGTAACAGCAGACGAGGTTATTTGTAAGGAAAGACTGATTTTATGCATTGCAGTTCATAAGTGTATCATATGCACACTCATACATCAAACAAACTACTTAAAGGTGGGTTAGGTGTAAAATTTTTAGGCTTTTTAGTTGAAATGCACCCAAAACTGCAACTTTAATCCCACTTTGCACCCAAAACACTCGTTTGTCTCACTTACCACCCAAAACTCACCCTTCATGCAAAACTTTGCACCAATTGCGTACATGTAATAATCCTTAATATCAAGGGCAATTTTGTCATCTCAAGCCACCATGTTATGAATGGGCCATTCAATACACATGGTATGGAAAATTGAGATGGACATGAACAAATTTGAAACCATTCATAACTTATCATAATTTGTCCATGCCTGTTCCAATTCAGCGTCATGTGTATTTATTGCCCGATTCATAGTCTCATGCCCTGAAATGACAAAATTGTGCTTGATAGTAACGATTATTGGATGGAATTAACGGAACTGGTTCTAATTTTTGTATGAAGGGTGGATTTTGGATGGTAAGTGAGACGAATGGAATTAAAAGTTGCAGTTTTGCCTACTTGGTGCTTTGTTTAGCTTCCTTCTCTGTTAATTTGATTAGGATTTTACCAAGTTAGCTTGTATATGTTCTGTGGTTGTGAATCTTGTGATGGTTATGGTTTCAAAGTTTAACTCTTCATTATATCAAAAATTAATCTTTATGACATGTTATACTTCTTTAAAAGTAGATACTTGCAAAAATATTTTTGAAAATATGTATGGTCCTTGCATATATGTTCTTTATCATTGATAGTTAGCTGATCTTGCAGAGAGGTGTGTGCGCGCAGCATGAGGAACAAACTTTGAGTTTCGTATATTTCTGTCCCCCTTTCTGGTTGAAATTTCAATAAAATGTTATCAGTAACAAAGATCTTCAAGTGAAGGCTGTGAATTCTATACTGCAGAGTTTTAATACGTTGTTGCTACTCTCTGGAAGGCTTTATTTGAAGATTGCATCAGTTAGTGTATGCATGTGTTTCGTTCTTAACTGCGTCTTTTCCTTTTGATCTACATTTACTTTGGTGTTGTTTGGACTTAAAAAATATAGAACTATGATGATGAACTCCATTTCAGCCATTAATGTTGGACATAGGATGAGTCCAAATCCCTAGAAGATTATATTACCACAAATTTATCTCACTTGAATTTGTTTGGAGCTTTGGACTCATCCTGTTAGGTATAAATAGGTGTGAGTCGACAGAATAATGCTGCACTGGTTTTGGGCTCCCTAGCCATAGTGGGATTGATTCTCTTTACAGTGGAGCGGGCTTGTTTGAAATGCTTTCTATAGAAAGCACTTAGCTTAGGAAGGAGAACAAAGGCTGCTAAAGCTAAAGTAAAGGGAATCTAATGAGAAAAAGGCTTGAAGGAACTCAGTTCTGATACGAGAGAGATTATATAAATTAAAGAAATAAATATAAATAAGAAAGTAAAGGCAAAAAAAAGGCCTAAAGGAACTTGAATAAAAAAAATAATAATAAAGTTCACAGCATCTCTAGATCGTAATTGTTAAATCTAAGTTAAAGTTAAAATAGTTGAAAAATTATTTTTCAAAAAATATTTTTTGTAGTGTTTTCAATTTTGGGAAATCAATTGCAATTTTTTATTCTTCTCATATTTGTTAAATTTAGGAATCCAGAAATTCAGAATATCAAAATTCTAAAGTAGGGAGTAAGATTATAATTCGGCTGAAATCTTCTAGTTTTTAAAATTTTCCAAATTAAGTGAAGAATGTGTTGCTAAGATTATAATTCGGCTGGAATCTTATAGTTTTTAAAATTTCCCAAATTAAGTAAAAAAAAATGTTGTTAAGATTATAATTCGGCAGGAATCTTATGGTTTTTAAAATTTTCCAAATTAAGTAAAAAAATGTGTTGTATGGGTCTTGTTGGAGATGATGATGGTCATTGTTGCCCTCTATTGCTTTTTCTTTTTTGGTGACATTTTATTGGTTGCGTTGTGCCGTGAATCATAATTTATTATGCTACTTGGTAAACCAAAAGCGCATGCAGCATGGTCTGTCTTCGTCAACCTATCACCGTTTCATATCCAAGATGTTACATCATGTCATCCTCATTCACTCCGTCCCTCCTCCACTACCCACATTGTCAACAGTAATACATCATCTAAGGGATAGGTGCATTCGGTTGAAGTTCTTGAAAAAAAAATTCCTACTCTTTGAAGAACAAAAAAAAACTTATAATACACGCACTTAGGAAGTTTTATTTACTGACGTCGACGATTATATAAGCTGCAACATTCAAATAGTAATTTTAAAAACGCATGTTGATTTTCACTCGACAATCTTATTTCATTGTTATCCCAAATTATAGAAGACATGATTAATTCTTTATAATTTTTATTACGATATCTACATCTACACTAATAAAATTATTATATAAAAAAAGACTCCAAATGAAATTTAGTATATGGCATCGTTAATACTAGTGTTAATTTATTTTTTATTTTTTAAAAACTGAAATTAAAAATAAGTAACACTAGTTTTAATTTTTTTTTTAAACAAAAATAATAAACTTTGTTCCACTACCCTTTTTTTACCCCTCTTTTCATTACCATTATTATTATTTTTAATTTATAAATTTAATATTTATTTTACTATTGAATAATTTAAAGAGCATCTTAACTTCTATTATTATAATAATAGAGATCATAAAATGCCAATATACTGATAGTATCTTGGTCAAAAAGTCTAAGAATCTAAAGTCCAGGGAAAACAGCAAAAGATCCCTACAGAAATAAAAAGGAAAGAATATATGAAATTAATATAAAAAAGTCACTGATGATATTATCATTCATGATAAAACAAACAATGTTACAAAGGGCATTGACAAAAAAGGGGAACGGCCTTCACCTCGCTACTTCCCAGCTTTAACAATATACAAATCATTCGGCCAAATCCCACTCTCCCTATCTCTCTCAGAGACTCTTTCGCATTGCGTGAGTGCAAGAGGAGAGAGTGTCAATGGCGAACAACGGCGTGTCCTTGGGATCGGTGGACGAGTTCCTGAAGCGCTGTCAGCAGTCGGGTGATGCCGCATACGGTGCCTTGAGATCGGTGCTGGAGCGTCTCGAGGATCCCAAGACCCGAACTCAAGCTCGGATCTTCTTAACGGACGTCCAAAACCGGTTCCCCTCCAAGGAGGCCTGCGATCAATGCTTTTGCACCTACCATTTTCAGATTGAAGACATCTTCTTCGATCAGTATGAAGGTCACACACACTTTCTCTCTTTATTCCTTTTTTTTTTCCCCTCTTCCGTGCGGATACGTGTTTGGTTATTGAGAATATGGAGGAAATGAAATATTCAATCCAGTTAGTCAATGATCACAATGATCACAGATTCACAATGACTTCTATTACCTCATTTGGTTTTGGCTGTCTTTTTCATTGTATTGGTCTGTCTGTCTGAATCTGTGGGCTTTTTAGTAATGGCAAAAATCTTAGCCTTGGGAGTCTTTTTGCTTTTACTCGTAACCAATTATATGCGTTGGTTCATATCTGGACAAACTAGGAAAACAAGTCACTTCTCCTCCACTGTAGGACTAAATTTCACTCAGTGGTCAATTGACTTCAAATTTATTTTCTTCTAACTATAGAATACTCGAACTTTTTACAATATCATATGCAAGTATGATCAACGATTTTTATTTTCTTATGGCCTATGATGACTTCTATGATGAACAGGACAGTTCTGAAATAGTTCTATCATATGGTCATGTTGTTTTCTCTTTCTTCTAAGTACTTGTTGTTGGTGCTGAATATAATTATCTGAAATCCTGGTTGGATATAGACTTCTGGAAATTATACCATCATCAATTGCTTATCATACTTGTTCAATTACCCGGGATTCTGACCCTGTTATGGGGATACTGCAGGTTATCAGGGTAGGAAGAAATTGACAATGATGGTTATCCCTAGTATCTTCGTTCCAGAAGACTGGTCCTTTACTTTTTTTGAAGGACTCAATAGACATTCGGATTCTATCTTTAAGGACAAGACAGTTGCTGAACTTGGTTGTGGAAATGGTTGGATATCCATTGCCATTGCTGAGAAGTGGTTGCCATCTAAGGTAGTTTTTCTGTTTGTTGTCTGACTTTGCCATACGTGGTACTGGTTTATATTCTGTTCATATTTCAACCTTTTCGGCTTCTCTAACTGATGAAGAAACCATCTTTTGCAGGTGTATGGCCTTGATATCAATCCTAGAGCAGTAAAGATGTCATGGATAAACCTCTACTTAAATGCTTTGGATGAAAAAGGTCAACCCATCTATGATGCAGAGAAGAAAACTTTGCTGGACAGGGTAGAGTTTCATGAATCGGATCTGCTATCTTATTGTAGGGATAAAGACATTCAACTAGAACGAATTGTTGGGTGCATACCTCAGGTATTGTCAGCAATCATAATTTAAATGGCATGACTCAGGATATTATATTTTGATAAAGTTTGTCAAAATGGTCTTTTTGAACCTCCCTGTCATGTCAATCATTATGTTGCCCCTTCATTCTTTTTCTTTGTTTTTGTTCTTGCAGATTCTTAACCCAAATCCAGATGCTATGTCTAAAATGATCACAGAGAATGCAAGTGAGGAATTTCTACACTCATTAAGCAATTATTGTGCCCTTCAGGTCAGGACAGGTCCTTGATAATGTACTCTGCGTTGTATCTTAAGAGGCATCCACTGTTAAATAGATATTATCATAATTACTTGCTTTAGTTACACATGGAAATTCTTTGCTAATCATACGAATGAACTATGGTTTTCTGACACCGGTCAATTGTGTCAATTGATCAGCTAGTTCTTCCAGATTCCAGTGATTGTTGGAGACCATAATGTAGTGTCGCTTATGTAAAATTTTTCTCTTTTTTGTAGGGTTTTCTTGAGGATCAGTTTGGCTTAGGTCTTATTGCTAGGGCAGTGGAGGAAGGAATAGCTGTCATTAAGCCTATGGGGATAATGATCTTCAACATAGGGGGTCGTCCTGGACAAGCTGTTTGTAAGCACTTGTTTGAACGCCGTGGTTTCAACGTTAACAAGCTTTGGCAGACTAAAATTCTCCAGGCAAGTCTACCCCTAATTGTGCAAAAAGAAAATTCTTCTTTGAACTTGGACTTTTTTTGAAATGCATTGTTACAGGCTGCAGACACAGATATATCAGCCTTAGTTGAAATTGAAAAGAACAGTCCACACCGTTTTGAGTTCTTCATGGGGCTTTCTGGAGATCAGCCTATTTGTGCTCGAACAGCATGGGCTTACGGCAATGCCGGGGGCCGAATCTCTCATGCTTTATCAGTTTACAGCTGTCAACTTCGCCAACCAAATCAGGTCTGCACTTCTTTTATCCTTAGAAGTTGATGTTCCTTGGCCTTAAAGATAAGGAAATTAAAAGACACTGAATTAAATAAACTGACAGGTCAAGACAATTTTTGAGTTTCTTAACAATGGCTTCCACGAGATCAGCAGTTCTTTAGATTTATCATTTGAAGATGATGCTGTGGCTGATGAGAAGATTCCCTTCCTAGCGTATCTTTCCAGTGTTCTGAAAGGGAGTTCTTTTGGCTCATATGAGCCACCGGCTGGAAGCAAACTCTTTCGTAATCTCATTGCTGGGTTTATGAAAACATATCACCGCATTCCGCTCAAAACTGATGTAAGAAGACATTAACAACTCTACTAATCTTTTCATGCTTGTGCATCAAGATGATATATCCCTTTGTACTGTGTCCTTCGTAATTTAATTGGTTTTATTTAAGTAAGTCTATAATGCATGAGGACTTGAAAATGTTTGGTGAAGATTTCTAGATGCATAGGATTGGTGTCCTTACATCCAAGTTGATCATGATGGTTTCTTATTGTTGTGGATATACTGGTCATGAGTTTGCAGTGGTTCCAGAAAATCTGAACAAGAGCTAGCAAACTTTCATGTGGCTCTTTGTTCGGTGGTAAAATATCCAACATCTAATAAACCGAAGCATCAGAAGCTTGATCATAATGGGCAGATAGTTTTGATAATTTAAATGCCCTTGAATTCTTTTTTTTACCCCCTCAATTATTTAATTAGAATACTGTATGACACATAGACAGTAGGAGTGAAGCAAACTTTTACAATTGTATAGTGGTACTGTCCCTTGCTTACGAAGTGCAGCCTAGAGGGACAACATACTTAAACTTTTGTAAAGTCCAAGCTTTGGAAACATAAAAGATAAACTCCTAGCAAAAATCAAATGAACCTAGAGATTTTCCATTCTAAGTGCAAATTCCTGCAGAACTTCATGTCCAATGCCTTTTCCTGTTACGTACTATAAGCTACATTTTTTACTTGTCTCCTCTCATTTCTTGCACAAGAATGTGGTTGTCTTTCCTTCGAGGGCTGTGGCGATAGAAAATTCTCTTCGACTGTTTTCACCTCGTCTTGCAATTGTTGATGAACATCTGACCCGACACCTTCCAAGGAAATGGTTAACATCGTTAGCAATTGAGGTATGGAATTTTGAATGCTGCGGTACTTTCATTTTAATATTTCATTTATTACTTTTGTGGGTGAGTGTATTATTAACCCTGAAAGTCGGACCTTGTAACCTTACATAGCTTTTGGCGAACTCAGAAGTATTTATTAGAAACTCGTAGCCTATGTAATATAAAAATGTTTACAGTTTAGCGGAATAATTAAAAGATTCTGAGATCAACCATGAGATCTTGTAGATCTGACTCTGGTATTCCGGGATTTCAAGAACATTTAAAGTGCTTTTAGTCTCAAAATTATTGACTTTAGAAGAGGATATAGAAATAAGGAAGAAGAGCGGCCTAAATTTATATTTTCTACAAAAATGTTTAATGGTCCTGATTAAGGGATATGTGTTCCAAAGTTCCACTTTGGGTATGGGGGCACTCTTCATAATCATAACTACATTTATTTCTCAATTTAGTGTGCAGGAACTGATAATCCTTCAGAGGATGTACTTACGGTTATTGAAGCACCTCGCCAGTCTGATTTAATGATAGAGCTGATAAGGAAGTTGAAGCCACAGGTGGTGGTTTCTGGGATTGCTGATTATGAGGCTGTTACTAGTTCTGCCTTTGTGCACCTTTTGGATGTTACAAGAGAAATTGGATCTCGTTTGTTCTTGGACATATCTGATCACTTTGAGCTATCCAGCCTTCCAGGTTCCAATGGGGTCCTCAAATATATTGGGGGAACTACTTTGCCATCACATGCAGCAATTATATGCGGGCTGGTAAAAAATAAGGTAATGCTCTTTTCATTGAATTCATAAACTCCCAACTTAACCTTTCTCCTTCAGGATGCTTTCTGTTTATCTATTTGAATCCAAAGCTATACCATTGAAGTTTCATCTCATTAATTTTCCTGTAGCTTTTTGTTATCCAAAATCTTCTCATGAATAGTAGCCAAACAATTTTTCCAGGTTTATTCAGATCTAGAAGTAGCTTTTGTAATTTCAGAAGAGGAGTCCATCTTCAAGGCCTTGTCGAAGACTGTTGAACTACTAGAAGGGAATACTGCACCAATTAGTCAATGTTATTACGGATGTCTTTTTCATGAACTTTTAGCTTTTCAGCTTGCTGACAGGCATCCACCTGCACAGGTTTGTCAATCATTTTTATGAGTTTTTCTTTCATTGAAGATACTAATGAAGTCCTTAAATGCCATGTATTTGTTGTCTTTTTTTTATAACTTTCTCAAAGGGTTTGTAAGATATTATTCTTCTTGGATGGTGGATGCATTTTTTATCATCTGTTGGCTGTTTTATGTTTGTCCATCTTCTGTTTTCTGTTGAAGATAGTCTGTCTTCTTTTCGCGATATTAGGAAGGGAGTAAAGGAATGTGTAATGTGGTTTTGCATGGTGTTGGTTTTCAATCCAAATTGTTTAGCATGGTAAATCGGTTTTCAATCTAAATTGTTCAACATGGTAAATCTCCCTCCAAAGTGTAAACGTGTCCTGCATTATTTTATTTGTAACAAAACGATCTGAAGAACGTTATGTGTACCTTGTGTCGTAATTTGGGGAAAGATGACTGTAAGGTGGCTAATTAATGGTTAGCCAGACAACTCCAGAAGAGATATAATTTACATAAGAGGACGTATGTTTTCTCTGTATCCATCTCTAGTGGTTTAGAGAATCTTTCGTAGTTTAGATCATCATTATGTCAAATATACTATCTACCACATTAATAGTTGCATTGTGGTTTGGTCCTTGTTCGTTGCTTTGAATTCTTTTTTTAATCTTCCGGAAACCTAATTTTGTTTTTATTCATGGAAGCAAGTTTTTTAATCCATTTCATCTATGCTCTTCAGAGAGAATCTGCATTGTCTAAATCAGCAGAGATGATTGGGTTTGCTAGTTCAGCAATTTCTGTCCTCAATAATGCTGAGTTGTCAATTAGTGAGGAAGAGAACTCTTCCTTGATTCACATGGATGTCGATCAAAGCTTCTTGCGTGTACCATCACCTGTCAAGGCTGCTATTTTTGAAAGTTTTGCTAGACAGAATATAGCTGAGTCAGAAATAGATGTCACCACTAGCATTAAGCAATTCATCAAAAGTACTTATGGTTACCAAGTTGATAGCAGCGCTGAATTTATATATGCTGACAGCTCGCTAGCTCTATTTAACAAGCTAGTTCTTTGCTGCATTCAAGAAGGGGGTACATTATGCTTTCCTGCTGGTTCGAATGGGAACTATGTTTCTGCTGCTAAATTTTTGAAAGCAAACATTGTGAGTATGCCTACTAATCCAGCGGATGGCTTTAAATTGACGGACAAGGTTCTTTTTGGAGCACTAGAGAACGTGAGTAAGCCATGGGTATTCATTTCTGGACCAACAATTAGCCCAACTGGTTTGATATACAGCAACATGGAGATTGAAAGTTTGCTGTCTGCGTGTGCTAAAGTTGGGGCTAGAGTTGTGATTGATACTTCATTCTCAGGATTGGAATTTGACTCTGACGGTTGGGGTGGCTGGAATCTGGTGGATGGTTTGTCAAAGCTGAATTCTAGCAAACCATCTTTTTGTGTTTCTCTGCTCGGGGGATTGTCTTTGAAGATGTTGAGTGGGGCGCTCCAATTTGGGTTTCTTGTTCTAAACGAGCCTGTTTTGTTGGAGACATTCTATAGCTTTCCAGGCATAAGCAAACCTCATAACACTGTTAAATATGCTATTAAGAAGCTATTGAGTTTGAGAGAGCAGAAACCAGGAGATCTGTGGGATGCTATTGCAGAACATGTAAAAAGTTTGAAGAGTCGATCCAAGCGCTTGAAAAAGGTGAGCTCCCACATTCATCTCACTTAGTAATGTTTTTCCTTGCATTTTCTTGCTTACTTAAACTGACATTATCATCCTACTTGTCGTCTAATAGACGCTGGAGAAGTGTGGATGGGAGGTTCTTGAACCTCATGGTGGTGTTTCCATGGTGGCCAAGCCCTCGTCTTATTTGAACAAGAGTGTTAAATTCAACAATTCATCTGAGGTTAAGCTGGATGACTCAAATATTAGAGCAGTGATACACAAGGCTACTGGCTTGTGCATCAATAGTGGCTCCTGGACTGGAATTCCTGGCTACTGTCGGTTCACCATTGCTCTCGAAGAAAGTGAGTTTGCTCGTGCATTGGATTGCATTGTTAAATTCAAGGACAGCATCAAGAACTGAATTCTCTTCCGAATAATGTCTCCTACATTCTGATTCATTTGCCTTCTGTTTATTGCTTGAGCTGTTCTGTTCTGGAACAAACAATCAGTTTCAGTTTGCAGTTTTCAGTTTTCAGTTTCACAAGCAGCAAAGTATGGCCTCTATAATTTTCGGTTCTTTTTATTTTTTTAAATTTTTTGGTGTCAACTGCCTTTTGCCACACAATTTAGCATGTACCAAAGCTCTTATTCCAGTGAGCTGCTCAGGAATTCCCAATTTTCTTGAATACCATAATTTGTGTACATGTTTTTTCTTAAGTATTTGTTTTTCTTTTCCATAAACCACTGATTTTAATTTGTGTACTTCTTCTAATACCATTGCTAACAATTTCAGTTATTCACTCTGTTCAAAATGCCACGTGTAATATGAGGAGAGTTTTTTCTTTTACTCCTAATTTATTTTAGCTCGAATGATTTATAGAAGCCAAATAGTCCCTGAAATGGATTTCGACATCCCTCTAATTCAAATGGGCCAAGCGGCCCAATCTGACCCCGGTGGATTGGTTCACTGGGAAGATTACCGGGATGGAAATCAAATCTAGAAAAATCCGTAGTCTCAATCATTGTCTCTGTTTCAAGACTTTGCTAGATTGTTCTCTCACTTTCCAGGACAAAAAATGCAAAAAAATCAAAAATGGAACAATCTGGATATGTCCCACGAGATCCTTCCAATCCTCCTACATGGTATATATAAGTCGACTGCTACCCTACTCACCCGTCATGAGAATTACCACCGTTCAAATCAACAGTCTTGTTATTTGCGCTCTGATCTGATCAATTGATCATCATTTGTTACTCAGTTGAGCAAACTAGTAGCTACTAGTGTCGTAGTGTGAGATTAATTAATCAACATCATCGATCACCGAGTCAACATGTCCATGATGAGGATGCTGATGGTTTTGTTAGGCCTCATGGTGATGGCCGCCACCGAAACGAATGCCTTAATTCCATGGGACACGAGCATGAACATGATGCTCCCATCTCTCGACGATCCCTTCAGAATTTTGGAGCAAACCCCCTTCGCCCTCCCGATCCCAAAACCTGGCCAGCTCCTTCAGGAAACGACGCCGCTCGCTCTGCTGGCACGTGCTGACTGGAAAGAGACGGCGACGGAGCACGTGATTGCGCTTGACATTCCGGGGCTGAAGAAGGATGACGTGAAAATCGAGGTGGAGGAGAACAGGGTACTGAGGATCAGCGGAGAGAGGAAGGGTGAGGAGGAGGCGGAGGGTGACAGGTGGCACCGAGCGGAGAGAACAAATGGCAAGTTCTGGAGGCGGTTCAGGATGCCTAGGAATGCTGATGTGGATCACATCAAGGCTCATCTGGAGAATGGCGTGCTGACCATTAGGGTGCCCAAGCTTGCCGCCGAACAGAGGAAGCAGCCTAAAATAATCGAAATTGCTAACGGTGACCGCGCTTCCGATGATGCGGCGGATGTCAAGGCAACCAAGGTCGCATGACTACCTACTACCACTACTTACAATCCACCAAACTCCCAAGGGAATCAATCATATGCAAATTAATATTGGCTTGAGGCCGAGTCGATATATATATTTATGTAATGAAGCTAGTTATTATTATATGCAGTGTGATTTAATCTGCTAAATTACAAATTTATTAGGATTTATTATCTTTCTAATTTTGTTAAATAAATTTTTTAATGTTTATATATTAAATAAAATAAGATATTATCTTTAAATAGAATTGGTAAATAATAAATTCTGTCTCTATTTTTTATATAATATGAGTGAATTATTGAGAAATTTTATAAAAAATTAAAATTAATATTTGTTTTTTGAGATTTTTATTATGTATATAATAAATATTATATATGTATTATATATATTGTTTATAGTTAGAATTGAATTTTTTTATAAAATAAAAAATAAAGTTTTTTTGTTTATGGTTTACTAATAGGGTATAGAATATTTTTTTGGGAGGATGGGATGAGATGGTGGTAGTAAATTGTACGGTATAAACTTTATCCTGCACAATTTATGAGCTTTAGCCAATTCCAGAGAGAAGACAAAAGTATACGCTAATCAATGCACTGCATTTGTATCAAATATTAACTTAAAGGCAAGTATACGCCCTCAGTTTCCCCTCTCATTCTCCTTTTTTTAATGCAGTCATGATCTTGACAACTGTTTGGTATCTTTTGCAGGCAACTGACGAACATCTGCGTCAATTCTTCAGTGATGTTGGGGGAGTCGTTGCTATTGGAATACTGCATGACAAGTTCACGGGAAAGTCAAGGGTCTCTCCCCTCTCTCTCTCTCTCTCTCTCTCTCTCTCTCGTACTGGGTATTTTTTCATAATATTGCCTAGCACTTGTGCTATAAATGTCATGCATCTAACAATAGTCTTAAGATACATAAATACTTAGAAGTTATGCTCATCTTAGGATAGTAGCTTGGAAACATCTTTATGCCCTTCAATGGTGGGCCTGAAAATTTGAGTCCATTACAAGTGATTTCTATTTGTGCAAGCAATATATATCTGGTGGATCAACACATGAAAACGGTTAAAATAAAGTGAGGACCAATTAAAAGCAGCTGGGTGAGACTCACAACTATTAAATTCACTACTGCAGGAGTAGTGGTATAGAAATCAAACTCAAGTGGCCTGATTCCTCTATTTAGGAATCAAACTCGCCTAAACTACTGTGGTAGGGTTTTAGTTTACTGCTTTCAAGGGCATGGGACCATTTTCCTTTTTAGCTGCATTGCAAGATCACCTAATATTTCAGTATCTCTGAAAGGGTGGTTTAGTTGCTGACAATAATTGACCTTCGTCAACTGATTAGGATTCTGTCTTTTACTATCGTAGGTTCGGATTGCTGAATGTATTTATTTTAATGATTTTGCTGGGTGTCGGTGTTTTAATGATTTGGTGATGAGGAGAGTTGGTGTTCACATCTGACATAAAGGATATGAGGATTATGCTTCCATACATTTTTTTAAAGATAAAAATGACATTTTTATACATATTTATCGTGGCAACAGACTTTAAGTTTTTTTTTTTCATCAACAACTTGATTGTATTATCCTTTTGTTTATTTATCCGTTTGTAGAAGCTTATGATTCTATATATTCCTTGAACTTGTGAAGGGACTGGCATATGTGGATTTCTCAGATGATGCACACCTCGCTTCAGCTGTAGCAAAAAATAAGCAGATGCTCCTTGGGAAGAAGCTGAGCATTGCGCGATCAAATCCAAAGCATGGGAAAAAAGAAAATGGTAGGCCAAATGGCTTTTTTTTTCTTTTTTTTTTAAAAAAAAATTCTACATAACTGCATGTGCACACTGCACATGCAGAATCTTAATCAAATTAATGCGTTTTCAAAAGTTACATCCGGAGTTTGACACTTAAAGTTTCTTAGCAGAACCCAATGATTTTAGAAGCAAATCTCGAAACTAGTTAAGCTGAATTGAGTTGTTCATAAAGTTCTGTGCAATTATACAGTTCTTATTATTTTATTCTATGGGGGTATACAGTTCTTTTGAAGGCGATCCATATCTTATAACCAATATGAATTTATCTAATTGCAGATGGAGCTACAACTGGTTCATATAAGAAATGTTAATGAGTTTAATTAAGATCTGTTGCCGAATCTATTGCATGTTGTAAATATATTTTTAGAATGGAGTGATTATCACCCATTTTCGTAACTAAGCGTCAACCATTGAATGTAGTGGAGTTAGTTATGCTCTCCTGGTTCACCCTAGAGAAGCTGTCTGAATATCGTAACCGTGTACGCAAGTGACACAAGGGCTTCTCATTTGGGGGAAACATCATGTTCTGTTCAGTAATTCGATTGCTGAATGATTTGAATGGCGTTTGGGTTTATGTTTTCTGGATAATTTTTCTATGAAGTGCACATTTGGTGTACCCGATTAGATAGTTCATAATTTCGTACTGATAATATCCTCAATTCCTAGAGAAGGGATTCTCAGTTCTCCAATATGGTAGCAGTGGAATGATCAGTTAAGCTATTTGCACCTTTTGGAATGGATTAAATACTTTGTTTAGGAGTTTTAGTCTATAATCAGTGCTTGCTGGCTTTTGAGTGGCTTTTGATTTTCTTTTTTGTAGAGAGGTGCTTTAAAGGCCTTTCATTTTCCAAATTCATGATCTGATTAGAGATATTTTGGTTTATTTTCTGCTTGTCATGATGCTTGGTTGTTGTGTTGAATACTTTTTCACCTATTAAGTTGAACTGGTGCAGCCAAGGGATCCATGTCTGGAGAATCGGCTGAGACCTCCAAAGGATCTGTGGCACGTCAACCACAGCAGTCTACTAGGAATCCGGGAAGCGACAATGTGCAGCTGAGGGGTAAGAACACATTTGCAATACCCAGGAATATCCTTGCACTTGGTCAGACTGCAAATAAACCAAGAACCCAAGAGCAGGACGATGAAAAACCGAAGTCCAATGATGAGTTCAGAAATATGTTGTTCAAAGGTTAAAGACTTGTTACTGGGTTCAGTAATTCTACAGCAAAGTACTGGAAACTTTCTTTTTTTCCAACGGATGTTGGACACAAAGATGGCGTAGGAAACACATATCTTAGAAATATCGAGCCAGCCTTGGGCATGTGCTATGATATGTTTGATCAGTTGGAAATATATTGAGGTGGAGAGCCTTGTTTTGGTCGTTTTAGGAGACCTGACTGAAATGGATGTGTTACGGGTTACAGTATGTTGATGAGGTCTAATATTTTTCCCTCCCTAGTTCTTGATGAGATGGTTGCTAGTAATTTGCAGGTCTCTTTCTTTATATGTTGGCATATATAAAAATATTCATATGTGCGGTTTTGTAAACTGAAGAGGGAGATGTTAGAAACAGTGCTTGCTAGGGGACTTAATCCCATGTATGATAAGTCTTTAAATTTGGCTGGCTTCTACTTCCAAATATTCGATAAGCAAGACTGTTTATATACATCTGTAACTATTTCTGGAAGAATCATATAGATACGGAGCTTGCTTTCCACCATGACAGTTGATAATTACCTTGTATTCTGTCTCCATGGGGTACGTACTTATGCTTATAGGCAGTGTCGCTTGAATATAACACGGTATTTCTATTTGCTTCTTTTGTTATATCACATTATTACCAATCGTATATTAGAAGGTGGCGGTGGTGATGGGGTTAGGAAGGAATTGAAGTGTAGAAGGAAATTTGGTATTCTTCTTTTGTGAGTTTGTGAAGCTTGCTTTGAATCATATATTTTTTACACGACGATAGGGAGAGTTACCGGGAAAAACTTTAATATGTGTGTGGGAGTTCCCTTGGCTTTTGAGTCTTAGTGGGAATATTTCCGCTGCTCTTTTCCTTTCACATGTCAAATACGACATTTGACTTTTTTAATCAAGAGAAACCAACATGAGATTTCAAACTAACTGCAAGCTTACCATCTACAAGTCGAGATGGTGATTCTATTAGAAAGCTCGATCAGCAAGATGCATGGTTGCGTAGAAGTGTGCTATAGAATTAATATTTTCTAATATTTGAGATACCACAAGCACATTTTTTAAGTGATATATATATAGGTATATATCTTGTAAATGAGAGATTTTATTTTTAATTCATATACATTGCGTGAGTAGGAAATGAGATATTGTAATTTATGGATGTATGGAGAATGATCACGTTTTGGAACAAGAAAAATATCATAAAATAGAATGATCACGTGCCCTAATTAAAGAAAAGAGAATTCTAGTTGTGAGCTAAAAGCTAAAGCTAAAGGGAACCAAGATCATCCGCGTTCATGGATGCAAAAATTGGTATTGGTGAAATTTTGCTTAAATTGGCCGGCGACACATAAAGAGGGAAGGGGAGAATTGAGTGAAATTTCGATATTTTGTCTTATTTTAAGTCCATAGATTTCATTATTTGATTAAAACGATCGAGATATGACCAAAGTTCATGAAAATCGGACGTAAAACATGTAAATTCCAGTCGGGTCATGTCGTTGGGTCAAAAAATCCGGATGGCAGATCCGCGGGAGGAAGGAGAAGATTGTTAAGAGTGTTAATTGGTATACTTTATATCTTATACCGTTATTATATTTTCAATTATTTTGAGCCAATTAAGTTGGTTGGGCACTTTGCCCCCTTCCCTTTAAAAGTTGCGGGGTCCTGGTTTGAATCTAGGATGCCCCCTTTGTTTAGTTTTTTTTTTATTATTATTTTTAATTCATTTTTTCCGAAGTTTTTTTTTTCAATTTTAAATATATGAATTCTTTCGAATTTTTAAATAAAAATTGACTCTATTTTTCTAATTTTTTTTTTCCAATTTTAAATATATTTACTCATTTTATAATTTTTCTTCGATTGACATTTTTTTAATGCTTATTTTTATATTTTTAATTATATTAACATTCAATTATAATAATTCACTTCAATTTATGTTTTTGTTTAAAATTGTATATTATTAGTCATCGATAAAATCCTATTATATCATATTATTCATCACATATTTATTATATCAAAGTCATTTTATAATTTTTATTAGTTCTATATAATCATCATTGGTTACTTAAATTTTTCCCAAAATTTTATTACAAAATTTTAACTTTTAAACTGAATTTTTTGTTATTTTTATTGATCAATATTAATATTTAAAATAAAATATATGTAAATTTAATTAACAATATATTATCGATATTAATATTTTAATCATTCTCCGCATTAAAAGTAGAGCGCGCCAGGCCGCTGGCTGTATCGGTAATTTGTATGCATGCTTTGCTCTTTACAACAATGAAAATGATGCCGCAATATATCCTTGTCGGTGGCGTTGGGTCGACGGCTTCCCACTTCGGTGGCTTCCAACGTGATCGATGACTTCAATATTGACTGTGAAAACCCCTTTCCCCAAATCCCTCTTGGAAGAATGCTACCCAATTTTACTTCTGCAGGGTTCAACGGCCAAGAAGGTAAGGGAAGGCTCGACTGGGTGAGAGGAGTTGTTTGGGTGAGGTAACAAGGTCGATCGCGGCCTGGGCAGATCAGAAATGCCATCAGCAGCAGCTTTTCTTCCACGACGAGTTTCAAGACTGATGGAGGACGGAGGTGAGATCATCTCGAGGAGGGAATGAGTCCAAATGAGATGGCGAGGCTGGTCGTAGTCTGATTTGCAGATTGGAGATGGTAGTTGGCGCCTTGGCGGTGACGAGTTCGCATAGCAGAGAACAACAACGAAGACGATATGTTTTTCCACCGTAAAACTACTGAGAAGCTGAGCATTTGAAATACCACAAATACCCTTGTGGTCAAATTAACCATTTACAAACCTATTTTCCTTTATTCAATTCTATTTTCAGCATATTTGTTTTTTTATTTCAAATATCCCCATTGAATGAAATGGCCCATGGAAGCCTGGTCGCAAACTTAGACCCGAACCAGCTTTCAAAGACCGAGTCGACTGCTGAGGTTTGAAAGCGGCAACCCTAGCCTCTACATGACATCATCCCTCCCTCTCTCCCTCTCTTATCATCGTCCTCGCGATTTCGCAGGCAACGAATTCACCTGCAGCCGCGAAGAGCATCGGTTTCTCCTGTTCATCTGATCGATTTCTCTTCTCAGCTGTCAGGTTTTTCATCTTGCTCTCATTTTTTTAATTTCTTTAGCTCATCGGTGTAATTGCCTCAAAGGTGGAGCGCAGAGGCAGTGGGCGAGCAGAACTCATCGCAAAAGCAAGGGGGAATTAGAGGGGACACAAAGGTAAGCAATTACTTATTGAAGCACTTAGAGGGCAAGATGTTAGATGTTTTTCGCTTGAAGATGGAAGCTTTAATGAACGTTTTCAGAAGATGGACCACCCTTGCCGCTTAATAGATCCGCCCCTGAATTCATGGCCAGAGCTTCATCTTCAATTTTATTCTTGCTCCGCCAAAACCCTCGTGCCCGCAACCGAAATACCCAAATCAGATACCTTACAACAGAAATCAAAGAATGTGACTTTACAGAAATAGCTCAACAAGTTAGTAAGATTATTAGAACAAAACCCAGATGGGAGCAGACTCTGCCCTCTGAGTACCCTTCATTCAATTTCTCTGACCCCCAGTTTTTCACCGAGCTTTTGAAGCACCAAAAGAATGTGCTTTTCTCGCTTCGATTTTTTTTCTGGTTAAGCTCTCATAATGGGTTTTCGGCCGACCCCATTTCGTGTAATGAGCTTTTCAGTGCGCTTGTGGAGGCTAAGGCCTGCAATGCTGCAAAATCTTTCCTTGAATATACCGGCTTTAGCCCGGAACCTACTTCATTGGAAAGTTATATTCGATGTCTTTGTGAGGGTGGATATGTGGAGGAAGCAATTGATGTGTTTTATAGGTTGAAAGGGGCTGGAGTGTGCCCGTCTATAATGACTTGGAATGTGGCTTTGTCAGGTTGCATTAAGGTTGGGAAGACTGATGTTGTTTGGAAATTGTATCAAGAAATGATCGAATGTGGTGTTGTTGCAGATGTTGAGACTGTTGGGTGTCTCATTGAAGCCTTTTGTGATGGCAACAAAACTTCCGAAGGTTATGAACTTCTTCGGCAGGTTTTGGTAGATGGGTTAGTCCCCAGAAATGCTGCTTTCAACAAATTGATATCTGGGTTCTGTAAGGAAAAGCAATATACTAGAGTATCCGAACTCCTCCACATCATGATTGCAAAGAACTGTGTCCCGGATAATTATACATATCAAGAGGTAATTAATTGGCTGTGTAAGAAAGGAAAAGGGCTAGAAGGTTTACGGGTTTTCAATGATCTTAAGGATAGAGGTTATGCTCCTGATGTTGTCATGTATACGACCATGATTCACGGTCTTTGTACAATGGGTTGGCTTGGGGAAGCTAGGAAGCTGTGGTTTGAGATGATTGAGAAGGGATATTGTCCAAACGAGTACACTTACAATACAATGATTAATGGATTTTGTAAAAATGGTAATTTGGAAAAGGCCAAGATCTTGTACAAGGAGATGCGTGATAGAGGTTATAAAGAGACTACAGTCAGTTACAACACAATGATGGCAGGGCTATGTTTACATGGAAGGGCTGTTGAGGCATATAGCATGTTTGAAGAAATGCCTCAGAAGGGTATTGCTCGTGATTTGATAACGTACAACACAATAATCCAGGGTTTCTGTAAGGAAGGCAAGATAGTGGAAAGTACAAACTTATTCAGTGAGCTCCTGGTTCAAGGTTTAGAGCCATCAACTAATACTTATACCCCAATTATTGAAAAGCTTTGTCAGGTTGGAGCTGTACAAGAAGCAAAAAGTTTGTGGAATGATATAAAACAAAGAGGTTTGGAACCATTTGTTGGCAGTAACGATCATATCATTCTTGGATTGTGTGATCAAGGAGATGTTGCAGAGGGAATGGAATGGTTCGTGCAAATGCTAAAGGGTAAACTTAAACCAAAGCGGGAAACTTTTGGGAGATTGGTCAAATGTCTCTTACAAATAGATAGGTTGGATGATTCTTTACTTGTTTTAAACTTCATGTTTAAGATGGGCTATGCACCGGAAAAGGATATATGCAATTCTCTGGTCAGTAATCTTTGTCCGGAGAATAGCCCTTATGTTGAAGCATGTCTTGGGGAGATCTTAGAAGGAAAGTCATATTTCAACTCTGCTGGACATGTTCCTTGTAACTTATGTAAGTTAGTAATTTAGTAGAAATTCAAAATGGATTTTGATTTTCTGTCATTTGCTTAGAGTAATAATCATTTAGCAGTTTTTTGTTTTTGTTATTATGTCTATTTTTTTTTATTGTGAAATGGGTTAAAGATCAATCCCTATTTACACCAGAAGAAAGCAGAAAAGGAGATTTGATAATAGGTAATAGCTTCCTCTAATTTTATTGACAAGAACTTAAATACAAGATGTTCCTTGCAGAATTGTTACTTTAACAAATATGCTATGCAAAGACTAAATCTATAAGCTTTGAACGGCATAGAGACTAAATAAAAGCACTAAATTTATAACCATTTATATTTTAAAAAATGCCCTCCTTATACGGCCTTTTTTGTTTTTATGGTTGTGGTTCGCATTCCCTGTGCATTTGTACTGACTTGTAGTTTTTTTTTTTTACATGTAGTCTCTTTATAATGCTAAATATCTCTGTTATTGCTTGTTTGCTTTCTGACATGGAAAATAATGTTGTTTTGAGATTTTGTTAGAGGTTTGCAATCTGTGTTTTCAATTATATAGAGATTTTTTTCACTTGCTGCATAATACATTTAGGATTAGATGATGCCTTCCATCTCTAATTCAGGACATCTGGCACTTGTGCTTACGCTTTGAGAGGGAGTTTGGTTCGTTGGATGATTTTGACTGTACATTTCTCTCTTGTGCACTTACAAACTGAATGTTGTACGGAAATCATCTACTATACGTGAAGGTGACGCTGTTTTTTTCTACGTTTTGTTTCCTTTGTTATGGTTACAGAAAATTTAGCAATAAAAGAAAGTTGGGAAGTTTTTCAAATGAAAACTGTACCATGAAAAATATGCTAAGGTTGTGCATGATAAGGTTTGTGTGATGTTCTCATCTTGGGTATCTCTAATCAAGATTAATTACAAGATGAACTATTATCGTATTAAAATGATAGAGTGGTTATTTTCTCTATATTCATTATTAATTGAACAGATATATGTCACTTGTGCTCCCTTTTTAGGTTACTCCTTGCCTTGAAGAGCTACAATTGTTTAGGTCACAGTAAGAATCCAAATTGACAGAATAGGGTGAGAATTCTATCAAGAAGAATGCTCGTGAGAAGAGAAAGCAGGTTTTGGATAGGCCTGATGAGCAACATCCAGCAAAGAGGCAAAAGGATACTGCTCAAAAGCCAAAGAAAACACAAGGGAAGGGTTCTGAGCTTCTGAACTCAGTTGGACCTGCACAACAAGTGAAAGAGCCAATTCCAGAGAAAACAAAAGTATATGCTGATCAATGCACTGCATTTGTATCAAATATTAACTTTAAGCCAAGTATATGTCCTCTGTATCCCTTGTCATTCTCTTCTTTCTAATGCACAGTCATGATCTAGACAACTGTTTGGTATCTTTTGCAGGCAACTGATGAACATCTGCGTCAATTCTTCAGTGATGTTGGGGGAGTCATTGCAATTAGAATACCGCATGAAAAGTTCACGGGAAAGAAAAGGGTCTCTCTCTCTCTCTCTCTCTCTCTCGTACTGGATATTTTTTTCATAATATAACCTAGCACTTGTGCTATAAATGTCATGCATCTAACAATAGTCTTAAGATACATAAATACTTAGAAGTTATGCTGATCTTAGGACAGTAGCTTGGAAACGTCTACATGCCCTTCAATAGTGGGCCTGAAAATTTGAGTTCAATACAAGTGATTTCTATTTGTGCGAGCAATGTATATCTGGACACATGAAAACAATTAAAATAAAGTCGGGACCAATTAAAAGCAGCTGGGTGAGACTTATAACTATTAAATTCACTACTGCAGGAGTAGTGGACTCAAACTCAGGTGACCTGATTCCTCTATTTAGGAATCAAACTCACCTAAACTACTATGGTAGGCTTAATGTTAGTTTACTGCTTTCAAGGGAATGGGACCATCTTTCTTTTTAGCTGCATTGCAAAACCTTCTAATATTTCAGTATCTCTGAAAGGTTGGTTTAGTTTCTAACAGTAATTGACCTTCGACAACTGTTTAGGATTCTGTCTTCTACTATTTTATGTTAGGATTGATGAATGTCATTATTTTAATGATTTTTCTGGGTGTCAACGTTTTAATGATTTGGTGATGAGGAGTGTTGGTATTCACGTCTGATATATAAAGGATATGAGGATTATGTTTCCATGCATTTTTTTAAGATAAAAATGACATTTCTATACCTATTTATCATGGCAACAGACTGAAGTTTCTTTTTTTCATCAACAACTTGAATGTATTATACTTTTGTTTATTTATCCATTTGTAGAAGCTTATGATTTTATATATTCCTTGAACTTGTGAAGGGACTGACATGTGTGGATTTCTCAGATGATGCACACCTCGCTTCAGCTGTAGCAAAGAATAAGCAGATGCTCCTTGGGAAGAAGCTGAGCGTTGCACAATCAGATCCAAAACATGGGAAAAGGGAAAATGGTAGGCCAAATGGTTTTTTTTTTTTTCCCTTCTACATAACTGCATGTGCACACGCAGAATCTTAATCAAATTAATGCATTTTCAAAAGAAACACGGAGAGGTTGACTTAAAGTTTCTTAGCAGAACCCAATGATTTTAGGAGCAAATCTCGATTCTAGTTGAGTTGAATTGACTTGTTCATAAAGTTCTGCACAATTATACAGTTGTTTTTATTTTATTCCATGGGAGTATACAGTTCTTTGAAGGGAATCCATATCTTATAACGAATGTGAATTTACCTAATTGCAGATAGAGCCATAACTGGATCATATAAGAAATGTTAATGAGTTTGAATCTGGATGTAAGATCTGTTGCCAAATCTATTGGATGTTGTAAATATATTTTTGGAATGGAGTATTTATCACCCATTTTCGTATCTAAACGTCAACCATTGAATATAGTGGAGTTAGTTATGCTTTCCTGGTTCACCCTATAGAAGCTCTGTGAATATCATAACCATGTACACAAATTACACAAGGGGGTTCTCGTGAAGCGCACATTTGGGGTACCCAATAGATAGTTCATAACTTCATACTCGTAAGATCCTCAATTCCTAGGGAACGGAATTCTCAGTTCTCCAATATGGTAGGAATGGAGTAATCGGTAGCTATTCTGCATCTTTTGGAATGGATTAAATACGTTGTTTAGGAGTTCTAGTCAATAATCAGTGCTTGATGGTTTCTGAGTGGCTTTTGATTTTCTCTTTCTTAGAGAGGTGCTTTAAAAGTCTTCCATTTTCCAAATTCATGATCTGATTAGAGATATTTATTTCAGTTTATTTTCTGCTTGTTGTGGCTTGGTTGTTGTGTTGAATACTTTTTCACCTATTAAGTCGAACTGGTGCAGCCAAGGGATCCATGTCTGGAGAATCTGTTGGGACCTCCAAAGGATCTTGGGCACATCAACTACAGCAGTCTACTAGGAATCGGAGAAGCGACCATGTGCAGCTGAGGGGTAAGAACACATTTGCAATTCCCAGGAATATCATTGCACTTGGTCAGACTGCAAATAAACCAAGAACGCAGGAGCCGGATGATGAAAAACCAAGGTCCAATGATGAATTCAGACATATGTTGTTAGAAGGTTGAAGGCTTGTTACTGGGTTCAGTAATTCTACAGCAAAGTACTGGAAACTTTTTTTTTTCCAACGTTTTTGGACAAAAATATGGCGTAGGAAACACATCTTAGAAATATGAAGCCAGCATTGGGCATGTGCTATGATATGATTGATCCGTTGGAAATATATTGAGGTGGAAGAACTATTTGTGTACATCTGAACTCTTCTTGGAAAAACGTAGATGCAGAGCTTGCCTTACACCATGACAATTCATACCGACCTTGTATTCTGTCTACGCGGAATACGTACTCATGCTTGTAGGCAGTCTCGCTTGAATATAACATAATGTTTCTATTTGCTTCTTTTGCTTTTAGCTCTTATATCACATTATTTCCAATCGTATATTAGATGGCGGTGGTGGTGGGGTTGGGAAGGAATTGAGGAAATTTGGTTTTCTTCTTTTGGCGGTGGCTACCTACAAAGGCAGTTTCTTAACCAAGAGAGAAGCCAAAGCCCATGCGTGTTTCCTTTGTTCTACGATAAGGATAAGTTTGGTCAGGTTAGGTTGCTTAAGGAAAATATTTGCACTCCTCTTTCTGTCTGTAATTTATTAACTTTCTTTTTTATACATGTTATATCCAAAATTATTTATTTATTTAATTATTATTTGAAGATACATCACTATATGTATATGAAAATAAATATGTATTAAACAATTTTATTTTAATAATATATTGCCACGCACGCCGGCCTGTAGCAAGGCGAATACCCCACCATTCCCCGAGCCTGGGCCCCAGAGAAAAGGAAAAGCAGGAGATGGAGATGATTTGATGACCTGCTGGTCCTGCCCATGGGCATCCTTTCTCTCCATTAATGTGTAATGTCCAAAGCTTGAATCTTCATGTTGTTGCTGTAATAAGCAACCTACAAAAATTCCATTATTATCAAGTTCAAGTACATGGAGTGACATTAGCTTATGTGTAGAGAATAGACAGCCTATACACAACTAACATGAGGTTTCAAACTAACTGCAAGCTTACCATATACAAGCCGAGATGGCGATTCTATTAGAAAGCTCGATCGGCAAGATGCATGGTTGCATATAAGTGTACTATAGAGATATTACAAGCACTATAATTTAGTGACATATATTTCTCTTGCAAATGAGAGATTTTATTTTTAATTCATATGCACTGCATGAGTAGGCAGGGCCGGCCCAAGTCAAGGCGAACAATGCCTAGAATTTGGACTTTGCATTATGGAAGGGCCTCAAAGTTTAATCCATATGTCAATTTATTTAAGATAATAATTAAATTTAAATATTTGAGGCATCAAAACATAATTTAAAATATATATTATGATCCAAATATTAATATTTTTTAAGGCCCAAAACTATAAAGTTACTTAATTTTTTTACAAATAAGGCCCATATATATTATTTAAGCTTTTATAATTCTATGCGAAGCCACAATTTTTTTAATATATTAATAGTTTATTTCTTTTGTTATCAACGGAAAGTTTAAATTGTGACAAAAAAAAATGGAAAAAATTGGATTGGATTAAAACACACAAAATTAAAATTTCTCTCTTATTTATGGAGTGATATTTTTAAAAATAAATATAATATAATTTTTTTTATTTGAATTTAATTGTTATTTGGCATGTAAGATGAATTATTTAGGATAATTTTTTTTACCTATGTAACCATTTATAATTAACTCTTTTAAATGAAAAAAAACATGAAATTTGGCCTTAGGCCTCTCCCTCTCCATTGGGACGGCCCTGGAGTAGGATATGAGATATTGCAATGTATATATGGAGAATGATCACGTGCCGTAATTAAAGAGAGGAGATTTCTAGTTGTGAGCTAAAGGCTATAAAGCGCTAAAGGAACCAAGATAACCCACATTAAAGGTAGAGCGCGCCAGAGCTCGCTGCTCGCTGTATCCGTAATTTTGTATGCATGCTTTACTCTTTACAGCAATGAGAATGATGCCGCAACACATCCTGTCCTGCTAGATCTGTTTATATATATATATGAAGTAATTTGCAGAAGGAAGCAAGAATGAAAAAGCTAGTGTGAGTGTGGATGATCGATCGAAGAACTGCGCATCTGCAGGATGATGGTGATGATGAGTATAAATGAAGTTATTAGGTAGGAAGAATGAATGGAATGATAGCAGTAGCACTGCTTACCGACTTACTGCTGGAGTCTGGTGGTGGCCACTTTTCCACTCTTTGCTTCAATATACTGCATCTGCATGCAGAGGTAACATGTATTTCTTCAATACCTTGGCCCATTCAAATTCCAAAAGAGACAATATTACCCTTGCGTACGTATTCCCCAACCAGCATGATTTTCCAATCCAAAACCAATTAGCAATTAAGAGAGAGATCAAACTTCTTATAAGTCCGATCAAGAAGTCCAACTCTTTATAAACATGATCATACGCCACTTTACTTCTAATAAGTTTTTACAAAATTGTGTAACTTTCGCCCTTTTCACTCCTTAAGTATATACAAGTCCTTGCAATATTATGCAATTTTTCAATATACATGGTATTTTTGTTCCTTCACATTTTCATACGCCTTCTAAAGTGTGGCGAATTTTCAAATCTAACACGTAGATAACTCATATTGGGTGATGTGTAAACACGTAGACAACTCATATTGGGTGAGATAGAGCACATGTGACAGTTAAGTCTTACATGTGAGATAAGACGCTTTGATACTTTGAAGAAAATTGAGGTTCCATCCAAAACCAATTGACAATAGAAGGCGAGGGTCAATTTCTTATAGCTAAAATTTTTGTTCTTTCACATTCTCCTTCAAGTTTTCACCAAGAAAAAAGAAAATCAATTGCTTCGAATTATAAAACGTAACTAACTAAATGTCTTCTATTAAGATCAGTCTTGTACAATTATATATAATAAAAATAAAAACAAATTGAGATCTATTATAATTTATAATAGTGGAAAAGAATCCCGATCGACCTATTGTAATGATTGTAGTATGTCCAAATTGACATACACGCATGTTATAACACTTCAATTGATAGGAAAAAGGATTGTAAATTAATAATATTAGTGACTGGATTGTTCTGTTGATGAGAAGCATGCCCGAGGGGGGAAGGCAAATTGATTTGATTTATAAAATGATTATGCATGATTGGAGTCTTAAAGGGAGATTTGGTTTCCTAAGACAAGGGCACAGATTAATAATATATGTACCTTTACAAAGAGTTGGTGATCGATGAGGTTATTAGAAGAAACGAAAATGTGAGGACAGATTTTCTTGATCGATTGTTAATTATTATGATGGTGGGATATGAAGATAACAACAAATCCACCGACGAAAATCACATATATATCACAACAAAAAATCTAGTTGACCGCCCAATAAGAACAATTTGCTTTTACTATATATACTGCAAAAAAAGTTTGCTTTCATTTGACCAAATAATATTAATATTATGAGAATAATCTTTATAATATCATCTTTCCCTGGCTTCTTTCTTTTGAATTTTATATGTTAATTAATTAGTTGGCTTAATTCAAGTGTAACTAATCTACTTTTAAAAATATATATATTAGAGAGAATAAATATAAATAAAATAATATAATATCATATTAGTTACATGATGAGAATAGAATCATCGGATAAAAATAAAAAATAATATATATCATATTGTATATCACATATATTTATGGAATGAAAAAAAAAAGATTATTAAGTAAAAATAAACAATTTATATTACATGAATTACTTAGACGCGGCAAATTTTGGTGTTTCAAATAGTAGTCAAAAAGAAAAAAAGGAAAAACAATGAGGTGAAAGCAAGAAGAAGGAGAAAGATGATGGAGAATTTTTGAGGTGTGAGGGATCTGGAAAATTGCGATGTAGGTGTATGTGTAATTGTGTATCATGTAGATCATGCATGTGTCATCAGACACCATTGAGTTTTGTTGCCCATTTTCCCTGCACCACATAATTACTCCTTAACGAAACGACACAACTCACATTCAATTCTCACAGAATTCAACATGTCAATAATAATATATGATCATCATGGTCACCGGCCACCAGCAGCTAATAAAAGGGTTGATATAAAATAAAATTATTACATATTTACGATAATAATTCTTACGAAAAAGTTCCATTTGAAAATTCTGTTAAAAAATAACTTGCTATTTTTGTGCATATGTTAAATTAAAAAAATTATTAAAGAAATCATATCATGCTACTAATTTATTACAATTATATATATAATTGTATTCGATAAATTTTTATTTTGAAATCATTACATGCTATTATAATTGAAATTAAAATAAAATCTTGAAAATTGAAAAAAAAAATAATTATAATACAAAATATATTTTTTAATATTGAAATATCTCTAGAATTTTTATAAATTATATATAATAATGATATAGATGTCCATTAGAAAGTTTGAAATTCTATTTCCAAATTAGTGGGAATCACAAAATATATAATTAATTAAAATTATATAATAAGCCTTATTTATTAATAAATTAAAACACATTATAATATATAATATATAAAAATTAGTGGAGGCACAGAACCCTCCGGGCCTCACTGTGGCTCCGCCGACGGGTACAGATAAAGAGAAAAGGAGAAATATGGGATATGCAATATCGAAAAACTCAAAAAGGATCGGAGGAAGAAGAGCACCAAGGAAAAAGTAAAGGAAATTGAATTACTGGTAGAAGGCAGACAGCTCGCTGCAAACATAAAAACAAAATTCTAAAGAAGGATATAAAGTAGTCTTTAAATGTGGTACGTAGAGGTGTGGAATATATAAAAGGATGGATAATAAAAGAATAAAGTGGATTTCATGGCCAATAAATCAAATTTGATTTTAGATTTTGGCTGCATATATATAGTGATTATTGCGTAAGGCTGAGGAGCGCCTTAAGAAATTAAAATCTCACTAATTAATCAAATATTTCCTTTTCATCTCTCGTGAGTTCAAAATTCAGTCATTAAAAAACTCAGAAAGTCATATCATATCGCTAATTAATTTATAAGTCAATAATGTTTTTTCATGTATTTAGTACATAATAGTAAACTAGTTATATATAAAAATTTAGGAATTAATTACTGATATATCATAGGTAGGTAGGTTGAAAAAAAAAATGGAGAAAATGTATATATTAGGTAGAACTAATTAAGCGAGGGAGAAAATAGTAAAGAAAATGAATTAAGAAAAGCGAGCAATAAATGGTTCACATGAATGGAGTAGCGCTGAGCCGCTCCTCCTATATATTATTAACTCCCACAAATCCCATGCAATATCTGGCCAATTGTGTTGCTCTTGATCGATTTGCACCGTACGTACTTACGATGACAACATTTGAATTAAGGAATGGAGCTTAATTTTGTACTTTCCTCTTCTTCGACTAATCTGCTTAGACCGTATTGAGGTGAGAAATTGTCTTAAATAATGACTAGGCATCTAGGTGGATTTGCGTATACATCATTATATATATAAGTTAGTTTATTTTTTAAATACTTAATTAATAATATAAGTATTATTAATTAAAACAAAGATAATGTATTTAAAAAATTGAATGTTTGTATAATAATTAAAATTAATAAAAAAACTTATATTTTCAACATTTATGATTCCCAACTCAATTTATTTATTTCGATAATTAATTTTTGTTCTAATATTATTTGATAGTATTCAATACATTATTAATTTATTGAATTTTGTCTATAAAAAAAAACTGCCTAACTACCTAGATGCTAGGCCTCTATCGACCATTCTAACTAGGAGCATATATCGCCGTTTTGAATATTGCTTCTTATTAATTAGTATGTCATTTTGACAAGTTAATAATACTCAGCACATGCATGATCATAGTTCGCAACTCATGTTTCCATTCAATTCAAGTCACAAGTAATAGCTAGAGGAAGGGAAGGCGTAGACTTGGCTGACAGTGCAAGCAAAGGTTCAAGCGAGCACGGCCCTCTTCCTCTCTAGCATACTTAGCTTTTTTTCTTTTTAGGTTTTTTAGGTTTTATCTCTGTGTATGTGTGTTTCTCTTTATTATATACATTATGTGACTTTGGAATTTGGGGCCCTCCATTCATATGAGTATAGTAGTGACTAGTGAGATCAAGCTGTATTTATTAACAGTTAGTGCATGTTTCAGTTTCACTACTATACCTAAAGACACCTTCACCTTCACCTGTTCCATGTCCATCAATCAAACACCACTTGCTAGCTACCTCTAGGTATCTCTTGTGTTATCTTATCTTATGTTATTCTCTCTCTCTCTCTCTCTCTCTCTCTCTCTCTCTCTCTCTCTCTCTCTCTCTATAGAATCGATATATTTGATTATGATCTAGCTAGCTAGCCTAAGTTGCTTAGTAGCCACCTATCTGCTAACTTATTCTCTCATCTCAATCCTTCTCGATCATCATTTGCAGGGTGCAGCTATCTCCTCCATCCTTAACTAATTTAATTGCCGCCTCAAGTCCTATTTACTTCTCTCAACTCCTGCCAATCTTTACCATCTCTGCTCCATGCCTACCTTAATTAGTTCCTTGTACTTGTAGATGCTATATAGGTTAGCTCATGTCTCATGGAGATCGATCATGCTATTGTTGTCAATTATATATCCAACCATGCATATCATCTTCCTTCTTCCATGCTCGATTTCCTCGATGCATTTGAAACAATGAATTAGTGATCGATGGTTAATTAAGTTGAGCTGATCATGAGTGATGGTAAATTGAGACTCTTATCTTTTTTATTTCTTCGATCAATTCTTGGATGATGGATATGGGGATCAGACATGCATATCTATCAACAAAGGATGATAAATAGAAAACTAATTAACCACTTTTGAGTTGTAATCATCATTAATTAGTACCTATCTGCCTACCTAATTCTCTCTTTTCATTCTGGGTCTCTTTTGGTCTCCAATTACCAAACAAGATAAACAAGGCCCAAATCATCATTAAGATAATATATATATCACCATTAAGATAATATATATATATATATATATCTAACTTTATCTTGCTATAGATTCCTATATAGATCCCAATATAAGTTAATAATGGAAGTTCCAAGTGATGAAGAAGCTGCAGGCTGCAGGGACATCTCACCAATCCAAATAAATGCTATTCACGCTGCAGCTTCTTCCTTTGGTGGTGGGCATGGGCACATGATCCATCAACAATATCATGTTCTTCATCATCATCATGACCCTTCAGCAGCAGCAGCAGCAGCAGCAGCAGTGGCTTTAGGCCCCCAAAATCAAGTCCACTCCACCACCACCATCACCAGTACCGCCGCCGCAGCCACTACTAATGGCTTTTCCCATCATCCCAATAGAATATGCCTGCAGCCGCTACATTTAGATCATGATGATGAGGATGATGAAGACCATGTCAATAATGATATTCATATTAAGGCTCCTGAGGGTGTACCCAAGACTAAGAAGTCATCATCACCATCAACGTCGACATCTGTTGTGATCATCAGATACAAAGAGTGCCTCAAGAACCATGCAGCAGCCATGGGAGGGACCGCAACGGACGGATGTTGTGAATTCATGCCCGGAGGAGAAGAAGGAACCATTGAAGCTCTCAACTGCTCCGCCTGCAAATGCCACAGGAACTTCCACAGAAAACAAATTGAAGGCGATGCTGCTCAGTATTCATCCAATTGGGATCATTATGACCATGACATGACTATCAGCAGGTTTGGAAGCAGCAGCGGCGGCAGAAATCAGTTCCTGCTAGCAGCAGCCCCCAGGCGCACATCTGATCATGATCAGCAGCAGCAGCACCACCACCGCGTAATGCCGCCGCCTTTGTCAAGAAACTACCTCCATCACCACAACCAGCAGATGATGATAATGCCTAGTAATTACAACACCAGTATTGGAATGGGAATGGGAATGGGGATGGTGGGGTCCATCCCTTCAGAGTGTGATCATGAGCAGCAGCTGGAAGAATATCATGATCATGATCATGCAGGAGGTAGGGTAGGCAGCAGGCCACCATCAGCAGCAGCAATGCATGTTAATAAGCAGAAGAGGTTCAGGACAAAGTTTAGTGAGGAACAGAAACAAAAAATGTTGCGGTTTGCAGAGAAAGCCGGGTGGAAGATTCAGAAGCAGGAAGAGTCAGTTGTCCAACAATTCTGCCAAGATATTGGTGTCAAGAGAAGAGTTCTCAAGGTTTGGATGCACAACAACAAACACAATCATCTTCCCAAAAACATTCATAATACTCCTCCTCCACTTCCTCCTCCACCTCCACCTCCACTTCCTCCTCCACCTCCACCTCCATCCCCACCTGCTTAATTCATCACCATCTCATCACATCCTCTTTAATTTACTTCATTTATGTTCCGTTCAACTCTTCCAACAATTAATTACTACCGATTTTCATTTTTTTTTTAAATTTAGACCACCATGCAGTACTCATGCACTCTTATCCTTTGTTATGTTATTTTATCATTTTCTTATATTTTATCTTATCATTCTCCATTTTTCTATTTATTACATGGATTATGGAATAACATATATTATTGCTGCTTGTTATGCAATATTGCAATGTACTTAATTTATAATTGGTTTAGGAAATTTTACTACTGATGTCTGATGGCTTTGGCATTTGAGTATTGTGGGTTGTTCATGTTTTACTCCAACATGTTCATTCTCATTTTTGTAAAATGAATTATCTTACTTAATTTGCCTAAATAAAAAAAAAAGTATAATAATATACTGCTAAGAATGGAGCATGCTTTAATTTGAGGCTTTTTAAAATAAAATACCGAAGTTTTATTAAGGCTTCAAGATTAAATTTGACTATAAAAATATTAACGTTCGTAAAAGTTATATTGAACAAACAAGTATTCCAATTAGGATGATGAATAGTTAATCGTTTACTTGCAAATTAGCGGCATTATTATATCATTGCTTTATTACAAGCCCCAAAGACAATCAAATAGAGTATTGACATCAAACTTGCAAAGGTTCATTTTGTTAAGGCCAAAAATTCTCCAAGTATTAATGCGTTCTTAATCTTCTATTTGAATTGTTTCTCGATCATTTTTCAGAATATCATTCTCAATTTTTCTTTCGAATCTAAACATTATTTCTTAAAAATTTGGAGGAATTTATATGAATAGTGGACTTGTCGTGCACAGACTTCAAAGCAGGCAAAGTTTGATTCTATGTTTGAAGTTTTTTGTTTTTGTTTTGGAGGAATAAATAAAGGAAAGTTGTTTGTCTTATGCACTGCATTATTACATTGTAGTATTGTACATTATATAACTCGTGCATGCTTGGACAAAAAGAAAAAGAAAATCATACATACGTCCCGGATTAAAGATGAATAAAGAAGAAAAATAAAGAAACGACAACAAAAGGCTGTAATTTTTTTTTGTTTGGAATTCCGATGAGCATGAAGGAATGTTCTTTGGTACAAATATAAACAAAGTTAGGTCAAGAAGCTATATAAAGAAAAGAAAAAAAGGAAAAGCAAAAAAGTATATATATGTGGCTCGATGAATGCCAAAAAGAAGAAAAAGAATATTGCCTTCAGATTAAAATCCATGCGCGCAGACAAGCCATGCCAATTACTTACACAATTCCTTTTCGTAGACCGACCATGCACTTTTTCATTTGCATTATGACCCTTTGTAAATTTGAAATACTATTATATATGTATGTTTTGCAAAATAATGTATACATGTTGGATCTCCTGCGCATCACATGCATCGTTAATATGTTGGATCTTCTATCTAGAATAATGAGCGGAACGTTTACAAAAAAATAGCAACTTCATGAAATGCTATTGTTCTTTTGAAAAAACCTACCTAAATTTGACACGTTCAAATAAAAAATGCATAACATCAAAGAAAATTCCTTCATCCACCTCAGCCCACCCCACTTGCATTCTTACAACTTCATAAATATTGGGTGCCTACAATAGCTTCCTTATTTTCATGTTTTTTTCTTTCTGGAAGGAACGAAGCAATATCGGTGCATATGAATATAAAGATGTCACTGCATGCCAGCCCCAAGCCACATATAAAACAAAATTGGCCTAATAATTTTGTTGTCTTTTATTTTTGGTGCTACTCTCCTCAGTCCTCCCCTACCCAGACACATATGGTACATGTCAGAGGCTCTCTCCGTCTCCTCCTACTCATTCCTCAGAACTGGAGTGGAGGGCCTCCTCCTCCTCTTCCTGTGGCAGGCAGCGATGTGACTCAAGTCAACATAGACCCTGCAGCTACCTATATTTACATTACTCCTAACCCATTTTCCCAGGAACTATATACAGAGTTGTGACATCAACATCTCATGGTCTTACTAATGTCTCTCGTCTTCAATCTTCATGTAGTAAAAATAAGTAATTGGAAAAAGAGGCTGGCTATCAGCATTATCAACTCTCAAGTAATGGACAAACGAATCATACATATACATAAATATACAAGGGTAACTATATACCCACAAGCCAAGCGTGACAAAAATGAACTCAAGACAATAAAAGGAAAATAATTTCCAAAGCGAAATCTACAGAGAAGTTTAAAAGAAAAATCCGCGGTCATCCCCTGTGCATGAATCCATCATCCATCATATACTCACGCACAACTCATTTCTACAACTCAAAACTTGTACCACGACGTCTTCTACATTTAAGTTTGTTCTAACTTCTACTCCAGTAAAGCTTGATGTAGATCTGACAGACGTGATCGTAATGATCGAGACAAGCTTGATGTTCCCATGGTCCCAGTGATGTTGTGGTAAACCCATTTCCCCCCTCTCTTAAGCTTCTGTTTGTATAATTGCAATAAGGTATTAAAGCTGTCCATACTTTGAATGCTACAGGAAACTTATTTGCAGGGAAATCAGAAATGGAGTACTAGTATATTCCAAAATTAATCACTTAATAAGACGAGCTCGGCCAGGATTAAGATGTGCTTCTGACATCATCCACCCCTACAGAAAAATAGATTATAACCATCTCAATATAAGACAATACTAGTATAACTATTTCAAAATACAATTAGAACAATTTCAAGCAACTGGTAAAACATCAATAACATACACTCATCCACATATCCTTCCACACATAGAACTAAGAAGGAAAAATGTCCGTAGACAAAATACCTATGTTGCCGCTTCCCTGTAGTTTTCTAACTAGGCTGGGAATTCATGAAGGGTTATAGCAAAAGTACTGTAATCTTTTCAAGGCCTAAAAATTTTCAATGTTGGAACCATGATCCATCTTCCCATTGCATGGGTGGATGGATGTTCTTTAAGGAATTGAACCAGGGCCTTCCAACCAAAATCCGTTAAACCAATCTAACTCATCCCACCACTGGTTCAGCCTAATGGTGTTGGATTTATGTCCAAAAGCCCAAAAAGATACAAACACTGGGCAGAAATGATTTTATTTCCAAGAAAGGAAGCAGAACCAAGTCAAGATGATTAAAGGTAAATGTATAATTATGCTGGGAGAAAAAATTGATCCACATCCACTGCATCAATGGATAGACATCAGGATGCTAGAGCCCACAGTAATTTAATGTTCTCTTGTCATATAATTACAGGTTAAGTTCTTGAACTATTAACTTAGATAATACGTTCAAAAAGGATTCCAGCATATCGATGTTTTCTGGTTGATAATATAACAATAAATCATGTTAGACGGGTTAGGAAGGCAACATTTCCCTTACTTCTATATACTGCTCTTGTCAGACTACCCAAAATAAAGTTGAAACCATGTCGAGAACCAATAATAAAAGCTAAACAATTTGAACACCAATTACCTCCTCTTTAGCTTTACTCTTGAAAATCCCATACGAAGTTGAAACCATCTTACATGACTCAACAATACACGCCTCCAGATCCTTAGTTGTGGGCACAAAGTTTAAGAATTTGCCTTTCTTCTCCTTCTGAGACAAATGCTGACTGTCATGTGATAAACGCATGAAATGCAAAAGCACCTGAGCCTGTAATACAAAGTAACATGACATCCTAAATTCACTATTTGAAAAAAAAAACCATTTAGGAAAAAAAACGAGACCAAAGAAATAAGCTCTGTATCTCACATGAAATGCCGCTTTTAGAATGTCATCTGACTTCGCTTGATCTTTGAACAATGCGTACACTTTCCCTTTTGAAGGATTATAAGTCACAACATATTTCTCTTTCTGTAATCAATCAAGAAAAAACAACACTAGTGAGATAGATAGACATATAGAAAAAGATTATTATATTTCATAAGATGGCAACACTAAAAATGTTATAGATTGATTTTCAAATTTGAACTCCACTCCAGAAGGGCGTACCTCAAAGAAGGGCTCTATCGCAAGATACACACTTGGCTCTTGGAATGCATCTTTAAATCTTGGCCCTAGTAGGAAAAGTGAAAGATAAACAAATAAAATCAAAAGATGAAGAAAAAGGTAAGAAAGATAATCACAATTCATAAAGGACAAACAATACAAGATCTTTGCATCCATACCAAGAACAATAGGTCCCTCTTTCAACCAGGGAAGTCTGAAAACATTTTCATTCGAGTTTCCCTCTTGCAACGAAGGTACTCGTCCTAGAAAGAAATAAAAAAGCACAATCACAATCTATATCTGGAAAATACACAACGGCTAGCTATTTTGAGCATCTGGGATGACAGAAAAATATGAAGCGATAAGACAGCTATGCTAACCTGTTTTAAGAAAGGCATCTACTGCCACACCAAATCTTGCCCGGTTCAAGGTGTGCAATACTACAGACTTAACCTGGTAACAAATTACTTCCATTAAACCAATGAGACATGGAAATATGCAAGATAAAATCAATCTTCGCTATTGTACATAATCAAACCTCTTGGTAGGAGCTGAGAACATATCCACATGAAAGGAGACCAAATGTAGTAAACAGTGATGGATTTCTTTTTGAGATCAGTATGCTCAGTCCAGTTCCCAGCTTCACAGGGCATAAGGTTCACAGACATCAACCTCAAATGATTAAATTCATGAATAAAAGTGCACAATGAAGAAATTCAAATTTTAGCACAGGTAGGATACGACCTACTATGAACCATATACAGTTATTGTTGTACAGGCGGGATAGGACCCACTATGAACCATTTCCCAGAGTCAAGTATACAAACTCTCAAAGTACGTAGTTTTGCAAGTTCCCAACTCAAAAAATTATTTAGTTCCGATCCAACTAGAGTTCAACACTGCCTAGAGCGAAATAGTAAAAGCTCTCTCCACCCTCATACTTCACAACAATATGAACAGGTTCTTAAGATGACCCACTCCCAGACCTAAAGAAAGCAGACCCCTTCCAAATTTTTGAAGCAAAGGAGCAATGGAAAAAGACATGATCAATATATTCACCTACTGCTTTGCATAGCACACAAGGAGATACTGAAATCACAGTGCTAAGGAGATAATGAAAGAACAGGGCCTCCTTAGTTGGAACATAACACAATTCAAAAGTAACACCTTTAACATAAGCGATGAACCAATCAAGAATCTTACTCTGGGGACAACCAATTGTCTTATAAATACCAAAAAATTGAGTTTTATATTGAACTTAAAAAGAAAATTTGGTTTACAATAAAAGACTCAAGACTCATGATATAAACCAATGTTCTTCTATTAGGTCACAATGGAAAAGGGAATGCTACTAACAGAAAGCAAGTTAAAAAGCTCTATGTATTTGCTACCATTATATTCTTCATAGAGGTTAGATCCATAGAGATGGTTCCGGAAGGTAAAAATGATGCTAAAGAGAAAATGACCAAATTATGACTCAATGAAGACCTACAGGCTAATATGTAGACCACATCAACTACAGGCTGATGTGCTCATTTAGTTCAGTAATAGCATCTCGACATTCTTGCAACCTATAATCATTCAAAGATAGAAGTTCAGCAAGCATACTAGGTCTGCTATATTTCCGACACATTCGCCTTTAGCTGTCACATCCCCAATGTTTTCTCCTTTAGCAAACGCTTTGTAAATTGGTGTTCGAGTTGATGTCGATGTTACAGCAGCAACATTCTATGAGAAACAAAAAAGGGTCAGAGATTGCAAAACTGACGAGTCTTACATTATGTTAATAGAAAATGGATCAGACCTTGGCTACATTAGCTGCACATGCCAAAGGAAGAAAAAGGTGCGGCACAGCTGCAGTTGCTAACTCTACTCCAGCACCCAACTCCATAAGAAGATCACCCGCAAACCTTAACTATAGAGCCTCAGCCATTAGGAAAGTTGGGTGAATATTATTAGTTGGAAAATGTCCAGTACTCTCAAGTGCATCAAAATTGCAAGTATTTCTTACCTGTTTTAGATCATAATCAAATTTCTTTCCTTGTCGAGCAAAAAGCATTTTTCCAACACGACCAGCACCATCCTAGACATAATTAAAAAATTTAGCTTCATCTAATGACTATTATACCATATGCACATTAGAGGAAAACAAATAAAAACCGAACGGATGTTACAATTTCCTTGGGAGTCAAATGCTAGTAAGTACAGAGCCTGTGATCAAGAAAGGTCAAAACAACAGTGACAAAAATTATTACCTTGAGAATCCAGTTGATAGCAACAGCCCCCGGAGCAGCTGTGTTTCTAGAGACTCCAACTGAATTCAAAAGGGTTTGTGTTGTGAAAACACCCATAGCGCCACCAAAGAAGTGCTAAAACAAATATGGTTATTGTTAATATGGGCATTTAATTCAACCAAAGTGGTCGAACCATGTAGTGTGAGGTCTATAGGAAGTTCGAGCAGCATTCGCAGTACAGTTGAAAGAAATTAAGTGTCTAGTGTGTACCTTGAGAGCTCTCCACGTCATATAAGGGACATACGAAGGGATTACACTATCAGGGAAACCTTCTGGCACAACATATGATCTCACAAATGATACCAATCCCTGAACCAAAAATCAAACATACGAAACTTAAAAGTGCCTCTCATTCAGACCGAAAGTGATTAAACTTCTCAAAGTGTGTATGTATTTGAACGACAATGCACCCCAGCAGCAATGGCTATGATGCACAGGTGAAAAAAATGCCAATGCTGATGAAGCCAGTTAGCAAATAGTTTCACTGGTTCAGTCTAAATTCTCGATTTCAAATTAAGTTCACGAAAGATATGAAATTCAGCTTGAAAAGGAAAGAAACAAACAGAAAGAAAGGTACATCAGCAAGCAGAGGCAGCTAAATTAATATGAGGAGGAAAGAAAGAGAGTGAAATATAGTAAAAGTACTGACGTCGAGAGGAGGTTGGGGACTGTGCAAGCCAAGGGCACGAAAAGATCCCTTCTTGAAGGTTCCAGGGGAGGAATCAGGCTCGGCGACGTAGTTCCATCGGCGGCCATCGATCTCCTCGCAGCAAATCAATTTGAAGCTGACGAAGTCTTGATCGTGGTGGAGCAGCTGAGGGAGCTGGTTCCGGGTTTGGGTAGTCTCCAAAGGCAGAGCTTCAGAGGGAGCGGAGGAAGCGAGGCTAGCACTGATACGCAGCGTCTCACGGACCAAAAGGCGAGCGTCCTGTGCGGTAGTGGCGGTCGTGGTGAGGGTTTGATTGTTAGGCGACTGCTTGAGCTTCATGGGAGGAGTTGGGGGAGGCATGATTTCGCAAGTAGTCGAATTGTAATCGATTGATTTGGGTTGTGATTGATTGTCAAATTTATAATGGGAATAACGAGAAAGAGAGGAGCTTTGGATTTAACGAAGGGATTAGTGGCATTTTGCGAGAGAGAATTATGAAAGCAATTGGCAAGCGAGCAAGCAAAAGCTAAGAAGAAGAAGAAGCAATGAAAATGAATGCGAGAAATAAGAGGCGGGCAGTTGGCCTAACAAGGCCTAGTTATAACAACAACGTAGCAATTGGAGCATGTCATTTACCGCGCCGCTCAACGAATCCTAGTCATTTTGGGTTGCAACTTGAAAGAGAAGGATATGTGGAGACCGGCGAGTATCGTTCATTTCATTTTATTGCTACGTGCATCACCACCGTTGTTATTGCTGGATGTCTTTTTCAATAAAATATATGCCTTCTGAGTCCCCATCTCTCATGCGTGGCACTGTGGCAGTGCGGGGCTCATTCTACCCTGTATTCCTATTTCAAAAAATCTTCCTGATTGAAGTCTTTTTGCTCAAAGTTCTAAGTACAAACTCGATCTTCCTACACAAATTTATAATTAATGACTTCGCAATTTAGAAGATGGTAAGGGCATTTGTCTTTCTTCCAGCTCCATGATTCCGTCTTTTAAACCGGTCATTATGGATAAACAGATAAGTAAACCATTTCAAATTTAATTACTTTTTTTTTTCTTTTCTATAAAGTGATTTTAAATAATAATTTTAAAAATATACAATTTCTATATAAGTGTTGTAAGGTCTTACAACAAGAGATTGAAAATATAGATTTTTTTTTTTTATGTTTACCTCCAAAATATAGATTTTATTTTATTTTTCCAATCCTCTAAAATAGAGATTGAATATGATGGAGATATCTACAACTTTTGTTTTCAAAGATTTATATATTGAGTTATTAATTTATTTTTTATAAAATTTGAAACCGGATTATATATATATATTAATAATCGAAATTATTCATTTTCTAAATTATCATGTCAAAATTATATCCATAAAAAAATCAATTAATTTGATCTTTGAAAATCGTTTAGGCATTCTTATTTATCAAATAAATTAACGGTTTTGATAAAAATTAAAAAATTTATAGTGAATTGTCAATTTAGTTGATATATATAAATGACCAAATAATTTTCAATATAATTGATTTTTTAAGAAAATAATCTTAATATTATAATTTAGAAAATAAATAATTTAAATTATGATATATTTATATAAAAAATTCGATAAATTGAAAAAATTACATAAAGAGATAGAGTATTAATATTATCAAGGATACAAATATTGTCCTTTACTAACTTTTAACTTTTTGATTGTAAAGACTGGGTAGCATGACCCGAGACCTCCAACTATATATACAACAATTTCTAGTTGTTAGCGTAATTTTATTATTATTACCAGGTATTTATGCATACAAAGACATTCTTTCATCCATTTTTACAAGAAGGTACAACTTAGTATTTTGGACTGCACGCAAGCCCAGCTCTTGGATGACTGGTCTCTGCAACTGCCCAGAAGCAAAACAATCGACTCACCAAGAAGAGAAAAGAGTACATGATGTTTGAATCTCTTCGATATAGAGTTAGCAGCAGATCCTTTTTCTCCCTCAAACGACTAATCACCGTCACTAGAACAACCACAGTCGCTATCCACAAACCCCTAGACGCACAATCAGTCCACCCCAAGCAGCAGCAGCAGCGGCGGTGGTGCCATAATTGGGAGGGCACAATTGGAGGTGGAGGAGGAGGAGGAGGGACTGGAGAGTATGACAACATTAGGGCTGAGGTCAACTGCCCCCGATGCTCCAAACAAATGAGGGTGCTCTTCTCGACCCGACCCCTCTCCATTACGGCGCGAGAGCCAGGACTCTACCAGGCCGTCAATCTCTGCTCCAATTGCAAGACCGCCTTCTATTTCAGGCCTTTGAAGCTCGTTCCTCTGCACGGCACTTTCATCGAGATTGGTCGGCTTAAAGACTTCAAGCCCACTGTTGCTAAGGACGACGCCCACGCCAATTCCTTAAATGCAAAACCACAGCCATGCAATGTTGATGACGAAACGACTTCGCCGTCTACAACCACCAGCTTGCCCACCCCCAAGGAGATTTGTAAGGCGCTTGATGACTTTGTCATCGGCCAAGAAAGAGCCAAAAAGGTTTTGGTTTTGAATTTCATTCGAATTTGTTGAGAATAACAGAGATAAACCCATAAATGAGAAATGAGAAATTTGGGCTCAAAGATTTGATTTGACACGTCCATATTGTGACAGGTGCTTTCCGTTGCAGTTTACAACCACTACAAAAGGATACATCATGCTTCCCAGCAGACTAGGTCAGTAGATGTAGAATGGTATGAATTTTCTGATATCATTTACAAGCCAATTAGGCATACTTATACACATCAGCGTGGGAGATAAGATGTGACAGTTATCTCCCATCTAAATATGATTAGGACATCTGCCCTAAGTAACTAACTGCTATAAACTAATTAGGGTACATGTGTCAGGTCTAAACAGATGTCTAGTCTAACTGTTATATCCAATGATGTTTGAACAGGTGTACACGAGTCTGTCTTAGACAAGTGTACACTGTTTTGTACACTGTTTAACATCCCCCCGCAAACTAGGCACCCTTTGGGTGACGAGTTTGTTGGAAAGACTGTGATGTCTTGCCATTGGTAGACCTTTGGTGAACAAATCCGCAAGCTGGTGGGCAAAAGGTACAAACTTGATCTGGTGGGTTCCAGAGGCTACTCTTTCACGGAGAAAGTGATAGTCCAAGGCAATGTGCTTTTTTCTGGCATGGAAAACTGGGTTGCTGGTCATGTAGGCAGAACTGATGTTGTCACATTGAAGTAGAATTGGGAGGGGAGGCTGAAGATGGAGTTCTCGAAGGAGGCTGAGAATCCATAGAGTGTCTGCATAGGTGTAGGCGAGAGCACGGTACTCAGCTTCTGCACTAGAACGGGAGACAATTTTCTGTTTCTTTGCACACCAAGAGATCAAGTTTGGACCCAAGAAGAGACAAAAGCCAGTCACGGAGCATCTGGTGTCATGACAACCTGCCCAATCAGCATTGGAATAGGCACGGATGTGGAGAGGCAGGGGCTGCGTTGGATGTGTATGCCTGTGCCCAATGTACCCTTTAAATAACGGATGATGCGCTTTAATGCAGTGAGATGAATTTATGTAGGGGAACTCATGAACTGCGCAACCTGTTGGACAACATAGGAAATATCTGGTCTAGTTGGGGTTAAATAGAGGAGAGCACCTACTAGTTGTCTGTAGAGAGTGGCATCGGTTAGGGGTTGTCCATCATAGGCAGGAAGGCTGGTTTTGGCAGCAACTGGAGTGGGGGATGGTTTGCAATTAGTGAGCCCACTTCGTTGGAGGATGTCGGTTGAAGAGTGGGATGGAGAGGTGGGAGGACTAGAGACAGTGGTCGGATTTGGGTGGGCAGATGACAAGGTGGGTTCAGTTTGTGGGCCGAGATCATTGAACTTATGTTGGATGGGGATGAAGGAGAAAGTAGGGGTAGGATTAGGTGTTTATCGAATGGGAAGGCAGATTCATTGAAGATGACATGGCGACTAATGTAAACACGTCCAGTGGGGACGTGGAGACATCGATAATCAGCATGGGTGGGGTTGTACCCGAGAAATACACAGGAAACAGAACGAGGTTCTAACTTGTGTTTGGTATAATCACCAAGATATGGGAAGCAGGGGCAGCCAAAGGTGCGAAGGAGATGATAAGAAAGTTGTTTCTGGTGTAGTTGAAAATAAAGTGATGACCATTTGAGGATAGGGGTGGGGAGGAGGTTGATTAGGAAAACTGCCGTGGTAATTGCCTCTGCTTAGTAGCAATAGGGGAGACCAACAGTGGTTAAGAGGGTGCGTCCGACCTCAGAAATGTGTCGGTTCTTTCTTTCGGCCAGTCCATTTTGTTGTGGGGTATGGGGGCATGAAAACCTTTGATGGATGCCATGGTTAGTGCAAAATGTCTTAAATGAATTGTTGGCAAATTCTTTGCCACCATCACTCTGAAATAGAGAACTGAGTTTAAACATAAGTAAAAAATCTGGTGAAGTGGGCAAAAACTTCAGATTTGAGTCGAAGTGGGTAAATCCAAGTAAAACGGGTGTAGTCATCTGTAAATAGAACATAACATTTATATCCAAAAACTGAAGATATAGGGGATATCCATACATCTGAGTGGATTAAATCAAACGGATGTTGAGAGGTGTGATTAACAGAAGAAAAAAACTGTCTAGTACATTTGCTTAAGGCACATTGATTACAAAAGGGACTAGTAGTAGAAACAGCAGAAGAACTGAGATGGTTCTGGGTTGCCAGCATGCATAGGACTTGGTGAGATGGATGACCTAGCCTTTGATGCCACAAAGTGGGGGAAGCCGTGGTGAGTAAAGCTTGTGGTGGGTTGTGAGGCTTGATGGGGTATAATCCATCCTTACAGGGGCCCTGAAAAAGAATAGAGTTTTGTAGTTAAATCCCGGATAATAAAGTGTGTAGGAAAGAAGGTGAGGCTAACATTTTGATCTTGGGTGAACTGAGCAACAGAGAGGAGGTTTTTGCGGATAGAGGGAACATGTAGGACATCTGTAAGTTTAAAGATAAACGGACCAGAGGAGAATGTAACGTTACCAGTGTGGGATATGGGCATGGTATGGCCATTACCGACCATGATCTGGTCCTGGGAGGTAGGGGCTGTGGACTTTGGAGCAGCAGGGGTCATGGAAACATGGTTAATTGCTCCATTGTCCGGATACCAGTTGGGGTCTGAGATAGCAGCGAGATGAAGGCTAGCAAAGGCCTGTGAGAGGTCATGATCTACAGATTGGGTGATCGGTGGGCAGTGGGCTGCGACATGGCCAAAGCGATTGCAGGACCAGCACTGAGGTCCTTGGGGGTGGGAAGCATGAGAGGGAGACGAGCTGAGTATGCCAGGTGTGGGGTTGGTGGGATAGCGGCCAGAACCTTTACGGATGAAGGGTCTGTAATTACGGCCAGGTCTAGAGCCACGGGAGTAAGAGGAACGGCCATGAGCATTAGGGGCAGTAGGGCCTGCATAGGTGGTGTAAAAGGCTGTGGGAGTGGCAGCAGTGGTATATGCAGAACTGGATGTTTGTTTGCTTCGAAAGATAGAAGGCGGGCTCTAAGATCAGAGAAAGGAGGCAGGGGTGGGAAATTGAGCATTGCAGTGACTAGGATGGTATATTCTGGGCCTAGGCCACGAAGAACAGCATTGACTAAGTTTGTGGGTGAGAAGGGTTCATTTATGTCAGCAAGTGTCTTGGCATGGGTGAGGTACTCAGAGATGGTTTTGGACCCTTTGGTGAGGGACATGATCTGTAAACACAGATTAGTTGCATTGGCAAGAGACTGTTGAGAGAAGTTTTGCTTGAGACAATCCCAGATGGCACGAGAGGTGGTGAGACCCACAACTTGGGACAGAATGGGTTCGGTTAAAGTGGCCCGAAGCATGCTGACTAAGGTCTGGTCAATTTGGAACTAGAGAAGGTAGGCAGGATTAGGCACGGGTTCAGGGTTTGATGTTAGGGCAGAATGTTCAGAGTCAGATTGGGGTGATGTTTCAGGATTCAGGGAAGACAGAATAGTAGGAGGAGTAGGTGGATGAGTGCCATCAATAAAACGCCAGTAATTATGGCCAATGAGGAAAGGTTTAATTTGACTTTCCCATAGTAGGTAATTGGTTTCACTCAATTTCACAGAAACCAGGGTGGAGACCTTAGGGGAGGAGATAGGAGAGGAACAGGAATTGGCAGCCCTAGCAAGTGTTTGAGAGGGATCGGTTTATAGTGGTTAAACAGATTGCTCTGATACCATGTAGAATGGTATGAATTTTCTGATATCATTTACAAGCCAATTAGGCATATTTATACACATCAGTTTGGGAGATAAGATGTGACAGTTATCTCCCATCTAAATATGATTACGACATCTGTTCTAAGTAACGAACTGCTATAAACTAACTAGGGTACAGGTGTCTAGGTCTAAACAGATGTCTAGTCTAACTGTTATATCCAATGATGTTTGAACAGGTGTACACGGGTCTGTCTTAGACAAGTGTACACTGTTCTGTACACTGTTTAACAGTAGAAAAGTAATAGTTCGTGCTGAAATTGTCCAGTTTTGTGTAGCTAATGTTTGAAATGTTTAATTCAAATGAGATGTGGTTAGAAGATGGATGTGCTTTATCAATTGAATGTTTGCTTTGGAAACGAATATCAGGTCTGGCCCAGCAGATTCAGTTGATTACAAATTTCAAGGTGTTCTTGATAGTGAATATGTGGAACTGGAGAAAAGCAATGTATTATTGATGGGTCCCACTGGTTCAGGTAGGATTTCCATTCTTATTTATTTACCTCATCCGTGATTGTTTTACAAACTATGATTTTTTACATTGACCAAGGATAGGGAAGACGTTACTTGCAAAAACACTAGCTCGTGTTGTGAATGTCCCGTTTGCAATTGCTGATGCAACAACATTAACACAGGTAAGTGCATTGCTTTAAATGTTGGTGGGAATCTTGTATCGTTTTCAATTTCCCGTGCAAAATCTGATTAGAACATTTTAATCTTATCTTTTTGCGCTTGAGCCAATGGAAGACGATAAATTTTCTCTGTTAATCATAGGTTATGGTTTTCTATGTATGCAAGAGCCGTGTGGGATTGATATTTGACCAAGTACTTGTTGTCAGTTTGGAAGAAAAAAAAACTCTTGTGTGATTCGTATAATATGATTTGAGGTTTCTTTTCTTTTTTCCCTCTATGGTAATTGCTAAAAAGACGGATGTCAAGTGAACAAGGAGGAGAAGGAAACAGAGATGTTGTTAGCAAGAACTTGAAGCTTAGGTAGTCTTTACACAAAATTATTTTTATGCAAGAAACAGGAATGCCTCCGCTGTTCTGTTTGTCATGAACTGGTTTCTTTATGAGACGAGCGGTATTGATCAATGTGTTTTATGAGATAATTATGTTTCTTTGAAGGATTCATTGATAGTTCAACTAATCTCTCTCTCTCTCTCTCCATGCAGGCAGGTTATGTTGGAGAAGATGTAGAATCAATATTGTATAGACTTCTTGCGGTATGGGTTATGTTATATTGTGTTTCTTGTAAAAACATTGCAAGTATTTGTTTTTGGTGCCATCAAGCACATGTTAGATACGTTACATTCGGATTTTCCAATGTGCTTAGGAAGCTGACTTTGATGTGGAAGCAGCTCAGAAAGGGATCGTCTACATTGATGAAGTGGATAAAATAACAAAGAGGGTCTGTTATAAATGCGTATATGGATTGAAATAACCTAATTGCATCCTTTTATGTATAATAATAAAGATGCCATTTTAGTATTTTTCAGGCTGAGAGCATAAGCAGAGATGTATCTGGGGAGGGTGTTCAACAGGCATTGCTGAAAATGTTGGAAGGAACTGTAAGTAAGCCAACTATATGATTAAGTAAAAGAAATTTTAGTATGTCAGTATGATCCCTGTTCTATGTGTTATACCATTTATGTGAACTGAAACAAGAAGGATTGCTAGTTTAATGCCTGTTGTCTTGTTCAGATTGGAGACATTTATTTCTAGTGGTTTTGACTTTTGGGTCAATTTTTCTCTGTAAGTTTTGAGGTTGGTTGGGCAGTAGTTTAGATAATCACAATATTTTTAAATTCCATCTATTCCCAACCTCCAGTAAAAATAAAAAAAATCGATCCATTTATAATCCTCTGTCAGTTGCATTAATGGAGTAACATCTTCAAATTGATCGATAGACATCAGTTATAATGCAAGGAATTTATACACTCCAAGAGTATATCTTGGTCTATAGGCATATTGTGGCCCCGGGATGAGAGAATAATAAAAAAAAATTCACAGGGCTTGGTCTTGACTGCTTTGAGGGGTCCGAAGCTCAAGAAACATAGTCAACTAGGTGTGCTGACAGTAGATGGTAGATTAGGGCATATTCTTTTAACCCTTCAAATGTTCTTCAATACCTCATTTAGTTTTCAAGAAATTATTGTCCTTTTCTCAGGTAGTTAACATTCCTGATAAAGGACCTCGGAATCATCCTCGTGGTGATGATATTCAGGTATTTTAGACCTAAAATTATCTGCTCCTTTTTCCTTTTTCCTGATTTTAAAGGTTTTTATTTTATTCCATTAGACGAGTTGTAGGCAAAAGATTCTGTCATGATCACAATTGGTATTTCCCGAGGCATAAGGCCTCATGTAAAGCTCACAGAACAGTACAAAAGGAAAAATATTGCTTGTAGGGGGGTGGGTTCATAAGCTGTGAGAAGAGTACAGAACTGTTATTAATGTTCTATCATGATAATAGTAAGTATGCAAAAAGGGGAAAATTAAAGTTTAAATTGCTTTCATTTGACTGGCACCCAACTTTTCTCTCCCCTAAAAGTTTTCTACTTGAGTGTCTTTGTCCGAGGTTCCAAGGCTTTTGAGACAACTGAAGTGCTAATATGTTTATTTGGAAAAAAGAAGTGGTGAATGTGAAATAGCCAACTATATTCAACATGCAGTCGTACAGCTTGTGCACAAAGTCCGATTTTTGGCAGTAGTCAGGTGTCCTTGTTCTCCTAGTGAGTAAGGGTTGGTGTTTGAAAAATGTCAACTTTACTTTCCAGTGCATCTAATTACTTTAGCACAGATGGATACAAGAAATATCCTTTTCATATGTGGTGGGGCATTTGTTGGTTTAGAGAAGGCCATTTCAGAAAGGTAATGCACTCTCCTAGGGATGTATAATAGTAATTATTTGCACGTATGTTTCTACTTAGAAGGTTGTTTTGAAGGTTTAGGCCTGTTCCTTTCCAGACTCCAAGATTCTTCCATTGGATTTGGAGTACCAGTTCGTGCATACATGAGGACCAGTGAATTGACTGATGCCATTGCCACATCATCATTGTTGGAATCTGTGAGAATAATCTAAACTCAATTTTATTAAAGAAATTGCATGTTCTGTAAATCTTTTGTCTGTTCTTCAGTTTCTGAACTTGAGGTGTCCTGAACTTTCTACTTTTTTTTTCTGACACAAAAACCTAATTATTTTAGAACTAGTCCTTGAAGTTTCTAATGGACTTGTAGGTGGAAAGTGGTGATCTTATTGCATATGGTCTGATACCTGAATTTGTTGGGCGCTTCCCTATTTTAGTTACTTTGTCATCTTTAAATGAGGACCAACTTGTTCAGGTGTGCCCTATCTTTTCTATAATTATATGTCATTGAATGTTTCCCTATTTTTATTTGTTTTCATGGTTGGTGTTTGGTGGGACTGTAGAACATTTTAGGTATGTTCAATCTCTAGGTTATTGTGGATTGTGTGATATAGTACTGAATTTGATGCCTATTCACTTCTTTAGCTTAAAAGAAAAGCTTGACATTTATATTTTACAAGTTATATTGAATGTTTTTGGTTACTCACTTTTTGTTCTTGATATTAAAATTGAAGACATCCTAGTTAGCTAGACCCATTCTTTACTTCTTCTTTTTTCTTATTGGTTAAGATATTGAAAGATCTCTATGTTTTATCTTGTAAACTAGGTCCTCACAGAACCTAAAAGCGCGCTTGGTAAACAGTACAAGAAGATGTTCAACATGAACAATGTAACCTTTTGAGCCATTGCATTTTGTATTCATTGCAATTTCTTTCCATGCCCTTCGTAACTGAAATTTGACATCGCAGGTCAAGTTACATTTTACTGATAATGCACTCAGATTGATTGCGAAAAAGGCAATGGCAAAGAACACTGGTGCTCGAGGTTTGAGAGCGATATTAGAAAGCATTCTTACGGAAGCTATGTTTGAGGTATATATAGATCATCTCGTCTGACCTCGTCCTTATTTTGCTAATTCAATTAAAAGGACTCGTCGATATCTTCGTATGTTATAGTTGCACTTGGGCTTTACTAGTAGAGAGGGTGAGAGCAGCTGAGTCTTCCTTGCATACTAGTGAAACTAGAAACTTTAATTGTAGTTGACATTGCTCCAAGATGAAAAAAACAGAAAGTATAAATGATTTTAGTCCTTTCGCTGATGTATTCCTGTCTATTTGGATCTATGACATTAGAGCATTATGATTGTGTACAGGTCCCAAACATCAAGACGGAAACCAATAGTGTGTATGCTGTTTTGGTTGATGAAGAAGCTGTTGGGTCAATCAACGCTCCAGGACTTGGAGCAAAAATTCTTTGTGGGGATGGAGCAGTGGAGCAATTTCTTCGTGAAACAAAGTCAGGAGAGCACATGGTATGCTTTTCTAAAGCTCCTTGCTCAATCAACCTTCTTATGTTCTTTTATGCTTTTCCTTTTGCTTGGAAGAAAACTTGTAAGATATACATTTTGGAGGAGCTAAATTAGAAGTTGTAGCAGTTTGACCCCTTATTGTTTGTAGTGATAGTGAGTCTATACATTTTAGTTGCAGAAACCAAGATTCTTTTGCTCCATATTAGTATTTTTGTAACGGTTTAATGATAATTTTGGATTACTTGCAGCGAAAGCGTGGGTCGGATGAAGGTGAGTGTTTGCAAGAAGCGTTAGAGCTTCAATCAAGAGCCACGGCCGCACCCGGCTTGTAGCTGTAGAGATTGAGACATTATCCCTATGGCTATGTGTGGTGTTGGCGTTGGAATATCCACTTTTTCTTTTGGCCTCCATTGTATATAGACGAAGAGTAGTTATCCTTTGCTAAAAAAAATCCAACAGCCGTGAGGTTGTGATATCATTGTAGCGACGAAATTGGAATAGAGTTAAAGATTTTGCTATGGTTGTTCAAACAAATTGGGCAAAAGAAAGATGTTCACCAAGTACCAACAACATTGTTAAGGATTCATATCCAACCAGATTAATCCTAGAAGGGCAAGGCCCATGTTGCCTCTCCCTCCTAATTTGATTTATGTTTTTGAAAAATGAAAGAGAAATGGATAGAGGGAGAGACTTGGGTTTAGGGATGCCCAAATGGAAACGGAGAGAAAAAAAATAAGGGGGTGACAATGGTGGTGATAAGGGGTTGTTTGAACATTTTCTTACTTAGAACGGTTCTAGTACTGTTGATTTAATGATATTTCTAAATCTTAACCATTGTAGTGGAAGGTTTTAGAAAACTTCATTGTGTTGTGGAAGGTTGTCTTGGATTTAAATTTTGTAAAGAATGAAAAATAGGTGTATAATATTTCCTCAATATTATTTTATAAATAAAAAATAGGTTAATCAAAATTTCTCTCCTTTCTCATTTTTATATACACAATGTATTCTTAGAGTATGTCTAGTGGTAGAGTTAAGGATAATGGACTAGTGGCAAAATTTAGCCCCTCAATGTGACACTATTCATATATTTTGGTCAAAATTATTTTTTGTGTTTCTTATGGGACGAGGTAAGTTGCAAGAATTTTAAATTTTATAAAATTTAAATTACATTAAAAATACTCCAAGTATAATAAAAAATAGAACTATTAATTTAAATTGAAAAATAAAATCAATTAGTAGTAGTTACCATTAAAATAAAAGCAAAATTGGCAATAATCAAAATGATTATTTACTTAAATTAGTCTAAAAAAAAATAGTTGAAGCGATTGCTAGAATTCACCGCTAGACCTGCTCTTATAAACCATCTGAATTCGTTAATTACATTATTTGTGAATAAACAATATTAAAAATATCAAATTCTATATATTAAAAAAATTATCTTTTTATTAATACAAAATGACGAAACCCAAAATAAATACCTCTAGAAAAAAGAAATGTATGGGCCACATTTAGACCCAGCCCAGAGAAGGCGAGTCCACTGGTTGAGTCTCCTTTGTAGAGATTCTAGGTGTTAAGATTCCTTCTCTACTCTTCTCCTCGTCTCTTCTCTTCAGTTCAATTTTTGTTTCTTTCTTCCTGCGTTTGCAAAAATCTCTGGGAATCTATCGATTATCTCTGAAAAATAAAAGAATAATCGGACCAAAATAAAACTATGGAAGGAGAAGGTGGAGAAGAGCTAAGCATAGAAGAATTGGCCTCCAATCTTTCAACGTACAAAGATCAGCTTCACCAGGTCTCCACTTTATCTTCTTCTTCTTTAATTTATTTGTTCTTGTTCTTATTATTATATTTGGTTTTCAATTACATCGTCGATATGTTTTAATTGGGGTTTAGTTGAATTCTGACTAGGGTTTTTCTCACGATTATACAAATTCTGGTATAATAAGACTGTTTAGGTTTAATCACAACTCTGTACCTGAAATTAGGTATTTTCTTCAATGTAATTTATTCTTTTCTTGGTAGCAGCACAGCAATAAACCAAACTCACAAAAAAGGAGAAATTTTGAAATTTAGTTTTTAAGGCGTTCACTTAGTGGGTAATTTCATTGTATAGATACGGTCTACATAATCAATGTTTCGTATTGAAATCTGTATATAATTTTATATGCTTGCGTATCTGGACTATTTGTCTATTAGAGAGCAATATCCGTAAGTAAAAGGACTATTTTTCTTTTTCTTGTTTTACTTAACAAGTATATTAGAAAATATTCTAAACATGTTTTTTTGATTTTAAGTTGTGCAGAAACGTAGCTCCTGGCTTTGCTGTTAAACCTTTTAGAATAAGCTTAATGTCCTTTCTTAGGATTATAAGTCAATAATTTCGAGATTCAGCTTTTAGTTATTGGATATACATGAGATTGGCTGTTACTCTAAACTCATGTCTTCAAGTCCTATTCTTGAGAAATCAAAATTATATACATTGGTTGTGCTAGGGAGCATCAAGGATCTTCACTCTAAGATTATTAAATTGGATAATCAGCCCCTAATACACTATTGGGCTAATAGCCATACTATGGACATTTTTTCTTATATAAGCAAAATTACACTAAGCCTTACGGGGCATTTGGTACAAACTCAAGATCTCCTCTTTACTCCATACAGTCGTGCATATCTAAATATGTACTTTGATTCTTTTGGTTACGTCAAATGCACCCTTGTAATGGATGGACAGATCGTAGTCTGGGTTTCAGTTTTTTTCTTCCACCTGAACATGTGATTCTTACTAGGTGATTAAATGTAAAGGTGAGGTATTTGATGACGTGAAAATGCCTCCTCTGTGCAGATTCTTGTCAGGAGATTTTCCTAGGTGATTATGGTTTGGAATATGTTCATATAGTGGAGGTGTTGATCCGGTCTTCTTTATTTTATTTTAACGTATAGTAATGAGATCATTCCAGCTAGTACAGTTGCTTCGTGTTGTTCTTGGTTGTCCCTTGAAAAAGGCTTGTTGGAAGGAAACATGCATTGTTGCAGTGTTTCTCTTTTGTTGAATTGTGAAGGAGAAATGTTTTTAAGAGGGTGCAAAAAGGTACCGAAGAAATGAGAATTTTCCATATTATCATTGGATTAGTGGCATTAGGAAAATGGGTTATTTATGGAAATCTCTACCAATATTTATGTTCTTACCTTGTAATCTTGGCGATACTTGATTTATAAAGTAGGAGTCAAATTTATTACATGGATCAGTATACCTTAAATCAACTGAACTGGATCCCTCATTATTCAAGTGTTAGACTGAAATTTTTGATGAATTTTTGGGATCGTTAATTAGTGGACTGAAATGCTTTGAGTCTTGACCTCCACTCCAATCAAGAAATATCACACTAAAAGCTTCTCAAAATGCTGAGTCTTGACAGAGGGTCCCCGAGAGAAGCGTGCAGTCTATTCCTATCATAAATGCCATATTGAGAGTTACTTTTTGTTTTTTGAGTGTTTGGTTGAGTTAGGAAAAATATAGAAACACAGGATATATTCAGGATTCTGAAGTTTCTGACTTAAGTAGGACCCTGAAGTTTGATGCTGAGGTTCTCCAATGAATACACAGTTTAGATGTTTGTTATTGTATTGGATTGTGATGAATTGTTCTTTATTTACCATGCAAATATAAATTTGATGAGTTGGGATCTCGTGATTATGATCTATATTCGGAGATATAGATTTCATGGTGAATCATTAATGTATTCTCTTATAGATGTGTTTTTCCCTTCCTGTAATGACATATCCTGCCCTCTGGATCAGGTAAAGGAGCTTTTAGCTGATGATCCTGGGAACTCTGAGTATGTTGACATGGAAAGAGAGCTCAATGAGGTATTTTTTTTTTTGGTTTTTATTTTTTATTTTTTTTTATGTGTAGATTTTGCTTGTAGTTATTATCTGATAAGTTGATTCATTCCTACATTTGTGCATTCCTTATTTATTTTTACTTTTGTAGTGTATGGGTCTCTAGTTTAGTTTTCCTTTGTGAAAACTGTGTCAACATCATCTCCCTTAAGGATAACAACCAATTGTAACTATTATATCGATGTCTAGGTTTTCACTGCTATTATCATTCTTCTTCTTTTATTTCTTCCTTCTCTCTTTTGAAGGAATCATCGTGTTGCTCAAACTAGCAACACCAATTAACTGCTATGGCACCTGTGGAGGTTTGTTTTCATTACATGGTTGAATAAGGTGAGGATGGTTTTTATGTTAAATAAAGTTCACACTCTAGAAAGTAGAAACTGGAACTCTGGAGAGCTTAGAAAAATTTGAATAGTTAGAGCTTCATCAAGATGCATGTTACTTCTATCTTGGTTCCTTTGCAGGTGTGCTATGTGTGGTGTTGGTCCGCTTTCACTTTCTGTCACCTGATTTCAGATGTTCACAATGAGATTCCTAAGTTTTAATTTTGACAATTATTTGCTCTTACAATGTTAACGACTATTTATGTACGTATTTTCAAAGTTAGGCTTGGGCTAAATTTACGATAATGCAGGTAATTGCTCTGACAGAAGAACTACTTGCAACTGCTAAGCAAAATCAGGAATCCGGGTTAGATATTGGGACAAGTGATAGTGCATCTCCTAGTTTGCCCCAGACTCAGAGGAATGGAAATGTAAATTCATATCTTCTCATAATTTTCTTTGTTTTCTTTTCTTGGTTTTTTCCTTGCTTTTTTTTTTTTGGGTTTTGTAAGGTTTCCTGGAAAATATGTTCCTGTTTTGTTAACATTGCGCCTCCAATGTGTTATGTGGAGGTATGTAGAAGTATGCATTTCTTGGGCTAGGGCATGATTCACCCGAAAAGAGCTTCGTTCTCATATGGTTTTGGTTAGGGATATTATATCAAACTTTCTCGAGTCTATGACTATGTTAGTTACAACAATGCATGATATTACTGTCATACTTTCTGCTGTTTTCTTTATTTACTGTTATGAATGTTTTCTAATGCTGGGTGCCTCTTGTCTTGTTGTATCACTTTTTATTCTTTTCTTATGTAGGATGGAGGGAGTATTTCCGATTATCATGACAAGTTTCCTATTGGTACAAAAGTTCAAGCTGTTTATAGTGAAGATGGGGAGTGGTATGTGAAAAATTTCAATGGAGTTATGTTTACAAGTTTTTACATTTCCCTTTCTTTTTGTCCCTGCTTGATTAGTTGAATGTGCAGGTATGAGGCCACAGTTGAGTCTCTTACTCCAAATGGGTATATTGTTACGTACGATGGCTGGGGGAATAAAGAAGAGGTATGTTCTTCTTAGATACATTTAGTTTAATCAGGCATCTCATGTTCATCCTTTGTCCATTATTCTTTATCCCCTTTCCCCCCTCATATCTCAAGCACAAAAAGATGCCAATTTCTTGACCATGCATCTTTTGCCTTGCCTCCTAAGTTTCATTATACTATATTATATCATCTAAATTTCCACTTTGGAGAATCATATAGTTATGATTTTATTCGTTCGTTATTGTTTGTTCTTCCCTTTTGTATACTTTTTTGTCAACATAGTTTTTTTAATCTTTTATACCAGGTGGATCCGGCTAATGTAAGGCCAATTCAAGAAGGGGCTGTCAATGCATTGCTGGAAGCTGAAAGGGTTGCTGAGGCGACAAAACAAGCAATCAAAAGGAAGATTGCGCAAGCTGGTTCTGTCGACTTTCAATCACGAAGCCTACCAGCAAAACTTCGTATAGAACCTGATGATCCTGAGGATGTGGTATTTTTCTATCTTGTTTATTTTATTCATATTTTACTTTGAAGAAGGGTGGATGTGGAAAAATATTCAGAGCATGTAAATCAGAAATGTTTGTCCTAATGATAATCTTAAATGATGTATTCTTAGTAGTCTTATGGTGGATCCTACTCGAGTATTATTATATTCTTTCAAATATTTCAAAATGTAAAAGGACAGTAGTAGCAAGCGACCAATTAAAGATAAAAATGATTTTTTTCATGATCGTGATTATTGAATTGTTAAGTATAAGACTCTTTGGGGAATGTTGTTAATTATGAAGAAGTGAAATATGTGATAAAAATAGTTTGCATCACCTAACTTAACTGCTTTCTGAAACAAAACTGTGAGTTCTTTTAAGTAAATTTTAATGGTACTTGGTTGATATATTAAATCTTGTATTGACCCGAGATTATATAAAATTGGATACATTAGTAATATAGTAAAGTAGAAGGGTTTTGGTTGAAAAACTAGCTTGATGGCAGTAAAAATTGTTTTGTAATGTCCTATTCTGTTCTGCTACCCAAATTTATGGTCCAATATTTTACAATTTGCTGGCTTGATTTTTGAGGACTTATTCTTGCCACCTTCAAAATCTACAGAAAGCTACCAAACGCAAAAAGATACATTCTTTTAAGTCGAAGATGAGAATGGAGCAACTGGAAGTTACGCAGAATAAACGTCAAAACGCTTGGCAACAGTTCCAAACAACTAAAGGCAAGACTAAGAAGGTATGTTTCCTAGAAATTTTTGCATCTCAATTTGCTTGCACCATTTTCCTTTGATTGGCTTTTTATATGGACTGCAATATCAGTTGTTTTAGTTTGTTTACACACATCTGATTAATTAGTTTGAAACTATGCATTGGCCTATGTGGATTTGGAAGATGTCGCCAATTGAAACTATAAAGGAACAGGAAATAATTACTCAAATGTGCCTACTAAAATGGGACCTTACCTTATAGTGTACAATTTTCAACCTAGCTTCTCTCCTAAGGATTGGTTCGGTATTAATTTAGCCGCTCGGTCTTTCTGCTTTGCTGGATGTGTAACTAGTTACATCAATTTTCAGATTGGTTTCTTTTCTGGACGCAAGCGTGAGAGCATCTTCAAGTCTCCTGACGATCCTTTTGGGAAGGTTGGGGTGACTGGAAGTGGGAAGGGGCTGACAGACTTTCAGAAGAGGGAAAAGCACTTGCATCTAAAAGGTGGGTCAGCTGAGAATGATGAGGAGGCTCCTTAGCTTCACCTCCATGTGTGCTCTCTCTCTCTCTCTCTCTTCCTGGTGGAAAGGTTCATTTTGAAATTGTTATAACTCAAAATCCATGGTAATGCTAGTATGCCATGTGCGGAGTCGAATCGGAACCTAGGAAATGGGTGTTGGAAATTGTATCCCTGTCGTTGTTAACTCCATTGTTATTATTGCTGTAGTGTTATAGTTCCCCCTCCTACCTATTGAAATAGAATAATTATTTTGTATTTTTATCACATCTAGAAAAACCGAGTAAAAATTGTGATTTATATAGCTCAAATTATTTGTGAAAAGCGCATCGATTGGGATAAAAAAAATTCGCTGTATATTAGTAAAAGTATTTTATATTGTGGATCCTCCTAGGATCACAGGAGATTGACTCTCAATCTTCTAATGAGACCTAAGTTAGGTATGACTCTCAATCTCCCTAATCTATTGTGATTGGTCAACGGAATCAATATTGATTCCTTCTTTGTATAGCTAGCCAATCTAATCTGATTTTTCTTTCCTAAATCCTCCTAGTTGTACATACCTAGTTAGGTCTCATTAGAACTTGTTATTCTGGCCTCCATATCACTGTAGGTGATCAAATTCATTGTTGACGCTCTAACTTAAGCCATAGCCTGGGCTCAGCTCACTCACCTATATGCTAGAAAAGTTAGAGCTCGTGTCTTTGGTCTCAAGAAACAGCCGACTCTTCTTCGCCAGGACTCCCGTCCAATTTCTGAATATCTTTAAGAAGTCTAGGATCTTGCTGATGAATTGACTTCCATTGACAGATCATTGTCTGATGATGATCTTCTCTTCCATGTTCTTAATGGAGTCAGACTTGAGTTTAGAGAAATTGCAGCAGCAGTGCGGTCCAGGGACACCACTGTCCCTTTTGAAAATCTCCATGACCTGCTGGTCCAGCATGAGGCTGCCTCCAAACGTGCAGGCCATGTGGCCCCAAACCCTTCCATCACTGCCAATCTCACTCAGTACTCTCGCAGATTCCACTCCAATAAGGGCTCTTATGGCAGCGGTACCAAAATCAGCCCACAGACGACCACTGCCTCGTTGGTCAGATGTCCAGACAACTCCCGTCGTCTATCATCTCAGACCACTGGCTATTGTAGCTATTGTCAATGGTGTGGCACTCAGGGCCACAGTGCTAAGCGCCGTCCTCACCTCCACCAGTTAGCCCCACCACCTCCCGTGGCCAATCCTGCAACTCAAGCCTCTTACTCTGCCTGGCTTCTTGACTCTGGAGCATCCCATCACGTGGCAACCAGCTCCCATCAACTCTCAGATGCCACCAGCTACAGCGGCCCCGATGAGATCATAATTGGCAACGGTAAAGGCCTAAGTATTACACATACAGGCTCTTCCTTACTCCTTTCTTCCAACTCTCACCCCTTTAAACTTACTCATGTTTTATGTGCCCCATCAATGACCCGTAACTTAATCTCCATTTCCCAGTTTAACAAGCAAAACAATACCTCAATTGAACTGTTTCCTGGTTGTTTTCATGTGAAGGATCTCAGTACCGGGGTAGTTCTCCTTCAAGGCCCGAGTAAGGGTGATGTGTACAAGTGGTCTCTTGCCCTTCTTCACAAGCCTCAAGCAATGGTGACCATGATAGTCCCCCCTCACCTTTAGCACCGCCAACTTAGCCACCCACAGTCTAAAACCCTAAAAAGTGTCTTAAGGCAGTTTAATGTTTGTTTTTCTTCCAAGTTTCCAGAAACTTTATATAGAAGGTATGAATGTTTTATTTATATTTTAATAATAACAACTGTGTACAGTAATGTCTCTTTATACAAGTTCTAGTGAGACCTAACTAGGCATGTACAACTAGGAGGATTTAGGAAAGAATCATATTAGATTGGCTAGCTATACAAGGAAGGAATCAGTATTGATTCCATTGGCCAATCACAACAGATCAGGGAGATTGAGAGTCAATCTCCTGTGATCTGCTGTATCCTAGGAGGATCCACAATATTTTAAGCCATTTGGGACATGTTTTGTCATATTAGATTCCCATTGATTGTTTTTATGCATTTTTTAAGAAAAATATTTGGATTTCATTAAAATTTTGTAATGGGCTTCAGAATTGACTCTTGATTGCGAATGTAATTAGAATCATTCTCCTCAACTTCAAATTATCTAACAAGGTGATGAAAATGAATTAGAATAAGCATTTTGGTACTTTTGATGAATTCTCAAAAACTGACTAAAAATCGTGAATTAGTTTGCATATTTGATGAAAAATATGTCCGTAGGTTTTTCTCAAAATAGTTTCAATACATTTTAGAAAAAGTATTTAAAGCCATTTGAGACATATCCAGTCATTCCGAATGTCCTTAATTCTTTTTATGTATTTTTAATTAAAAAAATAAAAACTCGAATTTCAATACAAATTCATAATGGGGTCCTAAAGTGACTCTAGGATCTGAAGAATATTAGAAATCATACCTTGAACTTCAAAGATCTTGAGGAGTGACGAGAATGAAAATATAATAATTATTTTGGTGTTATGTTGAATTTTTAAAAATAGACTAAAAAATGTGAGTGCTCACAATTTTTAGGTAAAATGTGTGCTGGGATTTCGTGAAACATTTTAGATGTACATTAGCAAAAGTATGCTACGTCATTTGAGATGTCTTTTCATACATGATGCCTATTAACTATTTGTTATGAATTTTTTAGGCAAAACACAAACTCGAATTTAATGTAATTTCTTAACGAATTTCAGAATTGACTTTTGTATTGGAAATCATCTCCCTCAACTTCAAAGTAACTTACGGGGTAATGTGAATGACATTGGAATAAGTATTTTGGTGTTTTAGTAGAATTTTCAAAAAACCGACTAAAAATAGTGAATTAGCTGTTTTTGTGTAAAAAAACGCGTCCGTCTGAATTTCGCAAAACATTTTTACTGTACATTAAGAAAAAGTATTCTAAGCGATTTGAGACATATTTTGTCAAACAAGATGCCCATTAACTATTTTTTATGTATTTTTTTGGTCAAAAATCTCGAATTTCAATAAAATTTTGTAACAGTGTTCAAAATTGACTCTATGTTCCGAATGTAATTAGAATCACCCAAAAACTTCAATTTATCTTACGAGGTAATGAAAATGAAGTTAAAAAAATATTTTGTTATTATGGACGAATTTTAAAAAACTGACAAAAAATCCTGAGTCAGCTCACGTTTACTGTGAAAAGCATGACTGTTGGGATTTCTCAAAATATTTTCACTGTACTTTTGCTAAAGTATTCCAATCCATTTTGGACAAGCCCTATCATGCTAGATGTCTATTATGAAATTCCGACAGTTGTATTTTTTTTACCCAAAAAAAAAATGTGAGCTATAAACTCACGATTTTTAGTCAACTTTTGAAATTTCTTCAAAAGCATCGAAACACTTATTTTATTTCAATTCTCTTTACTCTGTAAGATATTTTGAAGTTCAGGGAGATATTTTTTAAAGACTTTCAAACCCTAGACTCACTTTGGACCCTCTTAAGAAATTTCAATGAAATTCGAGTTTTTTACTTAAAAATGCATAAAAAATAGTTAGTGAGCATCTTGAATGACATGGCATGTCCCAAATGAAATTTTATACTTTGACTGATGTGCAATTAAAATATTTCACAAAATCCTGATAGTTGCAATTTTTTTACAAAAAAATGTGAATTATACTCACGAATTTTAGTCGGTTTTGGAAATTTCTTCAAAAATATCTAAATACTTATTTTATTTCCATTCTCCTCACTCTATAAGATATTTTGAAGTTGAGGGGGGTGTTTTCTAAAGACATGCATACCTTAGACTCACTTCAGACCCTATTACGAAATTTCAATGAAATTCGATCTTTTTTATTTAAAATGTATAAAAAGAGTTAATGGGCTTACCGAATGGCAGGACAAGTCAAAATGGCATTTTATACTTTAGCTATTGTGCAGTTAAAATATTTCACGTAATTTCGACAGTTGGATTTTTAACAAAAAATTTGAGCTATAACTCACGATTTTTAGTCAGTTTTGAAAATTTATTCAGGCTTTAGACTCAATATGGACCTTGTTACGAAATTTCAATGAAATTTGAGTTTTTCTGCTTTAAAAATGCATAAAAAATAGTTAATGGGCATCCTGAATGGCAAGACATATCCCAAATGGGATTAGGCTAATGTGCACTTGAAATATTTCATGAAATGACGACACTTGCATTTTTTTTAACAAAAGATGTGAGTTATAATAACTCACGATTTTTAGTCTGTTTTTTAAATTTCTCTAAAAGAATCGAAATACTTATTTTATTTCCATTCTTTTCACTCTGTAAGATATTTTGAAGTCCCTAGACTCACTTCGACCTGCAGACCCTAGACTCACTTCGAACCATGTTACAAAATTTCAATGAAACTCGAGTTTTTTGTTTAAAAAATGCAAAAAAAATAGTTAATGGGCTTCCTAAATGGCATGACATGTCCCAAATGGTATTTTATACTTTGGCTATCATGCAGTTAAAGTATTTCACGAAGTCCCGAAAGTTGTATTTTTTACAAAAAAAATTTGAGTAATAACTCACGATTTTTAGTCTGTTTTTAAAATTTCTTCAAAAGTATCGCAATACTTATTTGATTTCCATTCTCTTCACTCTAATAAGATACTTTGAAGTTGAGGGTTTTTTTTTCTAAAGACCTTCAGGCGCTAGACTCACTTCGGACCCTGTTATGAAATTTCAATAAAATTTGAGTTTTTTTTTTGCTTAAAAAATGCATAAAAACAGTAAATGAACATCTTGAATGACAAAACATATCCCAAATCGTATTTTTTACTTTGGCCAATGGGTAGTTAAAATATTTGACGAAGTTCCGACATTTGCATTTTATACAAAACAAACGTGAGTTATAACTACCAATTTTGTCTGTTTTTTAAATTTCTTCAAAAGTATCGAAATACTTATTTTATTTCCATTCTCGTTACTCTGTAAGATACTTTGAAGTTAAGGGGAATGTTTTCTAAAGGCCATCAGACTCTAGACTCAATGCGGACTGTAATTTCAATGAAATTCGGGGTTTTTTTGCTTAAAAAATGAATAAAATAGTTAATGAGCAACTTGAATGACAGGAAATAACCCAAATGGGATACTTTGACTAATGTGCAGTTAAAATATTTCACGTAATCCCAATAATTGCATTTTTTATATATAAAAAAATATGAGTCTTAACCCACGATTTTTAGTCTTTTTTTGTAATTTTTTTCAAAAGTATCGAAATACTTATTTTATTTCCGTTCTTTTCACTCTGTAAGATACTTTGGAGTTGAGGGGGATGTTTTCTAAAGAACTGCAGACCCAAGACTCACTTCGGACAATATTACAAAATTTCAATGAAATTCGAGTTTTTTATTTGTTTAAAAAATGTATACAAAATAATTAACAGGCTTCCTGATGTCATTTTATACTTTGGATATTGTGCAGTTAAAACATTTCACGAAATCCCGACAGATGCATTTTTTTACAAAAAAAAATGAGCTATTACTCACAATTTTTAGTCGGTTTTGAAAATGTCTTCAAAATTATTGAAATATTTATTTTATTTTTATTCTATTCACTCTGTGACAAAATTTGAAATTGAGGGGGTTGTTTTTTAAAGACCTTCAAGCCCTAGACTCATTTCGGACACTGTTACAAAATTTCAACGAAATTTAAGTTTTTCCGCTGAAAAAATGAATAAAAAACAATTAAAGGGTTTTCTAAATGGCATAACTTGTCCGAAATGGCACTTTATACTTTGGCTAATGTTCAGTTAAAATATTTCATGAAATCCCGACAGTGGTATTTTTTACAAAAAATGGCACTTTAGAACTCACGATTTTTAGTGAGTTTTTGAAATTTTTTAAAAGTGTCGAAATACTTATTTTATTTCCATTCTCTTCACTCTGTAAGATATTTTTAAGTTTAAAGGGATGTTTTCTAAAAACTTTCAGACCATTTACTCACTTCTAACCCCTGTCACGAAATTTCAATAAAATTAGAGTTTTTTTTTTGCTTAAAAATGCATAAAAAATAGTTAATGGAATTCCTGAATGGCAGGACAGGTCTCATATGGCTTTTTATACTTTGATTATTGTGCAGTTAAAATATTTCACTAAAATACAAATAATTATATTTTTTTTTTCAAAAAATGCAAGTCCTCACGATTTTTAGTTGATTTTTGAAATTTCTTTAAAAGTATCGAAATACATATTTATTTCCATTATCTTCACTCTATAAGATAGTTTGAAGCTGATGAGGATGTTTTTTAAAGATCTTCAGTCCCTAGACTCGCTTACGACCCTGTTACGAAATTTCAAAGAATTTCGAGTTTTTTTTTCTTAAAAAATGCACAAAAACAAACAGTTAGTAGACATTTTGAATGGCATGATATGTATCAAATGAAATTTTATACTTTGGCTAATGTGTAATTAAAATATTTCACCAAATCCCGACAGTTGCATTTTTTACAAAAAAATGTGAGCTATAACTCACGATTTTAAGTCAGTTTTTCAAATTTCTTTAAAAGTATCGAAATACTTATTTTCTTTCCATTATCTTCACTCTGTAAGATATTTTAAAGTTGAAGGGGATGTTTTCTAATGACTTTCTGATCCTACACTCACTTCGAACACTGTTACAAGTTTTCAATAAAATTTAATTTTTTTTAATTTAAAAAATGAAAAAATAATTAGTTAATGGACATCTCGAATTGTAAGACCCGGTCTTGAAAGCAAGAACGGTGAGCACGACCCGTGAGCTTGGAAATGCAAGATCGGTGAACAATCCCACATCGCTCGGGGAGGGAAAAGTGAAGTGCCTTATATGTGTGGGCACACATCTATCTAACACAAGGCCTTTTGGGAGCTCATTGGCTTTGGATTCCTTGGGAACTCTAAAGTTAAGCGAGTTGAGGCTGGTGTAATCTCATGATGGGTGACCTACTGGAAAGTTACACGTGAGCTCCCGAAAACAAAACCGTGAGGGTTGGGCTCAAAGCGGACAATATTGTGTTAGATGGGTCGGGTCGCGACAGAATGGTATCAGAGCTGGAACTCAACCGGAAGTGTGCCAGCGAGGACGCTAGGTCCCAATGATGGTGGATTGTAAGACTCGGTCTTGGAAGCAAGAACGGTGAGCAAGACCCGTAAGCTTGGAAATGCAAGATTGGTGAACAATCCCACATCGCTCGAGGAGGGAAAAGTGAAGTGCCTTATATGTGTGGGAACGCATCTATCTAACACAAGGACTTTTGGGAGCTCACTAGCTTTGAATTCCTTGGGAACTCCAAAATTAAGCGAGTTGAGGCTGGTGCAATCCCATGATAGGTGACCTACTGGGAAGTTGCACGTGAACTCCCGAAATCAAAATCGTGAAGGCTGGGCCCAAAGCGGACAATATTGTGTTAGATGGGCCGAGTCGTGACACCAATGACATGACATGTCCCAATTGGAATTTTATACTTTGGCTAATCTGCAGTTAAAATTTATCACAAAATCCTGATGGTCGCATCTTTTACAAAAAAAATGTGAGTACAAACTCACGATTTTTAGTCCGTTTTGGAAATTTCGTCGAAAGTGTTGAAATATTTATTTTATTTTCATTCTCCTAACTTTGTAAAATACTTTGAAGATGAAGGGGATGTTTTCTAAAAACCTTCAGATCCTGTTACGAAATTTCATTGAAATTTAATTTTTTTTATTAAAAAATGAAGAAAAAATATTTAAAGGGCATCCCGAATGGGAGGATATGTCCCAAATGGCATTTTATACATTGGCTAATGTGTAGTTAAAATACTTCACAAAATCCCGACAGTTGCATTTAAAAAAAAAATTTGACGTATAACTCACGATTTGTAGTCAGTTTTGAAAATTTCTTCAAAAGTACTTATTTTATTCTCATTCTTTTCATTCTGTGAGATACTTTGATGTTGAGGGAGGACATGTCTCATATGACATTTTATACTTTGACTAATGTGCAGTTAAAATATTCATTTTTTACAAAAAATGTGTGCTAAACCCTCACGATTTTTAGTCAATTTTTGAAATTTTTTCAAAAGTATCGAAATACTTATTTATTTCCATTCTCTTCACTCTCTAAAATATTTTGAAGTTGAGAGGGATGTTTTCTAAAAACCTTTAGACCCTAGACTCACTTCGGATTCTTTTACGAAATTTTAATCAAATTCTAATTTTTTTTTGTTTAAAACATGCATTAAAAAACAGTTAATGAGCTTTCTGAATGACATGACACGACCCAAATAACATTTTATACTTTGGCTAATGTGCAGTTAAAATATTTTTCACGAAATCCAGACAGTTGAATTTTTTTAAAAAAATTATTGCAATATAACTCATTTTTAGTCAATTTATGAATTTTTTTTAAAAGTATCGAAATACTTATTTTATTTCCATTCTCTTCACTCTATAAGATAGTTTGAGGGGGATGTTTTCTACAGACCTTCTTATCCTAAACTCTTTTCGGACCTTGTTAAGAAATTGCAATGATATTTAATTTTTTTTGCTTAAAAACTGCAAAAAAAAAAAGTAGTTAATTGGCATCCTGAATGACATGACATGTCCCAAATAGCATTTTATACTTTGGTTAATGTGCAGTTCAAATATTTCACGAAATCACGACAGTTGCATTTTTTACAAAAAAAAATTGAGCAATAACTCACGATTTTTAGTCACTTTTTGAAATTTCTTTAAAAGTATCAAAATATTTATTTTATTTCTATTCTCTTCACTTTGTAAGATTGTTTGTAGTTGAGGGAAATGTTTTCTAAAGGCCTTCATACCCAAGACTCACTTTCGGACCCTGTTACGAAATTTCAATGAAATTTGAGTTCTTTTGTTCAAAAAATGCATAAAAATGGTTAATAGGCTTCGTGAATGGTCAGACATGTTGTAAGTGGCATTTTATACATTGGCTATTGTGCAGTTAAAATATTTCACGAAATCCCGACAGTTGCATTTTTTACCAAAAAATTGAGTATAGCTCACGATTTTTAGTCGATTTTGAAAATCTCTTCAAAAGTATCAAAATACTTATTTTATTTTCATTTTTTTTTCACTCTGTGAGAAACTTTAAAGTTGAGGGGGATTGTTTTCTAAAAACCTTCAGGCCCTAGACTCACTTCGGACTCTATTACGAAATTTCAACGAAATTTGAGTTTTTTCTTCAAAAAATGCATATAAAATAGTTGATGGGCTTTCTGAAAGGCAACACATCTCCCAAATGACATTTTATATTTTGGCTAATTTTCAGTTAAAATATTTTATGAAATCCTGACAGTTGCATTTTTTACAAAAAATGTGAGCAACTCACGATTTTAAGTAAGTTTTTGAAATTTCTTCAAAAGCATCGAAATATTTATTTTATTTCCATTATCTTCAATCTCTAAGATACTTTCATGTTGATTGGGATATTTTCTAAAGAGCTTTAGAGCCTAGGCTCGCTTCGGACCATGTTACGAAATTTCAATGAAATTCAAGTTTTTTTACATAAAAAATGCATATAAAAAATTTAATATGCATCCTAAATAGCAGGACATGTCCCAAATGCGATTTTATACTTTGGCTAATGTGCAGTTAAAATATTTCACGAAATCATGATAGTTACATTTTTTTTTTACAAAAAAATGTGAGTTTTAACTCACGAGTTTTAATCAGTTTTTGAAATTTCTTTAAAAACATCGAAATACTTATTTTATTTTCATTATCTTCACTCTGTAAGATATTTTGAAGTTACGGGGATTTTTTTTCCTAAAGTCCTTCAGACCCTAGACTCACTTTGGACCCTATTACAAAATTTCAATGAAATTCGAGTTTTTTTACTTAAAAATGCATAAATAATAGTTAATGGGCATCCTGAATGGCAGAACATGTCCCAACTAGAATTTAATACTTTAGATAATGTGCAGTTAAAATATTTCTCAAAATCCTGACAGTTGCATTTTTTCCCAAAAAAATGTGAGCCAACTCATTATTTTTAGTTGATTTTTGAAATTTCTTCAAAAACATAAAAGTACTTATTTTATTACCATTCTCTTCACTATGTAAGTTGCTTTGAATTTTAGGGGAATTTTTTCTAAAGACATTCAAACCCCAGACTCAATTCAGACCATGTTAAGAAATTTCAATAAAATTCGAGTTTTTATTCTTATAAAAATGCATAAAAAAGCAATTAATAGACTTCCAGAATAACATGACATATTCCAAATGACATTTATTATTTGGCTAATGAATAGTTAAAAAATTTCATGACGTATTGACTGTTTCATTTTTTACAAAAAATGTAAACCATAACTCACGATTTTTAGTCGATTTACGAAATTTCTTCAAAAGTATCAAAATACTTATTTTATTTCCATTCTCTTCACTCTATAATATATTTTGAAGTTGAATGGGCTGTTTTCTAAAGACTTTCAGACTCTAAACTCACTTCGTACCATATTACGTAATTTTAATGAAATTCGATTTTTTTGCTTAAAAACGCATAAAATTAGTTAATGGGCATCATGAATGGCAAAACATGTCCCAGACGGGATTTTTATTGTCACGATTTTTAGCCAATTTTTTTAAATTTCTTCAAAAACAAAGAAATACTTATTTTATTTTCATTCTCTTCACTCTGGAAAATACTTTGGAGTTGATGATGATGTTTTCTAAAGACCTTCAGACCCTATACTCACTTCGGACCCTATTACGAAATGTCAATGAAATTCGAGTTTTTTAGCTTAAAAAACTGTTAATGGCCTTCTTGAATGACACGACGTGTCCCAAATGGCATTTTAGATATTGGATAAGGTGCAGTTAAAATATTTTACGAAGTCCTGACAGTTGCAATTTTTTACAAAAAAAATGTGAGTTATAACTCAAGATTTTTAGTCGATTTTTGAAATTATTTCAAAAGTATCGAAATGCTTATTTTATTTCCATTCTCATCACTCTGCAAGATACTTTGAAGTTTTGGAGGATGTTTTCTAAAAACCTTCAGACCCTAGACTCATTTTGGACCCAATTACGAAATTTCAATGAAATTCAAGTTTTTTTAACTTTAAAAATGAATAAAAAACAGTTATTGAGCATCATGAATGACATGACATGTCCCAAATTGCATTTAATACTTTTGCTAATATTTAGTTGAAATATTTCATGAAATCCCAACATTTGTATTTTTTCCAAAAAATGTAAGTTATGACTCACAATTTTTAGTCGATTTTTGAAATATCTTCAGAAGCATCAAAATACTTGTTATATTTCCTTTCCCTTCCCTTTGTATGATACTTCAAGTGTTTTTGCTTAAAAAATGCATAAAAAACAATTAATGGGCATCTTGAATGACAGAACATGTCTTAAATGACATTTAATACTTTTGGTTAATGTGCAGTTCAAATATTTCACGAAATGCCCACAGTTGTATTTTTTCAAAAAAAACATGTGAGTTATTATAACTCACGATTTTTAGAACTCACGATTTTTAGTTGATTTTTGAAATTATTTCAAAAGCATCGAAATACTTATTTTATTCCTATTATCTTCACTCTATAAGACACTTTGAAGTTGAGGGGGATGTTTTCTAAAGAACTTCAGACCCTAGAATCACTTCGGACCATGTAACGAAATTTCAATTAAATTCGAGTTTTTTTTGCTTAAAAACTGCATAAAAATAGTTAATGGGCTTCCTAAATGGCAGGACATGTCCCAAATGACATTTAATACTTTGGCGAATGCACAATTGAAATATTTTATGAAATCCCGATAATTGCGTTTTTTTATAATTAAAAAAAATGTGAGCTATAACTCACGATTTTTAGTCGATTTTTTGAAATTTCTTCAAAACTATCGAAAGACTTATTTTATTTCATTTCTTATCACTCTGTAAGATACGTTGAAATTGAGGGGGCTGTTTCCTAAAGAACTTTAGACCTTAGACTCACTTCTAACCCTGTTACAACATTTCATTGAAATTCAAGTTTTTTTCTTTCTTAAAAATGCATAAAAAATAGTTCATGGGCATCCTTAAGCGCATGACATATCCCAAATGGTATTTAATATTTTTTTAATGTGCAGTTAAAATATTTCACGAAATCCCGATAGTTGCATTTTTTACAAAAAAAAATTGAGCGATAACTCACGATTTTTAGTCGGTTTTTCAAATTTCTTCAAAAAATTGAAATACTTATTTTATTTCCATTATTTTCACTTTGTAAGATACTTTGACGTTGATGAGGATGTTTATTAAAGACCTTTAGACCTTAGACACATTTCGGACCCTATTACGAAATTTCAATAAAATTCAAGTTTTTTCGCTAAAACAAATGCGTAAAAAATAGTTAATGGGCATCCTCAATGGCAGGGCATATCCCAAGTCGCGTTTAATATTTTGGCTAATGTGCAATTAGAATATTTTATGAAATCTCGACAGTTGCATTTTTTACTAAAAATTCTTCAAAAACACGTCTGTTGGGATTTCTCAAAATATTTTCACTGCACTTTAGAAAAAAATATTCTAAGCCATTTGCGACATATCCAATCATCCATGATGCCCATTAACATTTTTTATCCAGTTTTAAGCAAGGAAAAAAACTCGAGTTTCAAAACAATTTCGTAATGGGGTCCTTAAGTGGCTTTAGGATTCGAAGGTTATTAGAAATCATCCCTTTGAACTTCAAAGTATCTTAAAAGCTGTTGAGAATGAAAATAGAATGAATATTATGGCGGTTTTGTCGAATTTCAAAAAATCGGCTAAAACGTGAGTTAGCTCATAGTTTTTAGGAAAAACGTGTTTTTTAGGATTTCACAAAATTTAGCTGCTTATTAGCAAAAGTATTCTAAGTCGTTTGAGGTATGTCAAGTCATAGATGATGTATAACGACCCATCTTGAGTTTACGAGATTAATTATGGATTAATTGAGGATTATCGGGACTAATCGGGGAGTAGTCGATGATTTTCGAACGAATGGTGCAAAATGGCGATTTTGCCCTTGGGAATGGGTAAAAAGTTTACTTTTGACCCAATAGATCAAATGCATGAGGATCGAGGACCATTACGTAGATCGAGTCGATACGAGTCCGTAGACAGGCAGCACGTCGAAATCGAACCTCGTACGAGAAAGTTACGGGTCACGGAAGGTTCAGGGTACTATTGCACAATTTACAGAACAAGTTGACTTTTGTCATTTTGTGGGGCCCCAGATATTTTGGACATGCCCAATAGATGAGTGACAAGTGTCACTCATCCATTGTCCTTCCTTTACATCCATGCATATGCCTCCCTTCTCTCTCTCATTCGATCCAAAAGCAAAACCCAAACCCCCTTTACCCTTTTGGCAGAGACCAGAGAGACTAAGAGTGATGGTGAGGTTGAGAGGCGAGAGTGAGACGGGAAGGTGGCAGGACCGCCATGGATGGTTGAGGAAACCGTGAAACAAGTAAACCCGTAACCCATGAAATGTTGGCATTTGGATTTTGGGTTTTTGAACGTTTGGGGTTGCATCTAAGGCTTATATTGTGTTCTTGGTATCTGTATGAGTCTCTGGGGATTGAAAATAAGGGTTGAGTACGGCTGAGCAGCTCAGGGAGGAAGCCGAAAACAAGCTGTGCACGTTTGGATTCGAACAGGTAATTTCAGACCCCTTCTTCGTGTTTTGAGGACAAGGATCCCTTCCTGGGATCTAGACGATCATGTAGGATCAAACGGGATCAAATTTGGTGTAGGATTGAGGGAGTTAGAACCGGGTAACGGGTCTGTGCGACCCGATACAATGATCCAGGTTGACCCGGACAAAGGTTGAAGATGATGATGACGTCTCATCTGAAAGGTGTCAGGATGGACCAACCAGGAGTCGACATGTGTCATTGTTAGTACCCAGTCAGCACTGACATGTCAGTAATGTGGACCAATCAGATGGTACCACGTGTCACTGACATGTCAGTGACGTGGACCACTGGACTACTAACACGTGTGGTACATGTGGCACTATCAGATCTGACAGCTGTTAGAACTTGTCAGGTGACGTCAACATTGACTTCGCTGACGTCAGCAGTTGACTTTGACCAACGTTGACTTTTGTTTTGATCAGTGCGTGGGCACGAATCTCGAGGTGGGACCAGTATTATTTTAAAGGTTTTGACAATTTGAATCAAATGGTGGTGATTTCTGATCGATCGAAGATCGTTAGGTTGGTAAAATTGAGGTTTTTAGCATAGGAAAATGTGTCCGAGACACGTTGACTTTTCCAGGAATGTTGGGGGTTCTTGATTAGGACTTGTCTAGATGGTTAGTGACCTTTGAGTGTAATTTGGACAGGTCTGGATGAACCGGAGAAGTTGGATTAACCTAGAAAAGCTTATGACAAGCGTATCGAGGCACATCAAGGACAGTGTGTGAGTGGACATTACTTTCTAAATATGATGCATGCATAACTGTTTTACATGTTGTAAATATATTATTTGAAATGCCTTGAGTGCATATGATTGTGGTGTTTTGGTAATTTACGTATTTGCACGTATTTCGAAGTTTATGGTGTTTTGGGCTTGAGACCCATCTGGATATTGTGTTGACTAGTTGTGGAATCAACAATGGTTTTAAATGAAAAGATTTCGGATTTTGACATATTACTCTGGGCTTGAGTCCCTGTTGATTTATGTGGCATCAGGCCTAGGGCCAAATCGGTACGATTTCGGGCTGGAAGCCCTGTTTGTTTATGATATTGGGCATGAGTCCCATTTGTGGTTTATGAAATGTGATTTCGGGTTCGGAGACCCTAACTAGATTTGGATTTGGAATTGGATTTGGGAATTATACCTCAGGCTGAGACCCTGTTGAAATGCTTAAACTGGATTTGAGGTATAACTGATTTTACGATGGTTTTCCACTGGTTGGATTTCGATTTTTAAACATACCATCCTATGTGTGGATTTCTCTCCAGATTTCAGGGACACTTGAGTCAGAGCATTTCCTGAGAGGGGCCGCTCTACGTGAAAAACGGTAGAGAAGTCTAGGATCGGGATTGCTAGAGGTTAAAAACTCCGCCCCTCAAGGAGGGTCAGGGACCTGGGTGGACCTTGGGGAGACTCGACTTGAGACTGAGGGGCACGCGTAGCTTATGATAGTGACATCTGGGATGCAAATGATGGATTACAGGCATCAGGGATGCCAATGGTGGATTAAATATGTTTTCTTGTACTGGTTATACACTATTTTGTGGATTTGGGCTGTGTGCCACATAATTGTTTTTGGGCTGAGTTCCCACATGATTGGTTTTGGACTGAGCTCCCATGTGATTGGTTTTGGCATGAGTTCCCACGTTATTGGTTTAGGGTTGAGTTCCCACATGATTTGGTTTTACGGTTTTGGGCTAAGACCCTAATGATTTGAGGAAAGAAAATGGTTTTGCTTGAGAAGCAATTTTCACTGAGTTTGGATTTGGAAAACCTATGTTTTGGTTTAAAGTAAAGGATAATAATAACTGGTTTTCGAATGCATGCATATTTTTAGTGAAGGGTATAAAATGTCTTTCGTGAAATGTGTTTTATTAAATTATTTATCTTCGTCCACTAACAGTTTTTAATGGTTTTTAATACCCTTCAAGTTGATCGCGGATGCGGGCTGTAGCAGAGATTGAGACATCACACTCCACCACTGATCCTGACGTACTCTGGATAACCCCTAGCGGGTTAAGGTGAGATTTATCCCTTGTCTGATACGTGGTGTCAGACGGGAGCATGTCACATCCCGCGTTAATTCCGGGGGGATTGGGATGAGTCGTGTCATGATGGCTATTAAATGCAATCTCTCAGCTTCAAAGTATATTACGGGGTGATGAGAACATAATTAGAGTAAGTATTTTGGTGTCTTGGTTGGATTTTTAAAAACCGACTAAAATCGTGAGTTATAACTCACAGTTGTGTAAAATGTGTCCATTGGGATTTCTCAGAATATTTTCATTACACATTTGGAAAAGTATTCTAAGCTATTTGAGACATGTTCTATCATGCTAGATTCATATTAACTGTCTTATGTAGTTTTTAGGCAAAAAAAATTCGAACATTAATAAAACTTTGTAACTGGGTCTGAAATTAACTCTAGGCATCCCCCTAAACTTCAATTTATCTTATGAGGTGATTAAAATGAATTAGAATAATTATTTTGGTATTTTGTACGAATACTCAAAAATCAACTAAAACTCGTGAGTTATAGCTCACATTTTTGTGAAAAACAAGTTCGTTGAGATTTCTCAAAATATTTTCACTACACTTTATAAAAAAATATTCTAAGCTATTTCAGACATATCATGTCATACTAGATGCCCATAACTATTTTATATGCATTTTTAAGCCAAAAAACTCAAATTTCAATTCATTTTTGTAACGTGGTCCAGAAGTGACTCTAGGATCCAAAGGTAATTAGAAATCATCTCCATCAACTTCAAAGGATCTTATGGGGTAATGAAAATGGAAGTAGAATAAGTAATTTGGCGTTCTTTCCAAATTTTCAAAATTGAATAAAATCGTGAGTTGCTCACAGTTTCTACCAAAAACACGTCCGTCGGGATTTCAAAAAATATTTTAAGTGCACATTACCAAAATTATTTTGAGTCATTTGGGATATATCATATCATACAGGATGCCTATTAACTATTTGTTACGCATTTTTTAAGAAAAAAGAACTTAAATTTAATGCAATTTCTTAACGAGATCCACAGTTGACTCTTGGGTCTGAATGTGCTAGAAATCATCCCCTCAACTTCAAAGTATCTTACGAGGTGATGAGAATAGAATTAGAATAAGTATTTTGATCGAATTTTTGTGAATACGTGCCTCCGTCAGGATTTCTATAAAAAAATTCATTGTACATTAGAAAAATTATTCTAAGCCATTTAAGACATGTCATGTCATACAAGATGCCCATTAACTAATTTTTATGCATTTTTTAAGCAAAGATACTCAAATCAATAAATTTTGTAACAGGGTCAGAAATTGACTCTAGATTCCAAATATAATTTGAGATCATTCATCTCAATATCAAAGTATCTTACGGGGTGATGAGATGAGAATGAAATTAGTATAAGTATTTCAGTATTTTTGGATGAATTTTAAAAAACGGACTAAAAACCGTGAGTTTTAAGCTCACAATTTTTTTTTTTTAAAACACATCCGTCGGGATTTCTCAAAATATTTTCACTGCACATTAATAAAAGTATTCTAATCCATTTGAGACATGTCCTGTTATAATAGATGCCTATTAACTATTTTTATGCATTTTTTAAGCAAGAAACTTGAATAATTTCATAATAGGGTCTAGAAGTGACTCTAGGATCCGAAGGTAATTAGAAATTATCCCCATCAACTTCAAAATATCTTATGGAGTGATGAGAATGAAAATTGAATAAATATTTTGGTGGTTTTGTCCAATTTTCAACTTACTAAAATTCATGAGTTTATATAGCTCACAGTTTTTATGAAAAACTCGTCCATCGAGATTCATGAAATATTTTAATAGTGCAATAGAAAAAGTATTCTAATCCATTTGAGATATGTCCAGTCATCCATGATACTCATTAACTATTTTTATGCATTTTTAAGCCAAAAAAAAGCTCGAATTTTAATACAATTTTGTAATGGGGTCCTTAAGTGACTCTAGGATCAGAAGGTAATTAGAAATCATTCCCTTGATCTTCAAAGTATGTTAAGGGGGTGATGTGAATGGAATTTGAATAAGTATTTAGATGTTTTTGTCTCATTTTCAAAAATCGACAAGATGTCCATTATTGGAATTTGAATAAGTATTAGAAAAATGCATCTGTCCGAACTTCAAGAAATATTTTAGCTGCATATTAGTAAAAAATTTCTAAGCCTTTTGATATATATTTTCTGCCATTTAGGATGTCCATTAACTATTTGTTTGCACTTTCTAGCCTTCGAATTTATTGCAATTTCGAAAATGAAGTTCGGAACCGATTTTAGGGTCCGAAGGTAATTAGAAAGCATCTCCTTTAACTTCAAAGTCTCTTACGGAGTGATGTGAATGGACCTAGAATAATTATTTATGTTTTTTTATTGAATTTTCAAAAACTGTCTAAAAAAATATGAATTATAACTCACAAATTTTATGAAAAACGCGTACGTTAGAATTTCACGAAATATTTTAGTTACAAATGTATGCCTATGAGGAGTTCAATGCCTCCAAGGCTCCAACGTGGCCATTGCCTTTGGGGTGTCAATGAGCCGTACAAAGGTCCATGTATGAAAGTGGGACATGCCTCTTGGTATGGTTATTTCCTTGAGGGTTGTCTAATGTTTCTAAGAGGGTGAATGCCTGTCAGAGTTCAATGCGTTTAAGGTGGCCGTTGGTTATTTTCCCAAATCAATTAAGGCTGCTCCCAGCACTCATCTTCGTCCATCACGTATTCAGAGGCAATCCATTTCCCCCACCTGTCAAGATGCTTCAGCTATCTTGTCATCTTGGCGTGGCTTGCCTCCCTTGCCAAGTGGATGCGTGACATGCCTAGGACAAGCCATAAGCCATGAGATGAGTTATTCTACGTGGATTCCTACTTTCTTTGCTTGGTGTAGCCGTACGTAGCATGATATGATATAAGACAGCTTATGTTATTCTAACGAATGGCCTGGCTCGCTTGGCTTCGCTTTCCTAGTCAAGGCATGGCATGGCTAGGACTAGCTTTAACCATATGACATGCCAAGTTGTGGCCGGCTTACCTTAACTTGCCTTGCTTATTCAAGCTTATAAAGCAATGACATTCGTATGGCATGGCTAGGACTCTAAAAAGGTGCCTATTTAAGAGAGCCAATGCCTTTTGGTAATTGGTTGGGTTATTATCTCTAGCTAGGTTGACCCATGATTTTAAGATACATATATAATGCATTTGAGGGTTCGGTGCCTCAAAGAGGGTGCATGCGTTTTGGATTCAACGATTCTGCAAGAGTTCGTTAATGCCTCTTGTAGGCTGGTGCTTTGGGATGTTGATTCCTCTACATGGGAAATGACTCTTGGTTAGGTTATTGCGGCCTCAGGTTGACCAATGTCGATCGCTAAGAGAGTGAATGCCTCATCTTGCTAGGGTTAGTGCACTAGCAAACACAATGGCTCTTGTTGTGTTAGTGCTCTAGAAAAAAAAAATGAAAGCCTCTACAGAAACTCAATACCTTTTGTAGGGAACGTGATACTAAGATTAATGCCTTAATAATGCATTCATCGAGAATATTAATACTGTCTCGATTCGACTTGTTCACGAAGCTTGATATTTTTTGAAAAAATTGAAAAAGAACCATGTTATAGATTTTTTTTGTAAATAGATATATAATACATGCTTCAAATGGAGAATTATTATAGGTTCATAGTGAGCCATATATAAAAATATTTGTTGGTGGATTGGCTTTGGCTATTGCATGACTTAGTAGCTACTAGCTAGGTAGCTATATGGTTATTTCTACACAATAAGAGAAGAAAAAAGGGGAGGGGCAGGGATAAGCTAGGCAGCTGAAAAAAAGGATATATAGCGATCGTGGTGATTAGAAGATCCCTCTAGGGTGCATTTTGACCTACCAACAATCAATCAATCGAAGGAACTTTTTGACCCTAACAAAAATAATTTCCTATAGATCGACTTTGAAAATGGTATCTGCCTCTCTGCTGTGCGCTTTGAATTATTCTAACTTTTATTTGCTCCAAGCACCAAAAGTAAAAGTGGCTTTCTCTTATGTAGTGTAAGTTAACTTTTATTTGCATATTTTTTGGTTACTCAAAATATAATATCATAATTTTATATGGAAAAAATGGATAATATATATGCCCCTAAGATTTTATAAACTAATGTTATTGATGTTATATTGATTTTTTTTTCCGCTATTATCATTATTCATATGAAGTAAAGTCTCCGTTAATATTAATTTTTTAATTAAAATGAAATCAGAACATGTACTGATTTTCTTTCAACCGAACAAAATCCTAAGTATTTATTATATAAAGTACCACTATTAAACTAAATTTCTGACTACGGCTCGGCGCACACATGCGTGGTGAGGAGTAGCTAGCTTAATTATGTCCAAGTTCAGGCAACTATGATATTGGGTTATTTGAATTTTGTGGAGTTGACTAATTTATGGGAATGGGATGCTGTGCGCTGAAAAGGGAAATTCCACGGATATATGGAGTGTCTAGGAGTTGAAAAATGAGAGGTGGGAAGCAGAGATCGATTTAGTCGAGGACTTCATCGATGATCTTCCCTTCCGTGGCTTACGTAGTTAATTATTGCAACTCTCTTTCTTCTTCTTCCAATTAAGACTTGTAATTGCAATGCTAAATCGCTAATTAATGCGCTTACCAATTGTACCAACTCAACTCATATATAATAATTACACCATACCTACATCAACCTCCTTATTTCCGGCTCCATCTTCTTAATTTGAATCTTGCAAATTGTGAATGATACTTCCAAATCTGAATAATCTCTATGTACATAATTTATTATCATTATTTATTAGTATTGCGCGCAAATACCTAACGAGTAACGTTATTAATTCATATATAGGTCATGAGGGAGAAAAATGGCTATTATCCCAAACCAAAGGTTTGTGTTTTTTTTTTTGGTTGTTAAAAAGTCTGCAAACTTTGAAGGAGAATTAAGAACCTGATGAGTGGTAAGATAAAAGATATAGTAGGAAGAAAAAAAAGGGTGGCTTCCTAAAAGTAGGAGGCCACCGGCCCCCTTTTTACTTGCTGCGGCCTGTGGGTGCACAAAAACATTGCGACTTGTGAGCAATACAATTAGGATACTCATTATCTATATAGTTCCCTTTGGACTTTGGAGTCCCACAAGATTATTTTTGTATTGGTGTTGGAGCAATGAGGAATGAGGTTGACTAGAATGGCCAACATATGTATATCCACTCTTACACACAAATGTTCACATATATAGTTCCCTTACAAAGAGAATTTAATAATATATTGACCCAAAAAAGGAGTTTTAATGAGATATGAACTTGACAATAAGATGAAGTGGATGAATTCTAACATCCATTTTTACTATAATAATCCTATAAGCGTTCTCCTCTAAACTTGTGGTGCCAAAAGTCGTGAGCCATCTTTTTCCTTTTCCAAAGAATGGCAAGGAATTAAATCACAGCATGCAATGCAATAAGCAAAGTTCCTAACTTGTTACGAAAGTAAATGATGGTGAGCGACCAAAATGCATTCAAACTTTTGGTGGAGGAGATAAGGGAGTAGAAATAGGCTTTTCATTTGCTTTCCAAATTGGTTAGTAGTAAATTGAGTAAAGGACAAAAAAAAAAAGTAAAGTAAGGTGAAGAATGAAACCATTTGAATATACATGGATGATATGATCCACATGGATTTAAAAGAGAGAATACTTGCTTCCCATTCCATCTTTTTGTTATATATATATATATATAGAATAATTTTTATTTTTATATTATAGTCAAAATCCTGCTAAATAATTATTTTAAGTTCACTTTCTTAACAAATCAATAATTTTAAAGGTCATTTATTTATTCATATGTATCAAACAATTAAACAGTGTCGGTGACAAAAAAAATCTTTATGGAGTGGGGAGCGCGAGGAGAGTGGGACGGCGTGTTTGGGAAGGACCTTTGTGCTTTTATACCCGAGAGCCCCTCCTCCTTCTTGTTGCTTTCTTTTTTTGCGTTTTTATTTATTTATTATTTATGATTTTTAACTTTAGCTCCTTGCACGTGCAATTGCGCGTGTTATTTTCCGGTTAGCGCTAACCTCGGCTTGTAAGCCGGCTCAGCTGCCGCTCGTCAACCCTCCTCCCCTTCCCCTGTCCTTTCCTCCTCCGCTCACTCACAGACTCACAGACTCACTCACTCTTACACTCACCCTCACAGTTATTTATTTATTTTAAAAAAATTTATATGGGCATCATATATGGGAGGATTGATAATGCATCATGCCGTCTTAGATTTGTATAGTATTATAAATTTTATTTTATTGAGCAATTAGAAATCAATCAATTTAATAATAGTATACAAAATATCTAAAGCGAACCGAACCTATTAATAACCCAGTAACTCGTATAACTCATTTAATAACTCGTTTAATTCGTTTTACCTGTTTAACATGTTTAACATATTTGAATTATAAGATTTAAAAAATATATAGGTAGTTAAATGGACAGATATAAGAGTTAGTAATCGACACGTTTATTAAATAGGTTAATATATAGGTCATTATTATTATACGGGTTACCATGTTTACTTGAAATTTACATGTTAATTAAATAAGTTAATATGTCATTATACGGGTTAGCAGATTTACCTGAAATCTACTAGTTTATTAAATGATCATACATGTTGACTCGAAAATGATCCAAAATTTTAATCGTCCGAATTTCGAGTTGTGTAAAAAAATTGCCACCCATAATATGTTGAATGATTGACTTTGTTCTTCACAAGTATTCAATTTGGATTTGAAATCTCTTTTTAGATAACACGATTAGAGTAAAAAATAATTATCAATTCATGCATTTATTTCCAGTGTCATAATATAACTGGACGATAATACTGATATATCTTAAATACATACTAATATTTTAGATACATTAAAAAATTAGCCAGAAGAGGAAGGTAATGCTAGTGGCAATTGAGTTGATTTATTGTATAAATGATCCTGAAATAATAATTTAAAAAATGAATGATTCTGATTATAATATATGCATCGGATTATTTGATAAATCGACATAATAATATAAAGAGGTAACATCGTAACTATTATCTATTTCAAAATGTCATGGGAAAACAAGATAACACTCGAGTTGCATCAATGTATGTGTGTGTTGGGATCCACTTAATTAGGATATTCATATGTTGTGTCTCCACTTTGTCTCCTGTTTTTTTACTGAACGCAACTTCATTCTCCCTCCTCATTATTCTACTTCAACATCATATTCAGCATACCTATTACACACCAAAAACAGAATTTAATTAATTAAGCATACCATATATGTATTTGTATTATAGTCGGCATGAATATCTTGAGCATGCACTTCATTCCCTGCCGCCAAACCCATATATGTTAATGGCTTAATGCCATGTGCTGACAATAATTGCTTATACAAACATATACTTTTTTAAAACTAATTATAGTGATTATGAATATACCATAAGAAGTTGAGATTCTACCATAAAATCAACAAATCTAAATTGTGTGGTTCCACTCTAAAACCAACAAATCTAAGTTTTTTTGATGTGGGACATTACGTGTAACGGTTAAGTCAACACGTGAGCCAATCTTGCTTTGATACCATATAAGAAGTTGAGGTTACACCTCAAAACTAATTGGCGATGAGAGGAGTAGTCCAAGATTATGTAAGGCACAAATTTAAGTTGTATTTTTTCGATGTGGAACAATATCTCACATTTCAACATCTACCAAACTTTGTATGCTATGTGAATTGACAAATTTATTATAGTAAATAGTTAACACAAAACTGAAGGCGCTATTACAATTTTGATTTTGATTTTGATGTTGGTGTCAACTCATTCAAAACCAAAGCCCTTCTTTGAACTCGATCTCTCTCTCTCTCACACAAAGAGACACAGAGTGATGACATGCATGAACAGGGTTATTTTGAAGAGACTTCTGCCAACCAAGTTCTGAGTTTTTGAGTTTTGACAGTGGATCATTAATCAACGTGATATGGATACATACCAACTACGACGTCAATGAATGGATTAAGCAATGAAAATCAAAAGATGGGTGATGATGATGATGTAGTACCGACAATTTTTTACTTTGTCTAGCTGCTGCCTGTAAATAATGAGCATTCAAGAAGACAACACGTTCCCAACTTGTCTATTTCATAATTCCTCCTCCATTTCCTCTTTTTTCTCCACTCATTCTTTAAGTTTTTGTATATATATTAAGAAGGACTCGATAAAATTAGTAATGGAGTTCAAAAGTGACTATAAAAATATAAAGATTGATTGTGAGGGTTAACTTTGAGAAGCTTATAATGAGGTCAGAATGATACTGAAATAAGTTCTTTTAATGATTTCGAAGAAATTTAGAAAACCGACTTAAAATTATCACAATTTTAGTGAACAATGCAACTGTTGAATTTTCGCAAGATATTTTTCATGCATGTTAATAAAAATGTTATCAGGAATCGAAAAATATAAGAAATTTCGTGTGTCAAAATCTAACAAGAAGCTTATACTTAGCTAGTGATAGAGGTTAGAATGGGCCTACAAGCTAGCTAGTAGATTTTTTTATGATTTTTGCTAAATTTGAACAATTGACTTTAAACCGTGCATCATAACCCACAATTGAATATTGTGATTGTTGAGTTTTCACAAAATAAAAAAATCACGCACATTAACAAATATGTTACGAGGCATATATGGTGCTGTTTATTGAGCCTAATAAGTCTTTCTTCTTTTATTCTTTAAGCAAGAGAATAATCCCATAAATTTACTAGGTCTCGATTGAGCAATTAATAGGCTAAATGTTAGCTAGGGATACATTTTGGAAATTAGGTATTTAATTATACAGTCTCTACACATGCCATCTAGTTTTTAAGAACAAAAGCGAGTTTCACACTCCCCTTTTTTTTTTTTATTTTTTTTTTCTGATGCACTCCAATTTCAAGAAATAACGGAGGGATTTTTTTAGGGATATTTGCATCTCACCCTAGTGGTATCTCCTCGTATTGCATTTTAAATTGTCTTTGTATGCGTATCATAATCAAAATGGCTCATTCTTTAAATCATCATGTCAAGATCATCTCTGTAAAAAATCAACAAAATTGGAGGTTGTTTAGTCATTCATGTATATCATCTAAATAGATGGTTCGCCATGAAGATCTTAATTAATTCTTACAAAAACCGCTGATTTATTTTATACATATGAATGATTAAGCTATCTCAAATCTTGTTGACTTTTTACGGATGTGATCTTGATATGATGATTTAGAAAATGAACAATTTCGATTATGATATATGTACAAAAAAAATTCAATAAATTGAAAGGATGGTACGAGAAGATACCAACAAGGCGAAATACAATTATTAATTATTTTCCTTTTTCTGGTGGAAGTGTTATCCACGTCGTTATAGTGCGTGTGGATTTGAAACTTAAGGGCTTCCTTATTGTGGTGGGAGCCTATGAGAGTATGAGAGTACGTATGCGAGTAAAAGGGAGGGAGATTGCCTATAAAATTAGAATAAGCCATACCACTTGACTCAAACTCTCTACACAACACAATTGGCAACACACTTTCTTCACAATTGTACCCTTAGCCATACATCTCCCATCCCAGATATCCTCCACCCTTCATTCCCAGCTTGTTAATTCATTTGGAGAGCTCAGAATTAAAGTACTAGGCTATATACTAGCTACGTAGAGATATAGATATGGAAATGGAGCAAAGGAGCCAGCAGAATCAAAAAGGTCATGAACAGGCCATAAACACATCTGAAATGGCCCAACAGATCATCACCGTTGATTGGAGAGGGAGGCCTTCCGATCCTACCAAGCATGGTGGGATGAGAGCTGCTGCATTTGTTCTTGGTAACGCCCATCTACTTACTTAATTACCAATAACCTCTTTCTTTCCTTTCAATTTATATATATGTTTTATGATAATATATATATATATATATATATATATATATTATATATATTTCAGAATCACAAACCTATAATTGAAAATAGAGATGAGCTGATTTAAAACCAATTCTTTTAATTTTTCCCTATTTTCTCACATTTAAGGTGGGCTGTAGCTCACCCCAAATTTGCTTAGGTCCGTGTCTGATCACAACAATCAAACCATGCAACTACACCTTAATTATTGTATTCAGATTTTTAAGTACGTACTTAATTACTTTAGTTAGGCTACTCCTTTTATTAAAAACGTCTGAAAGAAAATATTCAAATAGAGTTCCTATCTATCTTCCCATGTTCATTAGAATTAACTTTAAAATAATGACAAGAAATTCGGTTTACATTTCTCAACTTGCTTAAGCAAAGTTTTTTCACTACCATAGTCCATATATAATTTGCAATTTTTTTATTTTTTATTTTTTTGGCTTTATGATCGATCGATGTTGGTAGATATATTGAATATATATGATGGATGTTGGAATGAATTTGTTTTGGATATGAACATTAATGAATACAGGGCTTCAATCATTTGAGATAATGGGAATCGCTGCAGTTGGGAACAACCTGATAACATACGTTATAAATGAGATGCACTTTTCTTTATCCAACTCCGCCAACGTAGTCACAAACTTTATTGGAACTGTCTTTCTCTTGGCCCTTCTTGGTGGCTACCTCTCCGATTCTTATCTTGGGAGTTTCTGGACCATGCTTATTTTTGGCTTTGTCGAACTTTCGGTATGTGATATTGATCATGAGACCTTTTTTACTCTAGATGTATATGTGTAGTATAGTATAGGTAAACTTACCTACCAATTTATAATTAAGTAATTAAATAACGTGGTTAAATAATTGTGCGCATGTCATGTGGCGTGTAGGGATTCATATTACTATCGGTCCAAGCTCATGTCCCGCAGCTAAAGCCAGCCCCATGCAACATGAGAGAAGAGAATTGTGAAGAAGCAAAAGGGTTCAAGTCGTTGATCTTTTTTGTAGCACTTTACTTGGTGGCCTTAGGTAGTGGATGTGTAAAGCCCAACATGATTGCTCATGGGGCCGACCAGTTCAACCAGGACAACCCCAAGCAATCCAAGAAGCTGTCGACCTACTTCAATGCTGCCTACTTTGCCTTTTCTATGGGTGAACTCATTGCCCTTACACTCCTTGTGTGGATCCAAACTCACTCCGGCATGGATGTTGGCTTTGGAGTCTCAGCAGCCGCCATGGCCATGGGGCTCATCAGCTTGGTCTCTGGTACACTGTATTACAGGAATAACCCACCTCAAGGAAGCATTTTTACCCCCATTGCTCAAGTACGTATACGATGAAATAATTATCAAACGAACTCGATCACAATATTAATAATTAACCATTTATTAATCTTAATCTTATATATATATATAATTACCATGAATATGGGAACGTTGTCATCAGATCGATCCTAAATAGTACGTACACATGACATGATATTATAATATGTAGACAAATGAATTTCAGAGATGCATGTGATTTCTTGCTAACTTATTATGCCGGGTCATGTATACCACAAGTTTATTTTTTGAGGATTATTTCTTTTATTTTATTTCAGGTTTTTGTGGCTGCAATATTAAAGAGAAAGCAGGTTTGTCCGCCATCTAATTATAATCCACATGAGTTGCTTCATGGAACCGGCCAAACCAATATGCCAAAAGACAACTCAACTTTCTCTTCTGACGTTCCCACTCCTAAAAATATTCACACCCAAAAGTTCAGGTAATAAATTAATATAGGAAGCAAAAAATAGACATGTTTCATGTTTCTTCTTCTTTTTTCTTTCTATTATTGTCATTATTATTATCATATATATACCTACAACAAGGCGTCTTGTTATATCCATGTATTGTGAACATATACATGAATTTTCGAAAATTAAATAATATATAATCAAATACACAATTAATTAAATTATTGAATAATTGTTCAGGTTCTTGGACAAGGCTTGCATTAAAATTGAAGTTGGGAGGAAAGAAAGCCCATGGAGATTGTGCAGTGTCACTCAAGTGGAGCAAGTTAAAATAATTCTTTCAGTAATTCCAATATTTGGTTCGACCATAGTTTTCAACACCATTTTAGCTCAACTCCAAACTTTCTCGGTCCAACAAGGAAGCATGATGGACACCAAGCTCAGCAAATCCTTCCACATCCCGCCAGCTTCCCTCCAATGCATCCCTTACATCATGCTCATCGTCGTCGTCCCTCTCTACGACACGTTCTTCGTCCCTTTTGCTCGGAAATTCACCGGTCACGATTCAGGCATCTCCCCCTTGAAGAGGATAGGGTTCGGGCTGTTTTTGGCAACGTTTTCAATGATGGCGGCAGCTCTCGTGGAGGAGAAGAGAAGAGACGCGGCAGTGAACTCGAACAAAATATTGTCTATATTTTGGATCACTCCACAGTTCTTGATCTTTGGTTTGTCGGAAATGTTCACGGCTGTAGGGCTTATCGAGTTCTTTTACAAACAATCGTTGAGAGGGATGCAATCATTTCTAACTGCACTCACGTATTGCTCATATTCCTTTGGGTTTTATCTAAGCTCCCTATTGGTGTCTGTGGTGAACAAAATAACCTCATCATCCGCCGCAGATGGCGGTGGTGGCCGTGGTTGGCTTGGTGACAATGATTTGAACAAAGACAGACTCGACCTTTTCTATTGGTTGTTGGCAGGCCTCAGCTTCCTCAACTTAGTCAACTATCTGTTTTGGTCTAATTGGTATTCTACAAGTGCACCTCATCATCAGTATCAGCATGAGAATATGCGAGTGGAGGATTATAGCCACAAAGATTATAAATTTGATGATAATAATATACCATAGTAAATAGTTTATAATTATTTTATATATGAAGGGAAAATTAAGGGGACATTATCATCAATTAATATATATACATCACATATGTAACGCTTCACTTCATATATATCGATCTAGGTGGGTGGGTAGGTCTTGTTAGGGAATCGATACTAATATCTTGGGCTCGATTGAGGCTCTGATTTCTATATGTGTGTACCTTCATATATTCTGTAATTTGTATATATATAAACATGCACGCAGCATGCCATGCATAAGTTATAAGGGCACGCCCTCTTTTGCGGAAAAAATTGGAGTAATATATATATCTACATCTGTTTTTCAAATTTATCTTTTTGATACAAGGATATATTGACCGGGAATAAACTACACTATACATTATGTAGAATTACACCATATACATGTATAAATCTAGTTTCTTATGAAAGTCAAATCTGAGTGGTAAGGAGAAGAATACCGCTAGACCCGGTAATAGCACTATAATAAGTTTTTAGACTTTTATAGGACATTTTATTTATTTATTATTTTGTTAGTAATTTCTCCTATTTTTATGTAAAGAAATTAGTATATGTTGGAATGTAAGGTACGGTAATGTCTCACATCGGAAAAATACAATTTAAATTTGTTCCTTAAATATATAAGCTTACGTGATATCGATTTTAGAGTGGGCAATTAATTTTTGAAGACACATGGTTAATTCATCCAAGGCACATAGTTAACTCATCTACCCTTGATTCCTTTTGCATTCATCTTATATATTATAGCCTAGAATTAAGTGTTTTTCAAGTTCTAAAATTATTATGTATTGTGGGTTTTCAATGAGTCATGTGTATGTTTCCCATGAGTCATTCATGCATTTTATTTATTAAGGAGTCAAATCTATTCATAAGGGATGTCCATGACTAGCCTATAAATAATCCCTCTCATTTGGAGTAAGGAATGATCCAACAATTATTCAATAAACAATTTCGTAGTGAAGAGTGTTCTTCCTAACTATTTTCTCTTATCTCATTGGTGGATTTCATTGAGTGGCGAGTTGTTTAACTTTTATCTCTAAGGTAGATTCTTTAGAGTGATGAGTTTCCTATCCAAGAGTGTTCACTTGTGTTATCTCCTAAAAATCTTCATAAGTCCCGTATCATTTTGGTATCAGAGCTTTTCGGTCACGACTGGGCATCGTGGTCGTCTTCACCCTCAAAGTGATTGTAAAGACTAATTAGGGTTCATTAACTAGTATTAGTCAAGCCAGCTGTAAGTTTGTTATACAGCTATCCCTAGCTGCCTAGCTGTCACTATTAGTTAGGTTTGTTAGGATCTGTTAAGGCTAGATTTTGTTAGTAAGCATAAGGCACATGTGGTACATGTATATATACACTTTGATGTACAACTAAATTAATTAATGAGAGTACGATCAATTATCCCTCATCAATCTGTGAAGATCTCTCCATATCTCTCTCTTTCTAATCTTCTCTCAACTCTGTCTTCATCTCTAAGCTTTTGTTCATAACTGAAAACCAAGATGGTATCAGAGCAGCAGGCTTACTCCTAGTGCTCCCTGTTGTGATCGTCGTGTTTACTCCGGGTGATCGTGATCGTCGTGTTTATTATCTTGGAAATGAAATGGTTTTATGAAATGGTTTTCGAATGCATGCATTGGTTTTACGTGGAGGGTATAAACGTCTTTTCTTATAAAATGTTTTCTAAACTTATTCTTTATTTTTGTCCACTCACAGTCTTTTCTGTTTTCGATACCCTTCATGTTGTTGATGCAGTGCGGGTTGTTGTTAGTGAGACGGAGACATCACACACGCGATCCACAATGGTTATGCGCACTCTGGGAAACCGGAAGGTGTTTTGGACCGTTGATCAGGAAATCTCTTATCTGACTTGCGTGTTCCATGGGGGTTAAACGGGTGTTTAGCCTTTGTGTTGCACGTGGGTTAGGCGAGAGCATGGCTTATCTCTTAATCCATGGGGTTGGGGATGGGTCGTGTCATCTTTCTTCTGAATTCACAAAGATAAGCACTTTCTATTTCCTCTTCTTGCTTTAATTGTGTGTTCTTGTTCGCGTTTCTCTTCTGTGTCTTTCATCATGCCTTCAAGTATGGATATTATAAAGGCTGTTACTGATTTCATGACTGTAAAACTTGGTGACACTAACTATGTGTCCTGGAGTGCCAAGATTCAACGCCTGTTGAAAGGTTATCACATGTTTGATCACCTAGACGAAACATGTCCTTGTCCTGTGTCAACTGATGGATCCTACAAGGCCTGGATGGATGTAGACGTTGCCTTGATGAATGTGATCATTTCTATAATCTCTAAAGAAGCATTTACAGAGATTATGAATTATGAAACTTCGCGAGAAGCCTGGCTCATGTTGAAAGAACGATTCGCATCCATCTCTGAGGCTAATCTCGTGCAATTGAAGACGAACCTCCAAACGATTCAGAAAGGTCCTGACTCTATTGAGAGTTTCCTAAGCAAGATTCGATCTACACGACAAAGACTGGCCAGTGCGGGTGTGCTTTTGTCTAATAAGGATGTGATCCTTATTGTTCTCAATGGATTACCATATGATTATCACCCTTTCAAATCTCATATTCGTGCAAGACCTTTTCCGGTCACACTGCCTGAGCTATGAATTTTGTTGCTAGCTGAAGAAGCAGATCTCACTTAGGCTGCGACTCAGATCAGCTCATAGACTTCCTTGCTCACTGCCATGACTGCTGCCAAGGAAGATACGCAGACCTCAGTGCCAGATGCTGCTGCACATGCTCAGGATTACTAGCAGTCGAATATACATTGGAATGGTCGTGGAACCAATAATTAGAACAACAACTATTGGCACAATCACAGAGGCCGTGGAAGAAACCATGGCAGGGTGAGATGGAATTGGAACAACACCTGGCATAATGGTCGAGGTGGTAATCGTGGAGGTTATAACACTGATTGGAACAATGTTCAAGGCAATCGTGGAGGATATAACAATGGACATTATGCTCCTAGACATCAACAGTTTCATGGATACAACAACCAGAATGGGAACTACACTTCTGGTTATCAACAATCCTATGGATACAACAATCAGAACTGTAGTTATTCACTAGGAGGAATCATCAATTCTCACTTATCACAGGGATCATCTGGTCACGGGCCTGTGTTCAATCCAGGACCTAGTGTTCTTGGCTCTTCCCCTCAGTATATGCAGGCACTTGTTGTGTGCCAACTCTATAAGGGTCGAGGTCATGAGGCACCAGATTGCTCCCAGAGGCATGGTTTTGGAGGTTTTCCCCAGACCGGCTCACAACCTCAAGCTTACATAGCTTCTACTCCACCACAGGTCTTCTCAGCAAACTCAGCTTATGAGTTTAGTGATCCCAACTTCTGGCTTGTTGATTCAGGCGCCACTAACCATATGGTTTCAAATGCTTCACATCTTTAACAACCTCAGGACTGCACAACCAAACCAGGTATAGTTGTAGGCAATGGATCCATACTTCCTATTTCTAGTGTTGGCTCACTAACATTGCCACTGCATGATCATACGTTTTCACTCAAGGAGGTGTACCATGTTCCTAACATCGTGCATAACCTTCTGTTTGTCCATAAGTTTTGCTCCAATAACAATTTCCAAATGCTCTTTGACGCCAACTGTCTTCATATCGAGGATCACATGGGGAGAGTTCTGTACAGGTTACCTAGCATTAGTGGCTTATATCCCCTTCCCAGGTCTCTATCTTCTACCTTACTCACGTCTACTTCACACTCCACTGTCTGTCTTGGACAGAAAGTTTCCTCCTCTCTGTGGCACCAACGGCTTGGTCACCCTACCCAAGCAGTTCTCACTAAAATGCTTTCTCAAGCTCACATCTCTGGTCCTTCAAGTGTGCCTTCTTAGGTGTGTCATTCTTGTCTTCAAGAGAAGGTGTCCAGACTGCCTTTCACCTCTTCAAAACTCGATCTACACAAACTTTCTCTAAAATCCACTCAGATGTATGGGGTCCTAGCCCTTGTTCTTCTATTCTTGGCTGCAAATACTATGTACTGTTTATGGATGATTGTACTCGATATACATGGTTGTACCCTTTTCTACATAAGTCTGATGTTTACTCAATCTTTGTGAAGTTCACTAATTATGTTCATAACTTCTTTGACAAGTCAATCAAAGTGTTTCAGAGTGATGGGGGTGGTGAGTTTGTTAATAAAGATATGACTGAGTTTCTGGCCTCTAAGGGTATCCTGCACTACAAATCGCATCCTGACACACCCCAACATAATGGCTTAGCCGAGAGGAAGCATCGTCATCTTATTGATACCACCATTACTTTGCTTCAAAATACATCCATGTATGGGCCCACCCCTAATCCCCCAGGATTAGGGACTAAACCCTGCTCTCGTCTGACTTACGCATGACACGCATGCCAGACTGTCGTCTAACCTCCATGTGACACGTAAGTCGGACCAGAGATTCTCGAATCCAGCCATCCGAACTACTGTGGATCACGGGTGTGATGTCTCCATCTCTCTCGACCAACAGCCCACACCGCAACAACCTAGAAGGTATCGAAAACACGAAAAAGACTGTGAGTGGACAAAAATAAAGAATAAGTTTAAAAACATTTCATAAAACAATAGCATTTATACCCTCCGTTTCAAAAACTAATGCATGCATATCAAAGTCATGTTATAAAACCATGTACGAAAACCAAATACATTTTCATTTTTCTCAGATCTCGGGCCTCAGCCCAAAACTATCGAAAACGATTTCATCCGGGCATAGCCCAAAACCTCGGAAAACCTTGTTGAAAGCCATATCATATTTTCATTCACCGAACCTGCTGGATCTATTTGAGTCTTTAAACTCCCGAGTCTTTAAACTCAATCCAGGCCTCAATATAAATCCGAGTCTTTAAACTCCCGAGTCTTTAAACTCAACAAGCCTACTGGGGAAATATCAATATATCCGAGTCTTTAAACTTCCGAGTCTTTAAACTCAATCCGGGTCTTTAAATCCAATCCGTGCATGTCCCCCGTCAATCATAATCCGGGTCTTTAAACCCAATAACCAGATCCAGCAAATCCAATCCAAAACCGTTTGAAAACCTTTTTCCATTACCGAATCTGAATCCGCAATCTCATCAGGATCCCGAATCCAAACCCAGAACTCATATCCATCTCCTTTCCAGATCCGAGTCCGCAACCATCATTCCGTAAGTCGGCATCCGGAATAACCATTCCGAACCCAAACCCGGAATCCATTTCCAAGTCCCGAATCAAATCCCAAATCGTCATCCGAAATTCCGATTCGAAAACCCGAAATCACGTTTCTCAAAACCACTTTTCTGAACTGGGCTTCTAAGCCCGAAATCACGTTCCAAAATCATTTTACTTTCATTGAAATCAAATCGTATTTCAAAACCCGAAATCAAATCATTAAAACCAGGTTTCAATCACAATATCCATCAAATCTCGTAAAACGTGAAATACCGTCATTTCCTAAAAAAACGTGCAAAACCGTAAACCATCACAATCATAAATCAAATCATAGAATCAAATATATAAAACATATAAAAACATATATGCATGCATCAAGAGTTAGAAAGAAAAGTCCACTCACATACCATTCCGACGTCGCCTCGATACGCGCGCACTTACGCCGTCTCCGGCCATTCCGCTATCCTCGACTTTCCCGAACCTGTCCAAAGCCCATAACGAGGTTACTAACTACGTCACAAAAGTCCTACTCAAATCCCATAATTTTCCCGAACTTCTAAGTGTACTTTAAACGGGACCCTAAACTTTCGATCTCGTAGAACTAACCCGAAACAACGTCCGATCGTCCCGAAACTATTCCCAAAAGATTCGTCACAACGGTTAGACCAAAAACCTAGTTGACCACTTCCCCGGAAACCGCCGCACACGCCCCCACGCGCCGCCCAAAGTGGCTGCGCGTGGGCCTCACGCGCCTGCACAGAAACACTGTTCATCGTCTTCCTCAGCCGTTTGACCGGTTTGAACCTGTGTGACCGGTTCCTCGCCGTTCCTCCACCATTTTCCTTCCTTTTCCCACCAAAATCTTCGTCCTCATCCTAGCAACTAAGTCAAATCCTAAAATTTAAACATCACGGCCTTTAACCCGTCATCCTCAAGCTCGAACAAAACCTCCTGAAACCTCTGTTTCGGTTCCCGGCCAACCACGAACTCCCCCGTCACGGCTTCACAACTGGAGGTTCCTAGGGACTTCCTAAACCTAGTAGAACCCACAGAATCCTTCGACTCAGTCCCAACCTTCACGACTTTAACTTTGAACTAAACTGAAAAATAGAGTACACAGAGGGAACTTGAGAAATTATCTGCTTGTTGACCTCCACCGTGAGCTCCGTCGTGGGTTTAATCTGTCTAGCACTTCTCCTCCGTCCTTAGAACACTCACAACTCCAAACTCGACCGGTTTGATCAAAACACGACAGCACCACCACCAAACCTCCCTCTCTGTTTCTCTGGTGTTTCCTCACCACTCACACACTCAGTCACTCCCACTTCCTCTCAAACACGATCACACACCTCACTCAACACAATAAAATCCCCCAACACTCACACAAACCCTCAATTGGATCGATTGCCCCTCACTTTCTTCAGTCTCTGTTCTCTCAAGCACGGTTAATCGACTCAAACAACAAACCCTTTAAATTTGCCCGTGCAACTTGTAGAAGCCTCTAGCCACCTGCCACATATCACAATCCTGTAGTCCAAACCCAAAAATATCCCACAATTGTTGTACACTTGTCCCAATCCGGTTTGCACAAGTCCCAATGTGCAAAAAGACCAAAATGACCCTAAGTTCAAAATTACCATTTTGCCTTTCACCGTTCTAGACCCGTATCTCGCTCGTTCGACGTCCGATGAAAGCATGCCGCTTATCGTTGAACTCAGGACGACGAGATCTACCTAACGGTCCTCGGTCTACATGTAAACACCTTGTCGTACGAAAAGTCAACTTTTCCCCCTATTTTAACCAAATTACGGTAACGCCACCAACCTTCCAAACATCATAACTTCCTCCTCGGATGTCGGAATCGGGCGTGTCACCTGTCTAAGGACTCGTGACGTCCCAAACTACGTCACAGTCATCGGTCAATGCCCAATTGATCTCCCGAACTAAAGTCAACTTTTTGCCCAAATTAGGGGCAAAATCGTCATTCGGCTCCTTCCATCCGAACGCATCCAACTAACCACCGTTTAACTTCACTAATCCGTCACTAATCATTTCCCTAATCCCGACTCCCGGGACGGGTTCTTACAATCCATGCCCCTCTCTCTGTGGTTTCATGCCTGTTCTACATCCAACTTCCTCATCAACCGCATGCATACTTCCATCCTGCACATGCACTCAGCCTACTTCTTGTTATTTGGACATCATCCTACCCTTCATGCATTCAAGGTGTTCGGGTGTGCCTATTATCCCTTCCTACGTCCCTACAATAGCCATAAACTTGAGCCTAGAACTAAGCAGTGTGTTTTCATTGGTTATGCTCATGAGTATAAAGGGTACATGTGCTACCACATCCCTACTAAGAAGACTTTTGTGTCACGCCATGTTATATTTGATGAGTCTGTCTTTCCATTTGCTTCAGGTCCTTATCCTACTGATATTCCTTCAGTCCCCAATTAGGTCTTTTCTCATCCACAAGATGCACTCCCCTCTATACTGCTCTTTCTCCCTTGTGTCGACTTCCTCGGGACATGGGGTTTGAACCAGTGCTCTCCCCGACCGGTTCCACACTTCTAGCTAGTATTGCGTCTCCTCACCATTCTGGTAACTCTTTTGTGGCTCCTACACCTACTTCTCCTGCTTCTTCCCCCTTAAACACATATTCCATTAGTGCCCCTACATCTTCTCCTCCTGATTTCCCTTCTAATCATTTTGATCAGGCTTCTATTTACTTGGTAGTGGACATTACCCGTCCTACACAGTCCTCTATATCATCCTCTCAACACCCTATGATGACTCGATCTAAGCATGGCATAGTTAAACCAAAACGCCATGGATTCCTTGCTCTTCATGCGCATCTTTGTTCTGTCAGTCCCCTCATCAAACTTGTGACCTACCAGCAAGCCTCTCAGCTCCTTGAATGGACTCAGGCTATGGAAGATGATTTGGAGACTCTCAAGCTCCAAAACACTTGGTCCCTGGTTCCCTTACCATCTCATCATAGTATCATAGGTTATAAATGGGTGTTCAAGTTGAAGAGGAATGCAGATGGGTCCGTGGCACGTCACAAGGCTCGTTTGGTAGCTAAGGGGTACCTTCAAGAAGCAAGTGTTGACTATGGTGAAACGTTCAGCCCGGTATTGAAGCATACAACTGTTCATCTTGTCCTTTCATTGTCATCTCAATTACACTGGCAACTTGATGTTAAAAACGCATTCCTACATGGTCACCTCGATGAGGAAGTGTACATGGCTCAGCCACCAGGATTTGTCGATGCTCAAACACCTTCCTATGTGTGTAAGTTACACAAATCTCTCTATGGTCTAAAACAAGCTCCTCGAGCTTGGAAAGCCCGTTTCACAAGTCACATGCTTAAGTTGGGCTTTGTTCAATCTCTCTCTGATTATGCGCTGTTTGTTCTACATATTTCTTCAGCCATCACTTGATTGATCCATGCCCTTAGCACTGAGTTTGACATGAAAGACCTTGGCCTTCTTTCATATTTTCTTGGTCTTCAGGTATGCTATCACGAGAAGGGTTTGTTCATCAATCAGAGCAAGTCTGCTCGAGATCTCTTAGCCAAAGTTGGCATGTCCAACTGCAGCTCTGTGACAACCCTCATAGTTCCTGACTTGAAGCTGCTATTCACGGATGGTACTGCTCTTCCTGATCCCTCCTTGTATCGAAGTGTTGTTGGGGGCCTTCAATATCTGACTTTCAATCATCCAGATATCGTCTTTGCAGTCAATATCGTCTGCCAGTTTATGCATGCCCCTACAGATGTTTATATGGTAGCTGTTAAACGGATTCTTTGTTATGTTAAGGGGACCCTTGATCTTGGCCTAAGCTACACTTCAGGACCATTTAAACTTCAGGCTTTTCTGATGCCGATTGGGGAGGCGATTCCAACACACGACGGTCCACTTCTGGCCACATCGTGTTTTTTAAATGTAGTCTTGTTTCCTGGGGGGCTAAAAAACAACACACGATGTCCCGATCATCTGCAGAAGCCGAGTATCGTGCCTTGGCTAACACGGCTTGTGAGTTACAGTGGATTTCTCATCTACTCAATGATCTTCGTGTTTCCCTTCCTGGCTCACCTTTGATCTGGTGCGACAGCGTTTCGGCCATTCAGATGGCACACAATCCAGTTTTCCATGGTCGTACAAAACATGTTGAAATAGATGTTCACTTCATACGTGAACGTGTTCAAAACGGATCCCTTCGTTTAGCTCATGTTTTTTTCCCATGATTAGTTAGCCGATATCATGACTCATGGTTTGCATTCTCCTAAGTTTGATTTCTATCAAACCAACCTGCTGTGTCGTCCCTCCAAGCATCAGAGTGCGAGAGGCTGTAAAGACTAATTAGGGTTCATTAACTAGGGTTAGTCAAGCCAGCTGTAAGTTTGTTCTACAGCTATCCCTAGCTGCCTAGCTTTCACTATTAGTTAAGGTTTGTTAGGTTCTGTTAAGGCTAGATTCTGTTAATAAGCATAAGGCACGTGTGGTACATGTATGTATACACTTTGATGTACAACCAAATTAATTAACGAGAGTACGATCAATTCTCCCTCATCAATCTGTGAAGATATCTCCATATCTCTCTCTCTAATCTTCTCTCATCTCTTTCTTCATCTCTAAGCTCCTGTTCATAACTAAAAACTAAGAGTGATAATGGTCGTGAAGAGCAAAAGTGCGCTCTTCGTGACACATAGATGGATGGTCTAAGGAGACAAGTGCAGCAAGTCCAGCATCATCTTGAGCACTATGAACCTTTGGAATATGATGATTTTCTTCATAGTTCAGAAGATGAATCTAAAGGTTTATGCAACAAGATATATATCAAAGGAAACGTCTTTGAATCTACTTTCCAATGGAACAAAGGGCATACCAATCCGAGTTTTGTGAAAATATATTTTTTCAAAATATCACATAGTGCTCAAGTTGTGTGACAGGACCCATCCCAATCCCCCCGGGATTACCGTGGAATGTGCCCTGCTCCCGTCCAACAAGAGGTGTCAGACAAGGGATAACCAAGAGCCCCTGCCCAACGGGGCATCCAGAGTGCGCAAGGATCGATGGAGGAGGTGTGCAATGTCCCAGTCTCTGTTGCAATCGCATCCGTAATCAACCTGAAGGGCATTAAAACCAAAAGCTGTGAGTGGACAAAAACCAATAAGTTTACCAAATACATTTAGAAGACATTTATGCCCTCCAATAAAAACGTATGCATGCCACGAAAACCAGTAACCAAAACGTTTGCTCAACCGAGCCATTAGGGCCTTAGCCCAAAAACCGTTAACCAAAAACCAAGTGTGGGAACTCAGCCCAAAACAGTGGAATACCACAACCATACATATTAAAACCATGTGGGCCACCGCCCAAAGCCATAAATATAAATCCATAAATCCAAAACCATTTAGGGTCCCTGACCCGACATACCATTTCATAACCAATAATCCATTTATACCATATAACACATATCCAACCAATAAGCCATTTTATTCATTAATCCATATTTTACCATTACCATCACCAGCATCCCAGATGCTTAGCGTCCCAGATGCTTAGCGTCCCAGACGCTAGACGTCCCTGACGTCATATCTCACGGTTTCATAAGCTACGCGTGCTGCCCGGGGTCTCTCCGGGTCCATATATCTGACATCCCTGATGTCTGACGTCCCTGACGTCAATCATAGCAATCCTACTCCTGAGTCATCATACGGTCCGGCTGCTCCGTATAGTGACCCCTCGCAGGCAATGCACCGTGACTTCCCCAGTGTCCCAGACATCTGGAGGAGACCATCATATATCCTTGTATCCAGATGGTATATGGAAAACAGTTTTATTAAATCCTTTTATCACATTATTACCATTGGGCCCTGCCCGAAATTTCCATAAAACCACATAATTCCATTTAGGGTCCTTGACCCAAAATCACCAATATAAATATAGGGTCCCTGACCCGAAATCACATTTATTATCCAACTGGGCCTCATGCCCGATTTTATGAACCACTGGGCCCACGGCCCGATTTGTAAACCAACTGGGCCCGCAGCCCGACTTATAAACCCACTGGGCCCACGGCCCGAATTCACAAATCAACTGGGCCCCTGGCCCGATAACATAACTCAAATGGGTCTCAGCCCGATTTCATGCCAACTGGGCCCCTGACCCGATTTCATTAACCAACTGGGCCCCCGGCCCGATTCTCAAATGGACTCCAAGTCCGAAATTTCCAAAACAAGTGGGCCTCAAGCCCGAGTTAATATTTCCAATTTCAAAACCATTTCATCACATTATATCCAAGTCATAAATATGGGAAATCCATGTAAAACCGGAAAACCTCGATTTACGTGCAAGCACGTAAATCGCCTCGAAATACGTGAAACTGTACAATTTACCAACAACCAAACCAACATCATACAATCACAATCATAATCCATGTAAAACATTTAAGCATGCATAGAATTTATAAAACCAAAGTCCACTCACAGACCGTTTTAACGGTATGCCTCGATACGCGTGCCACCAGCCCTCCCGGGCCACACCACTATCACCGGGACTCCCAATCCTGCCCAAATCACATTAGAGGGTTATTAACCTCCACATTAACGTCCTATCAAAGTCCCGTAATTTTTCCGAATTTTTACTTATTTTTAAACTTAATTTAAAACCTTCGGACATCCCGAACAATATCGAGACGGTGTCCGATCGACACGAAACCAATTCCAAAATGTCCGTTACATTAAATAGGACAGAAGTCATGTTGACCTCACCTCGAGATTCGTGTCCACGCGCCGTCACGCGCCGCCGTGAGTGGCTGCGCGTGAAATCCACGCGCCTGCTACAGTGTCACCAGCCCAACCCGTTTGTCTGGTAAACGGGTCCTTTAACCCGCGACACAACCCGGTTCAATGTCCATCAATTCAGCCTTAATTCCTTCAATTAATCATTCAGTTAGTTTCGTTTTAAGTTTAATTACAGGTCTGTAACATCAATTACACGATAACTTACCCAAATTCCCACGATTCGATGATGAACACCAAGAACACTCCGAACACTGTTCATTCATGGAATCCCTTCAATGGCTGCAGGTTTCATCCAATTGATGATCCCAGAAGCATCAACGGACCCTATGGAACAATTCCCCCACATCAATTGCATCAATCCTGTGCTCAATCGTCACGACTCAAGCTCGAGCACCGTCACTGTTCAACAATGGAGTTCTGTCAACCACAGCCGTTTTCCTTCAATTGACGAACCCAGAAGCATCGTGGGATCATGAGAAGTAGTTTCCCCACCTCAATTTCGTCCATCGAAGCCTCCAACTTCACGACTCAAGGTCGAATTTCCTTCTCTGTCACCAAGTGTGATCAGAGCCAAAACAGCAACATTTCATCTCGTTTCTTCGACAATTATGATCGTTGTGATCCCAGGAAGCTCAAAGTAATCACCAATTCGATCCTCACGGCTCAAATCCTCCAATTCGAATTTTCCCCCCAATTTTCCCGAAATCCAAAATCACAAATTCAGCACTCTCACAACCCCTCGTGTTTCCCCGTTAATTCAATCATCTTAGTCTCTCAGTTTTCTCTCAGGAACGGCAGAGAGAGGGAGCCAATTCTCCCAATTCTCCCACACTGATTTTTGAAGGTCCACGGGTAGAAACAAAGAAGAAGAAAATGGGGAAAAGATGGAGAAGGAATGATGGTGTTGTAATGATGGTGTTGGGAGGGAAACATGGAGCTGGAAACAAGGGATGGGTGACACTTGTCACTCATCCGGATGTGCACAGTCAACGGTCACTATTCACTATTATATTATTATTTTAATCCGAGCCTCGATTCGTTAGTTCGTTTCCTTGACCATAACTTCGTCGTCGTAACTCCGATTTCGGCATGCCGCCTGTCGTTGGATTCGTATCGACGATACCTACGTAACGGTCCTTGGCCCTCGCCCATCGGATCTCCCGGTCAAAAAGTCAACATTTGGCCCCAAACATGCCAAATTACCAAAATACCCCTCAACTTCCGAACATCATAATTTTCTCTACGAATGTCGGAATTGAACGTGCCACCTGTCTATGAACTCGTGACGTCCCGAACTACGTCACGGTCATCGGTCAAAGTCCGTTTGACCGCCTGATCAAAAAGTCAACATTTTGCCCACGACCAGGGGCAAAACGGTCATTTTGCACATTTTGTCCGATTCTGCCCTACTAACCACCGTTCAACCTCACTAATCGAGATTAATGACTAATCTAATCCCGGAATTCGGGACGGGTCGTTACATTGTGACACTAACATGAGCAGATGTCGTTCATAATTTACCACCAAAATTTGATGCTTGTTGTAAAAAAGAATGTGATATTTGTTTTGGTGCAAGAATAAAAAAAATTGGGGTTGATGAGATTCACAAAGCTAATGAAGAAACAAGAGTAGGTGACTTGAGGGAAAACTTTGAGTTGCTTAACTACATTGACAAAAACTCTACAAGTTCTGAAATTGGGATTGATCAAGATCTTGAAGGAGCGATTGAAAATGAGAAAGCTATTTATGAGATTGTTTCCAATATCAAGTATGTTGATTTTGTTGGTGCCGATCTTTTTAGTGTGCAAATGCCCAAGAACTTGATGGATCTAGTTAATGAATTGAAAATTGGTGAGAAGAAATTCTTTTAACACAAATATAAAGGAGTTATGTACTTCTATAGGAAGAAAATATTCCAAATATCACTATGTTTGGAATGGAAGATTTCAGTATCAAAACAAAGGGGAATTTTTTTTTCCTTCAATGAAGAAAATACATACAAGATTGAGGTTCTAAGGGACTATGGCGTGTTGCCTTCAACGTTGTGGATCACCCTCTGTATCATGGTGAAGAAAACAATGGGAACTCGAGGACGAGTTGTCACGCAGCGAAAGCATGTGATACCAATTTTAGAGTGGGCAATTAATCCTTGAAGACACATGGATAATTCATCCAAAACACATAGTTAATTCATCTACCCTTGATTCCTTTTGCATTCATCTTATTTATTATAACCTAGAATTAAGTGTTTTCAAGTTCAAAAAATAATTATGTATTGTGGGTTTTCAATGAGTCATGTGTATGTTTCCCATGAGTCATTCATACATTTTATTTATTAAGGAGTCAAACATATTCATGGGGGATGGTCATGATTAGCCTATAAATAATCCGTCTCATTTGGAGTAAGGAATGAACAAAGAATTATTCAATAAACAATTTCTTAGTGAAGAGTGTTCTTCCTAACTATCTTCTCTTATCTCATTGGTGGATTCCATTGAGTGGTGAGTTGTTTAACTCTTATCTCTAAGGTGAATTCTTTAGAGTGGCGAGTTTCATATCCAAAAGTGTTTACTTGTGTTATCTCCTAAAAAACTCCATTAGTCCCGTGTCATTAGGTTACTTCATCCATGCCAACTGGTTTTGGAGTCAAACCTCAATTTCCACATGGTATCAGAGCGGGTTATCCCACGTATAAGGTTTAATTGCCACACATGTCACACGTTACCCATCTACATCGCCACATGCGAACCAATGTCACACACACGAAAGGGGGCATGTTGGAGTGTGAGGCAAACATACATAAAAGTGGGGCATGTTGGAGTGTGTGACAATCGGGGCATGTTGGAGTGCGAGGCAATATCCCACATCATGAATAAGATTTAATTAATTGTCAATTGATTTTGAGGTGAAATTTCAATTTCTATTCTATACAAGATGTATATATGGGGATTCATCATGTACAAGATTCAATTAATGACCTTGCTTTATAAAATGGGTGATCATTGCTTATAACTAAATATAAAACCAACATATATATATGGAATAACCTGTTATTTACAGAGCAAATTAAGAATAATATAATAGCATCTGATATCTAGTATTGCTCAGACTAGGCGGAATTCGATCGAGTTGATACACAGTAAAAGAAAAGGATACATGGAGGATCTTATATGTACGTGGTGCCTTATCCTTTGGCCGGTTCTTTGAATGTTATAAAGGGATGATCGCAATAGAAAGGAAGTGGAGTGGTAGTGACCCATAGTGATAGATGATTTGTTGCTTGAAATTAATAAGCTAGAGGAAAATCAGAGTTTTTATCAGGAGAGGGGAAATCTAGCAACCATGATATTGTGATGCATGCATTTGGGACATCATGATGAATATATATACATATATAAGAGCCAATCAAACAAAGTCAAAAAGAAAAAGTAGTGATGGGATGGCAAGAGAAAGAGATGTATGGATTACAAAGTATAAAAAGAGAGAAGTTTGTTCCCATTATTTTCATGTTTGGTAGCTAATCAACCAATATAACTTTCTGCAGAAAGAGGCATGTCTCAAACATGTTTAATTTTATGTTGGTGCTCCCTCCTCGGTCTTCACCTAGCACCCCACCGAGCTGCCATGTGTAGATATAATATCGCTAAGCTTCCTTGTTGTAAGTATATAATGGTAGTAGCTGCGCATCAACACATAATGTTGGCCAAAATATTAGCATGATAGTAGGGGGGCCCCGTCCCCCTCTCAACTCCATGACTCATGGATCACACATAATAGCTTTCTCCACTAACTCTAATTATTAGGATAACACCTACGAACTCGTTCATTTTGCTTCACACAACTCTACCCCCACCTTTCTTTTCTCTTTAACTTACTATTTATATTGCATACTATTCCTTTTTCTTCCATCAAATTAAAATATTTAACATCAGCTTTCAATGAGATCATGTGTATCTATCTCACTCGCACATACAACTGAATATCTACATTTTTCAACAAGAGAAAAAATTACATGCTAACTAATTAACAACAAAAACATTATTTACGTGTACATGCAAGAAAATGCTAGCATTTCATATTATAATATGAGTGGACATAATTAATACAAATTAGAAGGAATTATATGTGGCTCTTTGCTTCATCAATTCTCGAAAACTATTGTTTTTCATATAATTACTTGTCAAAAGATCCTAAAAAGAGACGATTCATCAAAAATTAAAAGACTAGAGACCAATGTTCTGTGAACTCGTAAATTTATATTGTTGAAACTAGAAAGCACGGAAAGCATGGAGAGTTAGCGTCTGTTTGCTCATGTCAAAGAAGGTCATTGGACAAGAGTTAAAGCAGATAGATAGGACATGTATGGTACATTTGCAAATGTGTAGTTATAAAATTTCGTTAAACTCGACAGACGTATTTTTCACAAAAATTGTGAGTAACTCATGAATTTTTAATTGTTCTTTGAAATTCGGAAAAAAAAAACATACCAAAATTCTTCTTTTATTTCCTTTCCCATCACCTCGTAAGGTACTTTACTTTGAAGTTGAGGCCAATGAGATGATTTCTAATTGCCTTTGGACCCTAAACATTTCTTGACCTCATTATGAAATTTCATTGAAATTCGAGTTTTTCGCATAGGAAATGTATTTATAAAAAAAAAATATATAGATATGAGCATCCTAGATGACATTGTCTCAAATGCCTTACAATATTTTTGTTAATGTACAATTTCGCGAAATTCCAACAGACGCATTTTTCACAAAAAAAACTGTGAGTAATAACTTATGATATCTAGTCACTTTTTGAAATTTCGACAAAAATATCAAAATACTTTATAATCACTCCATAAGACTTTTGAAATTGATTGGGGTGATTTCCAACTACATATGGATTCTAGAATCAAATTCGGACCCCTTAAGCAATTGCATTGAAATTCGAGTTTTTTTTGTTTAAAAAAATGCATAGAAAATAGTTAATCGGCATCCTGTATGACATAATATGTCTCAAATGGCTATAACTCATGCTTTTGCAAATGTGCAGTGAAAATATTTCGTGAATCTTGATGGACGTGTTTTTCACAAGCTATGAGCTAACTCACGATTTTTAATCAATTTTTGAAAATTCGACAAAAATAACAAAATATAAATTCTACTTTCATTATCATCAACCTGTAAGATACTTTGAAGTTTAGGAGAATGATTTAAAATAAACTTCGGATCCTATTGTCACTTCCGGACCTCATTATGAAATTTTATTGAAATTCAAATTTTCTAGCTTAAAAGTAGGTAATGGGCATCCTTGATGACGGGATATGTCTCAAATGGCTTAGAATACTTTTGTAATATGCAATTAAGATATTTTACGAAATCTATATTGACGTGTTTTTCACAAAAACTATAAGTTATAACTCACAATTTTTAATTGGTTTTTCAAAATTCGACAAAAACACCAAAGTACTTATTCTATTTTCATTCTCATCACCTCATAAGATACTTTAAAGTTGAGATTGATGATTTCTAGTTACCTTCAGATCCTAGAGTCGCTTCCAGACTATGTTACAAAATGGCATTGAAATTCGAGTTTTCTGCGTAAAAAATGTATAAAAATAGTTAACGGGCATCCTGGATGATTTCAAATGTCCCAAATGGCTTAAAAAATTGTTTCCAATGTGCAGTTAAAGTATTCACCACATCCCAACCGAAGCGTTTTATATTCACGATATATTCATCGTGTGAGATATTTACGATATTTAGTCTATTATTGAAAACTCGACAAAAACATCAAACTATGAGTTATATATTCACGATACTTTAAAGTTGATGGGGATGATTTATAATTACCTTCGGATCCTAAATTAACTTCCGAACTCCATTATTATTATTTTAAATTTGAAAATAAACCACCATAATAATTATACTGTTTTCATTCTCTTCATCGTGTGAGATACATTGAGGTTGATGGGGATGATTTATAATTAGTTCAGACCCCATTATGAAATCTTAGAGAAATTCGAGTTTTTTTCCTTAAAATATACATAAAAATAGTTAATGGGGATCCAATGATATTTTTTTGAGAAATCCCGACAGATGTATTTTTCACGAAAAATTGTGAGCCATGATTTTTAGTCGGCTTTTAAAAATTCAAGAGAAACACCAAAGTACTTATTCTATTTCCATTATCATCACGCCATAAGATACTTTGAAGTTGAGGGAGTTGATTTCTAATTACCTTCAAATCCTGGAGTCACTTCTAGACTCGGTTACGAAATTGCATTGAAATTTGAGTTCTTTTGCATGAAAAATAGTCAATATGCATCTAATATGACAAAACTTGTTTCAAGTAGCTTAAAATAATTTTGCTAATTCATAACCTAGAGTTAATTCTAGACAGCATTACAAAATTTTATTGAAATTCAATTTTTTTGGCTTAAAAAATGCATAACAAATAGTTAATGGACATCTTCGTATCTCAAATGGCTTAGAATTAATGTGCTGCTAAAATATTTTGTGAAATGTTGATAGACTTGTTTTTTTTTTTTTTTTAAATTAGTTATAACTCCCAATTTTCAGTAAATTTTTAAAAATTGGAAAAGAAAAACTCCAAAAATACTTATTCTATTTTTCGTAAGATACTTTGAAGTTAAGGGAATTATTTCTAATTACCTCAGATCCTAGAGTCACTTCTGGACCCCATTATCACACTGTATTGAAATTCGAGTTATTTTGCTTAAAAATTGCATAAAAAAAGAGTTAATGGGTATCTAGTATAACAAAACATATCTCAAAAGTCTTAGAATACTTTTAATAATGAGTATTGAAAATATTTAGAGAAATCACGACTGACTCGTTTTTCACAAAAATTGTGAACTATTAAGCTATAACTCACGATTTTTAGTCGGTTTTTGAAAATTCGAAAAAAACAGCAAAAATATTAATTCTATTTCCATTATCATCACTCCAAAAGATACTTTGAAGTTGGGGGTGGGTGGTCATTTCTAATTATCTTCGGAACTAAAAATCACTTTCGGACCCTATTATGAGCATTGAAATTCGAGTTTTTTTTCCGTAAATAACACATAAAAATAGTTAATAGACATCTAGTATGACATGGCATGTCTCAAATGGATTAGAAAATTATTGGTAATGGGCATGAAAATATTATGAAAAATCTCAAATCCCGATGGAAGTGATTTTCACAAATATCAAAATATTTATTCTAATTCCATTCTTATTACCCAGTAAGATACATTTACTAAGTAATAAGAATGGAATTAGAGTTAATTCGGGATCCCTTTACCAAATTTTATTGAAATTCATTTTTTTTTGCTTAAAAAATGAATAAAAATAGTTAATGGGCATTTTCGTATCTCAAATGGCTTAGAATACTTCTACTAATGTGCAACTAAAATATTTCGCGAAATACTGATAGACTTGTTATTTTTTTTAAAGCTGTGAGTTTAGTCAATTTTTGAACATTCGAAAAAAAAACTCCAAAAAACTTACTCCATTTTGCATAAGATACTTTGAAGTTAAAGGGATGATTTCTAATTACCTCGGATCCTAGAGTCACTTTTGGACCCCATTATTACACTGTATTGAAATTCGAGTTTTTTTTTGCTTAAAAATGCATGAAAAATAGTTGATGGGTATCTAGTATAACAGGGCATATCTCTAATGTCTTAGAATACTTTTGATAATGAGTAGTGAAAATATTTAGAGAAATCACGGCTGACTCGTTTTTCACAAAATTTGTGAGGTATAACTCACAATTTTTAGCCGGTTTTTGAAAATTCGACAAAAACACCAAAAATATTAATTCTATTTCCATTATCAACACTCCAAAAGATTTCTAATTATCTTTGGACCTAAAAATCACTTCCGGACCCTGTTATGAAATTGTATTGAAATTCGATTTTTTTTCCTTAAAAAATGCATAAAAACAGTTAATAGACATCTAGTATGACATGACTGTAAGAAGTTGAGGTTCCACCCCAAAACCAATTGGTTATGAGGGGAGTAACACAAGATCTTAAAAGGCACAAATTGTAGTTGTACTTTTCCGATGTGGGGCATTTTCCTCACATCTCAACAAGCCCCCTCACGTGTGGCGGATTTTTCAGGCTATCACGTGACGATTTGAATGGGTACGTGTGATACGTGTGGTGACTAAGCCTACCACGTGAGATAACCCCGCTCTGATACCATGTAAGAAGTTGGGATAACTCCGCTCTGATACCATGTAAGGGGTTGATTTCTAATTATCTTTGGATCTAAAAGTCACTTCTGGACCCTGTTATGAAATAGCATTGAAACTCGAGTTTTTTTCCTTAAAAATTGCATAAAAAATAGTTAATGGACATCTAGTATGACATGGCATGTCTCAAATGGATTAGAAAATTATTGGTAATGTGCATGAAAATATTATGAGAAATTCTGATGGAAGTGTTTTTCACAAATACCAACATATTTATTCTAATTCCATTTTTCTTACTCAGTAAGATACATTTACTGAGTAATAAGAATGGAATTAGAGTTAATTTTGAATTCTTTTACCAAATTTTTTATAAAGTAAATTATTTTTGTTTAAAAAATACATAACAAATAGTTAAAAAGCGTCCTCATATCTCAAACGGCTTAGAATACTTTTACTAATGTGCAGCTAAAATGTTTCGCGAAATGCTGGTAGATTTTTTTTTAAAGCTATGAGTTTTTTAACTCACAGATTTTAGTCGATTTTTTAAAATTCCAAAAAAAAAAAGTACAAAAATGCTTATTTTATTTTGCGTAAGATACTTTGAAGTTAAGGGGATGGTTTCTAATTACCTCAGATCCTAAAATCACTTCTGGACCCCATTATTATATTGTACTAAAATTCTAGTTTTTTTGCTTAAAAATGCATAAAAAATAATTAATGAGTGTCCAGTTTAACAGGACATATCTCAAATGTCTTAGAATGCTTTTGATACTGTGTAGTGAAAATATTTAGAGAAATCATGAATCACTCGTTTTTCACAAAAATTGTGAGCTATAACTCATAATTTTTAGTCGAGATTTGAAATTTTGACAAAAACACCAAAATATTAATTATATTTCAATTATCATCACTCCAAAAGACACTTAGAAGTAGGGGGTGTGATTTCTAATTATCTTCGGACCTAAAAATCACTTATGAACCCTATTTTGAAATTGCATTGAAATTCGAGTTTTATTCCTTAAAGAACGCATAAAAATGGTTAATGGACATCTAGTATGACATGGCATGTCTCAAATGGATTAGGAAATTATTGGTAATGTGCATGAAAATATTATGAGAAATCCTTATGGAAGTGTTGTTCCACAAATATCATAATATTTATTCTAATTCCATTCTTATTACTCGGTAAGATGCATTTACTGAGTAATAACAATGGAATTAGAGTTAATTCCGGATCTCTTTACCAAATTTTATTGAAATTCAATTTTTTTCCCCTTAAAAAAATGCATAACAAATAGTTAATGGGCATCCCGCATCTCAAATGGCTTAGAATACTTTTACTAATGTGCAGCTAAAATATTTTCCGAAATGCTAATAGACTCTTTTTTTTACAAGCTAGGAGTTATAACTCACAGTTTTTTAGTTGATTTTTGAATATTTGAAAAAAAATCCAAAAATACTTATTCTATTTTCTGTAAGATACATTGAAGTTAAGGGGATGTTTTCTAGTTACCTCTAATCCTAGAGGCACTTTTGGACCCCCAATATTACACTATATTGAAATTCGAGTTTTTTTGGGTAAAAAAATGCATAAAAATAGTTAATGGATATCTAGTATAACAGGACATATCACCATTGTCTTAGAATACTTTTTAAAATGAGTACTGAAAATATTTATATAAATCACGACTAACTCGTTTTTTACAAAAATTGTGAGTTATAACTCACGACTTTTAGTCGGTTTTTGAAAATTCGAGGAAAACACCAAAATATTCATTATTTTTCCATTATCATCACTCCAAAAGATACTTTGAAGTTGGGAGTGGGGGGGTCTTCAGATCTAAAAATCACTTCCAGACCCTATTATGAAACTGCATTAAAATTCGAGTTTTTCCCCTTAAAGAATGCATACAAATAATTAATGGACATCTAATATTACATGGCATATCTCCAATGGATTAGAAAATTATTGGTAATGTGCATGAAAATATCATGAGAAATCCAGATGGAAGTGTTTTTCACTAACACCAAAATATTTATTCAATTTGCATTCTTATTAGTCAGTAAGATATATTTACTGAGTAATAAGAATGGAATTAGAGTTAATTTCGGATCCCTTTACCACATTTTATTGAAATTCATTTTTTTTTTTTGCTTAAAAATTGTATAACAAATAGTTAATGGGCACCCTCATATCTCAAATGGCTTAAAATACTTCTACTAATGTGCAACGAAAATATTTTGAATGCTGATAGACTTGTTTTTTAAAAAAACTGTAAGTTATAACTCACAGTTCTTAGTTAATTTTTGAAAATTCGAAAACTCCAAAAATACTTATTCTATTTTCCTTTAGATACTTTGAAGTTAAGGGGATGATTTGTAATTACCTCGAATCCTAAAGTCATTTTTGGACCCATTATCACACTGTATTGAAATTAGAGTGTTTTTCCTTAAAAATGCATAAAAAAAATAGTTAATGGGTATCTAGTATAACAATACATATCTCAAATGTCTTAGAATAATTTTGATAATGACTAGTGAAAATATTTAGAGAAATCACGACTGACTCGTTTTCACAAAAATTACGAACTATAACTCAAGATTTTTAGTCGGTTTTTGAAAATTCGACAAAAACGCCAAAATATTAATTCTATTTCCATTATCGCCACTCCAAAAGATACTTTGAAGTTGGGGAGGGGGGGCTGATTTCTAATTATCTTCGGATCTAAAGATCACTACCGGACCTTGTTATGAAATTGCATTGAAATTCAAATTTGTTTCCTTAATGAATGCATAAAAATAGTTAATGGACATCTACTATGACATGGCATGTCTCAAATGGATTGGGAAATTATTTGTAATGTGCATGAAAATATTATGAGAAATCCCGATGTAAGTGTTTTTCACAAATACTATAATATTTCTTCTAATTCCATTCTTATTACCCAATAAGATACATTTAATGAGTAATAAGAATGGAATTGGCGTTAATTTCATATACCTTTACCAAATTTTATTGAAATTCAATTTTTTTGCTTAAAAATGCATAAAAAATAATTAATGGGCATCCTCGAATCACAAATGGCTTAGAATATTTCTACTTATGTGTAGCTAAAATATTTTGCGAAATGGTGATAGAGTTGTTTTTTTTTTTAAGTTGTAAGTTATAACTCACAGTTTTTAGTCGATTTTTGAAAATTCGAAAAAAACTCCGAAAACTCTTATTCTATTTTTCGTAAGATACTTTGAAGTGAAGGGGATGATTTCTAATTACCCCGGATCCTAGAGTCATTTTTGGACCCCATTATTATAATATATTGAAATTCGAGTTTTTTTTCTTAAAAATGCATAAAAGATAGTTAATGGGTATCTAGTATAACAGGACATATCTCAAATGTCTTAGAATACTTTTGATAATGAGTAGTGAAAATATTTAGAGAAATCATGACTGATTCGTTTTTAAAAAAAATTGTGAGCTATAACTCACTATTTTTAGTCACTTTTGAAAATTCAACAAAAACACCAAAATATTAATTCTATTTCTGTCATCATCAGTCTAGAAGATACTTTGAAGTTGGGGGGTGATTTCTAATTATCTTCAAATCTAAAAATCACTTTTGGACCATGTTATGAAATTGCATTGAAATTCGAGTTATTTCCTTAAAGAATGCATAAAAATAGTTAATGGACATCTTGTATGACATGACATATCTCAAATGGATTAGAAAATTAATGGTAATGTGCACGAAACTATTATGATTAATCCCGATGGAAATGTTTTTCACAAATACCAAAATATTTATTCTAATTCCAGATCCCTATAAATAATTTTATTGAAATTCAATTTTTTTTCTTAAAAAATGCATAACAAATAGTTAATGGGTATCCTCGTATCTCAAATGGTTTAGAATACTTATACTAATGTGCAACTAAAATATTTTGCGAAATGCTAATTGACTTGTTGTTTTTAAAAGTTGTGAGTAACTCACAGTAGTTAGTCAATTTTTTATAATTCAAAAAAAAAAACTCCAAAGGTACTTACTCCATTTTCCGTAAGATATTTTGAAGGTAAGGGAATGATTTCTAATTACCTCGGATCTTAGAGTCACTTCTAGACCCCATTATTACAGTGTATTTAAATTTGAGTTTTTTTACTTAAAAAATGCATAGAAAATAGTTAATGGGTATCTAGTATAATAGGACATATCTCAAATTTCATAGAAGACTTTTGATAATGAGTAGTGAAAATATTTAGAGAAATCACGACTGACTCATCTTTCACAAAAATTGTGAGATAACTCACGATTTTTGGTCGCTTTTTGAAAATTTAACAAAAACACCAAAATATTAATGATATTTCCATTATCATCACTCCAAAAGATACTTTGAAGTTGGAGGGGTGATTTCTAATTATCTTCGGATGTGAAAGTCACACTTTAGGACCCTGTTATTAAATTGCATTGAAATTCAAGTTTTTTTTTCTTAAAGAACGCATAAAAATAGTTAATGGACATCTAGTATGACATGGCATGTCTCAAATGGATTAGAAAATTAATGGTAATGTGCGTGAAAATTTTATGGGAAATTCCAATGGAAGTGTTTTTCACAAATACCAAAATATTTATTCTAATTCCATTCTTATTACTCAGTAAGATACATTTACTAAGTAATGAGAATGGAATTAGAGTTCATTCGGGTCCTTTACCAAATTTTATTAAAATTCAATTTTTTTTTGGCTTAAAAAATGTATAACAAATAGTTAATGGGCATTCACATATCTCAAATGGCTTAAAATACTTTTACTAATGTGGAATTAAAATATTTTGCGGAATGCTGATAGACTTGTTTTTTTTTAAGTCGTGAGTTATTTAGTCGTTTTTTGAAAATTCGATAAAAAAAAACTCCAAAAATACTTATTATATTTTTCGTAAGATACTTTGAAGTTAAAGGGATGATTTCTAATTACCTCATATCCTAGAGTCACTTCTAGTCCTCATTATTACACTATTGAAAATCTAGTTTTTTTGCTTAAAAAATGTGTAACAAATACTTAATGTGTATCTAGTATAACATAACATATCTCCAATGTCTTAGAATACTTTTGATAATGAGTAGAGAAAATATTTAGAGAAAGCACGAGTAGCTCGTTTTTCATAAATATTGTAAGCTATAACTCACGATTTTTAATCGGTTTTTGAAAATTCGACAAAAACACCAAAATGTTAATTCTATTTTCATTATCGTCACTTCAAAAGATACTTTGAAGTTGCGGTTGTGATTTCTAATTATATTTGGATCTAAAAATCACTTCCAGGCCCTGTTATGAAATTTCATTGAAATTCAAGTTTTTTTCCTTAAAGAATGTATAAAAATAGTTAATCGACATCTAGTATGACATGGCTTGTCTCAAATGGTTTAGAAAATTATTCATAATGTGCGTGTAAATATTATGAGAAATCCCGGTGGAAGTGTTTTTAACAAATACCATAATATTTATTCTTATTACTCGGTAAAATATTTTGAAGTTGAAAGAGATTATTCCTTGTTACATTCGGACCCAAGAGTCAATTTCGAACTTCTTTACGAAATTGCATTAAATTTGAGTTTCTTTACTTTAAAAAAACATAAAAAATAGTTGATGGGCACCATGAATGACCCAACATGTCTCAAATGGTTTAGAATTATTTAACTAATGGGCAGGTAAAATATTTCGCGATATCTAAGAGGACCCATTTTTCACCAAAAATAGGAAGCTAATCACGTTTTTTAGTCAATTTTTGAAAACTCTACCAAAATACTTATCCTAATCTCATTATCATCATCTTGTAAGATACTTTGAAATTGAGGTCAATGATTTCTAATTACATTGGGATCTCAAAGTCACCTTCGAACCCCATTACATAATTGCATTAAATTCGAGTTTTGTTTTTGCTTTAAAAATGCATAAACAAGGTTAATGAGCATCCTAGATGACAAGACATATCACAAATGGCTTAAGTACTTTTTCTAATGTGTAGGTTAAATATTTTGTAAAATTCCAAAGTACACGCATTTTTCCCAAAAATTGTAAGTTATAATTAACGATTTTTAATCGATTTTTTAAATTTTGTCAAAAGGCCAAAATATTTACTTTATTTTCATTCTCATCATCTCATAAGACACTTTGAAGTTAGCGGGTAGCCCTAATCATTGGCCGGGTTGGGCAAGCCTGACCCAAATTTTTTGGGCTTAGGTCAGCCAGGCTGAATCGAGTTTATTTCATAATTTCAAAAATACCGGGCTGGGTCGGACATGCTTAGTCATAAATTTAAAAGCCCAAGCACTTTGTGTGGTCGGGTTTTCATCGGTTTTTAAGAGTCGGGCCTAATAAGCCCATTCGCCGAGCTCAATTGGGGTTTTAGAAATAACTTGTTCAACCTTTCAAACAAAAAACTTGTTCAATAAATTTTGGAGTTAGAAAAAAATAATATTACAACTTTATCATCAAATTAACTCACTTTAACTCTCAACCACCTCAATCTCATAGTCACTACATTTATCTAATGCTTATATGTTAGAGCAACCTAAAACAAATTCTTGTTATTACAACCTAAAGCAAATGTAGTGACTCAATTCATCAACTTTTAAAAATTATATTACAACCTCATCGTCAAATTCTTGTTCCTTGCAACCTAAAGCAAATTGTGTATTAAAGAAAATTGTGACTATATGTTCATCTAAAATTGATTATGACTATATATTCTTTATGTAAATGGATATAATTGTGCAAATATTACTACACAAGGAAATAAAACAGTGATATCGATCATGTAAAAAGCATGAGGCATAATTGTATTTTTTTTCCTAATTTTAATATCATAATGCAAAAAACAATGTCAATTGTGCATAAGCTTCAATTGTGTTAGGCTAACCAAGGTTGAAACAAAAAGAGCCACAATTGTAAGAGAATTCAACACATGAATACAAAAGACACTCTAGACCAGATTTGGATCATAACCATAAAATTCTAAATAATATAAAGAACGAAACTTTACTTCACTTCATTACTCACGGAACAATCTTATTACAAGCAAGATCAGGTTCACACAGAAAACATATATTCGACAGTAGCACACATAAACCATAAACAAAAATTAAGAAAGAATCATCATATAAAGGAAACATAATAATTAATAATTATTTTATATATTTAGACTTATGAACAGAGTTTATACAGGCAAGTGCAACTGGACTTATCGAGATTTATCGAACTCGAGCCTATCGAGCCTATTAGGCTTATCAAGTTTGAATACACCAAGTCCAAATCCAACCCCCTAACTTTCAAGCCAAAGTTAGCCCATAACAAGCTGAATCAGACTTTTTATCAATGGGCCTAAACGAATACTCAGAAGCCCATGGGCTTCTGAGCCAAATGGTAAGAGCTACTAAGAGAGATAATTTATAATTACCTTCAGATCGTAAAGTCACTTATAGACCCCATTACGAAATTATGATATCATTTAAGTTTTTTTTGCTTAAAAAATATATAAAAAATAGTTGATTTGTGTAGTACTTTATTTAATTCCATTCTCATAATCCCTTAAGATACTTTGTAATTGAGGGAGATGATTTGTAATTACCCTTGGATCCTAGAGTCAACTCCGAACTCCATTATGAAACGTCAAGGCCCCATTACAAACTTAAAAGGATTTACAAGTAAATCCACATAGACATCTAACTAATATGCAGGGTGATTCCTCACCTTAAGTGCCTAAGCACCAAACAACCGCCATTTTAAACAGTGCAAAATAGGATTCAAATTTGAAGTTATTTGTTTAAAAAATACATAAATATAGTTAATATGCATCATGGATGACAAGCCATATTTCAAATGGCTTAAAACACTTTTGTTAATATGCAGTTCAAAAATTTTGAAAAATCCCGATTAACACGTTTTTCACAATAACATTTTTGGTCGGTTATTTCGATAAAAACAGCGCAAACGAAATAAAAAACAACACTTACAATGATTGTAACATTAAGGTCTAAAATCCATACATCGAACCAAATTTACATGCCGGATCAAAATTACAAGGTTTTACCATCATATTAATACCAAAGTTTCCAGGATATCAGCAAACATTATTCTTGGGTAAGATACGACTCAAATACATCATCATGGTGAATAATCAAGGCATACTTGGAGTGCAGTATAGATAAGCAGGAGACTTGTTTTTCAAGTAAGGGTTCGTCGGTTGAAAGACTCCACCGTTAGGTTGGCAGTGAAAGCTGGTATTGAGTTTAACTTCCGAATAAATATGTCAACCTGAAAAGTGCTGCCTCACATCAATTGACCAAAAAAAAGGTCCAGTAAACAAGTTCAAAACCAACCGTGTAAATGTAGTAAGAGCACGTCTAGCGCACTCATCCTTGCCCCGGGCAAGGCACAACATAGCCCACCGACCAAGGCTCACACTTTCTAATGGACAGGGCTTGTCTGGATTAGGAAGGGCCAAAGGCAAAGGCTGGGGCTATTCTAGCCTCTCCTCTTGCCTGAGCTGGGCTAGGTGGCAGCTAATAAGGAGCTGCCGCATGTCAAATATTGTATTTTTTTTAATATCTTTCGTATTTATATTCATCAATTTAAATTAATAGTTATATAATTTTTAGTAAAATTTAATTTTTTTCTTATTTTGGTAAATTACTTCATTATGAGTGTTTAATTATTATTTTTATATCTATGTACATTAAGTAGGATAAATAAGAATTAAATTGTATTTCATATACATTATATAATATTTCTACATTATTTTCTTTTAAAAAATAATTTCCAAAAATTTAAATTGTTGCCCTTCGCCCCTCCTCATTAGAAACTCAGCAAATAGTCCTAGGCAAAATGTCATGAATAGTATCATGACAGGGGCTAAATCTGGCCTCTAGCCCTTTGTCTCTACCACTAGATATGCTCTAAAGAGATTTCCTATCTAAACCCAACACCTAAACAAGTCACCCCATGAAACTCTAAAATCCATTTCAGCCAGTTTAAAAAATTCATGAAAAGGAAAAAAGTTCTTACAAAAGAAAAGTAAACAGCAAAAACAGCACCCTACTCCTTCCCCCATAACTCATAAGATTCATTTTCTAAAGCTCCGAAGTTAATTCCAACATAGAAATTACTTCTGCAGAAATTATTCCCAACAAAGAAAGACCAGCTCGCAAGAAAGTATATTTTTGCGGACAAGCTAATAGATTGATTTTCAAATCAATTCTGAATGAAATAACAGCAAAGGGCATGAAGATAGCAAGAGGAAATATAATGAAATAGGGGGAACCGAAAATCAGAACCTAACCACTAGATGGAAGAAGCACAACTACTGCTGAGAACTATAAGAATCAGTGTTCGCATACCCATATGTCACATAATATGGATCATGAACAGATATGCAATAGAGTTTCGCATGGAATTCTCAACTAATCTGGTAAAGGTTGGATCACCCACCCAGACGAGGAAACAATAGTTCCACCAGTCAGAAGCGTATTAAGAAAAAGTCCTAAGAATTGTAGAAAAACACATCATGATCGTACCTGATGAGATATCTCAGCCTGCGAGGTATAATCATTTGCCTGTTAAATAAAAAATAAAATAAAACAAAATAAAGTTAACTTATTCATGTATTTGTTTTATTCCTAACTCAAATACAAAAAATAAAGAAGTCTAGATATCCTGAAAAATGTGCATATTGTGTTCCCTGTGAAAGGAATTATAAAGACCAAAGCACCTTTAAGACAACAGTCTAAGATTATGAAAATATACATCCATATGCATATATATATATATATATATATAGGCACGGATCCAAATCATTTTGGGGTGAGCTCTAGCCCATCTCAAATGTGAAAAAATATGGACAAATCAAATGGATTTTTTATTAAATTTCTATTAAATACTATTTCACTAAGAAAATTGGTTTTAAATCAGCCCACCTCTATTTTCAATCCTGAATTCAACTCTATTCTATTTTCAATTCTAGGTTCATGCCTATATATATATATATATATATAATTTATATACTATTATATCGTATTTAATTTACATCCAGTTATATACTACCATCTTACCAAAATGTTTGTGCTCCCTGATTCATATTCAAATTCAAGCTTCTCTTCATCGCTTTGAGCATATATAGATTGAAGGGTAAAACGTGTAACGGGAATTCCATTGGGACGCTGGTGTTCATCCATTACAATCTACCAAAATTATAATCAAAAGATAATCATTACAATTTAAACTATAGCATAAGGATGGAAGATCAGGATTTTAACTGTTAGATATGTATGTGTGAATATTTGCGCAAAGATAAATTCTAGCTCTTGAACAAGCAATAAATTCTAGTTCTTGAACAAGCAGTCGACTGAAGGTACAATCATAATCTCTCACAGCCAACTAAGAACTTGAACCCAGAAAATACTATACCTCAACCAACCTAACAAGCTGCATGAGAAAATAAATCTGGTAGATCTCAAATCTCTTTAGGTACCAATGTTCAACCAGAAATGCAGTCCGAGTTACCCTAGAAAAATACTGCTATTTCTTTCCAACCCAAAAGCTAACACACACTACAATGCCCCAAAGCACAAACATTTTGCCTTTTTTTCTACCAAAAGCACAATGCTTGATGTGAAGCCTGAACCCACCAACTCAACCTTACCCCAATAGAGAGATGAGAAGAAAGAAAAGATAAACATCTAATGAGATGTGTAATAGTTGAATATCTTGGAAATGTATAAATATATGTACGTGTGGCATACTAAAAAAATTGTGACCATTGCTTCGTGGCTTAAATATATGGGTTTATACACTTTCTAACGAACGTTGTAAATTTCAGTATAGTACAAGTAATGATATGTATTGTTAATTATTCAAATAAATTTTAAAAGGGGGATTCCTTGCTCAACGATGTCCATTTGTACATGTATCATACATATCACACATGGCTTGTGATAGAAAAAAAAAAAATATTCTGCTCTGATCCCTTTGTGTTTGTGAAAAAGTAGAATAAGAATGAATGAGAAACATAACGAATTTAGAGATACTACGATAAATGCATCCTGTCCATAAAATAGGACTTTTCCAGCTCAGCAACTGGATATTTGTTTTAAATTGATTTTGTATTGGAAAAGAGAGAGCCTTTTTACCATCTTCATAAGTATGTTATTAGTTTCCAACTTTATCTCTACAAATATATTAGGAAACTGTTATTAGCACTTTAAAAAAGTCATCCTACATTCCATTCTCCATTACAATTTTCACTTGAGTGGAAAGATGACCTTTATGGATTGCAAGCAGCACCCGTTTTTTATTATTATTATTATCGTTTCTCACAATGTTAACTGGAAAGCCAATCATACAAAATTCTAAGAACACCGAGCAATATATATGATATACCTTGTAACCAAAAAGCTCACAACATGCTCTCCTGAAAACTGAAATTCTGTCAGCAAAGACAGTCTTGTACCTGTTCCATAACCATATACAATTGTTTAACCACAGAGCTGCATTATAGCTTAAATAAATTGTGAACGTATATACAAAGCAAAAGATACCAAAACATATATTATGAAAATAAAATATATATATATATATATGTATCTTTGTGTGTATATATGTAAATATATACATACATATATGAATATATATAATAACATATATGTAATAACATTACAAACAACTATATCAACCTAACCAGACAAACAGAACCTAATCACACTAGGCCAACCCAATAACGTAAACCAATTAAAATCTTCTTGCAGCTGAAGAATCATAAAGAAAAAAATGGGCATGTCCAAGTTTCCTACAAATCTCAGCTAAAGAAAAGGCACAACAATGTATATAAAGATTCACACACATTATGATGTAGTATGAAATATAATCCATAATGAATTAGGATTGGATTTTATTTACCTTCTATCTTCTATGTTTTGGATTTTATTTAAATTTCATGATTAGGATTTCTATTTGTTTTATCAATTAGAATAGCAATATTGTTTCCATCATTTTCTAAGTAGGACTAATATTTACTTTCCAAGTTTAACATCTTAGTAATACATTCTCTATAAGCATTTTACTCTTTCCCTGTCCCTCCTCCCTAGCTTTGTTCCTCCTGAGTTTTTCCCTAAAGTTCAGGTTAGCTGCTCCACATCATATTAACCATCCGTCACTAACCTTTCTTCACGTTTTTCAAGAGTTGCAATTTGTTCTTTCAACTGCACTACCTTCCCAGATATGTAAGAATCCACTGACTTCCCAGTATCACCTGAAAAGTAAGAGTGAAGAAATGGAAATAAACTCCTCATGTGATTGCATGACTAGTCAAATTAAAATCCCTTTGAAAGCTAAAAGAAATCGACATACAAATAGAAACATTAATATGCGACTTTAAAATTTAAAAAACAAGGATATACAAAAATTCTCATGTAGTTCTAATTACTATAAAAGCTATACCACCACACATAACGATAATCAAAGCCGAGACCTCCCACATAACGTGTGGAGAGGAGCACAACTAGGACATAGCACTAAGTGGCAAAATTTTAAATACTCCGAACAATATGAAACATGAATATTTCAACATCTGAGTGAATTGCAAAGTGTAACCTATCAGGGCTTAAGGAAAACAAGGCCATCATGAAGTACTATTTTCTGGAATAGTTCCACCACAATAGATACAATATACTGTTGCATAATAGGTATTCAGCTTTTAGCAGAGTTAGTACATAGCCTTTTAAAAGAATTGATTTTTATATAAGTTCTTACCTGTTAGATCTTTGTACAGATGCAAATGCGAAGCGAAGAAGAAGACAAAATTAGGCAATCTTACACGCATGCTCTAGTTTGACACACAGATTGTCAATGAATCAAGATGGATAAATTATGTGATCTCTAAGGAAATGAAGGGATATAACAATGCTTGAGTAATGACTCATGAATAAAACAAGCAGCTCTTCTTACATTTGAACACACTGGAATACGAGTCAGAAGTTAGATACCAATCTTAACTCTTAAGCTCTATAATACCAATCTTAAGTTTGGACCCAAGAAAAAAAAAATACAAGTAGAGAGCGTCTGGTGTCATGACAACCTGCCCAATCAGCATCGGAATAGGCACGGATGTGGAGAGGCAGGGGGCTGCGTTGGATGCGTATGCTTGTACCCAATGTACCCTTTAAATAACGGATGATGTGCTTTACTGCAGTGAGATGAATTTCTGTAGGGGAACTCATGAACTGCGCAACCTGTTGGACAGCATAGGAAATATCTGGTCTATTTAGGGTTAAATAGAGGAGAGCACCTACTAGTTGTCTGTAGAGAGTGGCATCGGTTAGGGGCTGTCCATCATAGGCAGAAAGGCTGGTTTTGGCAGAAACTGGAGTGGGGGCTAGTTTGCAATCAGTGAGACCACTTTGTTGGAGGATGTCAGTTGTGTACTTATTCTGAGTGAGATGAAGGCCAGATGCTGTTTTGGTGGTTTCGACACCAAGGAAGTAGTGAAGAGGACCTAAGTCCTTGATGGCAAATTCACGGGCTAAGGTTTGCATGAAGTAGGAGACTGTAGTGGTAGAGTTACCTGTCAATATGATGTCGTCAACATAGAGAAGGAGGAACATGAGGGAGGTGTTGGTGTGAAACACAAACATAGATGGGTCAGCCCGACTTTGGATGAAGCCGTGTTGAAGGAGAAACGAACTGAAGCGTTCAAACCAGGCACGAGGTGCTTGTTTGAGGCCATAGAGGGCTTTGATGAGGCGACAAACATGGGTGGGTCGGAAGGGGTCAATAAATTCAGGTGGTTGTTGCATATACACTTCTTCGGTTAGGTTGCCATGGAGGAAAGCATTAGTGACATCCATTTGACGAAGGGGCCAGTTGAGGGAAACAGCAACGGTAAGAACAACGCGGATGGTTGCTGGTTTGACCACAGGACTAAAGGTTTCCTGATAGTCAAGTCCTTCCTACTGGTGGAAGCCATTGGCCACAAGGCGGGCTTTATATCTCTCAAGTGTGCCATCTGCGTTGCGCTTGATGCGGTAGACCCATTCACAACCCACGGTATTGGCTTTAGGAGGCAGGGGAACAAGAGTCCAGGTGTGCTGTTTGAGCAGAGCACTGTATTCCGTGTTCATGGCCTGAATCCAATGAGGGGATATAGAGGCTTGCTTGTAGGTGGTCGGTTTTGAGGGGGGGACAAGAGAAGTAGTGTAAAGTTGTGGGAGAGGGTAGCGGGAGACGTGTAACAAGTTGCGGGACTTGGATATCCCTGCCTTGCTGCTGGTGATCATAGGGTGGGTGTTTCTTGAGGGAATTGGGTTGGGGAAAGAGGATATTGACGAGTTTTTTGTGGTGGTGGGAGATGGTGGATCTGGAGCAGAACTAGCAGAGTGGGATGGAGAGGTGGGAGGACTAGAGACAGTGGTCGGATTTGGGTGGGCAGATGACAAGGTGGGTTCAGTTTAAGGGCCAAGATCATTGAACTGATGTTGGATGGGGATGAAGGAGAAAGTAGGGGTAAGATTTGGGTGTTTATCGAATGGGAAGGCAGATTCATTGAAGATGACATGGCGGTTGATGTAAACACGGCCAGTGGGGACGTGGAGACAACGATAACCAGCATGGGAGGGGCTGCACCCAAGAAATACACAGGAAACAGAACGAGGTTCTAACTTGTGTTTGGTATAATCACCAAGATATGGGAAGCAGGAGCAGCCAAAGGTGCAAAGGAGATGATAGGGAGGTTGTTTTTGGTGTAGTTGAAAATAGGGTGATGACCATTTGAGGACAGGGGTGGGGGGGAGGTTGATTAGGAAAACTGCCGTGGTAATTGCCTCTGCCCAGTAGCAATAGGAGAGACCAGCAGTGATTAAGAGGGTGCGTCCGACCTCAGAAATGTGTCGGTTCTTTCTTTCGGCCAGTCCATTTTGTTGGGGGGGTATGGGAGCATGAGAACCTTCGATGGATGCCATGGTTAGTGCAAAATGTGTTAAATGAATTGTTGGAAAATTCTTTGCCACCATCACTCTGGAATTATTTGATGGTGGTAGAGAAATGAGTTCGAACATAAGTAAAAAATTTGGTGAAGTGGGCAAAAACTTCAGATTTGAGTCGAAGTGGGTAAATCCAAGTAAAACGGGTGTAGTCATCAGTAAATGGAACATAATATTTAAATCTAGAAACTGAAGATACATGGGACATCCATACATCTGAGTGGATTAAATCAAACGGATGTTGAGAGGTGTGATTAACAGACGAGAAAGACTGTCTAGTACATTTGCCTAAGGCACATTGATTACAAAGGGACTAGTAGTAGAAACAGCAGAAGAACTGAGATGGTTCTAGGTTGCCAGCATGCGTAGGACTTGGTGAGATGGATGGCCTAGTCTTTGATGCCACAAAGTGGGGGAAGCCGTGCTGAGTAAAGCTTGGGGTGGGTTGTGAGGCTTGATGGGGTATAATCCATCCTTACAGGGGCCCTGAAAAAGAATAGAGTTGGTAATTAAATCCCAGATAACAAAGTGTGTAGGAAAGAAGGTGAGGCTAACATTTTGATCTTGGGTGAACTGAGCAACAGAGAGGAGGTTTTTGCGGATAGAGGGAACATGTAGGACATCTTTAAGTTTAAAGATAAACGGACCAGAGGAGAATGTAACGTTACCAGTGTGGGATATAGGCATGGTATGGCCATTACCGTCCATGATCTAATCCGGGGAGGTAGGGGCTGTGGACTTTGGAGCAGCAGGGGTCATGGAAACATGGTTAGTCGCTCCACTGTCCGGATACCAGTTGGGGTCTGAGACAGCAGCGAGATGAAGGCCAGCAAAGGCTTGTGAGAGGTCATGATCTGCAGATTGGGTGATCTGTGGGCAGTGGGCTGCGACATGGCCAAAGCGATTGCAAGACCAGCACTGAGGTCCTTGGGGGCGGGAAGCATGAGAGAGAGAGGAGCCGAGAATGCCAGGAGAGGGGTTGGTGGGATAGCAGCCAGAACCTTTACGGGTGAAGGGTCTGTAATTACGGCCAGGTCTAGAGCCACGGGAGTAAGAGGAATGACCACGAGCATTAGGGGCAGTAGGGCCTGCATCGGTGGTGTAAAGGGTTGTGGGAGCGGCTGCAGTGGTACATGCAAAACTGGATGTTTGTTGGGCTTCGAAAGATAGAAGGCAGGCTCTAAGATCAGAGAAAGGAGGCAAGGGTGGGAAATTGAGCATTGCAGTGACTAGGATGGTATATTCTGGGCCTAGGCCACGAAGAACAGCAGTGACTAAGTCTGTGGATGAGAAGGGTTCATTTATGGCAGCAAGGGAGTCAGCAAGTGTCTTGGCATGGGTAAGGTACTTAGAGATGGTTTTGGACCCTTTGGTGAGAGACATGATCTGAAAACGCAGATTAGTGGCATTGGCAAGAGATTTTTTAGAGAAGTTTTGCCTGAGACAATCCCAGATGGCACGAGAGGTGGTGAGACCCACAACTTGGGACAGAATGGGTTCGGTTAGAGTGGCCCGAAGCATGCTGACTAAGGTCTGGTCAATTTGGAATCAGAGAAGGTAAGCAGGATTAGGCACGGGTTCAGGGTTTGATGTTAGGGCAGAATGTTCAGAGTCAGATTGGTGTGATGTTTCAAGATTCAGGGAAGACAGAATAGTAGGAGGAGGAGGATGAGTGCCATCAATAAAACGCCAGTAATTATAGCCAATGAGGAAAGGTTTAATTTGACTTTCCCATAGAAGGTAATTGGTTTCACTCAATTTCACAGAAACCAGAGTGGAGACGTTAGGGGAGGAGATAGGAGAGGAACAGGAATCGGCAGCCATAGCAAGTGTTTGAGAGGGAACGGTTTATAGTGGTCAGACAGATTGCTCTGATACCATGTAGAATGGTATGAATTTTCTGATATCATTTACAAGCCAATTAGGCATATTTATACACATCAATCTGGGAGATAAGATGTGACAGTTATCTCCCATCTAAATATGATTAGGACATCTGTCCTAAGTAACTAACTGCTATAAACTACCTAGGGTACAAGTGTCTAGGTCTAAACAGATGTCTCGTCTAACTGTTATATCCAATGATGTTTGAATAGGTGTACACTGTCTTAGACAAGTGTACACTGTTTTGTACACTGTTTAACACCCACTAAACATTCAGGCTATTGAACTTCATGCTCCAGTCAGCATGTCATTCTTTACATAAGAAAGGAAAATGCTCCAGTCAGCATGTCATTCTTTGCATAAGAAAGGAAAGATCTTTTAAGTAAAACAAGAGAAGTAGCTTAGTAAATGTGCTCACCTCACCATCTTTAGAAAAGACAAATAGGCATAAAAGGGACCAATCCGGAATAATAAATAGCAAGTGATCCTTAAGGTAATAGGACTACTCCTAGAATTCTCCTAGAATCAAAAAAATCACTTTTTTTGTTTTGGAAACAGCATACTTTAGTAATATGGCGATTTAAATCTTCCTTTAGTCCCAAACAAATCTCACGTCAAACTGTCAGCAATGCACCGTCAGAGCTAAAACAAGAAAATCAATATAATGCTCTTACCATTTATTTCTGATAAAAATTACTTTAAAAGGAAACAGAGGTGCTAACATTCTACACACAAATTTGCAAAAAACCATGTACTTCTTACCCGACGGACTGTTCAATTCTTCAAAAGCTTGTAACTTCTCCTTTGTCCTTTGCAACTCACTTTGTAATGCCTCTATAGTTTTTTTTGCTTCATTGTCAACTGTAAGAGTATTCACCATTCGTAAAACTTTAGTATTTGCAGCAGAGAAATCTCCATGTCCCAGCTGCGGAAGCAAAAGATCACAAAATTAAATAAAGAAATTGCAAGTTTTCTCTGTTTGTACGAAAACTTTTTGTTTGCTTAGCTGCAACTAGTCCTTTTTTTCAGGAGGGGAGGAGGGGTTTATAATAATGATGTTAAAATGCAATATCAATAATCCTGTGAATAATTTGGTGCCCACCTTGGACTCAAGTAGAGCAATCTCTGAACCAAGTCGATCGTTCTCCCTCTCCACTGACTTTACTCTTCTACGTTCATCACTTAACCTCGCATTAAGCAACTTTATTTCTTCACGTTGACGACTATTAACTTCTTTTTGTTCGCATAAATCACATTGCAACTCTTTAATATAGGAGTCTTTCTGTGCAAGTGTGGACTCAAGATCCTGCACGTGCAAACCAGGAACCCAAAAAATGATCTTAAGGAGAAAGATGCCATAAATTATAAATAATACAGAAAAATAAATGTATAACCTGAATAAAAGTTTGAGCCGCTGCTTCATCTCCCGCTTCATCATTCTTTGCTGACTTAAGCTCATTCATTGCATGTCTCAACTTATCTCTTTCCTTAGTAACCATAGAAAGCTGCAATTTAACATAAACCCTTCAGCACATATTTTTACGATGATAGTACTTTTCTTGTAACTTTCTTTTTGGTGCTGATAGTTAAGCTTGTAACTATTAGTGTTTACAACTACTTGTTCCGTACTTTCGTATGTTCATTACTATAAACATTTGGGTCCCAAAAGGCTTACATCTAATCTACAGCTTAATTACACCTTCAGTTACAGAAACATTGATCCACATCCGACCCTTCAACTTCATACATTCCACAAGTTACACTACATTGCATTATGCAATATTTCCAAATAGACTACACCAAATAGAACAGAATTCAAACTTACATCATTATGAAAAACATTCCATTTGAAAGGATATTAAATCAATTACCAAATGGACTATAAATTAATTCATGAATCCACGAAAATCAGAATGTTACACCAGCACAGTGCAAATCACAATGGTCAAGAAGATCACTTCCGAGAGCGCCCAAAGTAGAGCCAGGAAAGAAAAAGATAACAAAAAGTGAAAAGCCACACCCAAAAAAAAAAAAAGATAATAAGCTTAGCGACTGAGCACAGGAGAAAGAAAAAAAGATGGCATAAAACTCCACATACTTACCATCGATTCGATATGCTTAATCTCTGATGTTGATGCATCCAACTTCACTTTGGCCAGTTTAGCCTCGGTTTCAGCATTTTGTTTATCACTATTTGCAACATCCAGAGCTACCTCCAATTGTTTCAATCGGCCATTAGCCTCACCCACCTTCATCATGCTATCAATTAACTCTCTGCATTAAATAAAAAATATTGATCATTGGAAACTGAAAAACATACTTCAACATTCTGGCTGAGAAAAGCACGGACAAGGAATAATCGACTTCCTAAAAAATGAACAGGTCGACTTATTTCTAGGGTCTAAATAAAAGTGACATACCAATGCATAAAAAAAAGTTTAAAAAGAAAAAATTGACACAGTTTTCAACATTTTATCTCAATATATTCAGCTTGAAAGGGATGCTAGGGAGTTCCAACATGAAAGAAAATATAGTGTTCTCCCTTTATATATACATATATATATAATACAGAAATTATAGTGTTCCATTGCCATTGTTTTTGTACCAGATATACAGTTTGAATCACTAATAAAAAAAGTCGCACCATCCAGGGCAGCGTGTGGCTCATTTTTTTTTTTTTTTAAATTAGCTAATCCGGAAAGCTGGCACAAAGTACTGACATTAGCTAATCACATACTTTTGTAAAGCTTCAAATTTAACAGGTATATCCTTGGAACATGACAGGCCAGGAATGTCTTTAATCATCAACTTCCAAGATGTCAATTCATCCTCCAACTTCTGCATACTTAGCTGGAATTCCGGTAGTTTGGATAACTCTGACTCTACCCTCTCTCTACGGGTTTTTTCTTCCAACAGTTTTTCCTTCAATAGATCAACATTTTCGTGAGAAGACTTCAACTTTCTTGCTTCTCTCACTTCAGCTTCCTAATAGAAAGTCAAGAAAAATTGAACAAACAATCCGATGGTCATAACAGGAATGAGTTCACGAAACAACAGAGCTATCAGTTAACAGGCCATAACTTAAAATTGTTTAAGAAAGGACCTAACATTCAATTGAACCATAATTACCACTTATTCCATTTCAAATTACAAACTTGAAATGAATATATTATATGGAACAAGGATCTGTTTACATTACTCATGTTGGTTACAAGATTTTATGAATATATCATATGGAAAATAAAAGATCTGTTTACGTTACTCGTGAAAGATAATTGACCAAACAATCAGCACCTCCCTGCCACGTAATATTGAAAAAATGCACTAAAATCCCTTGCGCTTCTAGGTTTGTTTTTTGCATTTTCCTCATAACAATTTAAAAACAAAATATTATTGAAGGCAAAGTAAAAAAAAAAATAGAGAGGGACCAGTAGTCCATCTATAATATTAAAGACAAAGATATTAGTAAGTGGCTACAGAGAAAGAAAACCGGTCATAAACAAGTACACTCCTTAAATCCGTGGAAAAAGAGCTTCTCAAAAAGATAATTCCAGAAGAAATGAAACCAAAACCCATTACGACACAAAAGACAAATATTCTCCTCCAAAGTATTGCAAACTTCTCTTTAGAAACTCTACTATTTTATTTTTCTTTCACTCAAAAAAATATACTAATACCCTCCTTCACATCCTGAATATCCAAAATCTATGCCAAATAATAGTAAAGGCTGATTAATCTAAGCGTGGGAATCTACTCCATAATCCATTGGCCAAAACACATTGCAAACGATGCACCATTGAACAGATAAACAAAGATTGAAAGCCTCTGCGTCATCTCAATTTCTAATACAAACGTCTACAGAAAATCATTAACATTCAGATTTTAAGAGCCGAAGTCCAAGCCATAAATTTAACTTTGAGGCTAATATTTTTATAAAAACTTTATTAAAATATAACTAATAAAGAATGATAATCAATTAACTTCTAGAAGAAGATGAAGAGTTAATAGAAAGAAAAAAAAAATTAACCATGTAAACTTACATAGTTTCTAAGCTCTTCTTGCAGATGTTTAACCAAAACATTATTTTCCGTAGATTTAACTTCTTGAAATGTGAAACTTGATAGTTTCTTCTCTACTTCAATCTTCTGTTGCACACACTGCAAAATAAAGATGATTAAGAAGATAAAAGTGATAAACTAATGGCAATACAAGACAATTCCTAATATAATACAACACAACTGAGAGATACATACCTCATTAAATTGCATTCTAAGATCACCCAGCTGCTGTTTCAATAGCTCTGATTCTTTTTCAGCATTATGAGCCCTCCACTCCATTCGTTCAAGCTAAACAAGAATCGGGAGGGTTGGATATGACTGTCAATGTTCATATACAGACAATAAAACTTAACTCAATAAATATTGAACACCACCACTCACATCAGCAGTTATTCTAGTAACAGAGAGCTTGGATTCTCTTTTCAACTGGGTAAGATCGGTACTGAGACGTTTCTTTTCCCTCTCTATACTTTCAGAAAGATGGCTCAGTTTCCCCTCTAAAACACTTGCTTTCTCCTCAGCCAAAGCTGCTGAAGACTCGGCTTTCATGCGGAGGTTTGCTTCATTTTGGAGCTTCACCTGAAATTGAAATGCGATACGAAGAGTGGGACAGAATGAAAATTTAGAATTTTTAATGAAGAGAGAGAGAGAGAGAGAGAGAGAGAGAGAGAGAGAGAGAGAGAAACTAGGAAGATAAGCAGAAAGATTTTTTTTTTAATCTTTCTGTTGGGAAAACGAAAAGGTGGACCTTGGAAATAGTAAAAAAAAAAACACCCATAATTAATAAAGATTTAAACAAATACCTCAATTCCACTGTGTGATTCTAATTGTTTAGTCAATCTTTCATGAGAATCATGGACCTCTTTCAAAAGCTGCTCCTGCAGAGCCTGTTCACGTCCCTTTGCAGCCGCAAGTTCTTGTTCTACATATAAGAATTGATCCCGAAACTTCTTCCTCTCAGATTCTGCAGCACATAAAACCAATAAGGGAATACAAACTTAACTAGATTAATTTTTTTAAAAAAATTCAAAATGGTTAGGTTTTCTTTCAATGAGAAGAAAGCTTATCTTAACACAATGTTATGTAATAATTTCAGAAGCCAGCATGATAGAGCAATTGCAAACAAGAAAGAAACTACCATACCCCAGTTAAGAACACAAATTAGAGACAAGTCTAGTATGGTTTTAAGTTCATTTAAATAGATATGAGCATTTTTATTTGCAAATCATATGACAAGTGTTCGCCTTCCCTTAGACCACAAGCCAAGCCAGCAACTTCACCTTAGAAGCCGCTCTGGAATTCCAAATCACACCAAGCGGGTAGGAAGGTTCCTCCCCTCCTGATTTTCTTAGAAAACTGAAACAAAACTTACTAATTTTGCCAGAAGGGCCTAGCCGCCAACTTCATACATTACTGGTGAATGAGGATATTGTCCAGTAAAGGCATGCAAGGAGGTCAACTCCTCCGTTTCTGCAATATGCGGAGTTCCCCTAAGGCTGAGATCCCAATTAAAATCCTAAACATAAGCCACCCTTCTCATTCCTTTCTATTATAGTCCTATTAACATTTGTAGCCAATGAAAATCCTAAAAAATACTAAGTATTTCCTATAAATTGTAGCCCTCCTTAAGTCTCATTCTTCTTTAAAAACAGAAGGTGAGCTACCACCCTTAAGCATCTTTCAAATCCAATGTTTGCTGAAGCCGCACTTTCACACTCTTTACCGTTCTAATTCTTTCAACTCAATTAAATTCCTGAACAATCCCAAGTTTTTTCTAAACATTATAGGCCTCAAACAGCTCCCCAACATAGTTCGAATTACAAAGTATTTCTACGGCTAGAACCAGCTTTTACTTAAATCAACCCTAATTGTGTTCCATTTTCTTTTAAAGTTCTACAACCCCTGTACACCTTCCTGTCCAAAACCATAACCCACTACATGTTTATTTTACTAAAGAAAACCCAAAAAATATGAAAACTTAAACTAAATTCTCTGGGAGCATCCTATATGAAGACGTATACTCTGGTCTAGATAAGGAATATTAAAAGTCTGTAACTTGGTGGTCTGTTAAAAGTAAAATCTTAACTTAGATATCATATCACCGTTGACATCCTTAGATAATCCAATCAAGTACAGCTATCTTCTTCTCTTTTTTTAATATGTGTGCAACAATAATACTGGTGTATTATAAATGAAAGTTTTGGAATTACAATTCAGCCTACAAGAAGCCAGGAAGGCAAAGAAAAACTGTGGATTTGTAACAAAAAAACAGTAAAGAATTTGAGAATGTCTGTGAGAACCATAAAATACAGAAACAGTGGGAAAACCTGAGACGAAAAAATGATTTTAAGCAATGTATTAGAACATCTGATACTAAAACCCACCAACTTTCCCGAAGTTCTCATTTAATTCCTCCAATCTAGACTGATAATCAGAAACCTGCTTCTCCGCATTGTTCAAGGCATCTATAAAATCTGATTTAACCTGGCAAATGGAGAGAAAAGGTTCTTCTTACCCATAAATATACAGTAACAAAGAAATATTAAAACAAGATACCCTAAATAGTCCAATCCAAATTACGATGCATCAGATATACTGAAGTGAAGTCCAGTTCAAAAAATTGAATGGATCATTTGTCATAATTCATCAAAAACATCGATGACAAGACTCATATCTATATGATGATAATAGATTTTACAGGGAAGTTGTGCAGATACAGATCCACCCATCGCATAATCGAGAGGAAAACATTCATTTTCATAATTACTGGACTATATTATTCAAAAACTTGAAGAGAGAGTCAGAGAGGGAGGTACCATTTGGCGACATTGGTAAGTGCAGAGCAAGTGGTGTGAGGAATCGGCAGGTGGAAGCGAAGGAGGGTCATCCTCAAAGATGACGAGAGGACCAGACGGTGGGGTCTCTCTCTCCGCCGCCCTTTGCTTCTTCGTTGGGGGAGTTCTCACAATCATCCTCGACGGAACCCTAACCTAATCTCTCTCTCACAATATCTCCCAATCTCCCTCTTTCTTGCGTGAGTGAGTCTGTGTTATTCGTCCCTGCGTGTGGCCTAGTTTAAACTGAAGTGGCCTAATTTAAACGGAAGGGCGCCATTTCAAAGGCTTTTCGTTTTCTGTCGTCTATTACTCTATTTGTCATTTTTTTTCTTTCTCCGAACATTACACAATGCTCTGCGTGAGAGACTGAGAGTGAGAAAGAGAGGTTCGTTTTCGGTCGTCTATTACTCTTTCTTATTTTTTTCTTTCTCCACTAGAAGCTGAACATTACACAATGCTGTGTGAGTGAGGCAGAGAGAGGGGCCCCTAGCTTAAATAAAGATAACAGGGTTAAAAAATATATTTTGGTCTTCGGCTCCCAGCTCGTTGTCGTGGTGTGGTTGGTTATCACGTCGGTCTAACACACCAAAGGTCTCGGATTCGAATCCGGGCAATCCCATTAGTTACTTCAAAGTAATTTTTTTTTTTTTTGTAAATTACATTTGCCTTCATAGACACCTTGTATTAATTTGTTTGTGCTCAACATAGACGGATTTTTAAATTACATTTGCCTTCATAGACACCTTGTATTAATCTGTTTGTGCTCAACATAGACGGATCCAAACCACGTTTCTTGCGGCAAGAAGTTCCCATTTTGAAATAAGTATGAACATAACCGATATAAAAACATTCGGATTGATTACTTCAAAATATTCAAAACTATACTCCTCATGCAACCCTACGACTCAAAGGGTAGCTGTTGTATAGTCTTAGTAGCTAGTAATGGATATTATCTTTATGCATGTATATAGTTAAATACATAAAATGAATCAAAATTAAGCATCAAATATAGGAATATAAAATTAAGTATTATAGCGACGTGTGTATTTTGATCAAGGGCAACATGAAATCACATATAAGACTATTCAACTATTCCAATTTCCAAGTTAGCTCCTCTAATTTTTACTACTAAATGCAGATAACATACGCACATAAAAGATACGCTCTTTAAGAGTATTTCTACGTATTGTATAGTGAGAAATCTCAAATATATAATTTGCACTTAGATGCTCGAGTGCATGCTTTGTACGTGTTTGACATTTCATATTCAACATCTATATTGGAGGAGATGAACAAGTAGAGTATACTAGGGAGCTTGAGAGAACCATGCAGAGAACACACGCATATAAGAGCCGTTCTTTAAGAATATTTCTACATATTGTACAGTGGGAGATCTCAAATATATGTTTCGCACCCAGATGCTCGTGTATGCTTTGCACGTGTTTGACATCTCAAATTCGACATCCATATTGGAGGAGATCTATATTCTATACCCCTATATTAAATGAGATCCAACACCCATTGTAAGCTAGAGATTTCACGCACTTATTTATTTTGAAAACGAAATGTTATCACGTTAAGCAAAAATTAGGTATGATGTGGTCTAAAATGCATCCAGAACTCTTCATCACTAGAGAAAACCAAACACAATTTTTGCCTATAAATTGGCTATATTTCTGTGAAGTGTTTTACCAATTGGCTTATTTTTTACAAACAAAAACAGATAAATTTAGTTTTTACCAGTACCACTGCTGGATTCCTAAGCAAGAGAATGATTATATTGTATGATAACGACGAACTACAGATTTCAAGACGGATTTTTTAACCCACAAACTTCTCCAGGAGAGGAAATTTTTTGTTTTGCGCAGAAAAATGAAAATGGGACGGACGATGATATAATAGAAATTTCGAATTACTGAAAAAAGTAAATAATTGAGCAGCAAAAGCAGAAGCAAAAGCCAAAAGTATAGGAAGGTCTGTAAGCACTGAGAAAGATACAACTGTGAAGCAGTTAAACGAACTCCTCGTTTCAACAACCAAACCTCACACAAGTAACTCAAAAAAACATTCACTGCTAGTAAACCATGAGTGGACAAGCTAAGATCATGTCCCGGCATTCCTTCGGCCAACACGAGCCACAAAACCAGCTTTAATTGGAGCAACTGATCGTCCAGATCCACACTGAAAAGAAAAGAATTATCAATCGACAGAAGAACCACAATTACTATAACTAGGAAACCAATAGACAACTAGCATTTAAACAATACAAAACCTAGGACTATTACCTTCTCGCATCTGAGAAAGAAGAGACGATTCTCTTTTGAAAGAATAGTGTCAGGACTTTTGCACCCAATGCAAATGACATATTCATCTGAAAATGGAAAGATAAGAAAAGGAATTCTATGAGAATATGTGTGAAATGAAACCTAGCACCTGCAAAAAGCCAGAGATAACAGCCATGCAAATGGTTAATCAATAAGGCAGCTTGCAGAACACTCTCCAAGTGGACCATTACAGATTAGTAACTGCAACAAACTATAGAAAGAGGTACTCACTGACATAACGACGCAGTATCCCTTCAAAATTCTTCGGTGCAAATCTTCCCTTCACAACCAACCTCTGCTGCCCATCAAGTGATCCACTTGTCCCCAGTTCGGCCAGCAAGAAAGCCATGACGTGATCTGGCTGCCTATGCATCCTGCAATTTTAATGTAGAAGGGTTTTAGAGCAGAAAAACATTTTATTCCTTCTAAACTAATGGAATCAAACGATAGCATCCGAAAATAAATCCAGGAAATCTATAAATCAGGGATATTAGAGCGGATGGGCATTTTATTCCTTTTAACTAGACAAGCAAATGGTGAATACAGACTACCGAAGTCCATAAAACTAAAAAGAAAGTGAGATATTTTGATGGCATCCAAACAAACTCACTAAAATAAAAAGCATGTAAACAGCAGAGTTTTTCTAATTTTCAAGAAGCACAGATACTATGAAATAAAAGCAAACACCAACTTAAGCTGAGAAACCATCAGATGAAGATTCTAATAGGAAAATTAATATAAATACAAGAAAGAAGCACATCAATGCATGTGAGACAAAAACGATAGTTTTGTTTCATCAGACAATGGAAACCTACGTCTTGCAAAGGTCCATGAAATTCACAAAAACAGTTTTCTTTGTTCCCTCACGAAGTACTTGTGGAGGCCTCATAACTGTCCTGCGCCTGTCTCCTGCCAGCTCTGGATTATTCTCGCGAAGAATGTTAAACACCCTATCAAGAAGCTGCAGACATTGCATTGAAAATTAAATACAAAATATGTGTAGAGGCCAGAGATGCATCTTTGAAATGCAATGGGAGATTATATAATTTACACACCTCCTCATATTTGTAATCACGATCACTCCCCTCCCAAGGATGGGATGCAGCCGATGGAGCCTGTAGTACAATTCCTTCTCCTTCCTCATCCTCACCAAGGTGCTCTATAAGAACAAACAAATGAAATCTCAAACACTTTCTTTAAGACAAAGGTTACAGGAATTTTCCAAGGCCAAAGAAAGTATTGCTCAAAGTCTTACCATTCAAATCTTCCAGTGCATCACCATTCTCTTCATTCAAGATACTGGCATCAACCTATAATTACATCCACCACAAAAGTCAATATCTAGGAAAGAGATTTTGCTTGTACTCAGGGGATTGGAAACTTACTGGCTTCTTCTTCTTCTTTTTCAAACCAGAAAATGTGCTCTCCTGCGGACCATCAGAAGCTGCAATTGGGAAAAGAAAAAAAAAAGATAAGTCATCCCGGGGGTGATGCACATACTTGTAAGGAAAACAGCAAAAGATAAGAGAACTCAATGGTTGTCCAATTAAATCACCCGACAGGTTTTCTGTTTTCTCAGCCAACTTGTCCACGGAATCATCAGTACTGTCCTGAATGACAACCTTCTTCTTTTTCTTCTTTTTAGTAGGATCAAACGGGGCAATCTGTAAAAAAGTCGAACAACCAAACTAGTTAGCTTTAGTCAAGAAACTTGACACTTGAGGCATATCTCAGAATAGCAAACCGGAGTACTGGACTACCACATCAATAACAAAATTCTAGCAAGGGAGTCATAACAAACTTTGGAGAATGGGGTGCAATCGAAATGAGGAAGACTGTGAATGAACTGCAATACAAAAATCTAAAACTTACATCGGCTGCCACCTCGTCCTTCACCTCATTCTGATTGTTATCCGCCATGTTGTTTGCTGCAAAACAAGTCAAAACTAACTCAATCAATCACAACACAAAATCCACACACACTACCACCCAAACAAGCCCTATAATTCACTATCACTCTTTCCAACTATTCAAAGACCATAAACTCGAATTAATAGACCACCAAACAAATACAATCAAATTCGGCGAAATGCGCCAGAGGAAAAAAAAAAAAAAAACCTTGTACCAAGGAATTAACAAAATAATTTCCCATGAAGACTTTAAAATCCCAAAAATCAAAGCAAATAAGAACCGCCAAGAGCTAAAAAAAAAAATTGACAAAGAGAACCTCAGAGCTGGGGCGGATCTATTAAGAGACAAGGGTGGTCACTGACCACCCCAAACCCTGAAAACCACCATTAAAGCTTCCATCTTCAAGCCTTAAACCTCTAGCATCTTGCCCTCTAAGTGCTTCTCTAATAAGTAACAACCCTTACCTGTGTACCCCTCTAATTCCCCTTGATTTTGAGCCGGGGTTGGAGAGTTCTGCTGGGCCACTGCCTCTGCGCTCCAACTCAGCCAATTAGACCGATGAGCTAAAGAAATTAACTGCCAGATAAGTTATAAAATCGGAGTAAGATGAAAAACCTGACAGCTGAACGAAAGCGATCAGATGAACCGAAGAAACCAACGCCCTTCGCGGATGCGGGTGAATTCGATGCCGGCGAGAACGACAATAACAGAGGGAGAGAGTGAGGTAACAGAGAGCGGGAGGACTACGTCGCTAGGTTTTGCCGTTCAAAACCAGCATCCAACTCAATCCTTCGAAGCTGCTTCGGGTCTCAGTTTGGGCTGGAGGCGGGTGCAAGGGCATTAGCATCTACGATTCTCGGCCCATTTTATCTTTATTATTATTTTATTTTATTTCTTTTGCCAAACGTCCCATTTTATCTTACAACAAGAGATTTCGACTAGGTGTCTGGTTTTTTATTTCGCAACATTCTATTTCTACTAGGTGAATTTGATGTAAATCACATAATTCGTTTATCAAAATTTATTATTAAACACAATAGATAAATAGATTAAAAAATGTCTCAATTCTAAATTAATAGTACCAATTAATAAAAATAATAATTAAATCTAATTAACATACAGTAACCCTGGCCAACCAGCCATAGCGTACGCGCGCGCGCCAACCTCCCCCTTCTCGCCGACAGCCACCTCTCCAATTCCCGACGGCTGACGGCACTTTTCTCTCTATTTTTTTTTTTCTCTTTTCTTCTCACCTCCATTTTCTCTATGCCTTTCTTTCTTTAAATATGTAAAGGGGGAGGAAAATAAATAAAAATTCCCAAAGCGGGGTCCCTTAGCCTACGCGCCATAGTTTACGCGCGCCAACCCCCCCCCCCCCCCCCCCCCCCCCCCCCTTCTCTCCGACAACCACTTCTCCGATTCCCGACGGCAGTGACGTCACCTTTTCTCTCTATTTTTTTTCCCTCTTTTCTTCTCACCTCCATTTTCTCTATATGCCTTTCTCTATTGGAACAAGTCTAGTTACTATTTTTTGGTTTATCAACTCAAGCCAACCTGTGCTACATAGACACATGCAAACCACTTTCCTTGCTGCAATAAGTTCCCGTTTTGAAATTAGTATGGACAGAATTGATAATGCAATTTGCCAGCTTACATACAAACTGAGAAACGCAACGAAATTAACAACAACAAAGAACATTCGGAATGATTAATTTAAAATATTCAGAAGCAATAAGGAAAATAAATAAAAATTCCCGAAGCGGACCTCCTCCTCTAACCCTATGAATCAAGGGTGACTGCTGGATAGTCTTGGTAGCCAGTGATGCTGGTTATCCTTATGCGCGTATTTGGCTGGATGCATGAAATGAGTTAAAACTAAGCATCAAACACAGGAATATGCAATCAAGTGGAAAGTGCCGTGTGTATTTTGATAAAGGGCAACATAAGACTCTATTCAACTATTTCAAGTTAGGTCCTTGGATGTAAAATTAGTCATTGCAATCACTTCAGTCTCACTCATGAATAAACTCCATTTTTCGGGTTAGTTCGCAGGAAAATAAGATAAATGAGGGTAGTACCTGTCGGTGACCAATGTTTCTCCTATAATTTTTCTTCTTCTTATATTTGAACACAACTACTTTGTCATTTAGTCCCTGCATAATAATATGTAACAATAAGAAGCCGAAAATATCAAAAGGATACTAATACATGCACACACACGTATAGAAGTGGGCTGGTCTGCTCATTAAGGAGGGTAAAGGGAAAGATTCATTATGATAATGTGACTAACTTGCTCTTCAACTACAGCGTGTACAGCAGCATTTGTCACAACTGGTTTTCCAATGTAGGTACTTGTTTTGGTTCCCACGAGCAATACCTTGTTCAGAACAACCTGCACAAGACCAAGTTTAAACATCTTGAGAACAAAGCAATGAAAAGTCCTTAGAAGATCAAAGAGCCAATACTGATAGCATCCCTAGTTTCCAATGGGGGTACTTGTTTTTGTTCCCACACCCACCATGCAGTATTCTCCATTTATCGATGGAATCTAGCAAAGCAAAAGGTAAATATCTATGGAGTTAAAAGTGTATTTCTGCAGAAAGAGAGGGGGTTAGGTGAAGAACCTCTCAGCTTTGATAAAACTACAGATTCCTATTTGTTAAGTGACTGATAATTTTGAGACTTGAGGTGGTTTGAGTTCACAATAAGAATTTGGTTGGTCATGAGTCTACTATCTTTGACCTCTATTTAGGTGAAGTATGAGCATTTTGAGTTTGAAGAGAATCTCCATATTTTGTCCGAACTTAGCAGATTCTGTTGCTATGCCGGTACTTTGAAAAGTTGTTCATAGGACTTTCTGCATGTTTTCTACTTTGTAAGATGTGATATTGGGATTCTTAGAAGGCATCAGTGCAATTATCATTCTTGGCTTCCTTTGTTTATTCTTGTTCTGCTCTTCTATTTTCTTTCGGCTATAAAGAAAAAAATTCTAATCTCATCCTGACACAGAAATTAAATTATGTTTTAAATTAGAATAACCCATGAAGCCTCTTACCTTCCCAACAATTCCTCTACTCTGATCTATATCATATTCTCATTGGCAAGGTATAACCATCCAATGTAATGGACAAGAGAGTTCTTCTTTTCAATGGAACAACCAAAGTTATTTAAACATGTTAATTGTAATCTGAATCCAAAACTTAATGCATCTTTCTGAACTGAGATTGAACAGTATTTCTTCAATTAGCCATAAGTTTGTAGATGACTTTCAAGGCTAGGGAGAACAAACACCAATCAAGTTTCTCCTTTTTTTTATCTACTTTTTTCCAGTTAAGAAAAACATAAGATAACACCTTAAGGCTTGTGTTATGTGAAAGATAATTTAACAAGATCTAGCACTAAGAGCTTTGGAGAAATGCCAATACAGGTTGAAATGAACAAAGAAGCTGTCCAAATGGAATGCATTTTAGCACAAATTGCTTCCTCCCAAAAAATTCAACCACAAAAAGGCAAGACAATAGTCATAGGAATCCGTCCTTCTCCCTCATCAAGGGTCAATATCACATAGGAAACGGAAAGAATAAATAAGACAATTCAATTGGAGATGGTTATTTAAGGAGTAACCAGCACCGTAGACATTTACATACAAACTGTAATAATTCTAGGTAGGCTAGATGTATAGACTATTCACTACTTTCACTAGAAAACCTTAGTAGATTTTTACCTTGAAATACTGTGTACCCCCCAAAAAAAAGGAACTAATTTATGATCCCAGTCCATTTACATTCATAAGGCAAAGCTAAGAAAAATCCAAGAAAGGGCAAAGCTCGTAAACTAAGGGCTGTGTTCCGTGTTTTTCTTTCTGCCGGTAAACGGTAACCGCAGTATTTAACAAGACCTTGTTATTGGCATATATCCCATGATTGTCTTGAAATGACTACTTGTGACCTAGAAAACAGAAGAACAGTAGCTGACAACTTACGATTTTCTGTAGCATTATCTGAAAGCCACCTAATCCTGTTAAGGATTTTATGGCTGTCACTAAAACTGGAATGATTCTGATGCCAAACTATTAAGTAAGCATATTGGCTTCATCAAAATTACTGCACATGTGTTATTCTTGTACTGGTTATGCAAAACTACACTCAAAGCTAGTTATTACCACAAACATATAGTTCAAGCTATAGATATGGCTGTAAAACTACATGAAAGCTAGATATTTCCATAGAACTACAATTAAAGCCAAAACGAAACAAACATAACAAAAAATTCAAGTAATGAATCATAAAGAAGGACATGAAAGTCACACCTTATCATTGACATTTGCACCTTTGAGCCGCTGAGTATAGATAAATCGTCCAGGTATAACAATGTATTGGCGCCCACCAACCTACACAGACATCATACACAAACAACACAATCACAAGACTAACAATTATTATCTGATAAAAGAACCCCCAACTTCATTTCTTCTTTTTTTAAACTCAATTGCGAACCAAAATACCAGCTGGGTAATCACACAAAACTACCAAATCCATGAACAAAAACGCCTTTTAGCAGTGTCGAATTATGGGATATACAAATTCAGTCAATGAATCGTGTACATACCATTACTACAGCAAATATCTGCTCGCGTTTCGGTACTTCCAACGCCGCAGGCTCAGAGGCTTCTTCAAACTCGGCCTTGACCACTGGAGCTTCGGCCTCCACCACTAGAGCTTCACTCTCCAACGACCTGGTCAGAAGAGGTAATCTGGGTCGTGAAGAAGAGGACAGCTTATAGGGAGAAGGAGGAGAAGAAGATGAAGAGAGAGACAGAAAGCTGAGATTGTTGGTCGAAAGGAGTTGTGGGGTTTGAATCTTTTGTGAGATTTTGCAATGGGCTGAGAAGGAAGAGCATAAGGAGAGAGTGGAAGAGGCCATTGCTGGAGAGGGACAATTTCTGGGCTCAGTCTCTATCGCACACACACACTCTGCGTCTGCCGTCTATGCCATAGACTTATCCTATCCGTTAGAAAGTTAGAAACAATCAACTATTTTTTTTTTCTTTCTCTTTTCGTGGGAAATAGAGCTTCTCCGATGAGATGATTTAACCCAGAAGAAAATCATCAGGAAATACATGAGGACCTTGAGGCAAAACAAACCCATAAATAAATTGGGCCAACTAAACAAAAGAAAGGCCCAAATTGATCCAGCGGCTTTTTTAAATAGAACACGAACCAAATTGAACCGGAAGCCCAATAAAACCGGCCCAAATATTTTTTCTGCGGTCTGCCAAGTGTATCATAATCCTTTTTGGAGTCGGGAGAGTGAGCATCTCCTCTCTAATTTCTCTAGTACTTAAAGGGAAGCAGCATACGCCAAACCCAAGTTAATTAGAAATCCCAGGTTAGCTACCTGTCTGTCCAGTTCTGTATTCTCTCGGCCTCCTCCGCCGCAAATCAAATTCAGGGACTCATCATATTTTTTTCGGTCTGAGAGTTGGCTTTAGAAGAAAACCACGATGAAGATCAAAGGAGAAGAAGAAGGCGGCGGCAGCCAGAAGAAGCTTCAGGCAACGGAAAGCGAATCCAAAGGCTATCTGGACACGGTGAAGGAAGTATTTGAAAAGCAAGGCAAGCTTGAAAACTTCCGCGAATTTCTACAGCTCCTCAAACAATTCAGATTTAGGCAAATTGATGTCCCTTCCATGGCTGACAGAGTGAAAATACTCTTCCATGGCCACCCAGATCTAATTTTGGGTTTCAATGCCTTCCTTCCGGAAACGCATCAAATTACCCTTCTGCCCCCACCTGAAAATCACCCGCCTCCAGTCTCGTTCCGGGAAGCCATGAGTTTCGTCAACAAAATTAAGATGCGATTTCCCAACGAAGATGATGTTTATGAGTCGTTCCTACGAATTATAAGCAGTTATATATTCAGATCGTCCAAACCAAAATCAAAATCAAAAGAACAAAATAATCGGAGTGGAAGGATTAGTCAATCTAGTGATGATCATCAGGGTATTGGGGTAATTTACCAGAAGGTTGCTGTTCTTTTCAAAGACCATCCAGATTTACTCTCGGAGTTCACCCACTTTTTACCCGCCAGTGATTCCTCTCCGGTCTCGCCTGCCAGGAATTCCTCCTCTCCTTCTGATTATTCGCAGTCTGATTACGATTATCTGGAGAAGTGCACACCAAGCTATACTCTGCTGCCGAAGAATTCCCCAAATCCGTCTCCTTCCCGGAGAACAGAGCTCGGTTCTCAAGTACTCAACGATTACTGCGTGCAACGAGTGACTGACAGTTGCGCGGGATCCGGAAACAGTTGGCAAAAAACCGAGTACGAAAAATGCCTGTTCCGTTGCGAAGACGACAGATTCGAGCTTGATGTGTTGTTGGGGTCCACAAAATCGACCGGCCAGGCGCGTGGAACAAGTTCTCGAACAGATCCACAGTAAAGACATAAATCCTGATGAAATCCGGCTCGAAGATCACTTCTCACCGGTGAATTTGAGGTGCATTGAGAGACTGTAACGGCGAGTACGGGCTTGAGGTTATGGATGCTTTCCGAGAAAATACTGCCCCTTGTTTTGCCGGTTATATTAGGTCGTTTGAAACAAAAGCAGCAAGACTGGGAAGCTTGCCGTTCTGATTTTAATCAAGTGTGGACTCAAGTATATGCCAACAACCCCGCCACTTACTCCGCCGCCGCCGCAGCTGACTCCGCCGCCGCCGCCGCCGCCGCAGCTGCCTCTGCCGCCGTCTGCCGCCACCATTAAGAGTGAATAAAAGAATTGGCCTACATGGACAAAGATTTTAAGTTCCTTGAAATGTCTGGATTTGTTGATTTTAGCAAACTTGTGTTGTTTCAATGGAATATTGTAAATTTGATCTAGTTATAATCAGAAATTGAAAATCGCTAAACATTTTCCCGAACTAATTTTACTAATATGATACTTGGTCAAGGACGGGAAGGGGCATTCAAATTCAAATATACCGAATTGCAATCAATTTCAATTTTCATTTTACATTAAATTTAACTAGCTGCTCATGTTGATAGTCATGATGTTGGTCCAGACCTTTAATTAATTAAATTTTCCGTTACTTTGAATTTAACATGTAACGTATGTGGATAGTCGTGGCATTCATCAAGAGTAATACATATGTTGAATACATGCATAGACTCATATTAAAAATGGGAAAGTAGATTTTTTAAAGAATAATACTTATATCACATTCTATCATTACCTTCTATTTCATCGATATATTCTAATCCATTAAATTAGTAACATTTAGTTAATTGTATGTATCAATTGAATGAACGGTTCATTATGAGTATATTCATTTGTCATCGATACTGTTGATTTATTTAATACCTATAAATAAATAAATGTCGCCCATTTTTTTTTTGTGAAAATTACCTTGAAATTATGACTTAGAAAATGAATCGTTTTGGTTATAATTTGTATTACGGGAATTCGATAAATCAAAAGTATAGAACGGGGAGGTACTACAAGTGAGATCCAAGTATTTAGACACACACACACACCAAAAAAAAAAACTACCATTCGTGTTGAGTTAAAACTAAGGGACTATAGTGAATTCAAATTTATACATATAATTGCAGAGTTTTTGAAGTTATCTATTTTTACCAAATTTGATTGGTTTTCACAAACGCTTTATAGTTTTATAAAGTTAATGAAGGATTTATACGGAGTTACATGATAATTTTTTATAGAATTCAATACGATGTTTAATATGTGATAAAGTTTGGCAGAAAATTGAGCATGCATGAAAGAGTCAAATGCTTCTTCTATTCTTTTCCTTAGCGCAGCTGGGCCAATCTTGGACTTGAACCAGAGACCTCGTCCGTGAAGTAAATCATCGCACATACGGTCCAACCAATTGGGAGATAATCAATAGATTCCTTTTCGGGAGCAACTCATCCTTCCAAAGTTCTGTTTATACACCTTATTTTGCTTATTCATCATATTAAATTATATGAACCGTATAAATTTCAACTTTCTCTACCAAACACTGCCAAACTAAATATAGGATTTCAAGTCGTGCCAGTATAAATTTTAATGTTCAAACTTGTTTGGGAAAATATTGAGGATATTGTAATCCGTAGGAAAAAACAAAACATCAATTAAGATCTTATTAAAAAATAAATTATGATGTACATAATTAATAGTGTTGATAAGGATGATTAATGTGAAATTTGAACTTTGATTTTGTTTTTGGCTTATTACTTCAAATGTACGAGGTACAAGTCAACAAATCTCAAAATGCACCAGAGATAAAAATTTGTCTGAGTGTGCACCAGGAACGGTTACACCGTCAATACGGTTGCACTAGCCATCCATCTACGTTATTAACACCGTGAAAACTGATGATGTGGTTGTCATATTACAAATTTTTAAGGGTAATTTAGACATTTAATATATTTTATTAAATTTTATATTAATTTATTTTTAAAAAGAGAACTAATAAACACTTATCCAGTCACCCAACCCACTCATCTAATCCTCTCTCATCCACCTCCTCTTCTTCTCTCCCACTTCCAATTCCACATTCGTCACCCTCCTTCTCAACCTTTTTGGTCTTCTCTGTCCTCCCAGAGAATATACCTAGTACAAACGCAACGCAACGATACGACAGACTGAACGGAACGCACGTAAAGGACGTCGGAACCAATGACGACGAACGACACTCAACTTAACCAACGACATGGAACTGAACAGGAAGGTGTCGGAATGCATAATTGCAAAACACAAATGGATGGAACGGGCTGTGTCACTGAACCAAACGGAACCAAGTCTATGCAATTACCAATTATAATTATTAATCAAACACTAACAATGTGTAATCAATCTTAATTTGGAGATTAATTTTGGAAATATTAACTGTCCTTTAGAAATTTCCATAGCAAATAAAATCATTCAACTTACAATATGGAGCTTCTCTCTCAGTGTTCCGGCTAGATGTCCAGCTGCATATCACAAAAACTCGCTGGTTTCACTCAAAACTCGCTTGAGTTGCACTGAGTTGACTAGCTTCGTTAGATCAGCTATGCGATGGCTCGGAGACGATGCACCGATTCACAATGCACGCTCCGAGTTGACTCACCAAGTTCAAAGATCGGAAAAATAGAGAAACGCAAAAAATAAACCAACATGTGATTATCCCTATGTCAAAACAAAATGGCCGATAGTCGGCTTTGCCTTGGCTGGTACTCGACTCTACGCCTTTACTGGTGAGCACAAGGTTGAATCAGAGCTGTCAGGGCTCGCTTCACCCACTCGCCCCTCCACTTTACCAATCCGAACCAGCAAATTAATCATAGCAGATCTGCGCATGTTCAACCGGTTCGATGGAAACGACCCGGTGTTTTGACTTCCGCCGTTGTGGTTCTTGTGGAGACTACAACGAAACGACCCCAGATGCGACGTCACGAGCACATACACGTCTTCTTAGCCATCGAGATCGGGATATTTTTTTTTCGAGACGATGAACCTAGTGGAATGGTTTGGGGAGATCGAACGGTGGTCGATGGAGAACCAGACTAATTGAGATGGAGCGGGGGAGGTGTAGAGGTTGACACCGGTCGGAGAAGCGGCTCAATGATGGTGGATCTAATGATTGTAATGGTGGTGGTCCTGCTGGTGGCTGAAGAAGGCTGAGGCCGGATAGGATAAGCTAGAGCTGGTTGAAGAAGCAAAAGAGTTGATCGAGACCGGGACAAAGCCTCCGGTTGAATTGTAGTACACGTTCACATTATTAGCTTTCTTTTAGAAAGAAATTAATATAAAATTTAATAAAAGAGATTAAATGTCTAAATTATCCTTAAAAATTTATAATATGGCAGTTTTATAATATGGCAGTCACGTCATCAGTTTTTCACGGTGTTAATACGGAGATGGAACGGTTGGTGCAATGGTATTGACGGTGTAACTGTTCCTGGTGCACATTGAGGCAAATTTCCGTCCCTATTGTATTTTGAGATTTGGTGGTGTAACACCCCGGAAATTCGAGGATTTTAATATTGTAAATTAATGTTGAATTGACGCTTTTACCCTTGCGTTGGATATGGCCAATTGTTGACTTTTTGATTTATAAATTAAATGGACTTTAACCTATGACCGTGACGTAGTTCGGGACGTCACGAGTTCATAGACAGGTGGCACGTCCATTTCGGACGATCGGGGAAAAAGTTATGACTATCGGAAGTTCAGGGGCATTACCGTAATTTGGACATTTGGGGGTGAAAATGTTGACTTTTCCCTTGAAACTATTTTTCAGTTGACTCAAGGACCGTTGGGTAGGTCTCGACGTCCTGAGTCCGTAGACAGGCGGCACGCCGAAATCGGACTTCGTACGGGGAAGTTATGGTCACGGAAGTATTTCGCATTTAACCGAACAAACGAGAACCGGATTAAAATATTATTTTATTTATGGAATCTGGTTACTTTAATCAAATCATTCTGGACCCTTGGATGAGTGACAAGTGTCACTCATCCCCACACTCCCTAAAACATGGATCTCTGTTGGCCATTGGATTAAACAATTAATTTCCTCTCCTCAAATCCTCACCATTGATCCTATGCTGAGATTTAATCTCAGCCCTTCAAACCATCCAGCCAACCTGTTTATTAATTCCCAGAATTTTCACTCTTCATTCTTCCAAACCGTGTGCACGGCTAACCATTCGAACAAACACACCAGCCCCTCACCTTGCAACCTCACCCTCACGGCAACACCAGGCGACCAGCAGCCACACCCCAGACGCCGGCCACCACCCCACGGCCACCTGCACGGCCGGAATTCCTCCCAGACCCGAGAAGGAGACCCAAACAGCCCAAGTCACCAAACCGTCCAAACCTTCACTCTGAGGCTCGAACCAAAGTACGGTTGGGATCACTGTGACGGCAGGACGACCCTCTGCTGGACTGGACGACGTGCGGCGGTGACACGGCGGCGGTAGGTTGAAAAACCCGTATGACCCGATTATCTTCCCTTCTTCGAAACGATCGTTTTTGACGTTGATTTTGTTTGTTTGCTTCTAAGACACACTTAAGGGACCCAGACGACCATTTTAAACCAAGGTTCGCGGCTGGAAGCTGGACGACTCGCCGGAGAAGACGAACCAGAGCCGGCAGCCGGATTTCTGTCGATTTTCAGGTAGTTCTTTGAACCTAGAAACTAGTTTTGAGTCCGTAGAACCATAGAACACTTTGTAACGAGTCCATAGGAACAAATCCCATCAGAAATGGTGGACGGGTTGGAGAGAACTGATCGGGTCGAACCGTGGGTCTGCGGTGACCCGGTTCTCAGACCCGGTTACTGTAGCGGATGACGTCATCATGCTGACGTCAGCAGTGACGTCATGATGACGTCATCATGTCAGAATTCAGTCAGCCCAGGGACCAATGGACTGCTGACACGTGTCCTCTGACACTGTCAGTGATGACGTCATGCTGACGTCAGCAGTGACGTCATGCTGACGTCAGCAGTACTGTAGCACCGTTGACCAGAGGGTTGACCAGGCGCATGGGGGCGCGTGTGAACAGTAATTTTGGTGGGACCACCACCATTCTTTAGGTTTCGACGATCCGGACCCAATGGCGGTGGTTTCGGGTCGATCGGAGATCATTAAGTTGGTCAAAATGAGAGTTTTTGCCTTGGAAAGCGTGTTCGGGCAGCTTTTCCGGACCGGTTTCGGTCTAGGGTTTCATGGTTGAATGTTAGGGGTTTGTATTTACCCTTACGTATACTTTGGATGTGACAGGAATTTTGTAATTGTACCAGATCGAGGGTAAACGCTCGGTTTTCAGCAGGACTGTACTGTGAGTGGGCCATTTTCTTAAACCCTTGCGTGCATAAACGTTTTCTGGTTTTATTATACTTATTCACATGCTAAAACAATGATGTTTTTGATGATATGGAAAATATGGTTATGGCACGTTACACGGTATTTGGGCTTGAGACCCGTTTGGTGAAACTTAATGATTGATTCAGATTTTATCTAGGTATATATATACCTTGCATGTGGATATCGATAAAATGTATTTGGTACTGCACTGTATAGATCCTTCCATGTTATATTGTCTCCTCCGGATGAGGTACCCCGGAGAGGTCACGGACGTCTAGAACGTCCAGCGTCTATGACGCTAAGCATCGGGGATGCTGTACCCGAACGGGGTTCGGGGATTGAACTCGGAAATTGAGACCCGAGTGGCACGCGTAGCCTTGTGATTGTGACCTTATTGACGTCAGGGACGTCAGACATCAGGGATGTCGGGATTGGAGTGTATAGTGCAGCAACTAAAATTATACTTATGTTTTTATTACATGCCTTATGGTTTATATTATATGGTTTATGATTTTAAATAATGATGCATGCATGTTTGGAAAACAGAGGGGTAAATTATATGTGTTACTTATCAAATGATTTTATAAACTTGAGTTTCGGTCCACTCACCCTTACTGTTTTGATAACCCCTCCAGGTCGGGAAACTGAGGTAGAGGAGGAACCAGAGGCTGAGGCATAGATCCACTTTCTGCGTACCTGAACCCCTGTTGGGTGGTGTACCCGCAGGTTTTTAATAGAGTCGTGCTCGCAACTTGTATTTCGGATTTTCATCCCTTGTCTGACATTCGTTTAATTCGGAATTGATGTATAACGTTATTTGGTTATTTATGCTTTTAAATGTTTGGAGGTTAAAATTGGTATGAATTATTGGGTGTCAGACGGGAGCGGGGCACGTCCCCTTGTGGTCCCTGTGGGATCGGGGCGGGTCCCAAGTGTTTGCAATGACCCAGCAGCAGGCGAGGACTGCCCCAGGCGTAGTCACAGGTACATTACATATCTTTAACCTTCTTGTACGTGTATTGATGGATGCGGGGGCTACACATTCTTTTATTTCGAAAAGTTGTGCTGGTATGCTTGATTGTGTGGTATCAGCTTTAGATTGCGAAATGGGTGTTGGAACCCCGATGGGTATCGTGTACCTTGTGAATCAGGTGATTCGGAGGTGCCCGATAAGAATTGAGGATGTGGATTTACCAGCAGACTTAATTATTCTGGATATCCACGACTTCGATATAATCCTAGGGATGGATTGGCTATCGGAGCATGGGTCGCTCATCGATTGCTGTAGCAAGCAAGTGATTCTGCGGAGCCCGGGTTTGCCGGAGGTTATCTTTCAGGGGGAACGTGATGGTTCGCCTCCTGAAGTGATTTCGTCACTTACTGCTACCAAACTTCTACGGAAGGGATGCCAGGGTTATCTGGCGCATGTCGTGTCGGAACGGGTCGATATTCCGGTTATCGACGAAATACCGGTGGTCTGTGAGTTTCCGGACGTATTCCCGGAAGACTTACCTGGATTGCCACCATCGCGGGAGATTGAGTTTACTATTGAACTACTCCCGGGTACCCGACCTATATCCCAGGCACCATACCGGATGGCGCCGGCCGAGTTACGAGAACTCAAGACTCAATTGCAGGAGTTGGTAGATTTGGGATATGTTCGACCGAGTACTTCACCGTGGGGAGCACCGGTGTTGTTCGTGAAAAAGAAGGAAGGAAGTCTCCGTTTGTGCATTGACTATCGACAACTCAACAAGGTGACACTGAGGAACCAGTATCCTCTACCCAGGATCGATGACCTTTTTGACCAGTTGCGGGGAGCTCAGTGCTTCTCGAAAATTGATTTGCGGTCTGGGTATCACCAACTGAGAATTTCGGAGGAGGATATTCCGAAAACTGCTTTTCGAACCCGCTACGGGCACTACGAGTTCCTTGTTATGCCATTTGGTTTGACGAATGCTCCGGCAGCATTCATGGATCTGATGAACCGGGTCTTCCGACCCTACCTGGATAAGTTCGTGATTGTGTTCATCGATGATATTTTGGTGTACTCGAGGAGTGCCCGTGCACATGAGGAACATCTCCGGTTGGTCTTGGAGAGACTGAGACAAGAACAATTGTATGCCAAGCTGAGCAAGTGTCAGTTTTGGCTGAGCAGTATTGGTTTTCTGGGACACGTGATATCGACGGATGGGATTTGCGTGGATCCCCAGAAAACAGAAGCGGTGACCAACTGGGCTAGACCGACAACGGTGACCGAGGTGCGGAGTTTCGTCGGATTAGCAGGCTACTACCGGAGATTCGTGGAGGGTTTCTCCAAAATTGCTGCACCATTGACTCGTCTGACTCGGAAAGGAGTAAAGTTTATCTGGGACGAGCAGTGCGATCGGAGCTTTCAAGAGTTGAAAGATCGATTGACCACTGCACCTGTCCTTGCATTGCCAGATGACAGTGGAGAGTTTGTGGTCTTCAGTGATGCTTCACTGCAAGGGTTGGGCTGCGTGTTGATGCAAACTGGCAAGGTTATCGCCTATGCATCCCGGCAGCTGAAGACTCATGAGTTGAACTACCCTACCCATGATTTGGAGTTGGCGGCGGTGGTTCATGCTCTCAAAATTTGGAGACATTATCTGTTCGGCGCAACGTGTCGGATTTACACCGACCACCAGAGTCTTAAGTACTTATTCACTCAGAAGGAGCTCAACATGAGACAACGGAGATGGTTGGAGCTGCTGAAGGACTATGACTGTACGATCGAGTACCATCCGGGTAAGGCCAATGTGGTGGCGGATGCACTCAGCAGAAAATCAGCGGGATCAGTTGCACACCTGGGGATGGTGTATCTTCCCTTGCTGGTGGAACTCCGGAAGGCGGGAGTTATTTTGGGTACTGACGAGCATGGAGCTTTATTGGCCAGCTTCCATGTACGACCAGTACTGATTGATCGGATCATTGAGGCACAACTTCAGGATCCGATACTCTGTATTTACAGAATTGAAGTCGATGCGGATGGCAGGCAGGATTTTACCATCCGGGACGATGGAGCACTGGTGAAATTGGGCCGTTTGTGCGTACCTGCAGTGGCAGAGTTACGGGCCGAGATACTTGAGGAGGCCCACAGTTCGGCCTATGCTATGCATCCGGGAGGTACAAAGATGTACCGTACCCTCCGGAACCATTACTGGTGGCCAGGAATGAAGAAGGATATTGCTGAGTTCGTGAGCAAATGCTTAACCTGTCAGCAGGTTAAGGCGGAACGGCAGAGACCGTATGGGGCTATGCAGCCACTTCCGATTCCTGAGTGGAAGTGGGATCACATCACCATGGACTTCGTCTTTAAGTTACCGAGGACTCAGAGTGGAGTGGACGGAGTATGGGTGATCGTGGATCGGTTAACCAAATCAGCCCATTTTCTGCCAGTTCAGGAAACCTATAAACCTAACCGACTGGCTCAGTTGTTTGTGAAGGAAATCATACGATTGCATGGTACGCCGGAATCGATCGTGTCCGATCGTGATCCGCGTTTCACTTCCAGGTTCTGGCGGAGTTTGCAAGCTACTTTGGGAACAACCCTACGTTTCAGTACTGCGTTCCATCCACAGACCGATGGACAGTCTGAAAGAACTATTCAGACCCTGGAGGACATGATGAGGTCATGTGTACTACAGTTTCAAGACTCTTGGGATACTCATTTGCCATTGATGGAATTCGCTTACAACAACAGCTATCAGGCAAGCATCGGAATGGCACCGTATGAGGCACTGTATGGCCGACAGTGCAGGACACCTATCTGCTGGACGGAGGTAGGAGAGCGAGCGGCTGTAGGGCCGGAGATAATGGACTTAACCATGGAAACTGTTCGCGTGATCAAGGAAAGATTGAAGGTGGCACAGGATCGCCAGAAGAGTTATGCCGACCGACGGATTCGAGACTTGGAGTTTGAAGTGGGAGATTTTGTCTTCCTGAAGTTGTCTCCGTGGAAAGGGATTATCCGTTTTGGCCGACGGGGGAAACTGAGTCCGCGTTTTATCGGACCTTATGAAATCGTGGAGAGAATTGGCAGGGTTGCTTACAGATTGGCGCTACCTCCAGAACTTTCTAGAGTTCACGATGTTTTCCACATATCGATGCTGCGGAAGTACGTACATGATGCTTCGCATGTACTTGGGGAACAACCTGTCGAACTACGGGAGGATTTGAGCTTCGAAGAACAACCAGTACAGATCTTGGATCGGAAGGACAAGGTACTACGACGGAAGACGATCCCTCTCGTGAAGATTCTCTGGAGAAACCAGAATGTGGAAGAAGCCACATGGGAGCCTGAGGCTCAGATGCGAGAACAATTTCCTTACTTGTTTCTTTGAAATTTCGGGACGAAATTTCTTAAGGGGGGAAGGTTGTAACACCCCGGAAATTCGAGGATTTTAATATTGTAAATTAATGTTGAATTGACGCTTTTACCCTTGCGTTGGATATGGCCAATTGTTGACTTTTTGATTTATAAATTAAATGGACTTTAACCTATGACCGTGACGTAGTTCGGGACGTCACGAGTTCATAGACAGGTGGCACGTCCATTTCGGACGATCGGGGAAAAAGTTATGACTATCGGAAGTTCAGGGGCATTATCGTAATTTGGACATTTGGGGGTGAAAATGTTGACTTTTCCCTTGGAAACTATTTTTCAGTTGACTCAAGGACCGTTGGGTAGGTCTCGACGTCCTGAGTCCGTAGACAGGCGGCACGCCGAAATCGGACTTCGTACGGGGAAGTTATGGTCACGGAAGTATTTCGCATTTAACCGAACCAACCGAGAACCGGATTAAAATATTATTTTATTTATGGAATCTGGTTACTTTAATCAAATCATTCTGGACCCTTGGATGAGTGACAAGTGTCACTCATCCCCACACTCCCTAAAACATGTGACAGGACCCGCCCCGATCCCCCTGGGACCACCCGGGACGTGCCCTGCTCCCGTCTGACACCCAACGTTAAAATACCAAAAAAAATACCCTTATTGAATATAAAATGCATAAAGAAAATCCATAGTTAAGTCATACATAGCACACCACACAAATACTCAAATACAAATAGTGTCAGACAAGGGATGGTTCCCGAATACAGTTTATTGAGCACGACTCTAGACACACTACGTGCCAACCTACCCAGCAGTAGGGTTCAGGTACGCAACGTAAACCTATGCCTCTTCCTCCTCGGGATCCTCCTCCTCCTCCTCGGGGTCCTCCTCCTCGATAGCACTACCTGGAGGGGTAGTAAAACAACAAAGGTGAGTGGGCCGAAACTCAAGGTTTACAAAGTAGTTTACCATTTCGAAAACATAAGCTTTTCCCCTCCGTTTTCCGAAAAGACATGCATAGTATCAAAACCACAAAACCATATAGTCATAAGCAGAATAATATCAACATAATATAATCTTAGTCACTGCACTATACATCCCAACCCTGACATCCCAGATGCCTGACGTCCCAGACGCCCAATAAGGTCACAGTCTCAAGGCTACGCGTGCCACCCGGGGTCTCAATCCCGAGTCCAAATCCCGAACCTAGTCCGAGCATGGCATTCTAGATGCCTGACGTCCCAGACGTCCAATAGTAGCAATCCTGCTCCTGAGTCACTCTACGGTCCGGTCCCTCCGTAGAATGACTCCTCACAGGCAATGCGCCGTGACCGCTCCGGTGTACCTACATCCGGAGGAGATAGAATCCTAGGGTAGATCTATACAGTGCAGTACCACAGATGATATCGAGTTCCATTATACATATATATGACTCCAAACCATTTATAAACAACCAGACGGGTCTCATGCCCAAACATCGTAATACGTGCCATAAATCATACACAAGCTGAACAGATACTTTTACTCAAATCACATATAGATATAGGAGAAAGTAAAACAGTTATGCATGCCGAAGTTTAGTGAAATCAAAGGCCCACTCACAGTACAATCCCGCTGCACTCCCGAGCGTAAAGCCCCGTCCAAGGTTTAAAGTACAATTCCTGTCACGCCCAAAACATACGTAAAGGTCACTTTAAGTCCCTACTAAACAACTACGAAACCCTAGACTGAAACCGGCCCGGGAAAGCCGTCCGAACACGCTTCCCAAGGCATCAAACCCTAATTTGACCAACTTAACGATCTCCGATCGACACGAAACCACCGCCATTGGATCCGTATCGTCGAAACCTTGAAAATGGCACTGGTCCCACACAAAACACTGTTCACACGCGCCCCCCACGCGCCGGTCAACCCTCTGGTCAACAGTGCTACAGTGATGCTGACGTCAGCATGACGTCACTGCTGACGTCAGCATGACGTCATCACTGACAGTGTCAGAGGACACGTGTCAACAGTCCATTGGTCCCTGGTCTGACAATATTCTGACATGATGACGTCATCATGACGTCACTGCTGACGTCAGCATGATGACGTCATCAGCTACAGTGTCGGGTCTGCGAATCGGGTCACCGCAGACCCACGGTTCGACCCGATCACAGATCGTGATTCCGACCACCAAAATCGATGGGGTTTGTTCCTATGGACTCGTCTGAACATGTTCTATGGCTCTGTGTGATCAAAACTGGATTTTAAGATCAAGGAATCACCTGAAAAACGACGGGGAAATGGCTGCCGGTTTTGGTCCGTCTTCTCCGGCGAGCCGTCACGTTTCCAGCCACCAACTCAGGTCCAAAACGTTCGTCTAGTCCCCTAGTTTGAGTCTCAAAAACAACCAAGCAAATGCAACGTTAAAAACGGACGGTTTGAGGCAGGGAAGGAAAATCGGCCATTACGGGTTTGCAGGCTTACCGCCGCCGTGTCGCCGCCGTGGGCTGCCCAGTCCAGTCCTACGCCGTCCAGAGGTCACAATGGTCCTAGCCCTAGGTTGGTTCGAGCCCAGACGTCGTGGTTTGGATGGTCTGATGATTTTGGGCTGCACGGGTCCTCACGGGTTTGTGGGTTTTCCGGCCGTGCAGGGTGGCCGTGGTGGCGTTGGCCGGTGTCTGGTGGTGGTGGTGCACGGTCTGGTGCTGCCTGATGAAGAAGGTTGGGTGGTTAGCTGCTGGTGTGATTGTTTGAAGGGTGGGAGGTTGCACGGTTTGAAGGAAGGAATGAAAATGAGGAAATGAGTCTCTGATGGCTTAAGAACAGAAGGAGAAATAGAATGGATGGCTGTGATTCATCCTGAGTGAAGAGTGAAGGGTGAGGATTTAAGGAAAAGAAATTAATTAATTAATCCTATGGCAGACCAAGATCCAGAATGTTGGGGATGATGTGGATGGGGTAGATGAGTGACATGTGTCACTCATCAAGGGTCCAGATTGATTGGGTTAAAGTAAAACAGATTATAATATTTTATTATTAAATTAAGTTCCGAGTCTCGGTTAGTTCGGTTACGTTCTTGACCATAACTTTTTCGTCGTAAGTCCGATTTCAGTGTGCCGCCTGTCTACGGATTCGTATCGACGAGACCTACGTAACGGTCATTGGCCCTCGTCCGTTGGACTTCCCGGGTCAAAAGTCAACATTTGGCCCCCAAATGGCCAAATTACCAAAATGCCCCTCGACTTCCGAACGTCACAACTTCTTCCTCGAACGTCGGAATCGAACGTGCCACCTGCCTATGAACTCGTGACGTCCTAAACTACGTCACGGTCACGTGTCAAAGTCCTAAATACTTCCCGAGGTAAAAGTCAACTTTTCCCCCCCTCAGGGGCAAAACGGTCAATTTACAATAAAATAATAATTACGAAAGTTCGGGTCGTTACAATCTACCCACCTTACAGAAATTTCGTCCTCGAAATTTACTCGAATAAAAACGGGTACTGTTCCCTCATCAAGTCTTCGGGTTCCCACGTCGCTTCCTCGACGTCATGGTTCCTCCATAGCACTTTCACCAACCGAATCGTCTTGTTTCTCAGAACCTTGTTCTTCTGATCCAGAATCTGCACTGGTTTCTCTTCAAAGCTCAGATCAGTCATCAGTTCTACTGGTTGTTCCGGCAAGGCATGTGAATCGTCCCGTAGGTATTTCCGTAACATGGACACATGGAAAACATCGTGCACTCTGGCAAGTTCTGGAGGTAATGCCAACCGGTATGCCACTAGTCCAATCCTCTCAATGATCTCGAACGGTCCAAAGTAACGTGGACTCAACTTCCCGCGTCGGCCAAAACGGATAATTCCTTTCCATGGAGATAACTTAAGGAACACAAAATCTCCAACCTCGAATTCCAAGTCTCGAATTCGTCGATCCGCATAGCTCTTTTGGCGATCCTGTGCTGCCTTCAATCTTTCCTTGATAATTCGAACTGTTTCCTGGGTCATGTCCATCAAATCCGGTCCTAAAGCTGCTCGCTCTCCTACCTCCATCCAACAGATAGGTGTCCTGCACTGTCGGCCATACAGTGCCTCGTAGGGTGCCATCCCGATACTTGCCTGATAACTGTTGTTGTATGCGAACTCCATCAAAGGCAAATGGGTATCCCACGAATCCTGAAACTGCAGTACACAAGACCTCATCATGTCCTCCAGTGTCTGGATAGTCCTCTCTGACTGCCCATCGGTCTGTGGGTGGAACGCTGTACTGAAATGTAAGTTTGTACCCAAGGCGTTCTGCAAACTTCGCCAGAACCTAGATGTGAAACGCGGATCTCGATCAGACACTATCGACTCCGGCGTACCATGAAGTCGAATGATCTCCTTCACGAATAGCTGAGCCAGTCGGTTTGGCTTAAATGTCTCCTGTACTGGTAAGAAATGAGCTGACTTGGTCAATCGGTCGACAATCACCCAAACTCCATCGCATCCCCTCTGAGTCCTTGGCAACTTGAAGACAAAATCCATGGTAATGTGATCCCACTTCCACTCGGGAATCGGAAGCGGTTGCATTGCTCCATACGGTCTCTGCCGCTCGGCCTTGACCTGCTGACAGGTCAAACATCTGCTCACAAACACTGCAATATCCTTCTTCATTCCTGCCCACCAATAGTGGTCCCGGAGGGTACGGTACATCTTTGTACCTCCCGGATGCATGGCATAAGCCGAACTGTGGGCTTCCTCGAGAATTTCTTCCCGTAACTCTGCCACTGCAGGAACACACAAACGGCCCAGTTTCACCAGAGCTCCATCTGGTCGAATAGTAAAGTCCTGCCTCTCGTCTGCTTCGACCTCGATCCTGTAGATACAAAGTGTCGGATCCTCCAATTGTGCCTCGATAATCCGATCGACGAGCACAGGTCGTACATGAAAACTGGCCAACAAAGCTCCCTGCTCATCCATCCCCAGCATAACTCCAGCTCTTCGGAGTTCCACTAGCAAAGGAAGGTACACCAGCCTCAGGTGTGCAATTGATCCTGCTGACTTCCTACTGAGTGCGTCTGCCACAACGTTCGCCTTCCCTGGATGATATTCAATCGTACAATCGTAATCCTTGATCAGTTCCAACCACCGTCGCTGCCTTACGTTCAGCTCCTTCTGAGTGAACAAATGCTTCAAACTCTGATGATCGGTGAAGATCCTGCAAGTCACCCCGTACAGATAATGTCGCCAGATCTTTAAAGCGTGAACCACCGCCGCCAACTCCAGATCATGCGTAGGGTAGTTCAGCTCATGTGTCTTTAGTTGTCTCGATGCATAAGCGATAACTCTGCCATTCTGCATCAGCACGCAACCCAACCCTTGCAACGATGCGTCACTGTAGACTTCGAACTCTCCACTGTTATCCGGCAAGGCAAGAACAGGTGCGGTAGTTAACCGACGTTTCAATTCTTGATAACTCTGCTCACACCGTTCATCCCAAACAAACTTTACTCCCTTCCTGGTTAAACGAGTCAACGGTGCAGCAATACTAGAGAAGCCCTCAACAAATCTCCGGTAGTATCCTGCCAAACCAACGAAACTCCGTACCTCTGTCACGGTTGTCGGCCTAGCCCAATTTGTCACCGCTTCGGTCTTCTGGGGATCCACGCTAATCCCGTCTGCTGACACTACATGTCCCAGAAAACCAATGCTGGTTAGCCAAAACTGACACTTACTCAGCTTGGCGTATAACTGGTTCTGCCTCAGCTTCCCTAACACCGAACGTAAGTGTTCCTCATGAGCTTGAGCACTCCTCGAGTACACAAGGATGTCGTCAATGAACACGATCACGAACTTATCCAAATAAGATCGGAAGACCCTATTCATTAGATCCATGAATGCTGCTGGAGCATTCGTCAAGCCGAAAGGCATCACAAGGAATTCATAATGCCCATATCTGGTCCGAAACGCTGTCTTCGGGACATCTCCTTCAGCAATCTTCAACTGGTGATAACCAGATCGTAAATCTATCTTCGAGAAGTACTGTGCTCCCCGCAGTTGATCAAAGAGATCATCAATCCTGGGTAAGGGGTACTGGTTCCTTACCGTGACCTTGTTGAGCTGTCGATAATCCACACACAAACGGAGGCTCCCCTCCTTCTTCTTCACAAATAATACTGGTGCTCCCCACGGTGATGTACTCGGTCGGATGAATCCCAAGTCCACCAACTCCTGCAATTGGATCTTCAGTTCCCGTAACTCCGCTGGTGCCATCCGATATGGTGCCTGCGATATAGGTCGTGTGCCAGGAAGTAGTTCAATCGTGAACTCAATCTCCCGATGTGGTGGTAAACCAGGCAAATCTTCCGGGAACACATCCGGAAATTCCCGCACCACAGGTATATCATCGGCACCCGAAGTATCACTATTCGTCGTCACAACATGCGCCAGATAACCCTGGCATCCCTTCTGTAGAAGCTTCGTAGCGGCAAGTGAAGAAATTACTTCAGGTAGCGAACCGTCGCGCTCTCCCTGAAAAGTAACCTCCGGCAAACCCGGACTTCGCAGAATCACCCGCCTACTACAACAGTCGATGAGCGAACCGTGCTCAGTCAACCAATCCATTCCCAAGATAACATCAAAGTCATGGATATCCATCAGGATTAGATCAGCTAGCAGATCTACATCCTCCACCCTTACTGGGCATCTCCGGATCACCTGATTCACGATGTACACAACGCCCATCGGTGTACCAACACCCATTTCACTATCCAAGGCTGACACCTCACGATCTAACATACCCGCACAACTTTTCGAAATAAAAGAATGAGTAGCCCCAGCATCCATTAATACCCGTACAACAATATTTGAGATATGAAGAGTACCTGTAACCACACCAGGGGCTGACCTCGCCTGCTGCTGAGTCACTGCAAAAACACGAGCTCGGGGTCCCGCAGTCTGTCCGCGCCCACGCGCGCCACGCTCAGCACTCTGTCCTCGGCCTCTGGAAGGGTGAGAAGCCGAACTCTGTGTCACACTAACACCTTTAGTCTCGTTGTTCCTTGACAACAAATGGCAATCTCGGGCATAGTGGCCCGCTCCTCCACAAGCAAAGCAATTAACTGTCCTCGGTCCATCCCAAGACCCTCCTGATGTACCACTCCAAGCCTGATGCTGTCCAGAACTGAATCTCGATCCACCCCTCTGAGAGTTCCCATGTCGACCTGACCAGCCACGACCACGTAGAGATGAGGGTGCTCCTCGGTAATTTCCCCCCTTAGAGATCTTTGGGCCGGTTGGTCCAGGATGTGGACGATCCCGGCGCTGTCCCTCGCCTGATGATTGTCGCGCCTGGTGTGCCGCCAGACTGGCCTCGACACGAACTGCAGCGTCGACCATGTCCCTCAGGGTCGCGTAACTAGTAGCCGTCACACTTGCCCGCAACTCCCCTCGGAGTCCCAACTCAAATCTTTGACATTTTTCCTCCTCAGTACTCACGAAAGCTGCGGCAAAACGGGAAAGCTTCCCGAAGGTCTGCTCGTAATCTGCCACGGACATATCTCCCTGTTCCAGCCGCAGGAACTCTGCCTCTCGTGCCATGCGAAATGAACGCGGGTAATACTGATCTAAGAATCGGGCACGAAAGACCTCCCATGTGGTGGTGTGAACGGTCCACCCGGACATCTCAAGACCATGCCACCATTGATAAGCCCCGCCTTCCAGTAAGAAGGCCGCCAATGCCACCCGCTCGCCGGGTGGGCAATGCATCACGGTGAAGATTCTTTCCCATTTCGCAATCCACTCATGGGCATCCTCAGGGTTTGATCCCCCGCTGAACGGTGTGGCTCCCAACCTTTGAGCCCGCTCAATGCTAGCACATTCCATCTCTCTCGCGATTTCCTCGTCAGTTCGTGTTTGAGGAATTCTCCTTGGAGGCATAACCCGCTGTTAAGAGGCATAGATTAGATACTGACATCGTTTAAACTAAGTACTGACCACTAGTCTAGCATGCTGACCACAACCTAGTGCTCTGATACCAAGTTGACAGGACCCGCCCCGATCCCCCTGGGACCACCCGGGACGTGCCCTGCTCCCGTCTGACACCCAACGTTAAAATACCAAAAAAAATACCCTTATTGAATATAAAATGCATAAAGAAAATCCATAGTTAAGTCATACATAGCACACCACACAAATACTCAAATACAAATAGTGTCAGACAAGGGATGGTTCCCGAATACAGTTTATTGAGCACGACTCTAGACACACTACGTGCCAACCTACCCAGCAGTAGGGTTCAGGTACGCAACGTAAACCTATGCCTCTTCCTCCTCGGGATCCTCCTCCTCCTCCTCGGGGTCCTCCTCCTCGATAGCACTACCTGGAGGGGTAGTAAAACAACAAAGGTGAGTGGGCCGAAACTCAAGGTTTACAAAGTAGTTTACCATTTCGAAAACATAAGCTTTTCCCCTCCGTTTTCCGAAAAGACATGCATAGTATCAAAACCACAAAACCATATAGTCATAAGCAGAATAATATCAACATAATATAATCTTAGTCACTGCACTATACATCCCAACCCTGACATCCCAGATGCCTGACGTCCCAGACGCCCAATAAGGTCACAGTCTCAAGGCTACGCGTGCCACCCGGGGTCTCAATCCCGAGTCCAAATCCCGAACCTAGTCCGAGCATGGCATTCTAGATGCCTGACGTCCCAGACGTCCAATAGTAGCAATCCTGCTCCTGAGTCACTCTACGGTCCGGTCCCTCCGTAGAATGACTCCTCACAGGCAATGCGCCGTGACCGCTCCGGTGTACCTACATCCGGAGGAGATAGAATCCTAGGGTAGATCTATACAGTGCAGTACCACAGATGATATCGAGTTCCATTATACATATATATGACTCCAAACCATTTATAAACAACCAGACGGGTCTCATGCCCAAACATCGTAATACGTGCCATAAATCATACACAAGCTGAACAGATACTTTTACTCAAATCACATATAGATATAGGAGAAAGTAAAACAGTTATGCATGCCGAAGTTTAGTGAAATCAAAGGCCCACTCACAGTACAATCCCGCTGCACTCCCGAGCGTAAAGCCCCGTCCAAGGTTTAAAGTACAATTCCTGTCACGCCCAAAACATACGTAAAGGTCACTTTAAGTCCCTACTAAACAACTACGAAACCCTAGACTGAAACCGGCCCGGGAAAGCCGTCCGAACACGCTTCCCAAGGCATCAAACCCTAATTTGACCAACTTAACGATCTCCGATCGACACGAAACCACCGCCATTGGATCCGTATCGTCGAAACCTTGAAAATGGCACTGGTCCCACACAAAACACTGTTCACACGCGCCCCCCACGCGCCGGTCAACCCTCTGGTCAACAGTGCTACAGTGATGCTGACGTCAGCATGACGTCACTGCTGACGTCAGCATGACGTCATCACTGACAGTGTCAGAGGACACGTGTCAACAGTCCATTGGTCCCTGGTCTGACAATATTCTGACATGATGACGTCATCATGACGTCACTGCTGACGTCAGCATGATGACGTCATCAGCTACAGTGTCGGGTCTGCGAATCGGGTCACCGCAGACCCACGGTTCGACCCGATCACAGATCGTGATTCCGACCACCAAAATCGATGGGGTTTGTTCCTATGGACTCGTCTGAACATGTTCTATGGCTCTGTGTGATCAAAACTGGATTTTAAGATCAAGGAATCACCTGAAAAACGACGGGGAAATGGCTGCCGGTTTTGGTCCGTCTTCTCCGGCGAGCCGTCACGTTTCCAGCCACCAACTCAGGTCCAAAACGTTCGTCTAGTCCCCTAGTTTGAGTCTCAAAAACAACCAAGCAAATGCAACGTTAAAAACGGACGGTTTGAGGCAGGGAAGGAAAATCGGCCATTACGGGTTTGCAGGCTTACCGCCGCCGTGTCGCCGCCGTGGGCTGCCCAGTCCAGTCCTACGCCGTCCAGAGGTCACAATGGTCCTAGCCCTAGGTTGGTTCGAGCCCAGACGTCGTGGTTTGGATGGTCTGATGATTTTGGGCTGCACGGGTCCTCACGGGTTTGTGGGTTTTCCGGCCGTGCAGGGTGGCCGTGGTGGCGTTGGCCGGTGTCTGGTGGTGGTGGTGCACGGTCTGGTGCTGCCTGATGAAGAAGGTTGGGTGGTTAGCTGCTGGTGTGATTGTTTGAAGGGTGGGAGGTTGCACGGTTTGAAGGAAGGAATGAAAATGAGGAAATGAGTCTCTGATGGCTTAAGAACAGAAGGAGAAATAGAATGGATGGCTGTGATTCATCCTGAGTGAAGAGTGAAGGGTGAGGATTTAAGGAAAAGAAATTAATTAATTAATCCTATGGCAGACCAAGATCCAGAATGTTGGGGATGATGTGGATGGGGTAGATGAGTGACATGTGTCACTCATCAAGGGTCCAGATTGATTGGGTTAAAGTAAAACAGATTATAATATTTTATTATTAAATTAAGTTCCGAGTCTCGGTTAGTTCGGTTACGTTCTTGACCATAACTTTTTCGTCGTAAGTCCGATTTCAGTGTGCCGCCTGTCTACGGATTCGTATCGACGAGACCTACGTAACGGTCATTGGCCCTCGTCCGTTGGACTTCCCGGGTCAAAAGTCAACATTTGGCCCCCAAATGGCCAAATTACCAAAATGCCCCTCGACTTCCGAACGTCACAACTTCTTCCTCGAACGTCGGAATCGAACGTGCCACCTGCCTATGAACTCGTGACGTCCTAAACTACGTCACGGTCACGTGTCAAAGTCCTAAATACTTCCCGAGGTAAAAGTCAACTTTTCCCCCCCTCAGGGGCAAAACGGTCAATTTACAATAAAATAATAATTACGAAAGTTCGGGTCGTTACACATGGATCTCTGTTGGCCATTGGATTAAACAATTAATTTCCTCTCCTCAAATCCTCACCATTGATCCTATGCTGAGATTTAATCTCAGCCCTTCAAACCATCCAGCCAACCTGTTTATTAATTCCCAGAATTTTCACTCTTCATTCTTCCAAACCGTGTGCACGGCTAACCATTCGAACAAACACACCAGCCCCTCACCTTGCAACCTCACCCTCACGGCAACACCAGGCGACCAGCAGCCACACCCCAGACGCCGGCCACCACCCCACGGCCACCTACACGGCCGGAATTCCTCCCAGACCCGAGAAGGAGACCCAAACAGCCCAAGTCACCAAACCGTCCAAACCTTCACTCTGAGGCTCGAACCAAAGTACGGTTGGGATCACTGTGACGGCAGGACGACCCTCTGCTGGACTGGACGACGTGCGGCGGTGACACGGCGGCGGTAGGTTGAAAAACCCGTATGACCCGATTATCTTCCCTTCTTCGAAACGATCGTTTTTGACGTTGATTTTGTTTGTTTGCTTCTAAGACACACTTAAGGGACCCAGACGACCATTTTAAACCAAGGTTCGCGGCTGGAAGCTGGACGACTCGCCGGAGAAGACGAACCAGAGCCGGCAGCCGGATTTCTGTCGATTTTCAGGTAGTTCTTTGAACCTAGAAACTAGTTTTGAGTCCGTAGAACCATAGAACACTTTGTAACGAGTCCATAGGAACAAATCCCATCAGAAATGGTGGACGGGTTGGAGAGAACTGATCGGGTCGAACCGTGGGTCTGCGGTGACCCGGTTCTCAGACCCGGTTACTGTAGCGGATGACGTCATCATGCTGACGTCAGCAGTGACGTCATGATGACGTCATCATGTCAGAATTCAGTCAGCCCAGGGACCAATGGACTGCTGACACGTGTCCTCTGACACTGTCAGTGATGACGTCATGCTGACGTCAGCAGTGACGTCATACTGACGTCAGCAGTACTGTAGCACCGTTGACCAGAGGGTTGACCAGGCGCGTGGGGGCGCGTGTAAACAGTAATTTTGGTGGGACCACCACCATTCTTTAGGTTTCGACGATCCGGACCCAATGGCGGTGGTTTCGGGTCGATCAGAGATCATTAAGTTGGTCAAAATGAGAGTTTTTGCCTTGGAAAGCGTGTTCGGGCAGCTTTTCCGGACCGGTTTCGGTCTAGGGTTTCATGGTTGAATGTTAGGGGTTTGTATTTACCCTTACGTATACTTTGGATGTGACAGGAATTTTGTAATTGTACCAGATCGAGGGTAAACGCTCGGTTTTCAGCAGGACTGTACTGTGAGTGGGCCATTTTCTTAAACCCTTGCGTGCATAAACGTTTTCTGGTTTTATTATACTTATTCACATGCTAAAACAATGATGTTTTTGATGATATGGAAAATATGGTTATGGCACGTTACACGGTATTTGGGCTTGAGACCCGTTTGGTGAAACTTAATGATTGATTCAGATTTTATCTAGGTATATATATACCTTGCATGTGGATATCGATAAAATGTATTTGGTACTGCACTGTATAGATCCTTCCATGTTATATTGTCTCCTCCGGATGAGGTACCCCGGAGAGGTCACGGACGTCTAGAACGTCCAGCGTCTATGACGCTAAGCATCGGGGATGCTGTACCCGAACGGGGTTCGGGGATTGAACTCGGAAATTGAGACCCGAGTGGCACGCGTAGCCTTGTGATTGTGACCTTATTGACGTCAGGGACGTCAGACATCAGGGATGTCGGGATTGGAGTGTATAGTGCAGCAACTAAAATTATACTTATGTTTTTATTACATGCCTTATGGTTTACATTATATGGTTTATGATTTTAAATAATGATGCATGCATGTTTGGAAAACAGAGGGGTAAATTATATGTGTTACTTATCAAATGATTTTATAAACTTGAGTTTCGGTCCACTCACCCTTACTGTTTTGATAACCCCTCCAGGTCGGGAAACTGAGGTAGAGGAGGAACCAGAGGCTGAGGCATAGATCCACTTTCTGCGTACCTGAACCCCTGTTGGGTGGTGTACCCGCAGGTTTTTAATAGAGTCGTGCTCGCAACTTGTATTTCGGATTTTCATCCCTTGTCTGACATTCGTTTAATTCGGAATTGATGTATAACGTTATTTGGTTATTTATGCTTTTAAATGTTTGGAGGTTAAAATTGGTATGAATTATTGGGTGTCAGACGGGAGCGGGGCACGTCCCCTTGTGGTCCCTGTGGGATCGGGGCGGGTCCTGTCAGGTGGTTTGTTCCTAGTGCATTTGAGGTAATAAGCCTTTGTTTTTATTTTGGTACGTACCATGAATTTCTCATACCTGAAGTGCGAGTCTAATACTTTGATTTTCAACATCACATATTAATTATTATTTTTTGAATAAAAATCTCATATTGGTTTTGGATAAGAAAAAATATCTTCATAAAATATTATACATGTTAAGGTTAGTGATATCACATTGGCAAACTATATACTACACTAAGATAGGTATACCCATCAATACAAGTAAAGTTAACACCACATGTGGTGGGATACAAAAAAGTGAAAAGGTAGATAGGTATACCCACCTCTTGTGTACCAATATGTTTTTTTTTTGCTATGTATTAATATGTATTTATAATATATTTTGTCAACATAACATTTTCCTTGATAAATTAGCGAGTGAATTTTGAGAAAAAGAGCGAGCATAATTACAGACATTTGATTAATTAAAGTAATAGCAGCCACCTGAATTTTGAAGAAAGAATTATAGAATATAGTAACAAAGAGCGCAATAAAATAAAATTTATAATTAAAAAAAGGTCGGTTGAAATGTTGAATGGAATTAGAAAGGAATAGGAGGAGACTTGACCAAAAGAAAAAAGACTTGGAGGAGACAGAAGAAAGTAAGTTGTAAGGGTTTCAGGGTACGAACGGTATTGCTGTTCGCTGCCTTTCCCTCCTAATATTCCCCACACCTACGACTTTTTTTATTTATATAATTTAATTTTTTAATTGCATTTACAATTTACACTTGGTAAAAAATTGTAAAAAAACAATAATATAATTTAAAAATATAAATTTTAAGTAGCTATACAAGGAAAAAAAATTGATATATATATTTCTTCATTTCTTTAATACATATCATTTTTTTAGAATTTAATATATTAAATTCTCTATTACAGTAAATAGGTATAGTAATTATAGATTCTAGTTAGATTTGGACTAAACCCTTCATTGAGACTGTATAATTTAGATACATCTCCCGTAAGTATAATACTGTTGCTTATGAAGATCTAACTTTCTGTAAGCGTTTTAAACGCTGTTTTCCGATTGGTTTAATAAAGCTTCTAGTTTGGTATAAAAAAAAATCAGATTTTGACTGTTATTTAATTAAATTATATGTTTTATACTTGCAAGGAGAAGACAGACTCAATTTTTTTTTCAAATTCAAACATTCCCTTAATAAATTCTATTAAAAATAAAGTAGCTGAGATATTATGAAACTTTATTTTAAAAAACGGATGATATGAATTTAAATTACAAGGATAATATTAGAAAAAACAAATTAATTTTTAAAAATATGCTGAAAATTGAATCATTAGTATTTACTATTTTCAATGTTATTATAAGAAGTGGACTATATACAATTATTTTTGTAATAAATCAAAAAAATTAAAATAAATACCGATAATTTGAGCTATACGGAAGATTAGAAGGAAAGTATAAAATCTCTCCGCTTACATTTCAGCAGGCTTTCTAATTTTTATATATATTTTTTTATATTAGAGAGTGGACATTATTGATAACTAATTTCCCGCCTTATAAGAAGCAATTAGTTGTAATAATAACTTATAAATTATTTTATTTTATTTTTTTTTATCCAAACATAAATTAATTATACGCGTCAAAATAATACCGTGCTAGTTTATAATTTAGTAATTTACTCAGAGTGGATACGGAGGGAGAGTGCGCGTTACGCGCCTATCCACCGACCGTCTCCGGTGTCAACTCAAGGCTCAACAGCAGCACCCAACTTTTGTGAATCCTGTGAGAAGTCTGAGCAGGCATAAGTCTCTTTCAGTCTGTCTCTGCGTGTGAACCTCTCTGTTCATTTGTGTAAAGATAAATTTCATAAAAACACTTAAAAAAACACTTACAATGGAGAAAAGCTAAATTGGAAGTTTACCAAGTTTGGTTTAAAATGTGTAAAATATTTATAACAATAAAATAAAAAGACAGAGCCAAAGGGAGTGAGAAAAAAAGAAAGGAAGAAAGGAGGGCAGAGAAGGGGTGGTGTCGGCTTCAACCAAACACGACCTTATCATCCTCCGATCCCAAATCCCAATCTCAATCCCTATTTCATCTCCCAAATCGATCTTCTCAAAACCCTAATTGACTTGTTCAAGTGTAGGATTCATTCCACTCATTTATCTCAGCTGATCAGCTCCAAGGTACACACTCTTATTACTCATCAGTCAGCTATTTTTCAATTGTTAATTGTTTTCTGTTTTTGGGTTTTGGGTTTGGTCTGTTTTATACCAGGAATCGATATCTGCGAGGGATCAGATTTTGGGGATGGTGTTTGGTTTGTGAGAAAATGGTCTAACTCAGGATATAAAATGGTTCAAATTTTCAATTTTTTTTTTGTTTGCAAAATTAGAAAAGTAGTGAAATGTTGTTAAGATGTAAGATGATTCTAGATGGGAGAAGTATTTCGTTTTTGGATCCAAATTATAGTAAAAAGTTCCCCTCTTTCTTCATGCTGGTAGTTCGGGTAATTAAACAGGATTCATGTCAGATAATTTAGATCAAAGGTTCATGAAATTTGTTCCATTCTTGCTTTTCGTCCTTGAGTTATACAAAAAAGTGCATTTGGAAATTTGCTTTACCTTTAAAAATACCCATTTTTAGGTTAGAAACCTTAAGGACTCCAAAAGGTTACTGTTCACGCTTTGTTGTTTACAGTTTGGCGTTAAAGCTTCAAACTTCAACCTTCTTTCTAATTTTTTTATTTCTGTATTTAAGGCACAGAGCTGGCTCTTCTGACACAAAAAAGTGTGTAAATTTAGGCACTAAAAGCTATTTCACATTGATTATGGATGTACCTTCATGGTATTTTTTTAATAGGTTCGTTTTAGTTAGTGTCACCATTAATTTGGCAGTTTTGGTTGTCTTGTTTCCAGACCAACGACCTTTTAACGCTAGGGTTTCAACATAAAAAAGCTTCAGGGTGGGAGAACATTTACTTAGCTATTCTATGGCATTCTCAGCTTCCAACCATCCCCAAGGCAGTTCCCGGACAGGTTTGAATTTTTCACATATATACCTCTTTTGAAAATCTTGTTTTGATTGCTATTAGTACACTATACTGAAGTAGAAGGTGACATTATTGATTTTTTTTGGTTAATATAGTATCTTACTTACTGGAAAATGAAGAAGTTACTGAATACCCTAAAATGGTATCTGTATAAATCAACCAAGAGGGTGCTTGTCATAAACGTTTTTGTTTGTCTGAAACATGTATGTTTATTATGCAGAAATTTACCTTGTATATCATAAATGGTGCATTGATATGGGAACCGAGGCATTGGCCTAAATTGGGACTGATTATTTAATTGATGCTTTAACTGAATACATTGTATTCTAAATTTATTTGTTTTGCTTGAGAAGTTAGAGATGCTTTATTTATCTTAGCATATTTTCTCATGGTCGGTGAATGACAATAGCATGTAAGTTTGCTGACAGAACACTATACACTGGATGGCATAGTGAACCTGAATATGGGCGTTTTGTTAGACCCTATGAATTACCTTATAAATCTTCCTTTTTTCCATTTATAGAAGATTTAATTCTATATTTTTGTTCAATTTGAGAGGTTTACCACAAGTCATGACCAAGTAAGGTAATGCTTCCTCTTGTAATGCTATGGCCATTATATGCCACCTGTATCTAGTGGATAGTGATCTACGTAACAGGAGACATCCAGAGAATTTCTGAAGTTTAGCTGTAGAATGATAAGATGAAATCATACCATTGTAATCATCTAATAACCCAAACCCAAAAATAATTTTAGAAAAAACATTTATAGGATCCTGGCTGATGGGCTGTAACTTGTTTTCTGTTTTTCTTGTGGTCTTTTGTTTCTATTTCCAATGCGTGTCTCTAATGGTATGTGTTTACATGTTGATAATTAACACAATTCTTAATATTATAGCATGTGGTTTCTAACGGGCTGAAAGTAGCTCTGCCTTGTTTGGGTGGGTTTATTTGATGTCTGCATGTTGTGGTCTAGAGTACATCTTTCTTCCCCTCTTGGCAAAGCTAAACTCCGTTGATTATTATTTTTTATAGGGACAGCTGGTGATGCTTTGTATAAGGAACTATGGCATGCTTGTGCTGGTCCCCTTGTCACCCTTCCCTGCGAAGGGGAACGAGTGTATTATTTTCCTCAGGGTCACATGGAACAGGTATGTTTGAGTTCTAGGTTTATCTCACAGGTAGCTGTGTATTCATGCTTAGTGCTTGTTTTTTTTTTTGGTACAGCGGGAGTTGTATTATTGCATTCTTTAAAGTGGTTTTTTTCTCAATAATGTCATTAATAAATTATGCATGGTATAATGGTCGACTGATTAATACAGTTTGTTAGAACTCTGAAATTTTTGTCCGATGTAATTTCTTAAAGTTAATTCTATTTATTAGCTGATTTATCTATAGGATTTCATTTGCCCCATGGTTGGGAATTAATGAGTTGCTCTGTGTAGTTCAAGCATGCAACTTTCTTTTGCTTGTCTTCTTGGTTTGATTTCCTAATTATTCAGTATTTTATTTTTTGCTGTTAGACTTGTCAAATTGATTGCTTCTTTTTTATTTCTATTGAAGTATTTCTGTAAACATATTACATACTATTTGTACATAATTTTGCCCGTGTGGCTGTATCTGACAACTGTATATCTATCAGCATAAGAACATTCCATTTTGATGTTAACCTGATCTATGTCATTTGATTTTATTTATTTTCATCACTTTACATTTATGTTTCTTCGTTATAGCTGGAAGCTTCAATGCATCAAGGGTCAGAGCAGCAAATGCCTTCATTCAATCTACCATCCAAAATTCTGTGTAAAGTTGTAAATGTTCAGCTTAGGGTAAGCGATATCATATGTTCATTTTAGTTGATAACAGTATATTTTTCTTTTTTTGCCTATTGTGCGTTAGTTCTTTTCTCAATCTTCTAGTTGTATGATTTGTGCTTTACCTGAGTGTAGGCTGAACCTGAATCAGACGAAGTTTATGCGCAAGTTACCCTCCTCCCGGAAGCAGATGTGAGTTGGTCTACCCTACCTATAAAAGTATTAGCCATTTGAATGAAGCATATTCTTTGTAGTTGCAAGTTGTTTCTCATAATTGATTGCAATACCTGCCTTCTCCACTCTCTCCTTCCTATGTTTGTTGTGTTTGTAATGATGTGATTCTTCTTCATGGATCAGCAAAGCGAGGTAACAAGTCCCGATCTTCCCCTCCCTGAAACTCCACGGTGTACAGTCCAATCATTTTGCAAGACACTTACTGCTTCTGACACAAGCACGCATGGTGGATTTTCTGTCCTTCGTAGGCATGCTGATGATTGTCTGCCACGACTGGTTTGTGTTTTTTCCCTTTGACTGCTTCCTTATTTATACAATATGGATGTAGATGGTTGCCTTTTTTCTTCTTCTCATTTTTCCTTGGGGTGGGCATTATCTTGTTTCTGTGTGCATAGCCTCATTTTCAGTTATTTTCAGGATATGTCCCAGCAGCCTCCGTGGCAAGAATTGGTTGCAACTGATTTGCATGGAAATGAATGGCATTTTCGGCACATATTTCGAGGTTGAATTTCTTTATTTTTTGAAAGGTGTACTAAATACAGTAATACTCTTATATGAATTTTGTCGTAATTTTGCTAGGAATTTTCCGAACCTTGCATTTTCCCTAGTTCATCCATTCATGCTTCTAACAGTTTGGTCTTAGAAGTTTTCTTAATGTCAGGTTGACCTTTTTTTAACCTTTGTCACTGGAAGGTTGCTTATTCCAACTGCTTGTATGTGTAGTGAGATGTCTGAGAAGGATTAATCACTACATTCTCTAGCATGCATGTTTGGAAAACTGGAAAGCAGCAGTTTATTAGCTAATTTGTCTGGATTTGTCATGTGTTGAAGCATAAAATGTTCCAACGAGGAGTAGGAAGACCGCACAAGACCCAAGAACACAAGTATGTACGTGGTTCTCCCAAATCGGGCTACGTCCACGGTGTTATCCCATTTTCATTAGTATAATAGTGTTTGTGTACATGATACAATAGGCTTAGAGCCTTTAGAGAGAGAAAGTAGATGTAGAGAGAGGTGAGAGCTCTAAAGTCTAGAGAGAGTGAGGTTTCTCTAGTGAGAGAGTGGGGATCCCCCAAATGAGGGTGATAGTGCCCCTTATATAGGCAAGAGCTACGGTTTAGGTCATGGGCCTAATGATGGGCTTTTCAGGCATAGGCCTTGATGGTGAGCTTTGTGTGATCTTTGAAGCCTTCTGGTTGGGCTTACTTCATGTAGTGTTTGACGAGTCCGTTACTCGGTCTAATATGGTGTCAACATCATGTAATCATGTTTTCTTTCTTGGTTTATTATTCTTTTGTCTCTGTTTTGTGGCGATTCACCACTTCCTCTCTTTGCAATTTTATTGTCTTTATTAAAAAAAGTGAGTACCATGCATGTCACTTACGGAAACATTGGGAAGGAATTTCTTGAAAGACATGGGGGAGACAGACATGGCAGTTAAAGATGATGCTTTCATTCTTCAAGTAGAAACTTCGCTTATGCACTGGCCTATACTTTGATGGGATGATAAAGTGGCTTGGTAGGGTGGTTAATTGAGGAAATTTAGTTTCTCAGACTAACGAGGTTCAATTCAAAACAAGGATATATGTAATGTGCTTTTGGTTTTGTTTACTTGTTGATGGAGCTAAGTTTAAAGTATGACTAATATTCATCCAAGTACCAAGCCAATATGATTGAGAGTTTTTCTGTAATTGGTACAATTTACAGATGCATGACGTTTATTAATCAGGTATAGCGTCTTCAAGTCTCTATTTCATATGATCAATTCCTTGGGTTAAGTTTCAAGAATCACGTGTTTTCCAATTCCCAAGTGTATCAATTTTGTTCTTCAAATGGTTCATCTACCAATAGCCCATGAAATGTTAATTTGTCAGCATTATGAGCAAGTGAAGACCAAAAGATATTAACAGTTCTTGTGATATCCTTCGCTTGCTTGTGAGCCCTGTGTTGGGAGCACAAGTCCAACACACCTTAGTATTGATGCTGGAAATTTTTATCTTCTCTTTAAGCTTGGATTTGGTTTGAACTGACTTGTCCTTATTATTAGCTTTTTGGTTGAGCCTTCTTTATCCATTTGTTGTATTTATTTCCTCAACATGTTATTGTCTATTTAGTTTTCCCATTTGTTATGGGATCTTTGTCTATTTAATGTACTCATTTCTTCAATAAGATCTTATATTTGTCCTTTCTTTAACATGAAAATCAAGAGTTTAGACTCATTCTCATGTTCTGGAGTATTTGTCTGTATCCATGTATCAGTCTCACAACATGGAATTATTTATGTTTTGGTTTGTTGCCTTAATTTTTTTGCTGTTTTAAGTAAGGACCTGTGGCTATGCTTTTATATTCTCATTGCATTTTACCTCTTCTAAAACAATCCAGGGCAACCTCGGCGCCACTTACTCACAACTGGGTGGAGTGTTTTTGTTAGTTCAAAGAAATTAATAGCTGGTGATGCCTTTATATTCCTGAGGCAAGTCTACAGTCAATGAAGATGATTAGTTATTTTTCCTTTTGTTACTTGGCATTAATTTGGGGGTTACTTATGTCATTTTACATGTATGTTCCAGAGGCGAAAATGGAGAGCTGCGTGTTGGAGTAAGGAGACTCATGAGACAACCAAACAATATGCCTTCTTCTGTTATTTCTAGTCATAGCATGCATCTTGGAGTTCTAGCTACTGCATCTCACGCCATTTCAACCGGGACGCTATTTTCTGTCTTCTACAAGCCAAGGTCTTGTCTCTTTTGCTTTGAGTTTCTGTCATATTATGTGTTACCACTTACCATTGTTGTTGTAATCTGATTGTGTAGTTTTTCTGATTATTTGATGTCCTATATCTGGCGCTCTGAGTTTTTATAAGGATGAATGATGGCGGTTCGACTAAAAATGTTTAGTTAGGGTATTGGTGCCTGGGATAATTTTTATTTTTACAGTATATTTTCCTTTTTGGATCAATCTGACATCTTTTAATAAGTTAACAGCGTGGTGGCATTTTAGAATTTTAATAAGGCCGTGTTCTATTTCTCAAATATATCCTGACCAAAAAATTATTTTTTCTGGCTCATGTACCAGAACAAGTCGGTCCGAGTTCCTTGTAAGCATCAACAAGTACCTTGACGCTCGCAGTCACAAACTCTCTGTGGGTATGAGGTTCAAGATGAGATTTGAGGGTGAGGAAGTTCCTGAAAGAAGGTGTGTTTTCCTTGCTTACTGTTGGTATGTTGTGGATGAAGTCATTAGAATTCTGACCTACCAATTTGTACTGCACTACAGATTTAGTGGCACGATTGTTGGTGTTGGAGATAATACGTCACCTGGATGGGCAAATTCTGAGTGGCGATCACTCAAGGTTTACATATCTTTTTCCATTGTTGTTCATAACTTGAGTTTTGAGTCAGTCCAATAAAAAAAAAATTGGCTATCTCCATAGACATTCAAAGATAAGCCACACTATTGTTTTATGATGGGGAATTACGAGTAGATGCCTTGCACTATTCCGTTTTATTTTATCTTTGATTTTCCAATGAGTACTCTATACAAATTTTCAGGTCCAATGGGATGAGCCCTCGTCAATATTGCGACCAGATAGAGTATCACCATGGGAATTGGAACCACTAGTGGCAACTACTCCCCTAAACCCCCAACCTGCAATGAGGAACAAGCGGGCACGGCCTCCTGTTTTACCTTCGCCATCCCCAGATCTTTCTGCGCTGGGTATGATTGTTTTCATAGCAACATGTGATTCCTAAACCCTATTGTTCTGAATTTTGTTTTGATTAAAACTTCCTGTATGGTCTTTGTGTACTAGGTGAGTGGAAATCCCAAGCTGAGTCTCCTTCAGCTTTCTCCTACAGTGACTCACAGCGTGGTCGAGACATTTATCCATCGCCCAAGTATAATTCTGCTTCAAAAGCCAATTCTCTGTGTTTTACTGGGAATAATTCTCTGGCTGCTGTTTCTGGGAACTCCATGTTTTGGACCAATCGAGTTGATGGTACAACGGAATCTTATTCGCCTGTTATAAATAAAGATTCTGGGGAAAGGAGGCAAACCACTGGGAGTGGTTGTAGGCTGTTTGGAATTCAACTACTTAAAAACTCTAATGTAGAAGATACTTCACCGGTGGTCACGGTGCATGGAAAATTGGGGGATAATCGGCTAGTTTCATCATTCGATGCTGAATCTGACCAACATTCCGAACCATCAAATGTCAATCAATCTGATCTTCCTTCAGGAAGTTGTGATGCTGAGAAATCATGTCTGAGGTCGCCTCAGGAATCACAAAGCAGGCAAATCCGGAGTTGCACAAAGGTAGTTCATGTCTTTTCAATCCCTCAAGCTAATAATATTTCCTGCCCCTCTACTATCTTTATTGCTGTTATGGCTCTGTATCCTGTTGGTAATATCGATATCTAGAATTTGAATGCTTATTTCCTTTCCTTAGTGCATTTACTGTAATATTAGACTGAACTGTGTTTCTTTTTTGAATAAAAAATTCGTCTTAGGTTCACATGCAAGGGATTGCTGTTGGAAGAGCTGTGAATTTGACACGATTTGAGAGGTACGAGGATTTACTTAGGAAACTGGAAGAGATGTTTGATATTGAAGGGGAGCTCTGTGGATCTACGAAGAAATGGCAGGTTGTCTACACCGATGATGAGGATGACATGATGATGGTTGGGGATGACCCATGGCAGTAAGTTCATCTTAACAACTCTTGAATTCTTAATTTGATTATTGCATTTTGAAGATTTATTGTTTCTGCCTCAGTTTTATCTCGTTTTGAGTGTTCACTAATAAATTAGTCATTTGAAATTTTTTGCAGTGAGTTCTGCAGCATGGTAAGGAAGATTTTTATCTACACAATAGAGGAAGTGAAGAGGTTGTCACCGAAGATAAAACTTCCAGTTAATGAAAAGGTCAAAGCAAGCAAGCTGGAGTCTGAAGCAGGAATCAACACTGACGATCGGTCATCTATTGTTGGACATGCATACTGATGATCGGTAAGCCATCTCGTGTCTAGCTATGTAAAGAAAATATCGGAAGAAAATTGCAAAAAGAAAATGGAACTCAGTGTCAAATGAGATTCTTGTGTCTGCATGGATGATGGCGACAAACTACTGATGCTGGAACAACTGGCTGATCTTACCTTGCTGCCTACAGCCTACATGCTGAAATGGAGTGGTGTCACTGCTTGCAATGGACGGAGTTTGGGTGTTATGATGGTATAGTTATTGTTTCTCTGTCTAGGTTTGCGTTGAGGATCTCATAGTGCTTGGCTTGCTTGTTTGGACCCAAATAGGCAACCAAAGTTTTTCAACTGTGTATGGGCGGGGTTTCGTACACATCATGCTCTTCGTCATCTTCTGTTTTTTCTCTTTTTAGGGTTCCTTTATTTTTTTTTATTGTTATTTTTGCTACTTGACAAGACTTGCGCCGCATAGCTTTTGTATATAAAAATCTAGCCTTCTACTTCTTGCTTGCAAAGTGAATTGTTCTGCGTCATGTTGGACAAGACATACATACAACTGTTCGCCCATGCATGTTATGCTTGTTCGTTATGTGCAAATACAGGAACTTACCTCCTGCATGCATCTCTCTTTTGTTCAGATTTCAGAGGAAGTGAATTGAAACTTTTATTGACCCAAAAAAAATCAAGTCAGATTTGTTTATTGTGTTGCTTCAAGTTCAAAATCATGAGTTGTAGCCGCCTGTCATTATCTGATGTTTATGGTAGGACAGTTTGTTTCTATCCGAATTTATGAGACTTTGGATTGAAGTTGAGTGAATATCGATGGATTGGTTTTCAAGAAAAAGGACCTAGACAGACATGAACATAAAATTATGGGCGTGATGAGTGAATTTGACCAGAAAATGGTTTACTTCATACTTATAGAGCAGCATAGAGCAGCATGCCTATTCAGATAAGTGGACATATTTGATTTGCGTACGTTGCTATTTTGTTGTATTGGAGTTTTGGTTACAAATCAATTTAAATTAAGTGGATGGCCAACGGCTAGAAGATTTGAAATTTGAAAAGCAAAGTGAATCCAATGAAGGTTGAAAAAGGAACACGATGTGGATGGCCACGCTCCCTTTGGCTTCCGGCTTTACGAATCAAATTACGCTCTTAAAATCGTAACTTCTTACAAATCGCACGAGAGAGAGAGAGAGAGAGAGAGAGAGAGAGAGAGAGAGAGAGAGAGAGAGAGAGAGAGAGAGAGAGAGCAAAATGATAAAAGCTGTGAAGAAGCTCAAGTTTTGGTCAAGAAAGAACAGAAAAAGGAAGTATAGTCTTTATCGTCACCAATCCTGTTATCCGCTTCCGCCACCACAGCGACCACCACCACCACCTCCCGGGCACTGTTTCTGCCACTACTCTACTCAGCCCTCAGCTCCACCCTTACCGCCATGGATGGATGTGGAGGAGTACACACATGAAACTTTTTTGGCACCTCAAGTCCAACCTGCTCCAGGATTTGCCTATCATCATCTTCCAACTCCAAAGCAACAAGAAGAAGAAATTTTGAATACCAACAGCAATGCAAGCAGCAGCAACAGCAGCAGCAGTAGCCCACTGTATCCCCATCCAACCTCATCTTACCAGCAATATACGGCGACGGAACCGGAAGATCCCGTTTACGGTGTACGTGTTGTACAACAATCACCCAAAGCCACAACAATGGAGAGGAAAAGCGAGAGGATCTTTGGTTGTGTGATTGACTTGGGCACCCGTTTGTTTCTTTGCTTGTGTCCCTGTTTTCGAATTCGGGAAGTAGTCCTCCAGTAATATGAACATGAGTATGAACATCGTCCCATGATATCAGTTGAAATATTAGTGGCATTTCAGACCTCGAATATGATAATAATACTAGTTTATGTTCATTTTAACATCCAGATACAGACGTGTAATTGCGTACCAAAAGCCTCGACTGTAAAATTATAGATTGGAAAAAATAGTTGGTGCTAAAATTCATATTGTTCAATGTTTCAAAAATGCAACGGCTGGCTACATAAACACTCTTTCCTAGTGTACATAAATAAAATGATCACTCTGACTTAAAAATCGACAGTAATTTTGTAAACAATAGGTACACCTTCAGGCCAAAATCCACTTGCAGATCAACTTCCGATGATTTCTACGGGGATCGTTCTAAATTCCCCGTTAGTATGAAAACAAGGTAAAAAGGATGGAAATTACAAGTACAGGGAAGCTGCAAAGACAATGTCCCTCTTGATTTTCGTAACAGCCTCCTCAAATTTTGATTCAAGCTCAGTTTCTCCAAGAGACTTGGCTGCTAGGATAAGTTGCTGAAGAACTTCCTCTAATCTCCTAATGGCCCTGATCAAACTGCCCTCAAAAACAGGTGTAATCGACATGATCTCGTAGAATTTGGAACCTTTCGCCCAAGCATACACAGCTTCCATAACATCAGGCCGAAATGAACTCACAAAGCTGTCAACATCAATTTCAACCTGTAGTGTACATAATGAAAACGATAAAGCATTCAATTTCTTAATGTCAACAACGTAAAATTGCTTTTTTGAGCAATGACTTCCAAGTAGAAAAATATGAGGAACAATGTTCTGCTTGTTATCCAGATTTGAATGAAAGTTTCCAATGAAACTCAACTGTACAAGAAAGGAGGTCAATCTTTACCTTGCATTCAAGCTGAACCTCAGCAACCCTCCGAGCTGTATCTTGTAATTGTGAAAAAAGCAGGTCAAGTTTTTCCCTCGGTTTTGCAGCATCCTTAAGCTTCTCCTGCCACACAAAACATGAGAGAAGAGACACCATCTCTTCCACGTTCATGTCTTTGAAAACCCCGTTGAACATGAGCTCACTCAGGGTCAGCTCCTCTGCACTTCTGATTTCACAAGCAACTTTACCCTTCAACTCCACAACTTCATCACTTGTAACATATCTGCATTTAGTACCACAAAAATCATTTTAGTAGTATTTCTAAGGCATAAAAGTGATTTGGATTACATATTCGGGTTAAAAATAAGAAGAAAAAAAACCCTTAATTAGAAGAGAACGTGAGGGAAGGCCAGAATAAGCTAAGTGAGATAGGATAAGAGAATTCATTACCCTAGCCTCCGAAGAACCCGTTTTCTTGCCTTAAGTTCATCTTTGAAAGCCAATACAGTGGAAGCACGCACCGTTTTCTTGATTGACTTGATCTTAGCAGCCAATTCCTGCTTCATATGAAAAACTTTAAGCTTTTGTTCAATAAGTGGAGTTCTTGCAATCTCATGCCTGTCAAACAGGTTCTCTAAAGCCTCAACCCTACGAGACACCTTCCTGAATGAACTAGTTTCAATCTGAAGAGCAGTAAAGTGAAGTTGAAATCAGTAACAGAACAAATATTTAAAATCAACAAATAAAAAATTTAAAAAGCAAATTACAGTAGCACACCTTCATATCTTCTTCTGGATCTAGAAGAGGAATCTTTTCTTTCTCAAATCGAGAGAGAGTTTCAAGAACTCTCTTCAGTGTGTTTTCTCGAGCTTGGAGTGGCAAAAGATCATTTGGAATGACCATACATAGTCTACTCATAGTATTTATCTGTTCCAAAATATAAGAGCAAACAAGATATTTACTGGGTGAGTGATTAACAAAATTAATACATATAAAGGAAGTTGCATATCGAACAATTAAAATGATAATGAATTGCTATACTAACTCATAGACAAGAAAGGTAAAGGACATCAAAACTGAAAGCACAAATTTGAAAACAAAATTAAATAAGGTTACTTATTTTAGTGAATAACAAAACCGTTACCAATGGAGCACTGATTAAAATTATTAACTAAGTTAAATCAGTTCGAAGTTCAGTTGAAACTCTCTACTTTAGGAAAATGAAGGAAGAGACCAAGAGGCAAGAAAGATCAACCCACCCACCCTCAAAAGAAAAAAAAAAAATTCAACTCCTAAGGATTAAGGAGGTTCCAAATTGGGCAAAAGAAACAGCAGGAAGCATGAGGCATTTTACCTGAGATAAGGGAATGGAAACAACAGCAGGTTCTCCTGGCTCTTGCAGAGGGATAATTTTGAGAGTTTTCTTTGCAACTCCATCTGTACTCACCCTACATCTTGTTAGAACATCCACGCTGTAGTTTGAATCTTCGGGTTTTCTATTAGAATCATCTGAACAACACATGAACACCATTTAGCTACCTAAAAACTCAAGCCATTATAGAGACGGTAACAATTGCGAGTCCTCACCATCAGAAACAGTTTTCACTCGTTGAAAATTAAGTATCACTCCCCATGTGACTGGGTCTTCAACGGAAAAAGAAGGGGAAATTTCATCACTAATAGTACATTGGATTGACACAAGCCTACCAGGTTTCAGAAATGGTAAGCAGTACTTTGGAGAAATCACAATATCATGAAGTTCCTTATTCAAACTCTTGTATTGCTCTAATAGATGGTAATAATTCTTCACACTATCTTCTTCTTCAATAATAATTGAATCCCTCTCTCGTTCAAGATCCTTTGCTTGTTTCTGCAATAATCACAAAGTCACAAATCAGAAACACAAGGTAAAGTAATTGCATGAAATTTCTTTATAAATTTCTTTCCATTGTGAAGGCACCTTGTGACAAACAAAAAATTCCAACAAAGGTAACAATATAAGTAAGATCAACTACAATTACAAAATTACTAGCTTCTGCCCGAGCCAACTAACCTCAAGATTGGGGATGACACGATCAGCTTGAAACTGATAGAATGAGTTACGAAGCAAATTTTCTGGATTACCATCTTCACTGCGCAATTGATTCAGAAGCATGTTGTAGCTCAAATGAAAGGCACTGGAAAGCAAGGGGCAAAAGTCAGAAAAAAAAAATCAAAAAAATAAAAATAAAAACAGGAAATTGCTTACAGTTAAAAAAAAACTTTGTGATAAACATTTCAGAAAAAAATGCATGGGGGGCGCATCAATGCAGAAAAACATACTGTACAAAAATTTACAGAAATCTAGAAGTATACTGTAACTACTGGGAACTTTCAGAGAAAATCCCTCATTATAAAACTGCCATGTTTTACAATATTGTTAGTTTACATGTTTTTCAATGTTAATCAGATAAATTGTCAGGTGCTCGTGAATGTGTCTGGTAGCTGGATTTTGAAGGTCTTGTCTGTATATTTCATGGACAATTCACTGTGTTTGTACCTGGTTTTCTATTACGTAAAAAATGTCTTCTTCTTCATTTAAAAACCAGATCTCAGGCAACACATGTACCTGTTCAAACAATCAGCACTTCCTTTGACCATCATTTTAGCAGTAGATGGTTCCAGCTTCTCATCTACCATTAGAATACATACCCCACGTTTATCAATGCCTCGGCGACCAGCACGGCCACTCATTTGTATATACTCCCCACTGGATAGCCACCTGAATTTATCACCATCAAATTTTCGGACATTGGTAAACACAACAGTTTTCGCGGGCATGTTCAATCCTATGCTGAAGGTCTCTGTGGCAAATAAACACTGAAGGAGAATGTTTCAATTTTGGTACCAATTTATTCAAATAGATAACCATAAATATGCATAAAGATGCATGTCATTAGGCAGGAACTGTGCGAAAAAATGACAGTGAAACTCACTGAACCCAGCAGACCCTCTTGGTGGGAGATGGTATGCCCTGGAGGCAAACCCTCCCTATAAATCCTCAATGAGGCCATGGTATGCCCTGGAAGTTATCCCCTAAAAGTTTAAATACCCAAAAAAAAGCGCTCATTGAAAATGTTTATTTGGCCAATATGTCCCGAACAGTTTCAACAGTAACAGAAGAATCTGGATTTTCGCTAAAAATGCTCATAGGGGTCTGGCTAGAATAAAATCAAGACTTTACAATAACAAAAAGTCCAAATGGATGGTCCAGATTGGATATACTGATTGCGATAACATATGTTACAACTAAGGCTTTGTCACCAATCAAATATTATAATTTATGCATAATTTAAATAGATGAAATAAGACCCAACCTTGATCAAACCCTCCTGAAATAGTATCTCAATCACTTCTTTCAGAATGGGAAGCAAGCCAGAATGATGCACACCAATACCACGCTTCAAAAGGGGTAGCATATGTGAAACCTGTTTAAAAAATAACATTAGCAATTGTAGAATAGTACACGTTCTGTAGCTATTCAGTATACTGTACACTGTATTTAGTAGACAGCAACAGCAGTTATTGGACAGATGTCCATAGACAGTTACCTAGGCAGTTACTCTAGCAGTTATACTTAGATTCAGATAAGGGAGAGATAACTGTTTGTAGTTATCTCAATCCCAAGACCTGTATATATAGGCCTATCGGCACATCAATGAAATCATCAGATTTCACAGAATTCTACATGGTATCAGAGCTTATAGTCTGACCACCAACCCGATCCTCTTCCTATCTTTCTCCCAACTATGGCAACAGATTCCTGCTCTTCCCCCACCGTCTCTCCCACCACCATTTCAACCCTAGTTTCGGTTAAACTCAATGAGAGTAATTACCTTCTCTGGGAAAGCCAGATTAAAATGTGCTTGCACTTGCTGTTTCTAACAACTGGCCCCTACGACAAATGGATGTCACAAATGCATTTCTCCATGGTACCCTCACTGAAGAAGTATACATGCAACAGCCCCCTGGATTCACTGATCCCCACCGTCCTCACCATGTCTGCAGACTACACAAAGCTATTTATGGGCTCAAACAGGCCCCACGGGCCTGGTTTGACCGTTTTCGATCCTTCCTGCTTCTCTACGGCTTCCAACAGAGTAGAGCTGATCCCTCCATGTTTGTTTACCGTCACCAATCTACCCTTCTGTATCTCCTACTCTATGTTGATGATATAATCTTAACTGGAAACTCCCAACCTGCGGTCTCCACCTTCATGACAACATTGGCCCGTGCCTTTGCCATCAAGGACCTAGGTCCTCTCCACTACTTCCTGGGAGTCGAAGCCAAGTCCATAGACACTGGCCTCCACCTCACTCAAACCAAGTATACACTGGACATCCTGCAGCGCAGTGGTTTAACTGATTGCAAGCCAGCCCTCACTCCAGTTGCTCCAAAACAGGCCCTCTCTGCTGCTGTTGGCAACCCCCTCCACGATGGCTCTACCTATAGACAACTTGTCGGTGCACTACTCTACCTGACTTTAACAAGACCAGATATATCCTTTGCTGTTCAGCAAGTTGCACAGTTTTTGAGCTCTCCTACAGATGTCCATCTCACCGCTGTAAAAAGGATCATCCGCTACCTCAAAGGAACCCTTGGACATGGCATTCACATCCGCAGGTCTCTATTTCCCTTGCAAATTCATGCATTTTCTGATGCAGACTGGGCTGGGTGTCGCGACACTAGGCGGTCTATCACAGGTTTTTGTATCTTTCTTGGCTCCACTCTGATTTCCTGGTGTGCAAAGAAACAAAAGACTGTTTCCCGCTCTAGTTCTGAGGCAGAGTACCGTGCTCTAGCCTATACCTGTGCAGATACCCTATGGATACTAAGTCTCCTGCAAGAACTAGGAGCCCTTCCAGCGATGCCGGTGCAGCTGTACTGTGACAACCTAAGTGCCACTTACATGACACGCAACCCAATCTTTCATGCTCGGACAAAGCACATCGCCTTAGACTATCACTTCCTACGAGAAAGGGTCGCTTCAGGAACTCATCACGTACAATTTGTTCCCTCTACAGCACAACTTGCCGACCTCTTCACCAAAGGGCTTCCAGTCAATCGCCATTTATCCCTTGCTTCCAAACTTGTCACCCACGGGGTGCCACGTTTGCGGGGGGATGTAGAATAGTACACGTTCTGTAGCTATTCAGTATACTGTACACTGTATTTAGTAGACAGCAACAGCAGTTATTGGACAGATGTCCATAGACAGTTACCTAGGCAGTTACTCTAGCAGTTATACTTAGATTCAGATAAGGGAGAGATAACTGTTTGTAGTTATCTCAATCCCAAGACCTGTATATATAGGCCTATCGGCACATCAATGAAATCATCAGATTTCACAGAATTCTACAGCAATGAATATCAATATGAAATAAAGCAAATTTCAAAAATAATAGAAAACATTGTTTCAGATGTATTAAACACCATGGAATATCTCTGGAGAGGATAACATTTTCCTTACTCAACTACCAAGGTTATGAGATAACTAAAATTTTTGCAGTGGAAGGCACATACACACAGATTAACTCAGACTGGTGAACATAGAAACATTTACATCTGAGTATTATCACAGAGGCACTATAACACTACATCTAAACCAAGCACAAAATCATGCTTGAACATAAATTCCAGCTCTGAAAGGAAGAAATGACAGCTTGCCTGAGGTAACTTCTTATCATCGTCCGAAAGCATATCCATAGCACTCCAGAAGATAGATTCTATGTTTGATTTCTCATTGTCCCCATTTAGATCCATTTTTGCCATCTGTAACACCATCAAGAAACAGAAATTGGAACCATATAATGGGCGCTGAAAATAAAAAATTGATAAAGAAACTAAAGAATTTAAAACAACAACATTTCAAAAAAAGTTCAAATCAACATTCTGAGAGAACAACCAAACATATATGTATACACACACACACACACACACACACACATATATGGCCAAAAGGTTGAGAAAGGTACTGAACTAAACAGATAATCAAAACAGCAACATATAGGTAACACCGTTCAAAAGGTCCACTCTGCATAATACTAAGCAAATAAAAGTTTAGCAATATATTGGGCCGGTGCTTGGTAGCACTCAACGTCATCTAAAAGAAGTATGCTTTACAACACGAATAGATTTGTACCTGCATTGCAAGAGATTCACACTCCCTTTTGCTAAAGCTGAAAAGTATGACAGGGTCATACTGGCGCTGAATTATCATTTTCACCATCTTGAAGATATCACTTTCCTCGGCAGCCTTGCCCAAGATCACACCTTTCTGCCACTTTTTATTATCCTTCTTCTTAGCACCATCCACAGAGGGAACAATAGCATTTAGAGCTTTTTGAAAGCTGTCCTCACGGAATTTCCCTTTTTCATCAACTACTAAGTACAAACCATTCCCTCCACTAGGGAAAATATAATGCTGGAGAGGAGTTGGCCTATAATCGGTATAGACAATGTGACACGGTTGTTGGTGAATCTTTGCAAGCCAATCAGCAAATTCCTTAGCATTTGGCACGGTTGCTGAGAGGAACACAAACCGAGCATTCTTTGGAGCCATAACAATGCTCTCCTCCCACACCACACCTCTCTCCCTATCACGCATGTAATGCACCTCATCGAAAATGATCCAAGCCACCTCCCGGGTTACCTCTGACCCTTTGTACTGCATGCTACGCCAGATTTCCGTGGTCATAACCTGAACGCCATTTGACATTAATTCAACATCCCAGAAGAAAAAATGCTATAATATCTGTCAACCAAAATTCCCCTCAAAAAAGCGAAAAAGATAAAGACTTGCTTACCAAGCAGGAAGCATTGGGGTCAATCGTTACATCTCCGGTCATCAACCCAACATCTGAAAACTCCTCTTTGAACTCTCTATACTTTTGGTTGCTCAGCGCTTTGATTGGCGAAGTGTATATCACTCGTTGATTATTCCGCAACGACATTGCAATGGCATAAGATGCAACAACAGTTTTTCCAGCCGATGTGTGAGCAGAAACCTAGTATTACCAGAGCTTCACACATTCTTATCAGAAAATTCAAAAATTTTGATAAAATTCAATGTTAAAACAATAAAGGAGATATCTTACTGAAAAATTACCATGACGGACTCGCCTTTTTCCAGACAATTTATAGCTTCGGACTGAAAAGAGTCGAGAGGGAAGGGGAATGTCTTGGCGGGCTCCGAAGCTTCTCCAACAGAAGGTAAAGAATGAGGAGCGACATAACCATCAGGGTAGGACACTTCGTGCAAGCAGGCCACCGTTTCGTCGTCCACGCTCACCAAACCATTCTCCGTCTTTTGTTGTTTGGCTGAAGCTCCTTGGGACAAGGCCTCCGTCTCTTCCTCCGACTTTCTCTTCACGGATCCCATATCCGTTTTGAGGCTTTTCCCCTAAGAAGACAGTGGGTTTTTGAGCCTCCTCGCTCCTCCTGAGAGCTCTTATAGGGTTTTGCAGCTCGCTACACTTTTCAAATTATTCAAGTAAATTTTGTTATATTTGAATTTGGTTATCAAAAGTGACATTTTTTTATATATCAACAATTTGCTTTAAAACGTTAGAAATATAAATATCCTTAAATTATAATATTCATTTTTTTAGATTATAATATCAAATTTTTTTTTTTGTCATTGATTCAAAGAGGCATTTTAGTTAAGTGAAATGTCAATTTAGGTTAATGTGAACTTTGAAGGGATGTCTGTGTTAGTCGATGTGAATTTTCAAGGAAGGTCCGTTTGGTTAATGTGAACTTTGAAAAAAGATCATAAGTTGAATATACATGTAACTATGTAAGACTATTATGTACGTATGTACGTAAATAATAGGAATACTACATTTTTAAAATGATCTTTTTATATTTTGAAGCGCGATTTACAAATATGATTATGTAAAATATAATATTTACAAATATAACTTTAACTTATATATTCGGTCATTATTTACGAACTTATTTATTTTGAATTTCAATATAAGAAAAATGTGAAATATAACTATTTAATGATACTCATCAAATTAATTTAAGCATTAGAGCGTTCTTGATCGAACAATCTTTTAGGTCTCGATCAGAGAGAACGATAGCTTACTATTTATTATTTGTAAGGATTAATGAAACTTTTATGAGTACGAACGAATTCAACTTCAACATATATAATATGTGAGATTTTGCAGAAACATAGGATGAATATTTATCTCAGTTCATTTTGTGTTGGGTCTTTTGGCGGCGGGGAGAGAAAGGAGTAAGCACTAAGCAGGGGTCGTTCTTTATGTTCTTAACTTTTTACCTGCTAAACTCTATCTCCCCGTTTTTATTTTTATTTTTTATTTCTTCATGTTATTCAACATACATTTTAATTCTTTTAACTAAGTCCAGTCTTGTATTGCAGAAATTACGCCTAACCAGTGAATGTTTCAAAAACCTGAGCACAATACCAAGAAATCATAAATTTTAACTTTTTTTTTTTGCATTTTAATCAAACTTTTGAATCACAGCTACGTCTGAAAACAATATGTAGTTTTATTTTCGAGTAATATTATTCAGACACACTAAATTGACCACATTTAATAACACACTATGTGATAATTGAAGAATGATATTATTTAAATTAAATCACTTGATGCAATCACGTCACCCTTTATTGATAGCTACATCAAATGTGTCACTATATGTAGTCAATTTAATGTGTCCAAATGATATTACTCTTTATTTTTAAGTAGAAATTATATTCTCGAATTTCTATTCAGAGAGAATGGTGTAGTTTCACCGCAAGTAGAAATTATATAACATAAATTGCAAAGAGAAGGAAGCATCTTTTAATTAACATGGAACATAAACTTTCCTCAAAGTCAAACAAAACACGCAGTACAACATCATCAAAACACAAGTGCCTAGCTAGCCAACAGTCCAAACACCAAACAAACCTTCTTGAAATCTGATTCAAGGTTCCTCTTTGGGAGCAACCCCCTTCTCATAACGTTGCCTGAACTTGGCAACTTGGCCAAGGTTCTCGGCCATTTGGCGTTTCGCCTTCAAGTGGTAGACTTTACCAACATGGTGGATTTTGGTCATCATAACATTCATCAATCTCCCGCTCTGTGTCACATACGATATCCATTGCATCTGAGGGTGCAACCCTTTCTTCATCTCCCTCCTTTGATAACCTGCTATATCAAACCATCACTTATCATCATCTATCCATATATCAACAACTTTCACAAGTTCTCATCAACAATAACTAATGACTGAAAACAAGTAGCTTTCCACCACTTTATGTACGCATATTTCATCAAGCAAAAAAATGTTGGACAGAAAAAGTGCCCTTCATGAACAAACGAAAGAGACGTAAACTCCCATTCCAAATCATTGAGAACTTCGGTCAGTTTAACCCAAATTGTAAGTGCAGCTACCTCTCTTTGTGCTTCTCTAAGAACCTATGGAATGACTCTCTACAAGGGGGATTTATCAGAAACAAAAATAAGAACACTGCATATATATTTGCATAAGACAGAACACAAACAGATCATGATGCAAAACATTGAGCATAAAAAAGTTTGTTACAAGGTATAAGTATAAATGGGTTTAAATCATGATACATGAGAAAGAACAACAACGACAATATAAAAGGCACGAGTCGTCGGTTAAAAAATAGGCAGTAAGAGTGTCAGAGAGAGGGTGCTTGTTTAATTCAAGTAGTTGGCTCCGATTGGCTCATAATTTTCTTCTGTCACATCCCACAATCTGTTATGTCCTCCCATTTCGTACCTTGCTAACTTATTGCTTATTTCATGAAAATAGATAGAATCAAACACAAGTTCATGATTCGAGGGTGGAGTTCATAGAATCAAAGTTCATGATTCGAGGGTGGAGTCTACCTTTGTTCTCAAAAAGAAGCCAAGATTAACAACATTTTTTATAACCCTACATTTTACAATGAAGGCATACCCAATTTTTTGGCTAAGAATACAAAGTAACCCAACAATTTAAGCATCTATATAAAATCTATTTATCTTTCTTGCCATGTTAGGAAAAGATAGCAATAGTTAAGGCTTGCGGAAATTAAGGAGAGGATGCATTGCATTTTGCATTCATTCGTCTGAATCCTATCAAGTATAAAACAAACATGAAGAAGGTAAGAGAAAGGGAAAATAATTCACATTGTTTCATCAAACTAAACTCTCAAAGATATCTGATGCCATAACTCAATTCAAATTCGAAAACCCAAAACTGCCAAACCCAAATTATTCAACGAAACATCAAAATATTTCACACCAACATAGAAAAAGAAAAAGAAAATCCCAAAACAAGCCAGATGTAACCTGTGATGAGCCAAATCAAATTCCAGAGAACTATAGTATCATCAACCTAATATCATTCCAGATATGAGAAATAAGAGACGAGCAGGGAGAGCTGAGCCAACCTTAAGAAAAGGACCACAACGTAGACGACAGACGACGACGGCCTTCGTTCTCGTTTTTCTTTAGAGTACGAAGTTCTGAACGCACCTCGTTCTTTCTTGAGGCCTTTTTGGGTCAGTCAGAGATTTGGGCCTTCGTTCTTTTACCACGTGTCTGTCTCAAAAGTGTCTAGCCCGGTTGCTAAATAAGCTACTATTCGGCCCACACTAGATTGGTGTTGATGGCTCATTTCGGTTGATGAAGCATTGAATGAGACGGATGGATTCTGATTCCCCCTTTTTTTTTTTTTTTTTATCCAAGGTTCGAGACTCACGAGGTATCATGGGTAGGTCGCATTGTCACAATAGATGATACGTTTAAGTCGTAATTACGTTCAGACTAATCCCCATTTGTACTGAATAGACCCTTAATTTTTTAACTTCTGTTTATTATTATTTGTTGGGTAAATGAAAAGATATATATTTTTTGTAATTAGATGGTACCCTTTCGAAACTCGGCAGTTTTTTTTTTTCCTGAATCGAAACTCGGCAGTTGGATTAAATATTTAGACGATTTTAGTTTTAGGACGCTGAAGGGGGGGAAAAAAAAAAGGTAATGTAAATATGCAAATCGGTAAGCTTTTTTTAAACGCTCTCGTCTCTATCTTCTCCTAAAACCAGCCGAGCTTAAGTTTGAGGCGGGGAGTCTTTAAATATTCGTCTTCTGATGGTTGATCTAAACTGATCCCTTACCACCAAGATCCTTGCCAGAATTGTACTTGCTTGTACTGCTACCTTGTGGGTCTGGAGAGATCGAGTTTGACTTTCTCTGGTAGACTGGGTAGTTTTATTTATTTAAATTTGTGTTATTTTTTGTTTTTTAAATTGAGTTTATTTTTTTCTAAAAGTCCACTTTCTATATAAATTTGCTGTGTAATCCTCTATATAAATTTGATAAAATGCTGTAGAAAACTCTTGTAGGAAAGTTTTGATGAAAATTACCCTTCTTTTAATCAGTGTTTTGATCTCGCAACAACTGAAATTCTATTAATACTATAGTGTTGGGCTATGGATGGAAATTTGATTTTAGAAGCCAAATGTCAAAATGTAGCTTGGGTAGAGGAAACTCTCCTTTGGCTAAAGGCTATCCTCATTAAAGATATAACCGAAGTTACACATGCGTTGCTCACCTCCTGCTTCTATTACTTTAGTTCTTATGGTGATCATGAGAGGATCTATCACCACCTGAACGATGCCTCTTGTGTTTCCTTGCAGATTCTTTGTTATCTTCTGAAGACTCCGTGGCGGCCGCCGCCGCCGCCGCCACCGCCTCCTCCTCCTCAAAGCGACCCGAGTGTCTCCTACTCCTATGGCTTGACTTTCTCCTTCGTTTCCGGTATTTTGATTCAGTTTCCTTGTCAGCTACATATCGATCTTTCATGTCAACTTTATCATAGTAGCACGATAACGTATCAAAATCACTACCACTTGGTTCATCTCTTCCTTTATGTTCTGGCTCCCAGCGATCATCTTCTTGACTCAACCTGCTGGACTCGCGCTTTCTAACTCCATGTCTCGTCTCTGTGCTCAAAGCCAAACCATCATGCCTATGTTTCACATTGTCTGCGGGCACATGATGACCACCATCTGAAAAATCTGACACTACACCCAAGCATTTTGGTTTTTTCCTACCATCATTAGCGTGGCTTCCAGCATCATCTTCCAAAACATCACTAATTTCAGTACTACAAGACCTGATGGATCTATCGTCCAGATTTGAGAATTTTGAAGTTTCTCTAATGCGTCCTATGTTTTTCCTCCTACTATGGTGCTCATCTCCTTCCCGGTTGCAGTCTGACCACTCTCCATCAGTGTCACGAGATTTATTCTCGCTGTCCTTGTGATTATCTGGACATCCAACTTTCCTTTCGTGCCCGGGGCTTCTCCTGTTTCCATTGTATTTATCTCTGTATTTGTCCCTTCTTGACAAATCCCCATCATCTTCTGTTTCATAGTGTTGGTTCTTGTGGTCCCAATTTTGTCGCCTTGATCTTTTCCTTGTGCGACCATGGTGTCCATCTCTATCGGCTTCCCTATCCAACAATTCTCCATCAGATTCAGTATCATATTTTCTGCTCTTCCTATGATGATAGTCCTTGGGGTTCTTATTGTCTTCATATATATACTCAACCAGAGTTTTTCCACGATGTTTATCATCACGTGTACGCCTCCAATGGCCTGTCCCCTTCATAACATGATTTTCATTATCATATCTTCTAGAGTAATCCCTCTCTCTGGATCTAGATCTTCTCATGCTGTACCTGCCATGAATCCAAAAACTATGAGAATCTATTGTTAACTACAAGAAGAAAACACAAGTTAAATGCAGAAACAAATTCTCTTCTCGACAACTGCACTGTTTTACAATGCAAGCAATACAGAACAGTTGGATGACAAATGGCAAGACGTTGCCACATATCCATTTATTGCTCACAAGACTCGTAAAAATAAGGACATCTGAAATCTAACACATATTTCTTCATTCATAAATATCTACAGCAAAATAAGATAATTAACAAGGAGACATACATTGTACAAATTTCATCAACATTCACGAATGGACACTTGAAGTGACACTAGATGACAAATTTCATCAACATCTGAAATCTAAAAAAATATTTGGCACGAATGAAAAATATTCCAACTGAGACCAGTTGTATCAAATTACAGCCACCTGCTGCTTTTTACCACATAATTTACTTCCCTCAAATGCATAATTGCATGTACTTGGGAAATGCAACATATGATATTGCCAGCGGTATTTTATGTGCTATACTAACCCGGGCATCAACAAGATACAGTTCTAGAAACTGGGAGGTTGTAGTTCTATAGATTTGAACTCAACATCTCCCAATCTAACAACACAAGAAGTTTTGTTGGTCAACCATAATTTTCAAAAGCTTAATATTGTAAGATGCAGGCAGTGCTTTATATCCCAAGTAATACTCCTAGAAAGGCATACTTCGAACAAGGGAGTGTGTGTGATGAAGTTCCCAAAAGTCCACGGGTTTTATATCCCCAGCTGCACAAACTAGATTTCATAAGTACTAGGGTAAAAGTACACTATACCTCTCATAATCTGCCATTGACATCTTGCTAGATTTCCTTAGCGGTTCATAATTCTCCTTCACAATCTGTTTCTCGTCCGCAGCAGAATAACCAAATAAAGCAACCATTTTTCTCACCCAATATTTTGGGGGTGGTCTATCACTATCCGCCCATTCATAGTCTCCCCCAGGATTACGGAAACAGTGGATAAAATTACAAGCTGTACCATGCGAACATGTCTGCAGATGTAACAAGAAATATTATCAAGAGAATTTTCAGACATTAAGGTTAGAATTGACATATAAAAACAAAAAATAAATACAACTTCACAAAGTGACATTCCATTAAATTTGATTTCATCCAAAGCAAAACTAGATTTACATCAAGAAATAGTCCCACTCAAACATGAAAGTGGGAAATAAAGGGACCGACTGTACCTTGTACCTGGACTTCATATATTCCCCACATAAAGCAACTTTCCATCTGGTCACATTAATAAATTCGCAACTTATCTGTTAAAAACAAATAACTAGGTCAACAAACCGCCCCAAAGCTGACCAAAAAAAAAATTCACAACTGTCAGAAGATTAACATGTTATTATTGAGAAGAAAAGGATAGGAAATTAATATGCCATGGAAGTGAAAGATAATAGAAACGAAAAAGTCCACCACAACAGCAGATCGCTCCTCTGTACACATACCCCTCACTAAACACATCAGACTATAAATTACTATATTCCCCCTCAGCGAAAATGCCTACTTAAACTACCATAGTCTTGAGAACACTGGCATGAGACCAAAGTCACCTAGAATGAACAGTGCATGTCCAACAGATGCCCAACATAAATCTTATCAGAAATATGTGTTCCCCAAACACGCAATTACCGAGTAGACCAGTATGCTCCTTTTACTGGTAATTAAAAAATCCAAAAAATTGAAAAATTACTACTCCCAATTTGCACCACAAGAAGAGTACTATTTCCCCCAGTATCTTCATATGAAGCAAAAACTTTATACAATAATAAAGGGACAAATTCATCAAAATTAACCAATTGAATCAGCCCAACAGTGATGTCTTACAGTAAAAGGGCTATTCCCGATATGTTTCGACAAAGAAACCATAGCCATCAATAATCAAAAGAAAGTGAACAACTAGTTTAAAATCAATTACATTAAGCCTCAAAGATACAGAGATCAGTAGATCACCTATATAAGAAGGAAATGCAATACCTGTTTCCCAGCAAAGTAGCGACCATTGATAGATTGATGTGCAAGAACAGCTGAATCCACTGCTTGGTAGTGTACGTACACATTTCCTCGTAAGTGAAATGCACCATTTCTGCTCACCTGACAGACATTAATATGTCATTGTAAGATTAAAACAGAGAACTTGGGTGGCAGGAAAAGAAGGTAAGCTCCAAACTTCCGAGGAGCTTGTTATTTTTTTAGAAGGGTTGCTCACAGACGCACACTAACTAGAAATATTCTGTAATCACAAGGAAGCTGTCAGAAACCTTGAAATTTATAATTTCACCAAACTTCAAAAACTCTGTATGCACATCCTCATAAAATTCTTCATAAGAGCGCTCAACCTCCTCATCAGTATACTGAAAAGAAGGAAACAATATTAAACCAGAAATTATGCTTATCAACTTATACTTACATCAAAAGATACAAATGGCCAGCCCCAATATCAGCATGTCATGAAGTTACTAAAGGAATATGTTTAAAGACATCAAAATGACGGTCAAAAAAGAAAAAAGAAAAATTGAACAAAAATGCTATGTTGCATTGTGAAACAAAGCAATTTACTTGAATATTAACGTAGACGACTTCAAATTGACTCACTGAAGGATATGTCTCTATCACACATGATGAATCATTCATAACTACAGTTTAAGGAATTACAAAAAGAAAAAATCCAGGGTTTCTAAATTTGTTTCAAGGTTCAAACTACTAATATAAGCCATACATGCAAAATTCTCTAAAGCTAACTAGAAATGTATAATCAAGGCAGTAAGAACCAACATGCTTATACCAATTGATACCAAACTGACAAAAACCACAGTTCCTTCCACCTTGGGTTGAAGATTAGCATACTTTCTTAATACAAATTGCACCACATTGAAAGCCTTCCTCTCGTGCACTAATGAAACTATTGTTAGTTCTGGACTCAGAACCTAGAGCTTTTGATTATGAAGCAAAAATCTATAGTCAGATACAATTTGAGACTAATATAAAACATTCAGATTTCGACAGCCAACCAATACAAGGAATAATTTAAGAGGTCAACTATATCCAAAAGCACGGAAAAACAAATGTATAGTTTTAGAAGAACCAATAGTAAATACATGGATGTGCTCCAAATAGACTAGACACATTAACCACCAATGTAAGGCATAGCTGAATGAAGAGATTATTTATATAAATCAGCTCATGTTCATATTGGAAGTTTATTTTTGGACTAACATGTCATATTGATCCTGGGGTTAAGGGGAAATTTAAATGCTTCATATTACACTTGATTCATCGACTAAAAACACCAAGAATATGGTAGCCAAATACCCAAGGAATACAGTTAACATGCGAGTGGTTAGGGCCTTTGTGTTGTATAAGCAAAAAAGTAATCCAACACAGACACAAAGATTTACCTAATACAGTAGAGACTTAAAGCAGAGTTATAAGTGAGAATCTGAAAGTACATCATTCTAATCAATTTTTTTACTTTCTAACCAAGCATTCTGCAAACTAAACAAGCTGTATGTTTTACGGCTCACTATAATGCTTAATAATAAAATGTCACATGACATATTGTCTCCATAAGTAATCTGTATTCTTCAGATCCTGATTTTGAAAAAAAAAATTGATGCTGATTCAAGAAAGATTCTGCATGTCTTTATGACAGTTGTTTTCATCTTTCCACATCTTTTCCCTTTGACATGTTTTGATTGAAGGTAGAGTTACTTGCATGTACGTACTTCTAAAAATGCCACCAACAATCTCAAACGGTGGGATAGAAGAACTGTCTAGATAGACAGCATCAGTAATTCCCAGGACCAATGTATTTCCAACAAACTATGAGTTGTTAAGGAGCAAAACTTGAATTACATTAAACACATGCACTTATGAAACAATTCAAAACTTGAAACAGAAACAAATCTCAAGTACAAAGAATGAACCAGGCTATCTCTTAATGACATATATAGCATGAACAAGGGATATGCATATCATCCCTTCAAACGTACATCTTCTCTTTAACTCAGCTTTCTTTTAATTGATAAACATTTATGTTTCCTATAGTAAAAATGCATAAGACCAAAAATCCTATACTTGTAGATGTATACATAAAGACATACACTTCCGTTGTTCATATGAATATAGGTGTTAAGTAGAGACAAAAACATAGATAAATAGTAATACGACTAACGAAAATAAAATAGAAATGGATATAATATAGATAACAGTGTTCTATACACTACAAGAAGGATACACTACTGGGGATATCTTCACTTTCAATACAACCAAGGCTGAAACCGTGAAACTCCACCAAAGTGACTATCGCAAATGAATCTCTGATAAATCAAGTCAAGAAGAAGAGTACAATTTCATATATGAACAGAGGACAAAATAAACAAAGACACATGGTATGCAATCAAATGCAAAACATTCAAAGAGGTAGCAGCTAAAAGAAATAATTATATAATAGTCCGTGGTACTTCAAAACAACCACAAGCCACAGGAAACAGAGTTAATTTATGTCAGATATGCCTACTCAACAGATAAGTAGTAGACAAAACTTAATACTTTTTAATGAAAAGTTTTCCTTTTATGCTAATTGCTAAGGAACTTTATGAACTGCTTTCTGTCATATCAAAGAAAAGATACCACAAAAACTAATGGTTTCACAGATTCAGCGAATTATGCGGAGACCCCAAAGTTATAGTATTAATTAGGATACAAGAATCATATGAAGGCATGGCAGTATTAACAGACCTCGAGCCCCTCATCCTGCTCCCAAACAAGGCCAGGACCATGGTACATATTCTTGATGAGAAGTGTTGATGATTTATCAGGGCAGAAATGGACTCTGCTGCAATGCTGACCAAACCGACAAGCTCCAGTTTTCAAATGGAAAGGACAATGAGATTTATCCTGTCATATACAAAAGTACATAACTTAAATATTAGAGAGATAAAGAGAGGGAAGATGAGGGGCAAGAATGAAGGAGGTATACTTGTTCAGTTCCAAAATGAGGTACTTGTTGAGCAACATTCTCAATCAGCTGCTGTGCTGACATTGATGATATTGTATAATCCGAAAAAGCTTCAGATTGTGGAGGGAGAGGATTTGATGTAGGCCTACCAGAATCCTGTAAAAAAAAATGACAAGCTTACCATTTAAACTTTTGGTGAAACCAAAGGAGAAGGTACACTGGGTAAGATAATCTATACTAGACTATATCCAACCAAAATCCCAGATTCAAGTTACTCACATCCTTTCTACTTTGTTGGTCTGCGCTTCTCTTTTGCACCTTCACCCTTTTCTTCTTCACAATGATCTCATTTCCTTTCCAGATGATTTCAGCAGGCCCGTACTCCCAATCATCAATCTCATTACCATCACTTGCATTTTCTACCTGTCATACATTTCACAACCAATAATTAAAAACCGTTTTTGCAGCAATAAATATATTTTGAGACGTGACCAAAACAAAAGAAATTAGAACTATAATGCTAACACGGAGTTGATCTCCCATTTAAATAGCATTTCAAACAATATTTCCAATTCCTTTTAGCAGAAAATGCCTACTTACTAATCAAATATACCACAAGTCCTGACAAAACATTGAGAACCTTCATTTCATAAACAGAAAATTGTTTTTTCAAAATGAAAGACAGTAATATCAAATGACAACAAGCATCTTGCATCCCATATACAAGTGCCACTGATCCCTAAAACGAGCTGACCAATGATGACGTTGCATTAAATAAGCTAACCAAAAAAGAAAACTAAATCGTACATGTAGTAGGATGAACAATCAGCACCAGTAGGCATAGCTTATCAGAATCCAGAAAGCAGCAAATGAAAAAAGTCAACACTTTCTCGCTACCCAAGTAACCCAAACAGATTTCATGAACAAGTGGGAAAGAAATATAGTCATCCACCCTATTCATATTTCCCCAGAATTATATGAAGTGTACAGGTTTATCATATTTCAGGCACACTCTCAAGAACCAAATGGAAAATAAACTACATAAAGGGAACAAAGAAATTAAATCAGACGAAGAATCGAGTTGAACTCTAAGAACACTATTCACCTATTTCCACTTTCTAGGCAATTAAACAGACACCAAATCCAAATATAAATGTACGTTGCTACTACATAATAGATTGATAAATACCTGTTGTTTTCGAGACAATTTTTCTTCTTCTTCTTCTTCTTCTTCTAGAGCCTTAATTCTACGTTCCTCTTCTTCTTCTTCTTCTTCAATTTGTTTCTTCCTCTTAATCTCCATCGCTTCGATCCATGCTCTTTCCCGTTCCTCGAACAGCTTCCTCTCTCTCTCTGACCTCTCGGCCTCTTCTATTTCCAATGCGCCTAATCTTCATAAGCTCTTCCGGATCGTTGAGTATCGCCTCTTCTTCCTCTCGCTCTTTCAACGCAATCTCCTTCCTAGTCTGCTTCCTCTTCATCTTCTTCATTGCCTTCCTCTTCTCCTTCCTATTCTTCCCTTCTCTTCCGCAAAACGCTCCATTTTGGGCTCAACATCTTCTTCTCCTCCTCCCTCTTTAGCTACTGATTCTGCCACCTCCATATCGATCACTTCGTTTCAAAGTTCGGACAGGAATGAAAAGCCTCCTGCAGAAGGTACTGTTATGGTGATGGTAAAAACGAGACGGTACCGTTTAATCTTTCCCCCCCCCCCCCCCCCCCCCCCCCCGGTTTTTGTGATGCATCCCAAGGCCCAAAAGAAACAAAGTAGGCCTGACCTGCCCAAGGAAAACCGTGAGCCAAGAAACACTCCCGAAATCAATAAATAGCCCAATAGCCATGACCCAAACCCAAAGTTGATGAGGTATCATTTAGCAAATTTGTAGAAAGTCTCTTTTGTTACGGGTTTCTAAAAGTGGTACAATCTGAATATATTTTCAATTCAAATTATATAATCTGAATATATATATATAGTTTGTCCAAGTATTTTGGTTCAAAGTTTACCAAGCAAGATATATTCTAATTGTTCAAAATACAATTTGAATATGTGCAGTCTAATTGTTTAAAAAGCTGAGATTAGTGATTGATGGTTGAAGGCTAGGACGAAAGCTGGTTAATTGAATTTGGTTGGAACGATGATGAGGTATTTCTTGGAAAGGTGGTGTAACAAATGATGATGATGAGGTCTTTCTCTAAGAGAGATTGAGCAATGAAGAGCCTTCAAACAAATGAAATGAAAAGAGCCAAACTCATAGTTCTACTATTCACAACAAAGGAATGGAAAGGGAAAAAACGGAGTCGTCTTTTGCTTTTCAACTCTTTTTTTTAGTATAAGTATAATAATGTCTAGCTATTTGGTGTTTAAGGGACTCATATTAGTATTACGGTTAAATAAAATTCTTTTACGATGATTGTGACTTGGGTAATTCGTTCTTCAAGCCAACAATAATAAGTGGTTACTCTCCACAACCTTGAACATCAAATGTTGCTGTGGTGTAGTGGTTATCACGTTAGTCTTACACACTAAAGGTCTCCAGTTCGATCCTGGGCAGCAACATTGTGTTTTCACTTTTTGTCCAAACAAATCAAAGAACAGGGAGAAATGAACGTGCATATGAATCTCAAAACTCATATGTGAATAATTTACAAGTCCTTCAAATTCACTTTTTGTCCAAGCAAATCAAGTGAACACTTTTTGTCCAAACAAATCAAGAGAACATGGAGAAATGAACGTCTTTTGATGCTCGTATTTCCTAAGAAACGAAGTTACATGCATGAAGATTCAAGGCCAGATTAACTACTCCAAGAGAACAGGAATAAATGAGCGTACATAATAATCTCAAAACTCATATGTGAATAATTTACAAGTCTTTCAAATTTCATTTTTTGTCTAAACAAATCAAGATAACAGGGAGAAATGAATGTCTTCCGCTGCACGTATTTCCTAAAAAACGAAGTCATAGGCATGTAGATTCAGGGCCAGACCGACTACTCCAGGAGCACTCATCCATAAACCGTACATAAGAATCTCAAAACTCATATGTGGGTAATTTACAAGTCCTTCAAAATACCTTTTTTTTTTTTGTAATGAGTATGACGACTTGAATTCTACAATTACAACTCGGTTATTTATTCAAGCCCAAACAACAAAGCAATAGGTAAATAATAAGACCGTTAACAATGGGAGGCTGCATCCTCCATAGATTTCTCAAAATATAGACCCCAAACAGAAAATCATCTTCAATGGGAGTGAATTTGGACTGGAGTCATTCACGCCTCACTGGAGATAGCCTTTCAAAGCTGTCAAAATATAGATCTAAATTTAGCTTAGCCAGCCCCAACATTTGTGACTTCTATCATTAAACTATAATGGCAGTTTTAGAGTGCTTAAATTCTATGGACACTTTATGGCATATGTACATAATTAAAAATATTTGTTGCAATATGATAGAATAACACATAGGCAGTAGTAAATAGTAATGCTTAATGATGATTTATAGTTAAGTTAATAAATAGTAGTGGATTATTTTAATTTAGTTCACATGAATTTATGATAACTTAGTCATCCTTAAAGTAATAACAAATTCACACACAGTAATGATCACAAAATTGGGAATTTCATATACCGTATCCCCGTTCTCTCAAATTCATCAAGCTAATTTATTCCTAAAGCAAATGGAAGTGGCAATATGTGATTCATGAAGAACAAACACCATATGAAGACATACAATACCGCACATAAAATCTTCAATAGTATAAAAAAAAACATAAGCACGACCATCTCTATAACATAAAGCTATCCTTTGTAATAAGCTATATCACATGAGTTTATAATTCACATGAGCATTTTATAATTGTCCAACTTTTGTCATCGTCCACCTCTAACACTAGTCTTTGCAAACTGCAAAACTTTATAGTCCTATAACTATGACTATGTAATCAGATTTCCAAGATAGGCTCGAGGATAAGAAAATTTTGGCTAAGGTACCAAAATTCAAAGGTTGCCCACAACTGTAGTCCACATCTGGCAGCTCAATTCGGGTATGCCTTGAAGGATGTATGAGACTTAAATTTCAGATAATTGGATAGAGTGAGCATCCACCCAAACACCATCTGATATCTTCACACTCTTTAACATCGGCCATCTAACATTATCCGACCAACATCGTCAGACCAACATTGTCAGACCAATATCGTCGGACAACATCATCCGACCAACATCGTCTAACCAACATCGTCCAATCAATATCGATAGGGCACCATTTTTCCAAGGAAAACTGGATGGCACTAAGATTTTTCACACCATCCGACGTCTTCATGCTCTCCAATATTGTCCGACCAACATCATCGTCGCACCAACATCATCAGACCAACATGGTCTAATCAACATCGGCCAGGACCCTCTATCCGAGGAAGATCATATGGCACAACATATCTGTCACACCATCTGATATCTTCACACTCTCCAAACATTGACCTACCAACATTAACCTACCAACATCGGCCTACCAACACAGCTGACTAACATAAGTATGAAATGCCTTTCAATGACTATCAATTTTCAGGAGAAAAAAAACAGGTAGTATGGGTTTGTTGGTTACACATATGACATTGTCTTTGTTATACACATAAAAATGGGGTTTTCATATGCAGGCTAATTAAGCTAGATACGAAACAAGATTTTACAGGTCCAACAGATTGTATGAACAGTTCCAAAACAAGTATTTGTTAGAATGAGGAGAAGCAAGATAATAAGAGAGAATTAAAAGGAGAAGGCAAAGAGTTATATTGATCTTGAAAATAAATAAATACAACGCATTCAATTACAGTATACTTACTTGGACCTTTTATACTAAAAAACAAGAAAAAAATAAGGAGAAGCAAGATAATATGAGAGAATTGAAGGGAGAAGACAAAAAGTTATATTGATATTGAAAGAAAGAAATACAACACATTGCATTACATTATACTTACTTAGACCTTTTTATACTAAGCACAATGACTTAACAACTAAAACAACCTCTAACAATACCAACCATTACCCATTACTTGCATAAGATGATGACACTTGTCATCAACACAATTATTCATCCTAACAGTATTTACCCAATTACATGAGGGGAGTGTCATTCCAAAGTATCAAATAATTTATTTGACCGAACATTTCATGTTGGAGCGAATTAGTGTGGAATTGTTGGAAATTGGAATAGAGCACGCTCGGAGAGCAAGCTTCTTACACTTGGGGATATGATGAGCTACCATCGGATGTTTACTAACAATATATCGATGGAAGAAAACATACTACTAGGATGAACATGGGTTCAATTACGACCATGGGAGGAGGATACAAGCACTTTCCATGGTTTGGTCATCGAGTATTTCTCGACACACTGTTACCAAAGTTTGGACATAGATTCATACATATTTGTGTACGTTTTACACCAATCTTAGGAATGATAAAGGGAGGAGGGAGTTGAGTCTAGATATCGAATGATAAATTTTCAAACATATTGTGTAACAACCCATCCCGAGAGCCGGGATTAAGATAGTGATTAAGGTGTGATTAGTGAGGTTAATTCGTGGTTAGGTGGTCCCGATAGGTCCGTAAGTTTAGAATGACGATGTTGCCCCTAGTTTGGACAAAATAGTTGACTTTTAGTTCGGGTGGTCAAATGGGGGTTGACCAGTGACCAGGACGTAGTTTAGGACGTCACGAATCCATAGGCAGGTGGCACGCCTGATTCCGACATCCGAGGAGGGAATTGTGATGTTCGGAAGGTTGAGGGCATGACCGTAATTTGAGTAAGTAGGGGGAATAGTTGACTTTTTGAATAATCGAGTTTTGGTAGGTTGACCTAGGGTGGTTAGATAGATTTCGTCGTCCTGAGTTCGGTGACAGGCGGCACGTATTCATCGGACTTACGAGACGAGAGTTACGGGTCTAGGAAGTTTCGGTAAAACCGTAAAAATGTGTAAAACAGGAGGGTATTTTGGTCTTTTTGGCTTTTGGGGATTTGTGCAGAGAGAAGCAAGATGGATGGCTGGGGTTTAAGCAGGTGGGATAAGGATGGACTGGATTGTGACACATGGCATTTGTGTAGTGGGTTCTGGGGGGTTCTTCTGTGTGTGTGCGGTCCTAAATACTTGGGTGAACCCGTGTGTGCGTGTGTGGTTCTTCGACAAGCACAGAGAAACAGAGTGAGCTTGTGAGGGAGAATTGAGGAAGGATCTTGGCTGGTGTTGAGTGCGGGTGAGTGAGGGAGAGACAGGGAGGTCAGTGTGAGCTGGTGGTGGTGAATTGGTGGTGCAATCGTGCACGGCGGCACGGTGGAGGTGCGGAGGAGTTTGGGGGGAAATAGGGAGCCTGAGAGTTCGAGGTGGTGGCTACGCCGTGAGGTGAGGCAAACCAAGGCAAGGGGAGGCTGAGGAGGTTGCAAGGAGTCCAACGATCACAGTGGTAGGCGGCGGTGCGCACGGCGGAGCTGCAACCGAAGAGTAAGTCTTCCTGCTCTGTTTTTCCCGTGATTTTCATTTGGAAAGTCGTGGGTCTGGGCTGAGAGTCGAGAGGATTGGAGGTCGGGATAGTGTTCAGGGAGGTCCTAGGTGTCGACTAGGATGGTCGCCGTGACAGGAGTATCCACGGCGGAGCTCGGGCGATGATGAGCACTCTGATGCTCTGTTTGGCCGTGAAATTCAAACGGTGAGTCGACGAGTTTGGGGGTGAGTCGAGGGTAACGGAGGTTTGGTCTAGGTTCAGTGAGGTCTTAGGGACCGTCTGGTGTCACCACCGTGACGGGAGGTGACCGGAGTAGAGGAGTCGTGAAACAGGGGGACATTGGCCGTCTGGTTTTGAGTTTAGTCGACGGGCTAGGGACAATGTCGAGGTGAACGGAGTTGGGGAATCGATAGGGTTGGTCTGGACGAAGCTGCAGGTGAAAGAAGGGGCTGAAATGGTGGCCGGACGGTGGAGAATGCCTCTCGCCGGTCCAGTTGCAGCGGCCGGTTCAGCACAGTGCACTCGAGGTTGGGGGTGACACTGTAGCTGGCGCGTGAGGGCCACGCGCAGCCACTTTGGGCGGCGCGTGGGGGCGCGTGCGGCGGTGGATGGTTAAGTGATCAACATGAATTTTGGTCTAGGAGCTATCGTGAGTTCAATGGAGTTGGTTTCGAGTTAATCGGACGTCGTTTGAGGTTAGTTCCGCGAGGGTGAAGGTTTAGGGTCCCGGGTTCTTACGTTTAGGATTCGGGGATTTTTGAGGGAATTTAGGTGAGTGTTTGTAGACGTAGTAGTGACATAATTTGACGGTGTTTGACAGGATCGGGATTTCCCGAGGAAGCCGAGGAACGGGCTGGATGTTCGGGACGCGAGTAGGGCTCAGTACTGTGAGTGGACCCTTTCCTTAAACTCGATCATGCATAACTGTTTTTATATACGTTTTTGATGGTTTTACTTAAGACACTATGTGATTGAGATGTTTGCACGTTTTTCGAGACATTTTCGGGATTTTGCACGTTTTTCGAGAAACTGTTGGTTTTCGGATTTTGATGCCACATTTGGGGATTTCCAACTATAAAGGTTTTCTGATAATGATAAATGGGTTATGAAATATGATTTGTGATTATATGTGGTCTTGGTATGAAAGTGGAATTCCGGATTTGAGTTCGGAATGACGGTTCTGGACGCCGGAAGGGCTTCAGACCAGTGATTTCGGATTCGGGTTTGGATGAGGATTTGGTAAATGGTTTTCAAATGGTTTTGGGATTGGATTTGCTGGATCTGGATATTGGGTTTAAAGACCCGGATATATGTGACGGGGGACCGGCCGGATTGGGTTTAAAGACCCGGATTGAGTTTAAAGACTCGGGAGTTTAAAGACTCGGATATATTGATTTCCCCCGTAGGCCTGTTGAGTTTAAAGACTCGGGATTTTAAAGACTCGGATATTATTGAGGCCTGGATTGAGTTTAAAGACTCGGATAGGTCCAGCAGGTTTGATCGGAAAATGATGATTTGATGTTTATGGTTTCTGATACGGTTTTATGATTCACCTGCTGTGGTTTTCCTAACTGTTTTATAGTGTTTCTGTTTCTTATGATGCAGTTTATGGTAACTTGAATTATAACTGTGTTCATAACGATTGGTTGTGCATGTGGTTTTCAAAACGGAGGGTTAAAATCGGTTTTCTGACAACTGTTTTAGAACTTTTCTTTTATGGTCCACTCACACTTTTGTTTTAATTTGCCCTCCAGGTTGTGGAGCTAGCGCGGGGTCTTGACGTCGAGGCAGTGTCAGAGGCATAGAAGGGACGTGAGGGATCTCGGAATAGTTTTACAGACTTCCGTGTGCGTGTAATTTGTCGGAGTTTGTTTCTTTGTATTTTTGTACTAGGCTCTGTAAACGATAACTTCAGGATTTTTTGTTTATTTACTCCTGCGTCTGACTGGGTTTGAGTGAGTTTTACTTGAGTTTTGTGTCGGGGAGTCAAACGGGAGCGGGATTTACCTCGGGTTTCGGGGTGAAACCGGGGTGGGTCCTGACAATTGGTATCAGAGCATAGGTTTGTCGGGTTTGTGGGGTTTGTTGGTTTGTGAGGTTGTGTTCCAGTTGCTTAACTACTTCTATGCCTCTTTCAGTGTGCGGTTGACGATGCCTCCGAGACGTAGACCCTCTCCACAACCTAAAGAAGTAGTAAGAGAGACGGAGAGTGCCACGATAGAGCGAGCCCAGCGGCTCGGGGCTACTACGTTCAGTGGTGGGGCTGATCCTGAGGAAGCCCAGAGGTGGATTACCAGACTGGAGCGGATTTTTGCGGTGATGCATTGTCCGCCGGAGGAGCGAGTATTGTTGGCTGCATTTTTACTGGATGGTGCGGCGTACGAGTGGTGGTATACCCTCGAGTTGTCCGGTTGGGATGTCCATCGTGTGACCTGGGAGACGTTCAGGGAACGGTTTCTGGAGCAGTATTATCCTCGTTCTTTCCGGGATGCCAAGGAGGCGGAGTTTCTGCAGCTCCAGCAGGGGAATATGACAGTGGCAGAGTATGAACGGAAGTTCCAGATGTTGTCTCGGTTTGCTCCTGCTTTTGTGGCCACTGAAGCCAAGAAATGCCGTAGGTTTGAGTTGGGCTTGCGAGGTGAGATTCGAGCCGTAGTGATGGCTGGATCTTTTGCTACCCTCCGAGACTTGTCGGATGCTGCGGTGCGAGTTGAGGCTAGTTTGCCGGTGCGACGCCGGGAACCATCGATTCCTGGAGCTTCGAGCCAGCGGACACCGAAAAGAGGTAACTTCGGTGGATCGTCCTCGTCGGGCGATGATCGTTTTGGTAGGCCTAGCAGTGCCCAGAGTTCAGGATTTTGGGGTTACCGAGCACCGCCGACTCCGCAAGCGAGTGCGACGTCGGTAGCATCTACAGGGAGACCGAGCAGTGGACCAGGCTGGAATGTGTGTTTCTACTGTGGGGATCGAGGTCATTTTCGACGTGAGTGTCCACAGTTGCCACATGAAGGTGGTGTAGGCAGAGGAGCAGCGGAGCCTGGGCAGAGTACAGCGTCAGGGACAGCAGGCACTAGAGGAGGTGGTGGCACAGCCACAAGTAGTTCGAGGGGACGTGGTAGAGCGTCGGGATCTCAGGCCCGGGTGTTCTCGATGACTCAGCAGGAGGATCAGTCGACACCAGATACGGGGACAGGTATTTGTTTTACTTTTGGTTGTGCTGTCGGTTTGGTGGTTGGATCTCAGGGTAGAGTCTAGGAGTTTTCCTAGAGGACTTGGAGGGGTACAGTGAGTTCCGTAGGAGGGTGACGGAAGGTATAGGAAAGGAGTGACTATAAATGATCGAGATGAGGTTATTGGAGGAGAGAACCCACAAGCTAGAGTTTGCCTTTAGGACTTTGTAGATTTATTCCGAAAGTGGTCGAAGTAACAACCGAGGGAGGAGCCAGCCAGTAGGAAAGTATCTGTAGTTGTACACGAGGATGGGCTCTGTGAATTCTATCGGGTACTCCACATGAGGTATTGTAAAATACCTTTGTTTGTTGTTCATAGAGTTTCCCTTGCGTACACCAGGTAGCTGTTACATAGCTAGGGTTGGCCGTAGTAACCGTAGTTGGGGATGGAGTGAAATACCCAAGGTGGAGATGATAGACAAGGAACCCAAGAAAGGTTGTTCTTTACCGGATAGAAAACCCTAGGTGTCGGGAACTAGCTGTGGAATTTCGGGGACGAAATTCTTTTTAGGTGGGTAGATTGTAACAACCCATCCCGAGAGCCGGGATTAAGATAGTGATTAAGGTGTGATTAGTGAGGTTAATCCGTGGTTAGGTGGTCCCGATAGGTCCGTAAGTTTAGAATGACGATGTTGCCCCTAGTTTGGACAAAATAGTTGACTTTTAGTTCGGGTGGTCAAATGGGGGTTGACTAGTGACCAGGACGTAGTTTAGGACGTCACGAATCCATAGGCAGGTGGCACGCCTGATTCCGACATCCGAGGAGGGAATTGTGATGTTCGGAAGGTTGAGGGCATGACCGTAATTTGAGTAAGTAGGGGGAATAGTTGACTTTTTGAATAATCGAGTTTTGGTAGGTTGACCTAGGGTGGTTAGATAGATTTCGTCGTCCTGAGTTCGGTGACAGGCGGCACGTATTCATCGGACTTACGAGACGAGAGTTACGGGTCTAGGAAGTTTCGGTAAAACCGTAAAAATGTGTAAAACAGGAGGGTATTTTGGTCTTTTTGGCTTTTGGGGATTTGTGCAGAGAGAAGCAAGATGGACGGCTGGGGTTTAAGCAGGTGGGATAAGGATGGACTGGATTGTGACACATGGAATTTGTGTAGTGGGTTCTGGGGGGTTCTTGTGTGTGTGTGCGGTCCTAAATACTTGGGTGAACCCGTGTGTGCGTGTGTGGTTCTTCGACAAGCACAGAGAAACAGAGTGAGCTTGTGAGGGAGAATTGAGGAAGGATCTTGGCTGGTGTTGAGTGCGGGTGAGTGAGGGAGAGACAGGGAGGTCAGTGTGAGCTGGTGGTGGTGAATTGGTGGTGCAATCGTGCACGGCGGCAAGGTGGAGGTGCGGAGGAGTTTGGGGGGAAATAGGGAGCCTGAGAGTTCGAGGTGGTGGCTACGCCGTGAGGTGAGGCAAACCAAGGCAAGGGGAGGCTGAGGAGGTTGCAAGGAGTCCAACGATCACAGTGGTAGGCGGCGGTGCGCACGGCGGAGCTGCAACCGAAGAGTAAGTCTTCCTGCTCTGTTTTTCCCGTGATTTTCATTTGGAAAGTCGTGGGTCTGGGCTGAGAGTCGAGAGGATTGGAGGTCGGGATAGTGTTCAGGGAGGTCCTAGGTGTCGACTAGGATGGTCGCCGTGACAGGAGTATCCACGGCGGAGCTCGGGCGATGATGAGCACTCTGATGCTCTGTTTGGCCATGAAATTCAAACGGTGAGTCGACGAGTTTGGGGGTGAGTCGAGGGTAACGGAGGTTTGGTCTAGGTTCAGTGAGGTCTTAGGGACCATCTGGTGTCACCACCGTGACGGGAGGTGACCGGAGTAGAGGAGTCGTGAAACAGGGGGACATTGGCCGTCTGGTTTTGAGTTTAGTCGACGGGCTAGGGACAATGTCGAGGTGAACGGAGTTGGGGAATCGATAGGGTTGGTCTGGACGAAGCTGCAGGTGAAAGAAGGGGCTGAAATGGTGGCCGGACGGTGGAGAATGCCTCTCGCCGGTCCAGTTGCAGCGGCCGGTTCAGCACAGTGCACTCGAGGTTGGGGGTGACACTGTAGCTGGCGCGTGAGGGCCACGCGCAGCCACTTTGGGCGGCGTGTGGGGGCGCGTGCGGCGGTGGATGGTTAAGTGATCAACATGAATTTTGGTCTAGGAGCTATCGTGAGTTCAATGGAGTTGGTTTCGAGTTAATCGGACGTCGTTTGAGGTTAGTTCCGCGAGGGTGAAGGTTTAGGGTCCCGGGTTCTTACGTTTAGGATTCGGGGATTTTTGAGGGAATTTAGGTGAGTGTTTGTAGACGTAGTAGTGACATAATTTGACGGTGTTTGACAGGATCGGGATTTCCCGAGGAAGCCGAGGAACGGGCTGGATGTTCGGGACGCGAGTAGGGCTCAGTACTGTGAGTGGACCCTTTCCTTAAACTCGATCATGCATAACTGTTTTTATATACGTTTTTGATGGTTTTACTTAAGACACTATGTGATTGAGATGTTTGCACGTTTTTCGAGACATTTTCGGGATTTTGCACGTTTTTCGAGAAACTGTTGGTTTTCGGATTTTGATGCCACATTTGGGGATTTCCAACTATAAAGGTTTTCTGATAATGATAAATGGGTTATGAAATATGATTTGTGATTATATGTGGTCTTGGTATGAAAGTGGAATTCCGGATTTGAGTTCGGAATGACGGTTCTGGACGCCGGAAGGGCTTCAGACCAGTGATTTCGGATTCGGGTTTGGATGAGGATTTGGTAAATGGTTTTCAAATGGTTTTGGGATTGGATTTGCTGGATCTGGATATTGGGTTTAAAGACCCGGATATATGTGACGGGGGACCGGCCGGATTGGGTTTAAAGACCCGGATTGAGTTTAAAGACTCGGGAGTTTAAAGACTCGGATATATTGATTTCCCCCGTAGGCCTGTTGAGTTTAAAGACTCGGGATTTTAAAGACTCGGATATTATTGAGGCCTGGATTGAGTTTAAAGACTCGGATAGGTCCAGCAGGTTTGATCGGAAAATGATGATTTGATGTTTATGGTTTCTGATACGGTTTTATGATTCACCTGCTGTGGTTTTCCTAACTGTTTTATAGTGTTTCTGTTTCTTATGATGCAGTTTATGGTAACTTGAATTATAACTGTGTTCATAACGATTGGTTGTGCATGTGGTTTTCAAAACGGAGGGTTAAAATCGGTTTTCTGACAACTGTTTTAGAACTTTTCTTTTATGGTCCACTCACACTTTTGTTTTAATTTGCCCTCCAGGTTGTGGAGCTAGCGCGGGGTCTTGACGTCGAGGCAGTGTCAGAGGCATAGAAGAGACATGAGGGATCTCGGAATAGTTTTACAGACTTCCGTGTGCGTGTAATTTGTCGGATTTTGTTTCTTTGTATTTTTGTACTAGGCTCTGTAAACGATAACTTCAGGATTTTTTGTTTAATTACTCCTGCGTCTGACTGGGTTTGAGTGAGTTTTACTTGAGTTTTGTGTCGGGGAGTCAGACGGGAGCGGGATTTACCTCGGGTTTCGGGGTGAAACCGGGGTGGGTCCTGACATATTGTAAGGGGTGTTGTGGTAGTAAAGGAAAATATGGGTGAAAGGGAGACTTTTAACTAAGGATAAGGGGAAGAATTTTGCATAAATTGTCATCCCCATTTGAAAGATGAAAGAAGTGAAAATAGTCCTTATGTATAGGGTGACTAAAGGTATGCTGATGTTTCAGATGTCATATATAATATTGGACTTCAAATGCCATATTCTAGGTCTTCTTGTGACACTTACGCATTAGATGGGTGTTGGATAAGGAACTTAGGAAACTTGATTTATCACTCGAGGATATAGTAGGCCTTAATATTTGTGTTTGACGCTGATTAGGTGGCAGAGCACCCTTGATCCAAGGAAGATTAGATAACATGATAAATGTCACAATCTGATATCTTTGCATCTCCAACATCGGCTGTCCAACATCGGCCGTCCAACATCGGTTGTCTAACATTGCCAGATCAACATCGTCCGACCAACGTCGTTAGACTAATATCGCTATACCAGTACTGTCTGATCATCATGGTCAAAATAATATCGTTCGATGGACATTGTCCAACTACATAGTCTGACCAACAACGTCCGATCAACATCGGCATGACACCCTATATTTAAGGAAGAATAGATGGCACGACATATCTGACACACCATATGATATCTTCACACTCACTGACATTGTTCGACCAACATGGTTCTAACCAACATCGACAAACCATTATCGTTCGATTAAATCGACAATGACCCTCTATCCAAGGAAGGTTGGATGGCATAATAGATATGTCACGCCATCCACTATCTTCACATTTTCTAACATCAGCCGACCAACATTGTATGACAAACATCGACTAACTAACATTGTCTTACCAATATCGTCTGACCAACGTGGTCTGACCAATATCATCAGGCCAACATCATCCGACCAACATTTTCTAACCAACATGGTTTGACTAATATCGTTCGATCAGAATCAGTAAGGAACTTTTCATCCAATGAAAATCAGATGACACGACAGATCTGTCACACCGTTTGACAACTTCACATTCTCCAACATCGCCAACTAACATGTTCGACCAACATCGTTCGACCAAAATCGTTCGACCAAAATTGTTCGACCAAGATTGTCCACTCAACATTATCCAGCCAACATTCGACAAAAAATTCAAATGTACTCTGGTACTCATTCATATACTCAAGCACCATTTACATGTTCATGTACTTACAAGCTCATACACCCCACCAAGATGATAAGGTCCCCTTCGTACTCCTCGATAGTGGGATACCTCCTTACATAGTCAAGGTCCTTCTCCAAGGCCAACCGTAAACACATCAAGAAGTGGTCAAGAGGAAAAGTCGTCACCAAGGACGAAAGATAACTGAGCATAATGAGCCTGTGGCTCACAGTTGGAATCGAGTCAGATTCGTCGCGAGATAGACGCAGAGCAAAAAGTTAGTGAAGGCAAACACTCCCCAGGCTATGAAATAAGTAACACCAAGCAACTCAAGGTTATCCATGGTACCTAGAAAAGAGTATATGCAGAAAGAGGTGTTTAACGAAGATAAATGAAAAAAGAAAAGAAAAAAAGATTCAAGATGGAGAAGAGCTAACGAAGTTTTACCTGGTGGAAGGAGGGATGAGACGACGTCTCTGTAGAGAATAGCTAGAGACAAGGATGTAACTCTCTTCGTATGGTGAACACTGAAAGGTCATGCTTATAGTGGGTGGTTTTATTAGCTATTACCATTTTGCCCAATTCCATGTCTATGACTATGTATGGCCGCGGTGCAGCATCCATATGTCTTGCTTCTATATCATATGTTTTTGTTTTGTCCCTTTAAAATATAATATTTACTTTAATTTCCGTACATATTGTATTATGTAATTTTTTTAAACCATACACTTATTTGATTTTTTTAGGACCATGATTAGGATTGAGTATGAATCCATTAAAACCGCTAATTAATACATTTCAAACTGTTATTTATTTAATGATATAAGTTTAATCGGATAAAAATAAAATAGTTTGATCGAGAATCAAAACAGTTTTTCGTTAGTAACGATTTAGATTTGAATTTTTATTTTAAAATTCTTTTAAATCGAAATCAGATCGTTAAAAAATATATTTTAATTATGTGTACATTATAAAATTTAATTCAATTTTTAGCTATAAAGAATAAAACTCACCGACTTCTTGGGCTTTCATTTTTGAACGACGTGGCCAACTCGAGGCCTCCCTCAATTTTATCTCTCAAACAGGTTCTGGACCACACTATTACACTTGACAAAGAAGAGGGGAAAAGGAGGGTGGGAATTAGATTCTCTACGACACGTCGTTTTGTATAGGAGAGCCATGAACGTGGTGAGCAAGGGTGGGGGAGGCGGCGTAGGGGCGTCGCGGATCGTGGTGATAACGGGAGTGAGCAAAGGGCTGGGCCGAGCACTGGCGGTGGAGATGGCAAAGAGGGGCCATACCGTAATCGGCTGCTCCCGTGCTCAGGAAATGCTCAACGCCCTCCAGTCCGAGCTCTCCTCCGACAAACACCTCTTCGTAAATGCCGACGTCGTGAGTTATGATTTTATTAGTTAATTTGAAATTTGAGTCCTTTTAAATTTTTATTTTCTTGCTGTTTCCTTCTTATGCATGTTATGTTAGTTTGGTTGTTATGTTTTTGCAAAACTTTTACTAAAATGTCAAAAGTTGAAATTTTAGAGTAAATGCCCTTTCTTTATTTTGCCCTAAATTTTTGATGAATTCTTGATGATCATGAAGCAAAGTAAAAGGAAAATAATGCTCAAGAGTGCAAAAATGTTGGCCCTTTAAACATGATTTCGGTTTCATTTCATAGTTAATTTATTTAGGAAAATGAGAAACTGTTCTTCTACCGGAAAACGGATTTCCTGCTCAAAGTTTTGGTGCTGATTGTAAGCAAGAAAATTTGCATGAACCTAGTAGTAGTATCCGACGAATCACGCAATAAATTAAGATAATGAAAACAACTTGTGGGATAAGGCTCAAGGGATTGAGGGTACAGGCACTTGACAAATTAGAGAAAAGTTTGCCTCTACAAGAAAGGAAACAAAAGGTTTGAATGAAACAGTGGATGAAACATTGCTAGACATGCATGACCAAAGATTGGTGTCATTCATAAATTTATAATATAAAATTCTTTTGTTCGCATCAATCTTGACCCTCTTGTATGTATGTTAACAGAATTGCTTGACTAACTTTTCATTGATGATCAGCTTTTAACCTCTGTGCAATGCCTTTCTCTTTCACTTAGAGGTAGTTGAATCTAAATGCTTTGACGAATAAAATGTGTGGAGCACCTGTTTCTCTTTATTGATTGATGGATTCTTCCATTATTCTCCTCTTGCTTCTTTTGTGATTGTGTTCTTCTAATGACTCTTTCAGTTCCATGACATGCTAGTGATTTTGTATGCTATGCATAAATTCATTGATGTGTTCAAAGTTGAGTAATGATGAAACTCTTAGGTGACTCAATTTGTATTAGTGGATTCAGTGGTATCTCATGGAGTCTCTGGATTTTACTTTGTCAAAGTGTTAATTTCCTTCATTTGTTTATGTTTATGCTTCTATTAGGTAAGGTATTTCGATGTGTTTGAAGATTTCTAGAGGCAGTTAGATATGCTTGCACTTTGAGGATTATTTCTTTGTTTAAAATATAGAACTGAGATTCTTTGGTAGTATTTTTCTTTTCCAAGGCTTGGCCTTTCATCTTATGAGTTATGAGATAAAATTATTGTCGAGCTTCTTGGTTAGACCAGAATGACTAATATTCTTATAATTGTACTATCCCACTCCCACATGCTCAATCATCTCATAGATTCTATACAAACTTGGTAGCTAATTTCAATTCCACTGTTTGCCTTCTTTTAATTCGGGTAAATTGGTTCTGACTTATTATTGGCAGAGGTCGAATAGCAGCATTGCAGAGCTAGCACGGGTTGTGATAGAAAAGAGGGGAATCCCAGATATTATAGTGAACAATGCGGGCATTATCAACGAGAACAAGAAGCTTTGGGAGGTGCCAGTGGAAGAGTTTGACAGTGTTATCGACACCAACGTTAAAGGAGTCGCTAATGTGCTGCGCCACTTCATTCCTCTAATGCTGTCACGGAATGGAGGAAAGGACCCAGCCGGAATCATAGTGAACATGTCCTCTGGGTGGGGCCGATCGGGTGCAGCCCACGTTGCCCCTTACTGTGCGTCCAAGTGGGCAGTAGAGGGATTGACCCGATCGGTGGCCAGGGAGTTGCCAAATGGAATGGCAGCTCTTGCGCTCAATCCGGGTGTCATACACACCGAGATGCTAGAGTCGTGTTTTGGCGATATTAGTATGAAAAATTACCTTAAACCAGATGCATGGGCTGTGAAGGCTGCTACCATGATCTTGAATCTTACGCCAGCGGACAACGGTGCTTCTCTCACTGTATGAGCTATCAGAATTACAATGGTGGTTCTGTGTTAGATGAGTCTAGTTTAGGTTTTGCGGTGTCATTTCATCACTATGAGTCTTAACTATTTTGCTGTTAATTAGAGTCGAGAATGGTGTTTTTTCTGCTTCCTGCTTCCATTTGATTTGGTTGGTAATGGCATGAGCATTACTATTTACTATTGTTGTGAGATTAGGCTTTGCCTTTTGATACAAAGATGTGGTACCTTACTTCAACCAAAGTCCCACATCGATGATAGGAGTGATGGGACAACCACCGTATGACATCGCGGGTCGAAGCGATTGGGCTCGAATTCCTTTAAAGGGATCAGGTTCAGGAAAGTCCCCGGGCCACTAGTCTGCAGAGATTCAGATTGATTGGTCCGTTGGACTAACCTAACGGGGCTTACGTTCCTGTGATGTCAATTTTTTTTCTTCTTCTTTTCACTCGCAATGAGAAAGAGTGAAGACGATCAGCCTCCATTTTGTTTTCGGGAGGCATTTGAATTTGATAATAAAGCTAAATTTTTTTATAAAATTTAAAAAATATTCAGATTTTATGGGAGGTATGAAATAACCAAATTAAGCACAAAGAAAATATGAAAATACAAAACGTTCGAGATAAAACGCTGGTTAGTGATTTGAATTTGGTGCAGATAGTATTTACAGATAATGACAAATGAGCATCTGGACAGATGAATTGGAACAAGTCTCACTTGAAACTGCGCCCAACGCTATCTTCAACTCGAGCAAATGAGTCAGTGAGCACATCAATTGTCCAATACTCCAAAATGCTCCTGCAAAAACATCATGTGAAGATGCTAATTTCTTCACTGACTGGAAGTAAAACGTAAACACAAGGTACAAAACAAATATAAGCTTCACCATGCGTAATGGCTCTCCGGTTCTTAGGCGTGCATTTGGATGAGCCAGCTTGGATTCGAATGGAGTCCCTGGCCTCACTTCTCGAATTTCTTCCCATTCCTCAGGACTGAGCATCCTTACAGTGCCTTGCTCAGCAGGAGCATTATTTATTTTTTCGTTCTAACAGTTCATACTGCCACCATGAAAAACCAGAGAAAACTACACATTCATAAAATGAGGTAAGCTAAACTTTACAAGAAAATCCCGGTACATTCAAATGATATAATCTTTTCATATATGAGACCTTCCTCTGCAAAACCAAACAAACATGACAAGAGACAAGCTACTTAAAGAAGACAACATTTTCGAACTACAAAGATTATATCTGTTTTATCTTTTTGGCTTTGATATAGTTTTTCTATCAGTCGGGGAAAAGTAAACATCAATCCAACTGAATGAATCTCTCTTCTTAAACCCAAAATATTATGTGCAACGAAAGAGATACCATTGCTGACATGACAATCTGAGGCCCTTTTGCATACGATGATTGTTTCTAGCAGCAACAATAGGCAAAACAACACTTAATCCAAAAGCCAGCCACGAATAACATTAATTTCAATTAAGATACAATTCTACTTTTCATAAATTACGAGAAAAGAAGCAAAGTCTAGGAAATAGAGAGCAAATAAACAAATGGGGTTGTTGAAATAATGAAAGATAAATAGTTAGTTTCACCATCATGAGGAGCTTGGCAATGAGGACAATTCCAACAGCAGTGAGAATCTGGGGCATAGTGGCTGTGTCCAGGTAGGTCATAGGCTCTGGAACCTCAACGCACACCGTGTTAGGAAATTAATCCTCCACCACGCAAGTGCTAACAATAAAGATGAAAAAATGAAATAAAGAAACCAAGAACACAAAAGATTTAACGAGGTTCGGCCAATTAACTTGCCTACGTCCTCGGAGAGTTTTCTCCTTCACTATGAAAGAATACAAAATACAAGATTACACTACTCAAGTTTATACCCAACTCGAGCCCTTGTATCCAATAGGATACCCCTTGTACACCCTCTCTCAACCCGAGAAAATCACTCTACCCCAAAGAGCTATACACACTCTTTCACCTTCTCTTAACCGAGAAGATCACTCTACTCCAAGAGCTATACACACTCTTGAAGTGCTCAAGAAGATCACTCTAGCCCAAGAGCTATACACACTCTTGAAGCACTCACTCACTTGTGAGGTGTTCTCCTTGATGTTGAAATGTGACCAAGCTCTCCACCTTATATAGTGGTTAAGGCACAAGTTGTATTTGTGCTTTTCCAATGTGGGACAATTTCCTCATATTTCAACATCCTTCATTGAAGTCCATTCATGCACCTTATTCAATTAATGCTCTTCTTCATGAAGCTTCCACATCAATCTTTCCCTACAAGGTTGAATGAACAACACCATGTATTTATTCCAATACATAATCAAATTCAATGCATTAATAATCCACTAAGGAGGCATTAACTCAACAATCTCCCCCTGCCGACTTAGGTGGATAATGTTGCATCACCACTTCAATCCCTGAAGTTCATCTCAAATTGAGATACCGCTTGATATACCCACAAGCATTCTATTGGCCTTATTCTTGTACCAACTACACATACCCCGAATCAGTTGCATACGGTCCTAGCTCCCCCTGATTCAAAATGGCCAATGCTATGTGCAGCTGCTCCGAGTCAACAATTACCAGTTGGCTCCGAAAAGGGACCTCGACTTTGCCTCTTCCTTAGCAGGATTATCCTTCTCACCATCGTCTGAAACTTGGAAACATGTAGATAACGTCTCTGCTGTGCTCGCAAACGAGACCCGCTTCAGGTACCAGTTCTCCTGTACCCCCTGTTTCCCAACAACCTTCGAGGTCTGAGTTTTTCCTATCAGACGGAACATACTTTTACATTTTTCTCCCTTCATTAGGACCATGCAGCCACGTGACACTTTCATAACTCCCCCTGCTGACGAAACCTTGCAGCCCTTGGAGTCTAGTTGGCTCAAGGATATTAGATTTCTCCGGAACTTTGGGACATACACCACATCACCCAATGTTCGAACTGCTCCATCGAACATTTTGATCTTCACCGTTCCCGTACCCATGACACGACGTCTTGTGCCATCACCCCAAGTCACAAATCCTTGGACTTCCTGGAACGTATCAAAATATTCTCTCCTAGAGCAAAGGTGATGAGAACAACCACTATCTAATATCCAATAATCTTGAGAAAAAATGTAATTACCTTTGGAGACTGTGAGAAGTTCTCCAAAATCTCTAGACATCTCCGCTACACCAGCCAAGGAGCAATCTGAGCCCTTATCGTCCTTCTCTTTCATCAATGGACAATCCGGCTTTATGTGTCCCCACTCCTTGCACTTGTAGCATTGCTTGCCCTTTCCTCTGCCTCTGGATTTAGACCTGCTATGCTCACTAAATCCCCTCGCAGTTGACCTTCCCTTACGATTCTGTTCATGAGCAATGAAGACGGAACCTTGAGAATCATCGGCTTTCCTTCTCTTCTCATGTGATAAGAGAGTCGATTCTACATCCTCCATCTTCAGTGTATCCTTACCATACACAATTGTAGTAACAATATTCTCATATGAATCGGGAAGCGAGGTAAGAAGTAAAAGGGCTTGATCTTCTTCCTCAATTTTAACCTCAACTCTTGATAGTTGATTTATCAATCCCTTGAACACATTCATGTGCTCCATGAGATTCGCACCTTCTCCCATCTTGAGCTTGTAGAGATCCCGCTTTAAATTCAGCTTCGTTTGCAAGCCTTTCCCAAGATAAAGCTTCTCCATTTTCTCCCAAAGCTCAGGTGCAGAATCTACATCATTAACATTATTTATAATATTATCAGCAATATAAAGCCTAATAGTGCTGACACACCTGGACTCCAACTCGTCCCAATCTTCATCTGACATCTTCTCTGGCTTCGCATCCTTCCCTTTCAACGGTCTTGCAAGGCCTTGTTGAACTAGGATGTCCTTCACCCTCCTTTGCCATAGAGTGAAATTTCCTTTTCCATCAAACTGCTCCACCTTGAAATGTGAACCGCTAGAACTTGCCATGGCAAACCGCTCACGATCGATAAACCGAAGCTCTGATACCACTTGTTAGGAAATTAATCCTCCACCACGCAAGTGCTAACAATAAAGATGAAAAAAAGGAAATAAAGAAACCAAGAACACAAAAGATTTAACGAGGTTCGGCCAATTAACTTGCCTACGTCCTCGGAGAGTTTTCTCCTTCACTATGAAAGAATACAAAATACAAGATTACACTACTCAAGTTTATACCCAACTCGAGCCCTTGTATCCAATAGGATACCCCTTGTACACCCTCTCTCAACCCGAGAAAATCACTCTACCCCAAAGAGCTATACACACTCTTTCACCTTCTCTTAACCGAGAAGATCACTCTACTCCAAGAGCTATACACACTCTTGAAGTGCTCAAGAAGATCACTCTAGCCCAAGAGCTATACACACTCTTGAAGCACTCACTCACTTGTGAGGTGTTCTCCTTGATGTTGAAATGTGACCAAGCTCTCCACCTTATATAGTGGTTAAGGCACAAGTTGTATTTGTGCTTTTCCAATGTGGGACAATTTCCTCATATTTCAACATCCTTCATTGAAGTCCATTCATGCACCTTATTCAATTAATGCTCTTCTTCATGAAGCTTCCACATCAATCTTTCCCTACAAGGTTGAATGAACAACACCATGTATTTATTCCAATACATAATCAAATTCAATGCATTAATAATCCACTAAGGAGGCATTAACTCAACACACCGACTGTTTATCTTTCTTTGTGCTTCTTCTCTTTCTCATTTTCCCTAACTCCAATCTTTGTCCTCAACATTTCACTTGGCCCATCATATGTATGCACCTGAATCCCAATAGAGGCCAACACTTTCTGGGCCTTACCCAACTCATCACTTCTATCATTTTCCTTAGGAACGGTTCAAATGAGAGAGAAGAAACCCAAAAGCCAGTCCATCAAAATGCAGATACGAGTGAAATATGGAGCTGGAAAAAAAATGGTCATATGTAAAAAGGGAAGTAAATGGGTAGATAATGAACTAGACCAACATTAGCACATCTGGAAAGGAGCCTAGGATAAAGAGCGAATTCTATTTGCAATAAGTCTCTTAACTGTCAGGATGCCCAAGATAAAGTACGCTAGACAACCTGTACATATAGAATGACATAGAAGAATTCTAAGACCTGAGTACTTCATGGTTATGCATGTAATACCAAAGAAATAATATACGACAATCAATTCTACATATTTTCCAAGGCTTCCAATACATGAATCTCCCATAAGTTGCAGACTTGATAAATCAGCCTCAAACTACCAAAGTCCCTATGAATTTACCCCCTCATGCACTATATGAGACTCCATGGGTGATAAAGAACACACTCATGAGTTCTCCAAGTCCAATTCGATCCAAAGCTCAAAGTGTTTCAACCAGGTTTACTTCCCATGTTTTGTCTTTTTTTTTTTTTAAAGCGAATAGTTGTTGGTAAATTTCACAATTTGCAGACTCTGCAGTTATCTATAGAGATTCCCCAAGAATGCAATAACCTTCAAAACTAGCAATAAATCCTTCTTTGCAGTTATCCTTTTATTCATGGGAGTATGAATACAATCATACCAAAATGGATCATGTAACTTCAACAACCTTAGGCAACAAATACGTGATGATATCTTGAGGTGTAAAAGAACAGCCGGTTTTCAATTCCAACTCAACACTATTATCTTAACGAACCATGAAGATACCATTAGTTTCACTTGTCATATTGATTAAACCACTCATATTCTAGCTACCGCTAAGGAAAGACAAATTATTAGAGAAGGTTTTCCTTCTTGAGCATATTTATCAGAGAGGTTATTGATCCAAACATTCTTACCATAACCCCTTGAATTACCGATATGTGCAAGTCAGGTGACATTGATAGAGCCTGGAAACTGTTTATGCAATCTCAGGAAAGGGTTTGACTCCTAAGGCTGTGACTTATGCTACAATGATGGACTGATACATCAAATCTGGAAAATTAACTGAGGCATTTCAATTATTAGATGATATGAAGAAGGCCTATTTTTATTTCAAGACACGAAATTTAACGACATTATCAAACTTAAAATAGAATTATAGAATAGTAACCCCAACCAAAATAATGATTCATTCTCCAATAAGTTCATTCATAAAGCATACCAAAACATTTCCAGAGAAAAAATCTACATTCATGTCATCATTAGGATGTTGACCATTCACAGCACACCATAAAACCATACCAAATCAGTATCTCCTGTATCATCTCTATCAAGACAAGCAACCCAATAGAAGGAAAACAACTCAGCAGTTCAACAACCCAATCATATTATGCAAAGAAAGAGAGAAAAGAAGAAGAAGAAGCAGAAGAAGACGAAGAAGAGAAGAAGGACAGAAGCAGGAATGTAAAAAATTTATACATCTTAATTTAACATCTTACGAACGAAGGAGTTCGGTTGCCAACTAGCCGCCGGAAGGAGAAGGGACGACGCCGGGAAGAATAGTCACCTTAGAACAACTGCTTGCTGCTCAGAGTCTAATCTGGAAATCGCCTCTTCGGAAAAAAATTATAACTTTAAGATAGGTGGTGAGACTTGGGACACGTGTGGAGCCAACTGGTTCGATCAATTTATTTTGAATATGAAAATTTTAATTTGCAGCTAAATGTCATATTTTAAGACGTGGCATGCAAATAGATGGTTGGTCCTCAGTTTATCAGAAGTTGAGAGACGGGAAGGGAAGGGTGCGCGGGCATCAGCCATGGCTGTAGCAGCAATGAGCAGCTACTGCAAGCCTTCCCCATTTCTGGGAAAGTACCCAACTCCTCATTTTCATTTGGTAAGTCAAGTGTGGAGCTTTTCTCTCTCCCACTCTTAAATTTTGATTTTTTTTTTTCTTGTGTGAGCATTCATAATCTGATTGGATTAATTTGGTTTATTTTCTGCATAAACCTAGTAAATCCGTACTTTAGGCTTGTGGGTTTTTGCTATTTTGTTCAGTCTTTTCAACTTTGGGATTAAAGTCGGCTATTCATTTCTTTGGTTTGGTGGATGGTTGATTGAGGTTTAACAAGCAAGCTTATGCACAAGTTGTGATACGTTGAATTGCAGGGAAAATCTCAATCTGGGCAAGCTTGTGTTGCTCAGGCACCTCGAATTTGTGCACTGTTTTGGGGAGCCAAGAAGTCGGCAGAGCCAAAAGAAATAATAGAGACAAATATTTTGCTTGGGGAGTTCACTTTGACAGGTTCAGGATCAGGCCCGCAGAAAGAGGTGTTTGTTTATACTACTCTATTCTTCTCTTCAAATCATTTTTAGGGTGGTTTACCTTCTACTGTGAAACTATATTATGCTACATTATATTATGTTGGTTCTATTGCCAGGAAATTCCAGGAGTGAAACCTGAAAAGTTATCAGTTTCAGTCATTTCTTCAATCTCTGAGGTCTCGTCTGCTGAGTGGGATGCATGCGCTCTGGATGCCACAGGCCCTGAAAAATATAACCCATTTCTTACTTATGCTTTTCTTTCAAGCTTGGAAGAATCTGCTTCTGCAGTGAAGGTTAGGATTCATTGGTGAATTTAACTCTTTCTTTCTGTTATATTGTAAGGAACTACTGTACCATTTTGTTTAGATTGTTCAACATCTCAAAAAGTTGCAATTTGTAGTCCCTCATGGCTAGTAGTTCTGAGTTTTAGGTTTTAGCCATGTGATTGTTATTGAACATGAACTTTTCAGGAAACAGGATGGCTGCCAAGCCATATCATTGCTAAGGATGGAAGTGATAATATTTTAGGTGCTGTTCCACTCTATCTTAAAAGGTTTAGCATCTGATGTGCTCTCCACATGCTAGCTCTCATGCCATTTCTTCTAAAATATGTATGAAAGCTTTCTGATGATGTTTTTGTTTGCCGCCATCTAACATCTTGAATTTGTGGCAGTCATTCCTATGGTGAATTTGTTTTTGATCATTCTTGGGCTGATGCATATTATAGATTTGGATCAAGATATTACCCAAAATTGCAGTGTTGTGTACCTTTTACTCCGGTAACTGGCCCCAGAATTTTAATTCGTAATACTTCATTCAAAGATCAAGTTTTTGACATAATAGTATCTGCCCTGAGGGATCTGACTGCTAAGGTATTCAAGTATTTTTTGTTGTTGTTCTTTTATGTGCCATCTGATCTCCTCAGAGTCAGTGTGAATCCTTAGTTCTGCACATAGAAAATTGACTCTTATGAGTTCATTCTGCTTGTGTCCAATTATTTTATTTTATTATGCTTTGGTCAATTTTAATTACAACTTTTCAAGTTTGTTACTGAAAGGAACTTACTTTCCGCATCAAAGTGATATTTAGGTACTGTAAAGAAGTAAATTGAACTTAATAAGCTATGTGGCTATTGCTATATTTGTCACTTGACTTGTGAAGTATAAACTATTTTACTTTTCATCTCAGTTGACTTGATAGCTTGTGCTCTGCTCTAAACTTTTCCTTCTTAAAAATAACAAGTCTTGTCCTCTTGTTCACTTTCTAGTTTGCAATGCTGTTGTGCTTATTCTGACTTTCTAATTTGACAGTACCAGCTTTCATCACTGCACATTACCTTCTCATCTGAAAATGAGTGGAACAAACTGGGCGAAAAAGGTTTTCTTCAGAGAATTGGAATGCAGTACCATTGGAAAAATCGTAACTATAAAAAGTGAGTAATTCATTACCTAATTACTATTCATTGTATGTTTTCACCCATATAAATTTCGATGCAGAGTTCCTGTCACATTACGATGATATTTTTGTGATTATATATTCCTTATATATGCAATAATAAAGAAATATGTATCACGAGATGGTATGAAACTTACAAGAGAACTGAAGACAAATCCTCTGGTTGCTTTGGCATGTTCCAATTTTCCTTACACTCCCAGGAATTTTCTGTGGATATTTCCTGTGGATATTTCCTGAAGTAACTACTTGATCGAGGCCATCTTACACTTGAGAAAACAACCCTAATTTATCGACTAACAGCGTGGTAGTGATTACATTCTTATTTAATATGTTTGTCTTAAATTTTCACTGGTGCTTGTGTGAAAACCGGATTCTCTTCGTTATCTTATTTATTTATTTAGGTCTTATGCATGTTTCTTTGGTTGCTCTGGTGTGCATTAGCTCCATCTTAAGGATCTTACTGATGTTGGCCTGTACCAGTTTACTCATTGGTCTTCCAACTATTGTGAGCTACCATTTTGCCATTTTCACCGTGGATGCTACATTTTGAATTTCGCGGTGTAGAAGTAGGGGGTTATATGAGCAATGATTCATGATTTAACCTTTTTCCTTTTCCTGCTGCCATCCCATGCCAAACCAATAACTATTGAAGAGATATAGGAGTCTTTGGAGTTTGACACGTAGTTTTTATTTTTGAGCAAGACATATATTAAGTAGCTGTTGATTGAAAATTATATGTGTGTATATAATTTTTAAAGATGTCTGTCATTATTATATTCTTGAACATATTAGACATATACAATTGAAGCATCATTTTGACTTCGTATTTTGCAATTGGAAATTTGAATTGCCTTGTTTCTGTTACAGTTTTGATGAGTTCTTGATGGACATGAAGCAAAGTAAAAGAAAAAATATTCGTCAAGAACGCAAAAAGGTTGGCCCTTTAAAACACGAGTTCATATATTCCATTTTTACATTTTGTTTATCTAGAAAATAAATGAGAAACTAAAAGTTCTTAGCTAAATTCTTGAGCTAGAAAATGGTTTTCCTGTTAGATTCTTTCAAGGTAACAACCAACAAAGTGTAACAGTATACAATGTGGTGCCTCTTGGAACCAAGAACAGGTGCTGAACGCCTGACATAATTGAAATTTCTGAAAAATCACTGAAACAATAAAAGATACTGCTAAAAACAAGAAACAAATTAATCAATTGATAATGAAAGTCATGAATGAAGGAGTGGAAGAAACATTGGTCAACCCATGGAGCATGACCACAAATTCAGTCTACCAAAACGTCTTGTGATCCAATAAATCTGGACCCTCTGGTAATCATATTGAAACTCAAATCGTGGGAAATTAGTCAAGGTTAATGGAATTTCATGAAGAGCATATTCCTGATGTTCTGTTTGGGATATGCATGTTCTGAGTCTTGATAAAATCAGTTTTGTTAGTTTGTCAGAGGCATGTGGTGCATCAGTTGTTTAATTGAAATCTTGATATGCAGATTCCGGAGCAGAATTTGACTATGAAACGGCTGCGGGGTGATGAAATAAAGGTATTTGTTGTAATAATCAGTAATTATGACCGTAGAGTTCCACTTAAATGTAATCATATATTGTGATGTTTAACCTATAACGACTCATCAATCTTTTTCCGAACTTAAAGGGCATATATCTGATATGATTCAGTCCATCTATATGGTATCAAAGGGATCGACCAAAAGCTTTATTTTGGTTAAAATATCTAGTGATACCGATAATGGCATCCATTCTTCGTTGATTTTTACAGATTCTATTATTAGTTGATTTATAGTGCTTTCAGTATTATGGTGTACTCCCATGTGCAATAGTCGTATCTCGTATGCAAGTCATCTTCGGACTCATTGTGATTTATGTTACTAAAATAGTTGGAACAAGAAGCCTGACCCCTCCTTTGATCATGTTCTGTTGGCAGGCTAGACACTGGGATTCCTTCTATAACTTCTACCGGAATACCACTGATAACAAGTTGGTCTCTTTCACTTATTGATGTTTCCGATTCTGTTATATTTGTCGTGAATCAGATTTTCGCTATGCATAATTGTTTCCTAAACTGGTTGAACATATAAGTTTCCGAAAACATTTTCTGTTTTGTCATGAAGCTGTTTAATAAAGTTTCAGATCACATCCGCAGGTGGGGCACTCCATATCTGACTAGGGATTTCTTTCACAACTTGGGCTCAAAGATGGATGACCAGGTACTACTGGTTATTGCGGAAGAGGGGGATGAGCTTGTTGCTGGTGCTCTGAATCTTATTGGAGGAGATACCTTATTTGGACGCCTTTGGGGATGTCATCCACGCGCTTACTATCCAAGCTTGCATTTTGAAGCATGCTATTACCAGGTTAATCTGGTTTTTCTTCTTAGTTTTTTTGTTGATCGTTAAAGCATGAACATTCGTTTTCTTCTAAAGATGATTTGTATCGTATTACAGGCAATAGAAGCTGCAATTGAACTTAATCTAAACACGGTAGAGGCAGGAGCTCAAGGTGAACATAAGATTCAGAGAGGTTATATGCCTGTGACAACTTATAGCTGCCATTACCTAATGAATGAAGGTTTCCGGAAGGCCATACAGGACTTTGTAGCGCGCGAATCAACTCAGGTCATTACACCCGGCCCCATTATGTCATTTGAATTTCTTCTTCGCCAAATTTATATATTTTTTTCCGTTTTTCATGGTAGTTTTCATTAACAATAATGTATTTTATACTCGTTATATACATGCAGGTTGAGCTTGTTATGAAATTACTACATGAGTCTGGCCCTTTTAAGGAAGGTAGACAGTGATTTATTGACATGAAACTGCCATATCGAGTCCCTTAATGAATTACCAGAAGCAGATTATTGGATTTCCTGTAAATATATATTGGATATCTGGCCTTTTATTTCTTCCTTTTTGTAATTAAACTCCAGTTAATTATTGTGTACAGAAGTATATAGACTATAGTGATGTAGTAAACTTCATAGCAAACAAATTCATGAACAATTATTAGTGAAAATTAGAGTACCTGTAATTCATGGATATTTAAACAGTTTTTGCGTCCATATTGACCGATTCTATTGGAAAACATGAGGCTTCCGATAGGTTTCAAATTATTTGGAAGGAGCGGAGAGAGGAGATCGAGGGCTAGCTATAAGATTCCTAAATCTGCATGCATGCTTGATTTCAAAATCACCATTCATCGAACACACAACTACTATTTCTGTATGTATAAATAAAGCTCGAGTACCAGCTAAGGAGTGCCTAGAAAACCCAATATTCTTCTTATTTTTTTCAAATAGAAAAAAAAAAATTTGAAAAAAAAAAAACCGAAAAATAAAATCATCAGTACGTAGCTAATTCCAATAATAATTATGGTAGTGAAATTAGGCAATACTAATCATGTCCATCTAGGGTTCTTGGTTCTAGCAGTTGTTGGGTTTGCAGCGGCAAGTTGTGAAGCTGTAAAGCCAAATAAGCAACTTGATGTTGCTACCTGCAACGCTCAACATGTCGTCAACCGCAGCGCTTTTCCTCCTGATTTCTTGTTCGGGTCGGCTTCAGCCGCTTATCAGGTATTCGTGTTGCTGATATTCCCAATACATCTAAATATTTCTCATCTTAATTGACTAGTTGATTTGTATATATGTATTGTGTATAAATCTAGGTTGAAGGTGCTGCACAGCAAGGAGGAAGAGGACCAAGTAATTGGGATACATTCATGCATAAATATCCAAGTGGGTTTATATAATATATATAATTTACCATAATTATCTAAAGTTGTATCTTCTTCTCACATTAACGTTCTTATGAGATATAAAATAAATACAAATAAGATATATAGCGGACCACAGCACTGGAGATGTAGCTATTGATGAATATCATCATTATAAGGTTCGTCTTAAAATTACTAGCTAGCTTCTTGCACACTAACGCATATGATTTTTTATTTTTATTTTTTTAAATAAGGAGAATTAAATAAATTTAAAAAATTAAAAATTATTAAAATAAAGGAGAAAGAAGGAGTAATTACCTACTTCTTCTCCCTCAAAAAAAAAAAACTACCAACTTTCACCATTAAGTGCTTAATTATTATTTAAAATTTCAATTAAAATATAAAATATTACTATTTTGTCCATATTTTCTAAATCATAAAGATAATAGAGATAATCACTTTTAATTTTCTAAATACTTAAATAAAATGAAGGGTGATTTTTTTGATATTGTAGGATATATATGGTCCAAATAAAAAAGAAACTTGTTGATAATATCTACATAAATTTGGTAATTAAAGAATTTAATATCTTGAAGAATGGTATTATAGTATTTAAGTAGTTTTATATTTTATTATTACATGTTTATTTGTAATTTTTTAATAGAGTCTATATATATATATAAGTATGCATTTTGAGAATACATCCCATTTCAAATTTTGATAGCATTTAACATTACAATTTAGCCCACCCTATATACGCACGATTATTAAGCGAATCAAGTCATGCATTTATTATAGAAAGATGTTCAAATTATGAAGGATATGGGCATGGATGCTTACAATTCTCAATCTCATGGTCTCGATTGTTACCAAGTAATTATATATATATATATATTTATATATATATTATGTAAATCTATCCTGCCCAGCTGAAGCTAATGCATTTAGCTGATTGATGGATCTGCAGATGGAAAGCTAAGTGGAGGCGTGAATAAGGAAGGAATCAAGTATTACAAGAGTCTCATCCACGAGCTTCTACACAATGGTCGTTATCATATATATGTGCTAATGTGCATGAATAATTATTTATCCCGTGATATTCATTTTCACTATTCACTATAATGAAGGGAGCTAGCTAGTGAAATCCATGAAAAAACGCGATTATACATATATATGTGTGTGTGCAGGTAATCAGGTATACAGCCATTTCTCAGGGATATGCCCCAAGCTTCGGACAGAGTATTGTGGTTTCTTAAGCCCTAATATTGTTTAAGTTAAAATGGGAACCCATCCTTCACTCTTCATTCTGGTTAAACTTTCTTTTCATATATATATATATATATATATATATATATATACTTGAGTCAATACTTTGTTGGCAACAAAGTTAAGCACTGGATACCGTGGACGGTTTGCAAAAATGGTTATGCAACAGGAACACATGCCCCTGGTCGATGTTCCAACAAAACTTGCAACGGTGGAAATTCGGGCACTGAGCCATATATGGTGGCACACAACCTACTTTTAGCTCATGCGGCTGCTGTCAAATTGTACAAAGACAAATATCAGGTCCTCATCAGAAACTATATATTCATATTCTCTCTCTATATATATAGAGAGAGAGGCGGGGCCATCATGGGACCAGAGGGGTTCCCAACCTCTCCTATAATATTTATCGTTATTATTTTTATTTATATGTTTATATGGGAATTACATTAATATTACTAAAATTTTCAAATTTTTTTTCTTATTGTTTTCTATTTTCCATAGTATGTCAATATTACTTACGCTTAAAAGTACTAAAATATGAGTACGACAGTAGTTATTAACTACTGATCAAGTTTGAGAATATAATACAATTAATTAATTGCTTATTGAAAAATGCATAGCATATATATGCTTTTATAAATATTTCACTCATTGCTATTAGTTTTTTGTTTTTTTGTTTTCGGTTTGTCTAATACACTTTTTGCAACGTTAACTTATTTTGGAATGGAATCAAAGCAGAATACTGATTTTTTAAAGCATTTTTGCTAAAAGGTAGTCCTGTTAATTAATTTGTTCGAAAAAACCGACCGAAAAACCAGTTCGAACTGAAACCGAACTGTAAAAAATCAAACCAAAGAAAAACCGAGTTACAGTGAAAAAGCCGAACCAAACCGAACCATAATCAGTTCGGAATCAATCTTTGGTTTTACACATACCGAACTGGATTGAAAACTGAAGCCGACCGCTTAGCCCAATAGTCGAAGCCCTTCCCTTTAGCCCATAACCAAAACCCATTAACTGATTAACACTTAACCCCTTAGCTCAAAATATATAAAATTTTGAATATTGAGTATTGATTTTTTTGTTGGGTATCCTTATTTTTTCTGTATCTTTATTTTTTTTATTTCTTAACGGTTTAAAACCGTTTCGATTCAAACCGAACTGTTAGTAACGGTTTAGATCGAAACAGTTTTATTTCTAATTTTAGAAAATCCAAACCGTATCGAACCGCTAAGATTTTAACGGTTTGAATTTAAATATTGTCAATATCCGTATCGAACTGAACCGTGCCCACCCCTAAGCGTGATGGTTCAAGAATTTTCTTAACAAACATAAACCGAGCTCTAAACATAAACCCTCATAATAAGATAATAACATTAGGAGAACATTTCATCGCATTTGTGTATATATGGCGTTCCAATAAAATTAAAGAAGAAGCACAACTTCTTTTAATAGGTAAAATGTTCCCTATAGCTATTTTAGTTAATTACCAAGTCGAAATTCTTCGCATTGCATTTGTAATTTTGTATGTTCTTCCAATAAAATTGTACAAGGAATTTGTTTTTTAATGATAATTTTTATTTTAACAAATACTCTCATTAGAATTTTAGAAATTTATATATTATAGCTAGCTAGCTAGGAAACCTAACTATATAAGGTTTCAATCTCTATTTTTTTAATTAAAAACTCGATTTCTCGGAGAGGTTCCATATTTTAAAATATATTACTACTCTCTTAATTACGCTTTATATCCTTAATTTGACATGTTTTTATGAAAATAGTTATAATTCATGTAACCTAAAAAATCATCTAAATAAAAAAAGTAACGATTAAATAAGTATATATACGAGACAAAAATAACCTTTTTTTTTTTTGGTAATTTCAATGAAAAATATATTAATCATATAGACATTGAAGTAAAAAGTTATTGCTAGCTTTTTTTTTTATTAATTTTGTCTTACATGGGTTACTTAATTTCTTGATCTACCCAATCCTATTGAAATAAGCAGTCAATTAGAATCAAGCATAACACGGGTTACTTCTTGATTCACCGAATCGTATTGAAATACCGAAGTAAATTAATTAGAATCAAGCATAACACATCTTAATTTACTCCTTTCGGGACACTTGGTCACGAGTTGGGATGTGCTTATGCGTACAAAAAAAAGAAAAGGAAAATGAGATTCCAAAATCACGCAATGAATCACAGCGTGGTTGTGACAGATTTTGAGGCCGATCAATTATAATTTTCAGTGTATTATTATAATACGTACATTGATATATATTACGGGCATAAAACGAGAAAGAAATATCGACAAACGATGATATATAATAGTGTTAATTTGTACGTGTCTAGGATGAGATAATCAGTGTATTAATTGTTAAAGATGCTGTTGCATAAATTTTGTTGACTAATTATCAGTTTAGCTAGCTAACTACGCACGTTTGTTAATCTAGTAATAATTAAGCATGCATTGACCATTTGACCGCTTCTCGTTGAGAAGCAAGGGACGTAAAGGTGCATGCTATAAATGGAAGACATGCACCTTCCGAAAATAGTGTCTATCGATCTTCCCACGATATATTATATATCTATATATATAAAGGTCTCCCTATTTAAAAAGAAAAAATTATCACCCTGTCATCGATCGATCGTGGAGTGAGCTATGATAGTTAATGAGAAGTTTGATAATAATGTCCGTCGAGGAGTGTTTCTGCTCCTTGTTATTGGCTTCTTACTCGCAACTTATGGCTGTGAGGCTGTGAAGGCTAAGCATAAAAATGTTGCTGAGCGTGTCCTCAACCGGACCAGTTTTCCACCAGGTTTCATCTTCGGCTCAGCTGGAGCAGCTTACCAGGTAAATTATCTACCTTCGTAATTGATTACAGCGTGGTAAATTAATTAACGTAATTAATATATATATATATATTAAACATCTAATTCATTTGTATTTTTATTAACTAGTTCGAAGGTGCTGCAAAGGAAGGTGGCAGAGGACTATCCATTTGGGATACATTCACACATAAATTCCCAGGTACATGTTTAAATTTGTACTGGCTAGCTAGCTTGATTAATTAATTACTTACGTGTTTATTATTGGAAAATATATATATATATATATATATATATCAGAAAAGATAGCGGACCGTAGCAACGGAGATGTGGCTATTGACTCATATCATCGCTATAAGGTACGTACGTACGTATAGCTAGCATGCATGCACATTTAAAAAAAAAAAAATCTTTTTGAAAAATGCATGGTAGACATAAAGATTAATTATAGGACAAGAAACAATAAGGATCCTCGATCATAAAAAAAAAATAAGGACAATTTGTCTAATTTATATTTGGTTATAGGAAGATGTAGGGATTATCAAGGATATGGGATGGGACGCTTACAGATTCTCAATCTCATGGTCTCGATTGTTGCCAAGTAAGACGATCATTTTATAAGATAGTACTTGCATAAATTCTCGTACCATTTTTATTTATTTATTGAATTGTTTTTATACACATATCATAATCGGAACTATTTATTTTCTAAATTATTATGTCAAGATTATCTCCGTAAAACAACGATGAGATTTAGTGTATTCATTCATATATATATCAAACTAAATAGACGACTCATCATGAAAATCTTAATTCTTATAAAAATAATTAATTTATTTGATACATGAATCACTAAACGACCTCTAATCTTATTAATTTTTTTTTTATGAAAATGATTTTGACATGATGATTTAAAGAATGAATGGTTTTGATTATGATATATGTATAAAGATAATTCGATAAATCGAAAAGTTGGTACGAGAAGATACTACTAAGATGTTATGCAAGTATTTTTCCATTTTATATACTCTTTATTAATTAAGCAGTGTTAACATCCTTTACTATTCAAATTAACATATATATTTTTTGATCAGATGGAAAACTAAGTGGGGGCGTGAACAAGGAAGGAGTCCAATATTATAAGAACCTCCTCAACGAGCTTGTAGCCAATGGTTCATTATTTATCCTCCCCATCGTATTGGCTGTTATATATATATCGATCACCATTTTCATTTTTGCTACATTTTAATTTTAATTTTCAAATATATTGCAGGCATAAAGCCCTTTGCCACACTCTTTCATTGGGATATGCCTCAAGCATTGGAGGATGAATTCGGTGGTTTCTTGAGCCTCAAGATTGTGTAAGTAAATTAATTTGTACAATTTTTTTAAATTATTACTATTACCTCCATTTTCCAACAAAAATCCAAGATTTTAAATTTCCCATTTCTCATCCTTTCAAATATTAAATTTTCAAATATTAGGATTTCGTAAGTGCATATATAATATTTTATAAACTAATTATTTCATTTCAGGCAACACTTTCAAGACTTTGCAGAGTTGTGTTTTAAAGAATTTGGTGATAAAATTAAGCACTGGATTACGTTAAATGAGCCCCATACCTTTACCAACTCCGGTTACGTTTCCGGCGTATTTGCTCCCGGCCGATGTGATAACCGTACCAAATGCAGTGCTGGGGATTCAGGGACCGAGCCATATTTGGCGTCACACCACCAGCTTCTATCTCATGCCGCCGCTGTCAAAGTCTACAGACAGAAATTTTTGGTTAATTAATTATTCTTTATCTTTTTATTTTTCCATGCCTTATATAATAAATATAAAAATAAATCCCTAACATTACTGTTTAAGTTTTTGACATGTGATTAATTTAATAACATATATATGATTGAATATCCATGCATGAATGCATGTCGCAGGCTTACCAAAAGGGCGTTATAGGAATAACGCTCGACTCAGGTTTCTCTGTGCCGATGACTGATTCCAAAGAGGATCGAGAAGCTGCAGAACGAGCAATGGAGTTTGGTTTAGGATGGTACGTATATATGCACCTGAATTTGAATTATTTTTTATGTAATTTAAATTATATTATAATTTAGCTGTATTTATAACACTTGTATTAATTTAATAAGTGCAATTTAGTTTATTATATATTTAAAAAAATAGAGAACTCATATATATATAGTCGATCGGATATTTGCTATATTTGTATCTACAGTTGCTTGTCCTTCCTATTTAAGGTGAGCTACAATTCAACTTAAATATAAAAAAATAAGGGGAAATTAAAATTTTTTTTTTATTAAATACTATTTTAATTGGCCTTATATCAACCCACATTTATTTTCAATATATTATTGATTCGTGCCTGCATATACGTACGTATGTTAATTAATTCAATTCGCAGGTTTATGGAGCCGATAACAAGGGGTCGGTACCCTAAAATCATGGAAACTCTTGTCGGAAAAAGATTGCCGGCGTTCAGCGAAGAGCAGTCCACCATGTTGAAAGGTTCATTTGATTTTATTGGCCTAAATTATTATTCATCGTCGTATGCTAAAAGTGTTCCTCCCTCTAAGGAAAAGCCAAGCTATTCTACCGACGCTCGGGTCGAATCAACAAGTAAGTTATTAGTTATATAACTTTGATATAACCTAATTCAATTCCTCATTAATTCCTAATTCATCTCACTAATTAACAACGTACATTTTTCACTTGTGCCATGCAGACAATCGCGATGGTGTGCTCATTGGTCCAATGGTATGTGACGTATATATATAAGTATTTATATTTTTTTTTATTTCAAAATCACTCTAATAAACTCGGTTGATAATATATATATATTGCTAAAGTATATTTGACGTAAATTACGATGTGTTAATTAATATATCTTTATTATTATAAAGTTAGAAGAGCCAAAATGCTTCAATAAAATATTTTGAATGAAAATACTTTTAATATAATTTAAAAAGCATGGATAAGATAGTAAAATTATATATTTTAATTAAAATTTTAAATAATAAATACTTAAGTGGAGAAGTGGGTAGTTTTTTTTAAGAGAAGAAATGGGTAATTACTCCCTTTTTCTCGTTATTTTTAATTAATTTTTATCCTTTCGAGTTTAATTTCACTTTATTTAAAACAATTACAAAAATATCCTTAATATAATTTAAAAAGCATGAATAAAATAGTAAATTTATATATTTTAATTAAATTTTTAAATAATAAATACTTAAGTGGAGGAAGGGGGTATTTTTTTTTTAGAGAAGAAACGGGTAGTTACTCCCGTTTTCTCATTATTTTTTAATTATTTTTTATCCTTTTGAATTTAATTTAATTTTTTCTTATTCATAAATAAATTACATGCGTAGGTGTACGCATGAGGCTAATAATCAATAAAAGTTACTGACATGGCTCTGTGTTATGGTGATGATTAAGCTGAACTAATATGGTTAATTTTTGGCAGGCTGCTTCACCTTGGCTCTTGGTTTATCCACCAGGATTTAGAGACCTATTGCTTTACACAAAGCGGAAGTATAAGAGTCCAATTATTTACATCACTGAAAATGGTAATTTATTAATTCACTCGAATTCCTAGCTATTATTAATTAACTTAATTACGTGATTTTTCTAATTCAATATTATTACTGCGTTTTAATTAATATTGAAATTAAATAATTAAACATGGTTCCCTATTATATCGTAGGAGTTGATGAGAAAAATGATGCCGGCTTGCCCCTTGAGAAAGCCCTCGTCGATCCCGAAAGAATTAGCTATTACAATAGCCATTTGTATTATCTTAACCTAGCCATCAAGTAAGTGCTTGCTTAATTAAGTGATCGAGGATTTATTATATTTGTTTCCGCTCTTCGTTTCCTGATCAACCGTTATTTTTATTGACGCGTATAACTGGATGTGACTCGTATATATTATGTGCAGGGAAGGCGTTGATGTGAAGGGATACTTTGCATGGTCGTTATTTGACAATTTTGAATGGGCCGACGGCTATACTGTTAGGTTCGGTATCAACTACATAGATTTCAAAAATGGACTTAAAAGACATCCTAAACTTTCGTCACGGTGGTGGAAGAATTTTCTGAAGGGCACGAAACCTTGGAATGCCATAGCAACTGGCACCAACAACACAAGTTCTAAACAAAAATCCACGTAGGATGACACGTATGATTGCTATGTGGATGATGCTCTTTATGCATTTTCTTCCCATAAAAGTAAAATAAATTTGTTCTTACTAATGAGGTGTAGAACCCAGATATTAGTTCATTATAGATGTATTTGTGCCGTGAGTAATTAAGGTTATTACCTTTTATTATACTCGTATAATTAATATTATAATTTTAGTATATTTTTAATGAATGGTAATTTTATTTATTATAAATTAGAAAGATAAAATAAAATACATGCCCATGATGATTATTGAATAATCACTTCCACTTTTTCAATAATACAAAAAAAAAAAAAACAAAACTTCTGTTTTTCGTTTTGCTAAATGATTAAAGTGTTTTTTTTTTTATCATTAATATATATGCAGTATTCCAAAACTTTTAATGAATGATTCATCTGCGTTAGTAACTGAGAAGACTCACACATACATTTCATCATCGGAATCACGAAAACGCAGTCATCAGCTCATTTCCCCCACGTTTACTTGGTTTCTTTTTCCAAACATAAAACAGAAATACAAGATTATATACCTCCCCAATTGACCTTGAGGAACTTGGGAACTACAGAGACACCCATGGAGAAGATGAGTGATGTGACGTGGTCGAAACTCTCAAGGTTACGTACCGCCTGTATTTTTTAAAGGGAAAATGTAGAAAAGCATAAACCGTATGTTTATTGCTGCAGCCAAAATGGCATTTTATAGGGGTTTGTTTAAGGGATAAGACAGAGCAGTTCTTATCTCCTTAAACTGCTTCTAACTGTGTTAGGACAGATGTCCTATGTACAAGTAACTGTAGGTAACTGTCTCTAAATAGGACAGGTGTCCTATACTTAGTACTTAACAAATGTCTAGCTGTTACTAGGGACTTAAGGTACACGAGTTCACCCTAGGAGCTAATGTACAGTGTGTGCTAGGTGTATATATACATAGTCTAACATCCCCCCGCAAACTAGGCACCCGACGGGTGACAAGTTTGGTTGTAAGGTTGTTGTGGCGGGCTGTGAACAATCCTTTTGTGAACAGATCTGCCAGTTGCTGCTGAGAGGGAACGAACTGAACTTGATGAGTTCCAGAAATCACCCTTTCTCGCAGGAAATGATAGTCCAGGGCTATATGCTTTGTTCTAGCATGGAAAACTGGGTTCTGAGACATGTAGCAGGTGCTCAGATTGTCGCAGTGCAGCTTTATGGGCATGGGAGGAGTGAACGTGAGTTCGCGGAGTAGACTTAGGAGCCAAATGCTATCTGCACATGTGTAAGCCAGGGCTCTGTACTCTGCCTCTGAACTGGACCTGGAAACTGTCTTCTGTTTCTTGGAGCACCAGGAGATAAGAGTAGGGCCGAGGAAGATGCAAAACCCTGTTACTGAACGTCTGGTGTCAGGACAGCCTGCCCAATCTGCATCGGAGTAAGCCTGAAGTCTGAGGGGGAAGGGGGATTTGTGAATGGTGATGCCAAGGCCAATGGTGCCTTTGAGATAGCGGATGATCCTCTTGACAGCAACAAGATGGAGGTCGGTAGGATGACTCATGAACTGAGCAGCATGCTGGACTGCAAAGGAAATGTCTGGTCGGGTTAAGGTTAAGTATAGAAGGGCACCTACTAGTTGACGGTAGAGGGAAGCATCAGGCAGCGGGGTTCCATGGTGGGCTGCGAGTAGCTGTTTGGAGGCCACGGGGGTGGGGGCAGGTTTGCAATCGAGGAGACCACTACGGGTTAGGACGTCTGTGGTGTATTTGTTTTGGGTTAGATGAAGGCCAGTGGCTGTTGGAGTGGCTTCAACACCTAGGAAGTAGTGAAGAGGTCCCAAATCTTTGATTGCAAATTCATGGGCCAGGCTGGTTTGGAAAGTCTGTATGGCAGATGGAGAGCTACCCGTGAGGATGATGTCATCAACGTAGAGGAGGAGGAACAGTATAGTTGTTGAGGTCTTGTACATGAACAGAGATGGGTCTGCCCCGCTTTGAGTGAAACCTTGGTGAAACAGGAAGGTGCTGAAGCGTTCAAACCAGGCCCTGGGTGCTTGTTTGAGGCCGTACAGAGCCTTGTGGAGTCTACACACATGATTAGGACGTTGTGGATCAAGAAAACCAGGAGGTTGTTGCATATACACTTCCTCTGTGAGTGTACCATGTAAGAAGGCATTGGTGACGTCCATTTGGCGAATGGACCAGCCAAGGGAGACTGCAATAGTGAGAACGACCCGGATAGTAGCTGGTTTGACAACGGGACTAAAGGTCTCTTGGTAATCAAGACCTGCAGTTTGATGAAAACCCTTGGCGACTAGACGGGCTTTGTGCCTTTCGATGGTGCCGTCTGCATGTCTTTTGGTTTTAAAGACCCATTTGCAGCCAACTGCATTGGCATGAGAGGGTAAGGGAACAAGGGACCAGGTTTTTTGATTGAGGAGGGCAGAAAACTCTGTTTGCATAGCTTGGATCCAGTGGGGAAATTTGGAGGCTTGCTTGTAAGTGGAGGGGTCAGGAGATTGGGTAGCTAGTGTGGCATAGGCTTGAGGAAGAGGGTATTTGGAAAGGAATAGAAGATTTCGGGATTTGGAGTGACCGGACTTGCTGCGAGTGGTCATAGGATGAATGTTTCGGTTTGGACGTGGGGGAGGTGAAGTAGAGGGGCTGGAAGATGATAGGGAGGTTGGAGGACTGTTTTGTGATGGAACACAGGTTAGGGGAGTTGGGGAAGGGCTGGTTGGGGCAGAGTGGTGGTGGGAAGTATTGTGGGAAGGTGTTGTTGGGATGGAAGGGGACTGCTGTGAACTGGGAGGTTGAGGGACAGTATAGGTAGTGACTGGGACGAACGTAAAGTCTGGGGTGTGGGTAGTATTTGAGGGATAGGGAAACTGGTCCTCATTAAAGAGGACATGTCTGCTGATATAGACACGTCCAGTGGGGATGTGAAGGCAGCGATAGCCTGAGTGCTGAGCACTGTAGCCAAGGAAAAGACAGTGAAGGGATCTGGATTCTAACTTGTGTTTGGTGTAATCGCCAAGGTAGGGAAAGCAGGAACAACCAAAAGTTCGTAGAAGGGAATAGGGTGGGGATTTGTGATGGAGTAGGAAGTATGGAGAGGACCATTTGAGGACTGCTGTGGGGAGGAGATTGATGAGGAAAACGGCTGTGGTAATGGCATCAGCCCAATAACAGAAGGGGAGACCTGCTGTATTTAGAAGTGTGCGGGCAACTTCAGATATATGGCGATGTTTTCTCTCAGCCAACCCATTTTGTTGGGGGGTGTGAGGGCAGGAAAATCGCTGGTGAATACCGTGGGAGGAACAGAAGTTTTGGAAGGCGTGGTTAGCGAATTCTTTGCCACCATCACTGTGAAACTGTTTGATGGTGGTGGAGAATTGGGTTGTGATATATCTGGAAAATTTGGAAAAATGCTCAAAGACTTCAGACTTGAGTCTCATAGGGTAGACCCATGTATATCGAGTGTAGTCATCAGTAAAAAGCACATAATAACGAAAACCAGAAACAGATGGAACAGGGGACATCCAAACATCTGAATGAATTAAGTCAAATGGGTGTTGGGAAGTGTGGATTACATTATTGAAAGATTGACGAGTACATTTGCTTAAAGCACATTGATTACAGAAGGGTACAGAATTAAAAACAGTAGGATCATTGATGTGCTGCTGATTGGCTAAGGTGCGGATGACTTGGGAAGATGGATGTCCAAGCCGCCGGTGCCAAAGACTGGGAGTGGTGGTGAGGAGTGCCTGGGGTGGGGAATTAGGCTTGATGGGATACAAGCCATCTCTACAGGGGCCCTGAAACAGAATGGTGTTTGTAATTAGATCTCGAATTACAAAGTGTGTGGGAAAGAAAGTAATGCTGACATGTTGGTCCTTAGTGTACTGTGCAACAGACAAGAGATTTTTGCAGATGGATGGGACATGGAGGACATTAGACAGATGGAAAGCTGATGAACCAGAGGAGAATTGGACATTACCCGTGTGTGTGATAGGCAGGGTGGTGCCATTGCCCACCATAACTTGGTCTGGTGTGGGAGGATTGGGGTGGGGTGCAGCAGGGGACATGGTGACATGGTTGGTGGCGCCACTGTCAGGATACCAGTTGGGGTCATTGACAGCGGTGATGTGAAGTCCGGCGAAGGCTTGGGAAAGATCATGATCTGCTGGCTGTTGAAGTTGGGGACAGGCGGCTGCAACATGGCCAAACTTGTTGCAAGACCAGCATTGAGGACCTTGGGGCTTGGCTGGATAAGTGGGAGGAGAACCAAGGACCCCTGGGGAGTTGTTGGAGGGTGGAAAGCGGCCAGAACCACGGCGGGAGAAGGGCCGGGAGCCGCGGTTAGACCTGGAGCCACGGTGGTAATTTGGGCGACCTCTGTGGACATAGAATGTCTGAGGGGCAGGGAAGGGTGCAGGGGTGGGGCAGTGAGTATAGAGGGCAGTGGGCGGCGGATTAGAGACATAGGAGGGGTTGGCGACCTGCTGGGCCTCAAAGGAGAGGAGGCGGGCCCGCATATCATTGAAGGGTGGAAGGGGAGGGAAATTGAGCATGGCGGTGACGAGCATCATGTATTCTGGTCCTAGGCCACGTAGGACGGCAGTGACTAGATCATTGGGAGAGAAGGGTTCATTAATGGCTGCAAGGGAGTCGGCCAGAGTTTTGGCGTGAGAGAGGTATTCAGAGATGGTCCGAGTGCCTTTTGTGAGAGACATCAACTGGAAACGCAGATTGGTGGCATTAGCAAGGGATTGCTGGGAAAAATTCTGGCGAAGACACTCCCAGATATCTCTGGAGGTTTGAAGACCAACGACTTGGGAGAGAACAGGTTCAGTTAGGGTGGCCCGCAGCATGCTGATCAGGGTCTGATCGATTTGGTACCATTGTTGGAAGGCAGGGTTGGGGAGAGGGGCAGCAGGGAATGTAAGGACTGAATCAGAAGTGGCAGAGGTAGGGGAGGACGTCGCACTTGGGGTTGGGAGAGTGGAGGGAGGGGCAGGATAAGTACCATCTATAAAGCGCCAGTAATTGTGGCCAATGAGGAAAGGCTTAATCTGGCTTTCCCAGAGGAGGTAATTGGATTCAGTGAGTTTGACAGAGACTAGATTGGAGACGTGAGTAGGGGAGATTGAGGGAGTGGAGTAGGAATCGGTGGCCATTTGAATGAGGGAAGAACAGAAAAGGTTCAGTTTGGAAGAACAGAGGGATCGGCTGTGGTTATCAGACTAGGGGCTCTGATACCATGTAGAAAAGCATAAACCGTATGTTTATTGCTGCAGCCAAAATGGCATTTTATAGGGGTTTGTTTAAGGGATAAGACAGAGCAGTTCTTATCTCCTTAAACTGCTTCTAACTGTGTTAGGACAGATGTCCTATGTACAAGTAACTGTAGGTAACTGTCTCTAAATAGGACATGTGTCCTATACTTAGTACTTAACAAATGTCTAGCTGTTACTAGGGACTTAAGGTACACGAGTTCACCCTAGGAGCTAATGTACAGTGTGTGCTAGGTGTATATATACATAGTCTAACAGAAAACATGGCGAGCATAACTACTAAAGAATTACCTGCATTGCATTCACAAATTCAGATCATAAATTCAAATCATTACTTATAAACTTACGCTCAGATTTACTACTAATGGTATCCATTAAAAAATGAAACTGTGATTCGCCCTCTGTATCCGCGGACCCAAATTGACTCGTGTACTACCAGGTAACAGAAAAATATCCGAAGAACAGAGTTTTGCAAACAAGAATGAATGAAAATAGCAATTTTCTGACTTGGGAATTCGTGCTATTCTTTGTGAGGATTCAAGGACGAGTAAAGTCCCAATATGTGCTCGGCCACGAAGTCATGACGTGTCAAGATTCCAACAACTGGGGGCCTCTGCAAAATGTAATAACCTTGTTAGGGGTTACAATTATAGGGGAGAATTTTAGTAAGTTGCCATCGTTCCTCGCAGTTAGACAGATGAATGACAATGTAAATACGCATATATTATCTAACGCATTTCAAACATATAGTCACCATTAAAGAAAATGGAAGCTTGGGAGAGAAAGAGAGAGTCTTCCATACCCCTGGTGTCTTGGGCACTACGAGCAAGTGCCTTAGGCCAAGTTCCCGAAAGCAAATGGCAGCTTTAGCTAGGGACATTGTTTCAACCACGGTATATGGGGAGGTATTAGTAATGGGATAGAGATCAACAAACATCTCCATTTCTTCCTCCTCGATTTCCAAATCCTCTAGCTTGATCCCCTTGCCTGATCCGGCCTTCCCAAAATCATGCGCTTTGAACCTACTCATAATATCTGAGCGAGCCAACGTTCTTTGTCTTGTAAAGTTCCTTCCTTTAAGCAACACAAGCAAATGAGATCTCAAAACCAGCCCACACAACTCTGCAGCAGTAGAGAAAGGTGGCTCGTCAATCACGGGGAACCCATTATGCGCCGTTGTTCTGAGTGCATCAACTATATTCCTTATGTAAGCCATTTAAGGGCTTTGCACACATTATAATCAAAACATGTTTATCGATAACAAGTATGAGATTGGATTGAACATATCTGGTTGCTCAAGTAACATGTGAATTAGAGTTCTAATGAGCTAAGGAGTCCTAATCCTAAAAGGTATTTGAATATGTTTATAAGGAGGCTATTGAGATATCAGTATATAAGAGTTCCATTTGATAATGAAGTTAAGTCTTGTGTGGATTCTTAATGGGTAGAATTCACATAGGATACTATCACCAGAAGACTATAAAAACAAGGTCCCTGGCTTCACAATGTTCGACACTTTTCTAGACTCACCTCATTGAGAATAGAGCAGCATTGGAGAAGTCAGAAGATCCTTCCTCTTCGTGATCAATCATTATGGCATCATCAGGTTAGTGTTATAAGAAGTGCAGAGAATTTTCATTCAATTAGATTACATGTGGTATCAGAGCAGGGCTCTACACTTCTTAAAACCTTAATGTATCAATTATGCTGTTTTATTTGGGAATACTAGTTTTTGTTGCACTAACTATATTCTGCAGTTTTTTTTTTTTTTTAAAGAACGTATCAACCAAAATTACCTTCATAAAGGAAGGTGTGTGAGTCAATCAATTGACTAAAGTCATTTAATTGAATCATAACATCCAACGTGATAAAAGAAAGGTTGAAATTGTGTCATATGTTGAAGCATGTTAAAATTTGCATTCTAAAGGATGTTAGTTTCATGTGATTTAACATATAACAGCATAAGATGTCATATAAATATTAAGGGTTTCATCTGCCAAAAGGCATGGAATTCTTAACACATATACATGAACGATTTATATGATAGTTTTATGATAAAGTTAGTCATGTGGATTTTACCCAAAGGTAGGATTCACACGTGAATGGGGATTAAGAAACTTATCTAGTGCATGTTCAAACTTCAGCAACAAGCATGAGTGCAACCTACAAGGCGATTGAGCCATTAACAGGGAACAACTATAAGAAGTGGAAACAAGATTTGCTTACTTACTTGGGAGTCACAAACTTGGACTTGGCAATCAGAGTTGAGGAGCCGGCTGTTCCGGCAAGTGGTGCATCTTCAGGCACTAAAGCCAAGTATGAAAAGTGGCAAACATCCAACAGAGTTTCCATGATGGTCATCAAGGGCTCAATGTCAGATGCTATAAGAGGTGGAATTCCGGACTGTGAGTATGTCACTGATTACTTGGATGCAATCAAGGAAAAGTTCACAGAATCTGAAAAAGCTGAGACAGGAGAACTCATGTCTACCCTGACGTCTATGAAGTTTGACGGCATTGGAAGCGTGCGTGAATTCATTCTTCGGATGGTGGAAGTGTCCAGCAAACTGAAAAATTTAGAGGTACCTATATCTGATACTTTCTTGGTTCACATGGTACTTAACTCTCTTCCATCTGATTATAGTCCTCTCAAGATTAGCTATAACTCTCAAAGAGAAAAATGGGAGCTTAATGAGCTCATTTCAATCTGTGTGCAAGAAGAGGCACGACAGAAGAAAGAGAAGGCTGAAAACATTGTATGCTTAGTCATGAATCCCACAAAACAGCAGAATCATAAGGCTAAAGAATCTGAATCTGTCAGAGGACACTCTGCCCATAACACTCCTTTCCCTAAACGATCTAAAATTTTTAAAAATAAGACTTCGGATTTCAAATGCTATTTTTGCAAGAAGACAGGTCACATGAAGAGAAATTGTATCAAATACAAAGCGTGGCTTGTTAAACAAGGAGCTAAGGGAAAAGACAATAAAGGTAAAAATAAAATTTTTGTTTGTTTTGAGTCTAATCTTGTCAATTTTCCCACTGACACATGGTTGCTTGATACTGGTTCTTCTGTTCATGTTGCTAACTCATTACAGAACTTCACAAACAAGAGAACCCCAAGCAAGGATGAAGTCTATGTGCTCGTGGGAAATGGCATGAAGGTTGAAGTCAAAACTTTAGGGACAGTTAGACTCAATTTAGGTTCTGGTTTTAGTTTGGATTTAGAAAATGTTGCTTTTGTACCTTCCATGAGAAGGAATTTAATTTCTGTTTCAAGACTTGTTTTGCTAGATTTTCATTTTGATATCAATAAAAGTGGCTTCAACTTATTTCTCAAATCTGTACTTGTTGGTACTGGTTCTTTGGTGGATGGTTTATTTCAATTAAATTGTCAAAAATCTCTTCAAACCTTGAACGTAGAAACAAAACAGAATTTATCTTCAAAATTATGGCACAATAGGCTTGGCCATATTTCTCAAGAAAGAATTCAACGACTTGTGAAAGACCAAATACTACCGCCATTAAATTTTTCAAGTTTTGATGTCTGTGTAAATTGTATCAAAGGAAAGATGACAAATTCCAGAAAGAAAGGTTCAACTAGAAGTAATCAACTCCTTGAAATCATCCATACTGATATTTGTGGTCCGTTTCCTTTTAAAACCTTAGAAGGCCATAGATTTTTCATCATTTTCATTGATGACTTCTCTAGATACTGCTACCTTTATTTGATTTCTGAAAAATCTAGTGCTTTTGAAATGTTCAAAATATTTAAATCTGAAGTTGAAAATCAATTAGATTTAAAAATTAAAGTAGTTAGATCAGATAGGGGAGGTGAATACTATGGCAGATTTGATGATACTGGGAGACATCCTGGACCTTTCGCTAAATACCTTCAAGAATGTGGGATTGTGGCTCAGTATACAAATCCTGGGACTCCACAACAAAATGGGGTTGCAGAGAGAAGGAATAGAACCTTAAAAGACATGGTTAGAACCATGATTTGTAACACTGAATTGCCAGAAAGCCTGTGGGGAGAAGCACTTAAAACAGCCAACTATATTCTAAACCGAGTTCCCAGCAAAGCTGTAGCTAAAACTCCGTATGAACTTTGGACCAAGAGAAAGCCTAGTCTGAATCATATGCACATCTGGGGATGTAAAGCAGAAGCAAAAATCTATAGGCCTCATGAGAAGAAGCTTGAACCGAGGACCTTGAGTTGTTACTTTGTGGGATATCCTGAAAGATCAAAAGGGTTCAGATTTTATTGCCCAAACCATAGCTCAAGGATTGTGGAAACTGGAAGGGCTGTATTTTTGGAAGATAATTTTGAAGTAAGTAATCGAAATGAGAATTTTAAGTTTGATGAAGTAATAGAGGTTGCTGCCAATAATCAAAATAAAGTAGCAAGGTTTGAAGAGTTTGGTGTTGTAAACATTAATCCACATGATGTAGACAATGACCCAGTTGGACATGATGTTGTGCAACAGTTGCATTATGAGGATATTGAAGAGGATAGTGAAGTTTTTCACGAACAGGAACTGCCAGAGCAGCCGGATGTACATGTGGTTCACAATGAGCAAATTCTCAATGATGTGCATGAACAAAATAACAACCATGCAGAGACACACGGGCAATCTGGTGCAGCCCAACCTATAATACAACAGCCAAGAAGATCAACAAGAATAAGAAGGGCTGCCTTACCTCAAGACTATGTGGTTTATCTAAATGAGGGTGAATTTAATGGATCACTGTTTGACGACCCAATGACTTACAAAGAAGCCGTTAGTTGTGAAGGTGCAATCAAGTGGCAAGAGGCTATGGAAAGTGAATTAAATTCCATGAAAGACAATGATGTATGGGATTTGGTTGAACCAACAGAAGGAATAAAACCAATAGGTTGCAAGTGGGTTTTCAAAACAAAAAGGGATGCAAGAGGAAATGTAGAAAGGTTCAAAGCAAGACTAGTGGCAAAAGGGTTCACTCAGAGAGAAGGGGTCGATTTTACAGAAACATTTTCCCCAGTTTCTACCAAGGATGCATTCAGAATCATTATGGCATTAGTTGCACATTTTGATATGTTTTTACATCAAATGGATGTAAAGACAGCTTTCTTGAATGGAGTATTGACCGAAGAGATTTATATGGTACAGCCAGAAGGTTTTATAGCTGAAGGGAATGAACATCTTATCTGCAAATTGAAGAGATCAATATATGGTTTAAAACAGGCTTCAAGGCAGTGGTATCTTAAATTTGATCAAGTAGTGACATCTCATGGTTTTAATGAGAATCCAATGGATGAGTGTATATACTTGAAGATCAGTGGGAGCAAATTTATTTTCTTGGTGCTTTATGTGGATGATATACTGCTGGCCAGCAGCAGTCTAAGCTTGTTACAAGATACTAAGATTTTCTTGTCAACAAATTTTGAAATGAAAGATTTAGGGGAAGCATCTTATGTTCTGGGAGTGGAAATTCAAAGAGATAGATCACGTGGCTTGTTGGGATTATCACAAAGAGGATATATAGAGAGAGTGCTAAAAAGATTCAACATGTCATCATGTGCTTTTGGAGATGTACCTATTTCAAAGGGTGATAAGCTGAATAGAGAGCAAAGTCCAAAGAATGATCTTGAGAAGGAAGAAATGAAAAACAAGCCCTATGCTTCTTTAGTTGGAAGTTTAATGTACACACAAGTCTGTACAAGACCAGATCTTGCCTTTGTTATTAGTGTTTTGGGTAGGTTTCAATCTAATCCAGGAAGCACACATTGGATTGCAGCGAAAAAGGTGCTGCGATATTTACAGAGAACTAAAGGCTATATGCTGGTGTACAAAAGGTCAAATAGCCTGAATTTGGTTGGTTATTGTGATGCAGATCATGCTGGATGTCCGGATGATCTGAAATCAACTTCTGGTTTTGTGTTTATGTTGGCAGAAGGAGCTGTATCTTGGAAGAGTGTAAAACAGTCAACAATTGCTGCTTCTACTATGCACGCAGAGTTTGTGGCATGCTATGAAGCAACTACACAAGCTGTTTGGCTCAAAAATTTCATTACAGCCTTATGTGTAGTTGATTCTATTTCGAGGCCTATACAGCTATATTGTGACAATAGTGCTGCGGTGGGTTACTCTAAGAACAACAAGAGGTCATCGGGTACTAAGCATTTGGAAATTAAGTTCTTGCTGGTTAGAGAGAAGGTGAAAGAAGGTCATATCAGAATCAGTCATATAGGAACAAATGAAATGGTTGCTGATCCACTAAACAAAGCAATACCAAATAAAGTTTTTCACAAGCATGTGAAAACCATGGGTGTACTGCCAAGCATGGAGGTTGCAGATTAGTGGGAGTAGGTTGTGATTGTTAAAGGTATAAAGTTTTTTCTCATGCACTAGACAGTACAGTAAGGTACAATTTAAATATTGTTCTGTCAAGTTGTTACAGATTTCTTTCTCTTAAATTGGGGACAATGAACTGTTAAGTTGTTAGTTCATTTATGAAAGTTTTTTTTTAACTAACCAGAGCTTCATTGGAAGCATAAAGAGGACCAAATGTGTTGATGTATTCTGTTTTCACATAATTTATACATAACACATTGATATAACATATTTTGTGGGTTTTTCATGTGAATAGTGGCCTTATATATGTGATCATCGATATTGTGATTGTTTAAATCATAAGATTCTATGGTTCTATATATGTGCAATTGTTTGACAGAAATTTGATAATAGGTTTTTGTGAATTCAATCTCATGGCCATTTAGAATGCTTGTTATCTGTAAGGGAACATTTTGACTCAGGAAATTGTGCTAGCCCTAGTGGGAGAATGTAAGCCATTTAAGGGCTTTGCACACATTATAATCAAAACATGTTTATCGATAACAAGTATGAGATTGGATTGAACATATCTGGTTGCTCAAGTAACATGTGAATTAGAGTTCTAATGAGCTAAGGAGTCCTAATCCTAAAAGGTATTTGAATATGTTTATAAGGAGGCTATTGAGATATCAGTACATAAGAGTTCCATTTGATAATGAAGTTAAGTCTTGTGTGGATTCTTAATGGGTAGAATTCACATAGGATACTATCACCAGAAGACTATAAAAACAAGGTCCCTGGCTTCACAATGTTCGACACTTTTCTAGACTCACCTCATTGAGAATAGAGCAGCATTGGAGAAGTCAGAAGATCCTTCCTCTTCGTGATCAATCATTATGGCATCATCAGGTTAGTGTTATAAGAAGTGCAGAGAATTTTCATTCAATTAGATTACACCTTACTTTCTCAACCCCGGAAAATGAAACCAAGGGCCAAGAAACAACATCACCAGCAACCAAGTCTCTCATGTATGGCTCCGCATGCGCCTCCATATAAGGAAATCCCTTCAGCACCATAATCTGATCATAGACGCCCTTGTTGAAACAATCAGCCACAGTTTTCGAAATAAGGAGAACTAGCATCATCAGTGGAAGCATTAGGAGATTATTAGTTAGCTCAAGAAGAATCACACAGAGAGACACAGTCATTCTCATAGTGCCACCAAGAAAGGAGGCGGCTCCAAGGAGGGAAAACAGACCCGCATCAAGATGCGACTTAGAACCAAGAAGAGCCCCAACAAGGCGCCCATAGGAGGCACCAGCAAGTATAACAGGGATGAAAAGACCAGAGGGAACAGCAATACCATAAGTCACAATGCCCAGAAAGTACACCGCGACAAAGAAAGCCAAGAGAGTGGAGAGATGGAACTCCCCATAAGAGCCAGAGCTTAAGAGGTTGCGGATAGCATCATCATTGGTATTGAAAAAGAGTGAGGCGAGGCCGTTGTAGTGGTTAGGTGGACATTGGAAATTCTTGTAATTTCCAGAGCGACCTACGGTGGGACATTTATCCTTCAGCTCAGGGGGGCAAGGAATGCACTCCGAAAGCCATGGGAGGTCATAAGAGCAACAAGAAGTCAAAAGAGAAACGGCAACAACGAGCAGAATTTTACATAAAGGACCTCCCCTGCAAATCATTCTCAGTAATTAGACATTACAAACTGACTACGCCCAAACTACGCATTAAATTAAACATGTAATCTGAGTGTTATGTAATTTAAACCCTTTTTGTGTAGATGTAGTATTGGTAAATAGGGATCGTTCTTAACCGGGGAAATTAGGGACATTAATAATGTGTTAGTGGGAGATGAATAAAAGAATAATGAATTAAAAAATTAAATAATCAAAGAATTAACAATTTAAAGAATTAATTACTTAAAGAATAAAAGAATAGAGCATTAAAGAATAAAAGAATTAGAGAATTAACTAATCAAAGAATCAATAAATTAAAGAGTAAAGGAATAAAGAAATCAAAGAATCAAAGAATAATAAACTAAAAGTAGAAAAGAAGAATAAAAGAATAAAAGAATAAAAGAATAAAGAATAAAAAAAAGATAAAAGAATAAAATAATAAAAGAATAAAGAATAAAAAAAGAATAAAAGAATAAAAGAATAAAGAATTAAAGAATAAAGAATAAAGAATTGAAAAGGGGGGTTTTTGAAAAGAGTTGTAAATATAAAAATAAAGAAAACAAGTAAAAATAATTAAATACTTAATTTTACTTCTATTTTAACCTTTGTACTAGTGAACTTTCTTCAAACACATATTTTTACCAACACTCTAACATCATGCTCATATTGAACCAATCACGAAATCATACCTTAATTATCTCAAATACATGCATACATTTTTCATATTATAAATGCACCGAACAGCGGATTATTACTTACAATATGATCCACCTTAAGTAAGTGATTTAATGCGCCGAACAGCGATCAAACATTAAATCTCTTCAACTCTATTCTAAATGCCCCGAACAGCGGATCAACATTTAGTTTCGAATTGAAGTTTAAGTACTAAAACATATGAAGTAAAAGAAACTCAAAAAGTAAAACACATGGAGATTGCATTCTTACTTACAAATGTTAGAAAGAAAATACCAACACATATATTGAATTATAAGTAAAACCAATAACAATAACAAGAATTTAAGTAGAGAAGTATGGATTTTCACAAGAATCACCGAACAGCGGCAGGAAACTTGTGAAGATGGAAGAAGAAATACGAGGAATTCGGTCTTAAAACTCTTGAATTGCCTTAGAATTACTTGGCCTAGGTATTTCTTAAGGAAAGCATAAAAATGTGTTTAAGAGATCTCAAAGAAATATCACAAGAACAAAGTAAAGAAGAAATGAAATTAAGAAAAATAAAAATAACATAAATTAAGAACAAAAATTAAAAGAAAGCTAATTAACAAGAAAATCTACAAGAAGTTAAAATGGTCCCCAAAAATGTCTCTCAAAAGAGAGAAACAAAAGAACTAAAAGAAGAAAACTAAAAACTAAGCAAAATGGAAGAAATGGAGCTAATGGGGGACTCCCTAATTACAAGAATTGAAACCCTATTTATAGGTGAAAAAAGCTATCAAAAATAATATAAAAATACAATAAAAAATGTGGAATAATGGAATGATGAGTAGTAAAGATTTGTGATGATGTTTAGAAGTGGTTTGAGTTGTAAAGTTGCAAAATTGGGTTGGAAAGTGGAAGGAATTTGGGTGGAAGTTGGGTGGAAATTGGGTGGAAGCTGCTGGAAAAGAATTCAGCAGAGAGCTGCTGAAAAGAGGCATGGAATTCGGTGGACTGCTGCTGAATGGAAGGCTGGAAGTTCGGCTGGCTTGCGCAGGTGGGCTGTTGAGGATTTGGGCCAGGCGGATTGGCTGCTGCAGTGGAGAAGCGGGCAGGGCGTGTTGGATCTGCTACGCGGGCCGAGCAGGTATGGGTAGCGGGCCAGCGGGCCGGAGCTTCTGCTGGGCTGAAGTGCTGGAACTGAATGCGGGCCTGGGATTGCACGGGCTGGGCTGGCGGGCTTTGCTGGCGGGCTGGGCTGCACAAATTAATTAATTTAATTAATTTAGTAATATTTCACCGAAATTCGTCCATAATTTCTTCGTTATAATTCCGATCGAGACGATTCTTTCGCCAAAATACTCCAAATTACAAACTTTATTTATTTAAACACAAATAACACAAAATAAATTATTTTATCTATTTATTTAATATTTTAATATTAAAAGTCAAGTATAAAGGGTATAAAATAATATAAAATAATGCTTATTTGAGGACCTATCAAATACCCCCACACTTAAACTTTGCTAGTCCCTAGCAAATACTAAAATTAAACTACGAATTCAAAACAAGTAACCCTTAACCATTTGTCTCAATATTTCATAATTATAATCATGGCATAAAAGATTTTCACTTAAAGCATTTAAGCATATGGAATTCAAGAGTTAATATATGGTAACAAAATGTTTTAACAAATAAGATAATGAGTAAATATGGTGAAATGGATCTCAACATGAATAAAACAAGTATGAATCAACTCACAAGGATATGCACTCATAAATTCACTCAATTTGTCAGGGTTTGTGTTTGCACTCAAAGTATGTGAGAAATACTCACATAATCGAAATGAAGTACTTTTGCAAAATCTCAAACAAACACCTCAATATAAAAACAAAATATACTTGCACAAATGAACCAAAACCATAAGCTTACTCAAGTGATTGACTCCACTAATCAAAATTTACCATCTTAAGGATCATAAGGTCTTTACGAAGGTTGTAATGGGGCTAAGTTTATAGGCAAGGAATATGTAGGACAAGTGGTGCTCAAATTCGTTCCAAGACTCAAAAGACTCCCAAAACGTATCATAGCTTCCCAACCTTAGTGCAATGATGTCAGTAATCCATCCCTTCGAACATAGGCCTAATTCCATCATGTTGGGCCTCACAATCATTCTTTGTGTCGGATTTACAAATGTAAGGGACTTAACTCAAACATTACATAACCAAACCTTATTACCTTGATCGAGACTCAACTTTTTTATTTTTTTTTTCTTTTTTTTTCTTTTTTTTTCTTTTTTTTTTTGATTTTTTGGTTTTTTTTTTTATATCAAGGTAATAACATGTGTCAACAATACAACAAAGCTTGAGTCGGTAAATCCAAATAATTCACATAAAAGTCTTTCCAACATCATTATTTTCTCTTTACACAATCATTATGTCTTCAACCGAGTTCTTGGAACAAGGGTAAATGATGTCTATACTAAGCTCAAGTGTTTAGATAATCATGGTGATGAAAGAAAGGCTTAATGTGGGCTCAAAAGGGTTAAAACTAAGGGGGTCGCAACTTGTGCGCACAAAATAGGGAACATGGATGTTTGAATTTGTGGTGTTAACCCTAATGCCTTAATCATTTCCAAAATCAGAGAGTTTATTGACTTAAAAGCTTTGAAAATCACATAGAATAAGTTCTAGTACTCTAGAGTTCATTAAAATCTATTGCAAGTAGTTATGAGGCATATGTATATCAATTTAAACAAAGAACTTATGAATCACTCATCAAAGATGTATATAAAGTTCTAAAGCTCACATAAGGTTCATATGATTCATACTTATCTTATTATGCTCGTTTATGTACCAATTTACATGCATTATCTTCAAGTTATAACACTTAATCACAAAATATTAACAAACAAATTCAAGTTGTAGTGATCACCTTTATAACCATAACATATTCATTTCCGTTCATTTATATCATTGACAAGTTAAATGCCAACTTAAAACTCATAAAAACACTAAGTTAAAAGATTCAAGAATTTTTTTTTTTTTTCATCATTTTATTTTTTCATCTTTTTATTTTTATTTTTTTTTATTTTTTTTTATTTTTTAATTAATTTTTTTTTCATTTTTTTTTAAAACTCAAAATTGTAAACCATTCCCCCACACTTAAATTCTACATTGTCCTCAATGTAGGAAAATACGAAGTAATTAAACATAGAATCAAAGTAAGGAAGATGATTTACGAAAATAATAGGAAAACATTAAATAAACAAAATAAAAGAGAGTGAAGAGTAGAAGGATAGCAAATCTGTATTGATGACTCCTTCACATCCCGGGAACACATTGGGTTGCCTCCCAACAAGCGCTTGAAGTTTAACGTCCATCCAGCCTAGACAGAGATGCAAGTTAGTTAGTCAGAGATGTACGTTAGTCAAGAATGCAAGTTAAATATGCAAATTGAAGTTAAGGATGCAATTTGAGTTAAGAGATGTAAGTTAGAGGAAGAGTGCAATGCAAGTTAAACTAAATATGCAAGTTAAATGAAAGATGAAATGCAAGTTAGAATGAAAGATGCAAGTTAGTTAAACTAAAGATGCAAATTAACTTTGTCATGACAAATAATGTAAATTAAGATATAAAAAATATTTACATGTCGGGGGAAGTCAAAGATATATATGGTTCACATAGCCTCAAAGTTTAAATGGAGACTTATACGTCCGTGCGGCCCAAGTAAATATCTTGGATTAATTCAACTGTTTGGGCAACTTCAAAAGTGACCAGGTTAGAAAGAATACACATAAGAGGCAGGGCTATTTTCTTAGACCCAAAACCCGTTATGAGTACCGTCTCTTGTCCTAGACATCACCCTCGAAAATTTCTTACTCCAGAGGAATTAAGATGACTCAAGTGTTAACAATTACCGTGGGTGAGAGTTAACAAAAGAGTCATCGCCGATAAAGATCAAAATCTAAACTTCGAAGCACAAGTGATCTACATATAGCTGAGACTAATGCATGAATACAATAACTATTTACAAGTATGTTTTTATGCACAATTTACAAATATAACATGACAATTTACGTATGAACAATTTATGCAAGTATGAACAATTTATTTACAAGTATGGTTTTATTCACAAGTAATGATATTTACAAAACAATTTCTCATTAACAAACTAACATAAGTATAAGATTTATTTAACAATTTAGATTTATACTAACACAAAGTGAAGATAAATGAATATTTTTACGAATAAATGAAGAAAAAGAAATTTTTTATTTTTTATTAATTAATTTTTTTTCTGAATTTAAAAATTAAATAAATGAAGAAAAAGAAATTTTTTTAATTTTTAATTTTTTTTTTTACGAATTTTATGTTTTTTTTAATTACAAATAAAAATAAGGAAAAGTGAATATTTACCATAAGAATTTATGAACAATTAAAAAGAATGAACATTATGTACAAGTATGAACAAGAGTAAAATAATAAGTAAGAGAATTATAAACAAACATAAATGAAAGATTATTATGAACAAGTATGTATGTATACTAAGAAATATAAAAGTTATGAACATGTATAAAAGGTAACAAGTAACATATATACAATATTTATTTACAAGTATGAATTAATACTAACATAAAGCTAAGATAAGATTTTTTTATTTATTTCAAATTTCAAAAAGTTAATGGAATAAAAGTTAATGAAATAAAGTTAATGGAATAAAAAGTTAGTGGAATAAAAAGTTAATTGAATAAAAAGTTAATGGAATAAAAAGTTAGTGGAATAAAAAGTTAATTGAATAAATTTAAAGTTAAAGGAATAAAGAAAAAGTTTATGGAATAAAATTAAAGTTAATGGATTAAAGAAAAAGTTAGAAAGTGTAAAGAAAGAAAAAAAAAATAAATAAATAAAAGTAAGGAAAAGTGGATATGTACAATATGCATTTATGACAAGTACAAATTAAATTAAATTATGAACAAGTATGATAGAATTTTAAATTTACATAAACAATTTGAATATGAACAAATATATAAAAAAAAAAAATTATGAACATTTATGAACAAGTATAAATTAGAAACTATGAATAAGTAAAGTATGAACATTATAACCAAAAATAATAAGAACAAAAATAAGATGGATAAATAAAATATAAACAAGTAAGTAAGGGTTATAAACAAATATAATATTAACAAAAGTAAAATTTATAAACAAGTATAATATGCACAATTTATATACATACACTAACAAATTAAAAATGATTTTCAATTTCCCCGGCAACGGCGCCAAAAATTGACTACGCCCAAACTACGCATTAAATTAAACATGTAATCTGAGTGTTATGCAATTTAAACCCTTTTTGTGTAGATGTAGTATTGGTAAATAGGGATCGTTCTTAACCGGGGAAATTAGGGACATTAATAATGTGTTAGTGGGAGATGAATAAAAGAATAATGAATTAAAGAATTAAATAATCAAAGAATTAACAATTTAAAGAATTAATTACTTAAAGAATAAAAGAATAGAGCATTAAAGAATAAAAGAATTAGAGAATTAACTAATCAAAGAATCAATAAATTAAAGAGTAAAGGAATAAAGAAATCAAAGAATCAAAGAATAATAAACTAAAAGTAGAAAAGAAGAATAAAAGAATAAAAGAATAAAAGAATAAAAGAATAAAGAATAAAAAAAAGATAAAAGAATAAAATAATAAAAGAATAAAGAATAAAAAAAGAATAAAAGAATAAAAGAATAAAGAATTAAAGAATAAAGAATAAAGAATTGAAAAGGGGGGTTTTTGAAAAGAGTTGTAAATATAAAAATAAAGAAAACAAGTAAAAATAATTAAATACTTAATTTTACTTCTATTTTAACCTTTGTACTAGTGAACTTTCTTCAAACACATATTTTTACCAACACTCTAACATCATGCTCATATTGAACCAATCACGAAATCATACCTTAATTATCTCAAATACATGCATACATTTTTCATATTATAAATGCACCGAACAGCGGATTATTACTTACAATATGATCCACCTTAAGTAAGTGATTTAATGCGCCGAACAGCGATCAAACATTAAATCTCTTCAACTCTATTCTAAATGCCCCGAACAGCGGATCAACATTTAGTTTCGAATTGAAGTTTAAGTACTAAAACATATGAAGTAAAAGAAACTCAAAAAGTAAAACACATGGAGATTGCATTCTTACTTACAAATGTTAGAAAGAAAATACCAACACATATATTGAATTATAAGTAAAACCAATAACAATAACAAGAATTTAAGTAGAGAAGTATGGATTTTCACAAGAATCACCGAACAGCGGCAGGAAACTTGTGAAGATGGAAGAAGAAATACGAGGAATTCGGTCTTAAAACTCTTGAATTGCCTTAGAATTACTTGGCCTAGGTATTTCTTAAGGAAAGCATAAAAATGTGTTTAAGAGATCTCAAAGAAATATCACAAGAACAAAGTAAAGAAGAAATGAAATTAAGAAAAATAAAAATAACATAAATTAAGAACAAAAATTAAAAGAAAGCTAATTAACAAGAAAATCTACAAGAAGTTAAAATGGTCCCCAAAAATGTCTCTCAAAAGAGAGAAACAAAAGAACTAAAAGAAGAAAACTAAAAACTAAGCAAAATGGAAGAAATGGAGCTAATGGGGGACTCCCTAATTACAAGAATTGAAACCCTATTTATAGGTGAAAAAAGCTATCAAAAATAATATAAAAATACAATAAAAAATGTGGAATAATGGAATGATGAGTAGTAAAGATTTGTGATGATGTTTAGAAGTGGTTTGAGTTGTAAAGTTGCAAAATTGGGTTGGAAAGTGGAAGGAATTTGGGTGGAAGCTGCTGGAAAAGAATTCAGCAGAGAGCTGCTGAAAAGAGGCATGGAATTCGGTGGACTGCTGCTGAATGGAAGGCTGGAAGTTCGGCTGGCTTGCGCAGGTGGGCTGTTGAGGATTTGGGCCAGGCGGATTGGCTGCTGCAGTGGAGAAGCGGGCAGGGCGTGTTGGATCTGCTACGCGGGCCGAGCAGGTATGGGTAGCGGGCCAGCGGGCCGGAGCTTCTGCTGGGCTGAAGTGCTGGAACTGAATGCGGGCCTGGGATTGCACGGGCTGGGCTGGCGGGCTTTGCTGGCGGGCTGGGCTGCACAAATTAATTAATTTAATTAATTTAGTAATATTTCACCGAAATTCGTCCATAATTTCTTCGTTATAATTCCGATCGAGACGATTCTTTCGCCAAAATACTCCAAATTACAAACTTTATTTATTTAAACACAAATAACACAAAATAAATTATTTTATCTATTTATTTAATATTTTAATATTAAAAGTCAAGTATAAAGGGTATAAAATAATATAAAATAATGCTTATTTGAGGACCTATCACAAACTACATAACCCTTTTTCTCCTCTAAGTGCAATGTAAACTATTATTAATATGAAAAATAGTACAAACATACAAAATTTTGAAAGCAATCAAGCGGAAGCAAAATGAAGTTGAAATTATCTACATAGTAAGTAAACTCAATTGCACATTTTTGTTCACTGAAATTGAGAACAGCTTATTATCAAACTTAATAAAACAAATGTGAATCTTTTCTTTTTTAGCTATTATACCAAGGCTTAAGTATTTAGTATTAGTGAGAAGGGGAAATGCAAATTTTTTGGTAAGTGTTTGCGTGTAGCTATAGTGTTGTATAGTGACAAATTTAACCAAAATTGAATTTTCAGAGCATACTTATTTATGATCGTATAAGATCGAAGGACTTTGTCTACCAAGTAATTGTAAATGCTTCCAAGAATGCCTCCAATAACTCCAAGGGATATGACTGCGAGTAGATCAGCGCTGCTATAAGTGACCTTTGCTGAACTGACATCAAACATGATCAGACCTCCTTCACCAAATAGTCCACATTTACCACCCTTGCAAAACTCTACGAAACCTCTTAACAATACCGCTACTACAGCTGTTGTGAAAAATGCCCTCCAGAGAAGAGCACTCCTCCACCTACAAGAGCGTGATAAAAGATGACAAATTTTCTACTAGATATGCAAGCGTGCAAATAAGAAGTACACGAGAATAGATAATGCTTGTGCGGTAGTGCAGGCATTATAGAGAGAAATACCATGAAGCTGCTTCTTCGAGTGCAAAAAGGACCCCGCCAACTGGGGCACGGAAGGCAGCTGCAACACCAGCGGCAGCACCACAGGTAATCAGATCACGTCGATCCCTGTCATTTTTGAAGTACCTGAGCCATTTCCAGGTCAAATGATATTTGCGCGAGCCACCCTGTCCAAGCAAAGAGGCTATGCAAGCGCCAGTATGTACCATAGGTCCTTCCTTACCCACAACAAACCCAGCAGATACTCCAAATATAGAACCAAAAATCTGCCAAGTTGGGAGTCTAGTTTTATTGTTTATATATTATGAAAAGCAAAACATTCACACTAACATTTACCTATCATTGGGACATAAATTTTTCTTCTAAGTATGAGTGAGAGATAAAAAGAAAGAGAGAGGAGCTTTCATCCGCTTTCATTCTGCTACGTACCTTCACAAACAGGGTACTTGGAGACAATATAGAATGAGCATCTACACCATTGAGATATGCTTTAACCTCGGGAATACCTGAGCCTGCTGCTGCTGGGGCAATGTAGGCACAAAGAGCTGCAGAAGCAGTAGCCAAGATCACGTTACAACAGGCAAATGCTGCAAAGGCCTGATAGTACCTGCACTGGAGTTAACATAACATCATAGTTACTCAAAAGAATATTGCAACATAGCCATAAGGGTAACAATGATAATAATTAGATCTTAGGCACGTAATAGTTAGGCTTACTTTTCCCGAAGCATGAGATCATTGGTAAGCAAAAGTTTGAAACCAGCTATATTCTCAACACTTAGGTTATTGAGAAATCCAACTAACCCAGTGCCTAACCCAATAAGGAGCACTAGTGTCCATTTGAGAGCAACATACTGAAATATCTCAACCTTCGTTCTAGACCTCCAATCCTGCTTAAAAAGATCATTCTCAATGATCCTAGAAAAGAAAATACAAAAATAAACCAATGAGCCAGCAGCATATACAAAATTGTTAACAATTATACTTTCAAACAAAGATAAACGCTGTAGGTTTAAAAAAAAATTGGACTTGTTCTTCAACATAAAATTTTGAAAATTACATTCAAAAGAGAAAGATGTAACCCACAATTAGCAAAAAATTTAACAACAAATCTATAAATCCTAAAAAGTGAATATCATAACGCTCTTCCATCCATGCAGAATTGAAGTATTACGGGATAGATTTGATATTTTGGAAAATCAATTCCTAATGTCTGTCTGCATATACTTGAAACAACTTTAGATGAATCACCAACCAAACATAACAAAACAAAATTGATTAATGTGAATTATGTGATTTCTCCAAAAGGAAAATGAATAAATCTTGTCAGTTTCAAAACCAAAACAACACAGCACATAAAAATCAGTACTTGACAAGGAATGATGGAAAAAATGAAAATGGCTCTATCACTACTAACATAGTTAGACTAAATTTCAAAAATCAAAAAACAACAGTTGATAATGATGAATTAAACAGACCAGCTTAAATGCTGATAGCAATATTTGGTTTATGTTACAGAAAAGAAAACAACCTCCACAAGTAAGATGACAGCTGTGTCTCTTGTCATTCTCCTATCATTCTCTCTTTGTTTTGTTATTATAAAATCCTATTATATTTTCAAAACTGTATAGAAATCGAAGTCTGAAACTTATCTCAGTAACAATTCTCCTTTACTAAACAACCAAGGGGAGATTCATAAGCTGTCATGCAATTAGAATCCAAAGAGGGTTCATTTAAACAATACCAGAAAGAGAAAAAGAAGATAAAAAGTTTCAAACAACGTTGCTTCCTTCATTTTTCTCATTTCTGAAACATTGGAATTTAGAACACAGCAAGATGAAAAAAAATCCATCTTTCCTCTCCATGTTCCTCCAATCTGTGGCTAACTAACCAAGTCCCAATCTTTTTAAGAGAGAAGAATACAAATAAAAACAATCATACAATGGCATTAGACCCAAAAAAGAGAAAGAGAAGAGGAGGGAAGGGAAGGGAAGAAAACGAACTCATAGTCGAGGCTTTCAATGGGAGAGAGATTGGCACCAACAATGGCAAGCTGAGAGGTTTCATTTCTCCTCTTCTTCAAAAGTAGTTGTCTCAAATTCGGATTATATTCCTCTCCTTTGTTGCCGATCAGTATTGAAGATTCATCACTCTCTAAAAACCCTTCTATTTCAATAGTATTCTCCTCCACCTCCATCCCCCCCTCTCTCTTTCTCTCTCTCACCAATTTCAAGACTTGATCAGTTCATCTCTCTTTTTACGAGACATCAAGAAACTTCACTGCTTCTCCTAATCAATCATTCGGAGCAAGCAAAAATAATAAAACTAGAAAGTCCGATTTTGTTGGGTTTTTAGCATAAGTTACTAATATCTTAAATATAAGGATTTTAAGGGATCAAAATTATAATCAAACCGGAGACTACAGAAGGAGGTTAACCATCACTGCCAACCATCACTGCTCTCTAGAATGCCATACATAAAACAAATTATGAGCGTCTCCTCCGTCTATTGCAGATGTGGGACAAAAACATGTCAAGTATAAGACAGTCGCACATGCCCGCGAGTAAGCCAAGTTTGAGGAATATTTATGTGTCACATGTTAATAATATTATTTATGGTGTAGCCGATAGTATTGATACAACTCAGCTTCCAATGGTAGTTTAATAATGAACACATAAGTATGGTCCTCGATCTTGATCTATCCCCTTCTTATTTGGTAAGATCAAAGCACGAGACAGATTTTCATTGCTATCTTATTTAATGAGATCGGACATAAAATATATTTTTGCGTTTGATGCATATTTAATTTGACGTATTTAGGGCTATGTTTCTTCATTAAACCGAAAAAAGGTAAAATCATATTATGATTTGAAAGTATTAAAACTGAAGACTCGGCGGCAATGAACCAAAATGGTCCCTACGAGTTATGGTGGGAAAGGCTCACGTCACTAAGGTCGGCCATGATGATAGGGAAATCTTTAAAAAAACATAATTTACAATTTTGTATTTATAATTTTCTGATTTTTAAATTTTATTTTTTGAATATCAATTTTAAAAATAATGGAAATTATAATTTCACTTGTTTCAACTTATCCTTTAAAAAATTATGCCCATTCAGATAGAATTTCAACTCATCGTTTGTGATCATCAATTCCCTCCAAATTTTTCTCTAGAAATTTAACAAGTTCTAACTCAGTTTCCTAAATAAAGGAGAACTGATTTTCCGCTCGTCAAATACTCCTTTTCCGCTAAATGACCGGTTTATTTCTTAAAGCCAAATGCACCTTTCAAGTAATTTAATACGAGCTTTTAATGTAAAAAGAATATGTGTGCCAATTGATTTTTTTTTTTGTTGAGATTTTAATCTACAAATACGTAAATACAATGTCACTTTATATTCTAAGATGATGATATGAAATTTCATAGATAAGGTTAGTGGGCGAGCGATAATTGAGAAGTGATGGTGTCAATGTTTATAGGCGTAATGGCACTCCAGATAAGGTTGGTGGGGAGTTTGTTTTCGAAAGTGCTAAACACTTCCATGCATTTTTGCAATGATCATGTGAAGGCGGGGGGTAGTGGGGAGTTTGTGTTGGAAAGTGCTAAACTTTCCATGCATTTTTGCAAAGATCATGGGAAGTTTTTATTTATTTTTTATTTTTTTATGAAAATATTGAAATTTATTTTAAGGCATTTTTGTTAAGGACAATTGTGTCCGTTTGAATCTGTTTCTTATAAAGCGTTTTTATTAGTAGCGTTTTTAAATGAGAACAGTTTGATATTTGGTATACACTAATAAAAATATTTTATTTCTAATAAAATACTTGCAGTATAATTTTAGAACGTTTGATAGTGAAAATAAAAAGTACTTTTAGAAATATAAAATAATTATTATTTCACTTCAACGTTTTTATAACTCGATTTTTTAATATATAAAAATAGATGTAAACTTATGTTATGACATAAAATTAATGACTTAACAAATATATCAAAATTCAAGATAATCATTGATAACAACAAAATGATGAACAAATACTATTGCACCATTTTTTGTCTAAAAAATAAAGATTATTGCAAACATCTATGAATATGTGAATTCAATGGTGAGAACCCACAATGCCATCATAAAAGAAACAAAACAAAAATTAAATTCAATGAATAAAAAGTCTATTGAAGTCAAGTGAATATCACATTAATTTCAATAACCATGATTATTCCAATGATTATTATTTAAAATATGAATTGAATGGAGGAAAAGAGATAATACTTTGAGAAGCGAAAAGGAGTCGGCCACACAAAAATTATTCAGATATTGTTTGGGAGAGGTGCAAGGTAAAAGAAAAACCCTCGAAGGTTTTATGAGAGTATTGAAATTAAAATAAATAATAATTAAAATATGGTGAATTTGGTCATTTAGAGTATTACTAATTAAAAATAAGAATATTTGCTTTCCTGCTTTTTTATTAGTAGTACTTATAAAAGGAAGCATTAACATAGTACTTTTCAAAAACCTTTCTTAAGTATTTGGGCTTCTGATTTGAAACACTTCTTCAAATTGTCGAACGTTTTTAATTTAGAAAACGTTTTTATTTATTCAAAAGCTTTGACATTTTCAAAAAGCAATTCCAAATAAGCCCAAAGGTATTCTTACAATCTTACTAAATATGATATGCAAATTCATGTTGTGTGCATAACACAACAAGTGAATTAATTTCGAGTTCATATTGAGTCACATATAATTATTAAATCAAATAGAAAAATTTATATTTATTGCTTTTCTTGTTTTCTTCTTCTTCCACGTCATGGAAGCATGGAGGGTACCAGAGCAAATCAAAAATTAAAAAGTTCATGTTTTTATATTATGAAAGAAAAGACCCTGTCCAAGTTTCCACTTTCTTGGTTGGTGCTTTTAAACTGTGACCAAGCAAATCACAAGAAGCTCTCGGATTCAGTCAGCATCCTCCCGCAAAACAACAATATCTCAGATTCTCGTTCTCTCTTACACTTGGCCCTCAATCGAAATCATCACCAACCCCACTCTATCTGTGTCTGCTCTTTATCCTCTTAATTAATTACACTTCCATTCCTCAATAATTAATTAATACTCAACCCATTTTTCAGTACCATCATTCCTTTTCCTACCCACAATTTTTCCAGGCAAGTTGATATTCAATTTCTGAAATTTCCTTCCAAGTTGCAAAATTTATAGGTTTTGGGTGTTGTAATCTTTTATTTTGCTCATGATTATATGCCTCTCAGGCACACACTGTCCATTTTTCATAAATATAAGCTCCAAGTTCCAAGCTTTTTTTCTTTTTATTTTTGGGTGTTCAAATCCTTTATTGTGCTCATAATTATATAATTATATGACTCTCTGGCACTCTTTGTTCATCCCTCATAATCATATGCTCCAAGTTCCATAATTTTTGGTGTTCAAAGTCTTTATGTGTTCACAATTATATGCCTTTGAGTCTCTCTCTTGGTTCACGGTTTGAGTTATTATTATGTGGATTTGGATGTGGGTTTTGCTTAGAATGATTCAGTAGTAGTTGCTGAATCCCAAGCATTAAGAACTGGGTTTTCCTAGATGTATCGTAATTAAATAAATGTAGGGAGATACATGAGAAAGAGATTAGGCCTTGGTTGTGAAAATTAGGCTTGGAATTGGTATTTGTTTACTGGAAACTGGAAAGGCCATGGCAAGAGGCAGGGGAGATAAAGAAGATAATGATAAAAACCCAGGGCTGCTTAAACTCTTGCAAATTCTCACGTTCCTGGTTGTTTTTGTTGCGGGGGTGGTTCTCGGATTAGTTACTAGTTCCCATATTAATCGGCATTTTGGTTCACAACCTGAAATTTATTCCCTTATTAACCATATTTCCAATAAGCCAAATGAGGAGGAGAATTGTACCTTTGTTCAACATTGTGAGAAGGTTGACTGTATGAGCATGGAGATGTTTCTCGAGCCGAAGAATTTGACTCACTCTATGTCTGATGATGCTCTCTTCTGGAGAGCTTCAATGGTGCCGGGAAAGCAAAAGTTTCCATTTGAGAGAGTGCCTAAAGTGGCTTTCATGTTTCTCACCAGAGGACCTTTGCCCATGTTGCCATTGTGGGAGAGGTTCTTCCAAGGCCATGACAAGTTTTTCTCCATTTACGTCCATGTAATTCCGGGGTTTAAGCTCAATGTTTCTACCTCCTCCCCATTTCACGGACGCCAAATCCCCAGTCAGGTATATTTATCATTGTTCCTGTTGTTTTATAAAATTATGACTATTTAATTCATAGCTGTTTTTTGGTACTTGTGAGTTTGACATGAAAAAGTTTGCCTTAAATTCTTAGCTAAGAATTTTTTTGTCTATGTTTTTTTCCCGGATTGTGATTCTTCGTCTTGACTCAATGCAAGGTTGATTGTTTCTTTTGTTGGGATGTTTCCACACCCACCCCCACCACATAAACATATGCAGCTTCTGTTAAGGATATAATGATCAGGGAAATAAATTCCTGTTTTTCGGTTCTTGTAGTTCCAATATCAGTGATGTGAGTTTGACATGAAAAAGTTTGCCTTAAATTCTTAGCTATGAATTTTTTTTTCTGTGTTTTGTTCCCGGATTGTGATTCTTCGTCTTGGCTCGATACAAGATCGATTGTTTCTTTTGTTGGGATATTCCCACTCCCACCACATAAACATATGCAGCTTCGGTTAAGGATATAGTGATCAGGGAAATAAATTCTGTTACAACTGATGATTAGTTTAGGCTCAAGATCAGTTAATCTTTAGTGAGAATCAGTTTCTAACAGGTTCCCAGATATGTCCTGTGTCTGTAATTTGTTGTGGGTCGAAATTTGCTTTACTGACATGAAATGGTAAATAGCAGCCTTATAGGTTAAGTTGGATATGGACAAATGAAGCTTCGATGATTTATGGCTCGGGTTGTAAATATCCACTTGAATTTATGTGTTTAGGAACTAATTTACATGACACCCTCTAGATAAATTGATGGTTGGAATTGGAAAAGTTAAGGTGTGCTCTTGTACTAATGGGAAAACATTTGCTGCATTTTGATTACGATGAGGAAACCTTATGGTGCTCTCTTGGTGATGTTTTTATAGGTTGTTTCTTCTTAGTTTTATGGCTTTTTGGTTGTTAATCGGTCCTCTCATGCTTCCCTATGCAGCATATGTACTATGCTTCTGAGAATCTTATGTTCAATCTTATGTGCAGCCTGTTTCATGGGGAACAGTTACACTGGTCGATGCAGAAAAGCGGCTTCTAGCCAATGCGTTGCTTGACTTCTCAAATGACCGGTTTATTCTCCTCTCTGAGAGCTGCATCCCAGTCTACAACTTCCCAACTGTATACAAGTATCTCATTGGCTCCAACCATAGTTTTGTTGAGTCCTACGATGATCCAGGCCGCTATGGCCGTGGCCGTTACAGCCGGAAAATGCTTCCTGACATTCAACTCTATCAGTGGAGAAAAGGGTCCCAGTGGTTTGAACTTAGCCGCACATTATCTGTGGTCATAGTCTCAGAAACTAAGTATTACACACTCTTCAGCAAATATTGCCTCCCTGCGTGCTACCCTGATGAGCATTACATGCCAACATACTTCAACATGTTCCACGGTTCACTCAATTCAAACCGGACCGTGACTTGGGTTGATTGGTCACTCGGAGGCCCTCACCCGGCAACCTACGGAGGAGATAACATCACAGAAGATTTCTTGCGGTCCATTAGGAACAATGGTGCACTCTGCCAGTACAATGCAGAAATGACATCAATTTGTCACCTTTTTGCTAGGAAGTTTGCACCAAGTGCATTGGAGCCTTTGCTTGAACTCGCCTCATCGGTGATGGAATTTTGATTCTTTGAGCTGAGAATTTTGATGAAGATCGTTGTAGTTGAACCGGAGCAGACCGGATCAATTTTGTCCCAATAGGAAAGATGTACAGGTAGTTGTTCTGGTTCTGGTTCTGGTTCTGGATAGAGACAGATTTGGTTCTCTATCATTCAGAGAATCTGTGCTGGTTCTTCAGATAAATTTTGGAATCAACAAAGTCCTTCCAAGGAGGAGAGAGCGACCATATATTTATAAGTTTTAGAACCCACTAATCATTTGTAGACTCATTTCATAAATCAATATCATAGCTAAGATCGGAAATCATTTTATCATTAGATTATGAGCCAGAACATTTTTTATTTTATTTGATTTTGACCCACTGTGTTTGTCTTTGCTAAGTTTTATAACTAAATAATTACCGATTGAATGAATTTTTGCAGATATAATCTTTTAATAATAAACTACAAAATAAACGGTTGGATTATAATATTATTTTGTATAGTTGGTTTAATCGAATTTGTGGAGATATATCGCTTTATAAAATCAAATTTATTGATGGAATATAAATCTTTTCATTTTAACTTTTTAGAGTGTTTTTGCTCACTTTTTCAAAACCGACTCTCATAGTAATTTAGCTTGAAACACCTAATTTCATACCCAATCAACTCTAAAAAAATAAATAAGTTTCTGAAAACTCACGTCATACCCACTAGCATAGCTAGGAATTCATCTGAGTTGGGACTTTTTGAAATACTTACAAAATTAATATAATTTAATTTATCATAATATATGTCAAATTAGCTAAATTCTAAAAATAAAAAAATTCATATTATGCTACTAATTTATTACAATCATATACTGTCTTCGACAGATTTTCAATTTGAAATCGTTGTATACCCAAAATAAATTATAATTGAAGTATTAAAATAAAATAGACATGTGTCAAAATTTTGAAAATTGAAAAAAAAAAATTAATTATAACGTAAACTATGTACTTTTATATCAAAATATCACTATGATTTCTATAAATCATATATGATCATTATATATATGTGCATTAGAAGCCTAAAATTGTATTTTCAAATTGAATGTGAATCCTAAAATATATAATTAACTATAATTATATAATAATTTTTACTTATTAATTAAACTATATTATACATATATTACATTAAAAAAATATAAAATTCAATGGGATCCTTTTTAAACTAACAATTAATATATTTTTTATTTATTTATTTTAAATATATTATCAACTAGATTCAAAGTTCAAACGGATTGATATAATTGAAATATTAAAAATGCTATAAGGATGTGTATGCTTAATTTCTTTTTAATATGGTGTTAAACATTTTCCCCAACAAGTTTTGGGAGCTGATAGTCGGGTCAAAATATTTTTGAGACTACATCGTATCGATGATTTACTAGAATATACACTGTGCTCCACCTTCGTCTGCATCTTTTCTAGAGGAGGCAGATTTTGGATAGCAGCAATGAGTCATGCAACTTCTATAAGGAGAGCTGCTGGTCTCAGAAGTTCGTGGTTCTTCTAATAATCCTCATCATGCCAAATTCTCCCAGAATAGTTGCCTCGGTCGATGAATGTTCCAGGAGGATGATTATGAGGAGATAGCAAGATGAGGAGAATTATTTTGAGAGGAAGAACTTGAATGCGGTTGCAAATTAGAAGGCGTGGAAAGATTGGATTCAATTCTCATAAAGGATTAGATCGATACCCATGAGGAAGGCGCAGAGTCCTACCATTCGCTAGGGACATGAAGACTCACATAGGCATTTCAACATCTTCCTCGCCACAAGTTAAATGCCAATTTATTGTATCGAACCCAAGACTAGAAAACAAATTTGACTTTGACTTGAAACTAAGGTTTCCACTGAATTACTTACTCGTGATTGTATATCTGAATCAATTCTAAAAAAAATAAATCTACGAATTTATTTTTTTCCACAATAACTATATTCTTCGAGGGAAAAAACACGCTATCATAAAGGAAATGTTAGTGATTCCTAGTTTGATCCTAACGTATATGGACCTAAATTGGTTGTTACTATTCTACCATTTATACTGAAATTTTTAAGTAAATTTTTAAGACTGCTACTTTTCTTTAAATGGTAAACTAGTTAAGTTCAAAACAATCAATATATTGAGATTATAAAAATTAAAAGAAAAAATGTAAATTTGCTTAATTTCTTTTTTTTTTTAAGTAACATCTTAATTATTATTTTTTAAAGCTGACTACTTGAATACTTTTCCAAACAAGTTTGAACATGAAATTTCATGGATTGTGGTTTTAACACATGCAATGTATATTCAATCTTGTAAGGAAAGTTTTTTTTTTTTTTGGAGGGCATATACGATAAATTCATTAAGAATTATGTAAATTGTACAAGACCTTAAGGCACAAACTTGTGTCGCTTCATTAAAACTTTGTTGGAGATTTTCATTCAGTCGAAGAAAAAAATGTGTCACACACACGTAAATTAACCGTTAACAGAATCTTCAACTGCAAGAGTTAGAAAATAATCAGGAGGTTCTTCAAATCATATATTTGTATTATACGGAAATAAATTTCTTGGCTAGTAAAGAAAATTTGAACAATATATTTGTATAATGTTTTCTTATTTTCCACGGTTTCTATTTTCTTATTTTTTCCATTTGTCACAACATATCGAGTATATCGATCATTTTCTCTCTAATACTTATAGCATACATCTGGGTGGATCAGTACCTATCCATAGAAAAAAGTTCGTGGTTCAATAGACACCTTACGAATATGTTTCGTCTAATTTTATAATAACATGAAAAGAAATACAAATAAACTGAAAATTATATATATATGAGCAAGCCAACGTTATAGTTTAGATAAAATTTCATTTATATGGTTTGGATAAAATTTTATTTACTCTATGTGTGTATATATATATATGTGTGTGTTTCATTCGTAAAGTTATAATCACGTTGATTTTAATCGTTAATGGAAAAATTATTCATTATTAAACAAAATAGAAAAAAGTTATTCGTGTCTAGAGACTAATATTTACATAATAACCAAATAATGTATATATCTAATCAACGCTTCCTAAAAAGGATTTTAGGAAGCTAAATCTCTGAAAATTCAGGATATATTAAGATAACGGTTGATTTAGTAACGGTATTTGAATGGCAATATAACTTTACTTGTAAGCTAAGTTTAAACTGGACACGTTATAATAACGTTCGATTACTAATTAACGAGTTTTGAACTACAAAAATATTACTTTGCTTGTAAGTTAAGTTTTAACCGATGGATACAACGAGAATAATAAGAATTCTAGTATGCTTAATTTTTTTTTTTCAAGTAAAATACTAATTGTTTTTCCAAACAAGTTCTGAGCATGAAATTCTTGTGGATGGTGGTCTTTACAATTTTGGTATTTGTATCCATTCTCAAATGGAAATGGGTAGCTACGTATATGCATATCTTGGTTAGTACATAGAATTTGGACCAATATATGTCACCATAGTATTCAGTCCATTACTATAAATAGTGACCTAGTAAGACCTACAACATCACTTACAGTTACAAGTTCATATTCATCATGTCTCATCCTAAAAGAAAATGTAGGAGGAAAGCACCAACTTTCTTAGATTCTCTAATAAAATTAAGAGAATCAAAGAATTGGGGCTTGTTGAAATACTTTTAGGTCTTATGTCGAATCGACGATTTACCAAAATACGTAGTTGGCTCCCTCTTGTCTGTGGAGCAAGATTAGATCGCATCTCTGAGGCCTGAGTGGCCACTTCTGGAAGATGGCTGGCCTCAGACTGTTCACGTTTTTTTATGTATCCTCGTCGTGTCAAAGCTCTTCGAGAATCACTGTCTTGATCAGTGATGTTCCAATCAAGTCCGAACTGTGACAATGATTCTGCAGATTTGAAGCAAGACGAGGAGACCTATTTCGCGACGAAGAACATGAGCGTGCGGTTCTAATCGAGCGGACATGAAGGAGAAGAAGAACTGAACAAGGGTCGTGGGAGATGAAACTGACGACAAAGAAGGTGCAACGATGCCGATCGAAAGAGAGGTGTAAGCAAATCCAGCCATTAGCTAGAGTTGCACTTTTTATGTTTTGCTTTTTGCTATAGATACTTTTGTTTTGGTTTTTTTTCTGTTATTGTAATATAAATTTTTTAAATTGAATGAAATAATATATAAGAGGTTGAATTGCTTCAAACGTAAAGCAGTGTCAAAACACTTTGACGTGCAAATGTAAAGTGTTTTGAAATGCAAATGCAAAGAGTGTCTCAACGTTTGGATACACATTTTGCATTTCAAAACGTTTTTGACTTCGTTGTACATTCGAAACAGTGCAACCTCTTATATATTGTTGCATTTAATTCAAAATTTTAATATTGTAATATTTATTTTCCAACACGAAAGAATTGAATTTACGATTTCCATTTTAAGAACTCACAACAACGATGTGTTCGATAATGTATTATTGTGTTGTAAAGTTGTAATCACTGATTCATTTATTGAATATAAATTTCCTCGCGTGAACAGATTTAGCTTGAAAAATACTATTAGATACAAATTTTTGTGTCAACCCAATTGTGGTTTACATTTACAAATTTCATGTTCATTTCCTCCGGCAAACGTTCAGGATATTATAGTGGTCGATTAATGATCAACGGTTTTTTGCACTAGGACTACTACTTTTTTTTAAAGATAAACTACATAAAAGTATCCAAATTATAGGGTAGATTTCAAAAAGTACCCGAACTATAAAAAAAAAAAATCAATTGTATACCCAACCTATGCTGTCGATTTCAAAATTGTGCATCCGTTAGATTTCCATCCAATTTTCTGTTAAAAGCATACGTGTCAATCATTTAATCCAGTCAGCACAGATTTAACCAAAACTATAAGGGTATTTTCAGCATTTCACTATTTTATCTTCATCACCCTCTTCCCCAATTCATCACCTTCATCAATCTTCATTTTCTCCAATTAATCATCAATCATTTCAAGAAAAAAAAATATCAATTATCATCTCTTTTTTCAATTCATTTTTTTTTCTTCCCTAGTTTATCCTTGTTCGCCCAATTCTCAGCCCTAATTTGAATCAAAAATTTGTTCCTCCATCGATTTTTTCTTCTCCCCAATACTACTGCCATATCATTTGTTCCTCCTTCAACATCTTTTGCGTCTTTGTAATTGGACAAAGCATTTCTTTCAAATTCCCAATTTTCCAAACTGGACACATGGGAAGAAAGATCCAACCATAAATGGATTTGGAGTGGGTTGTACTAGGCTAGGTCGCGCTCTTCGAGGCGATCATGGTGCTGCTCTTGATGCTCCCAGGCCTCGATGGCCTCCGCAAGGGCCTCGTCTCTGTCACCCAAACTCTCCAGAAACCGTTTTTTTTTTGTGGTGTCGTTTTTCCTGTTCTTGCTGATGGACATCTATTAGAAGTACGAGAATCGGCCGAGTTGCGAGGGCGACTCCTGCACTCCATCGGAGTACCTCCGACACCAGAAATTGATCATGAAGAGAGAGTGCAACGCACTCCTGATCGTTGCATCCTTGACCTTATATTGGTTTCTCTACACCGTCACCCACCTTGTCATCTGCATTGAGCAGTTGAACCAGTGCGTTGAACGCTTGAAGAATCATGAATGAGTCCACTCAGTTTGCCTTTTCATTTCTAAGCTCAAACTGTTGGGGTAGATCTTAGATTGGAGCTACAATCGTCTTCTACCATAAGGGACATGTAGATGTCAGACTTGGAGAAAAAGCAAAAACTGTTGATAGAGGAACATATGATATGGCAGCAGTATTGGGGAGAAGAAAAAATCAATGGGGGAACAAATTTTTTATTCAAATTAGGGCTGGGAATTGGCCGAACAATGAAGAACTGAGGAAGAGAAAAAATTGGGGAAGATAAAAAATTGAATTGAAAAAAGTGATGATAATTGATAATCGATTTATTTTTTTTCTTGAAATGATTGATGATTAATGGAGAAGACGAGGATGGTTAATTGGAGAAGATGAAGATTGATAAAGGTGATGAATTGGGGGTGGGGGGAGAGATGAAGAAGGGAAGAGGGTGATGAAGATAAAATAGTGAAATGCTGAAAATACTCTTATTATTTTAGTCAAATCTGTGATGACTGGATTAAATGATTGTCACGTATACTTTTAACAGAAAATTGGAGGGAAAATCTAACGGAGACACTATTTTGAAATTAACAGCATAGGTTGGGTATGCAATTGAAACTTTTTATAGTTCGAATACTTTTTGAAATCGACACTATAGTTTGGATAATTTTATATAGTTTGTCCTTTTTAAAATGTAAGCAAAGTTCAAACTAGTCGATATAATGAGAATATTAAAAATTTAAAAATAGTAAATTTGTTGAAGTTCTATATTTTCATATACCATTCCCTTATTTGGATCTATAAATATATGAATTAAAAAAATTGGAATGTGAATGTCACTATATTTAAATTTCATTCCCTTTTATGTTACCCATATAAGTAACTTCACAATTTTGAAAAATTAATTTATGTCAATTTCCAAAAGATTAATTTATGTCAAATTCTGAACAAATAATTTATATCAATTTCAAAAAATTAATGAAATTAAATTCCAATTCCATAAATTACTCGATAATCAAATAAATTTTCCTTCCAAACACTCTAATTTTTTATTTTTTACCTACTAGCTCTATATAACTTAATTTTTTTTTCCAAACAAAGATGAGAATTCACGGATTGTTTTATCACATGCTATTTATATTAATATTCAATCTTAGATGGTAGGTGATTAAATTACTTGGCTAGTAAGGAGAATTTGGACAACATATGCCACTGCAGCATACACCCACCGAATATGTGGATTGTGGGCAGCCAACGATGATGTCTCTTTGCATAATATTTTGCCATTTTCAAAGGTCTATTTGTTAATGCAATCGGTCACACCTCACCAAGCACATTGAGCACTTTCAGTATGCACCCACCGAATACTAGTGCCGTAAGAACAAAGCTAAGACAATATTTTAACTCACGCCTCGGCTCCGGCTATCGGAATAATAAAGAAAATAGATCATCTTAAGCGAGGCTAAAATGGATAATATGAGAGCATCACATAATTCTATGGACAGTAGGTCAATCTAGCACAAACTCATAGCAAAATTGATTTTCTTTTTCTTCTTTTTTTGTTTTCTGGGTAAATGAATGGATGTACAACTTCATGTAATACTACAAGAAAAGACACGGCAGCAGATACAGGTGAGTCAATGAAACTAAAACTTCTACGCAGCTCCATTTGGCATCTCTCCACTCTTTGCAGCTCTTTTCTGCAAGTCGGAGTCATAATGTTGAAAAGCCGCATCAAGAGCCTGCACCAAAATACATTGACAATAGGAACCATTAAACGTGACCATAGTTTATTGTAAGTGGGTGGGTGGAAAGTACTCCTTTTGGTGATAGAAAAGGGTAAGGAGGCAACAAACAGAAAGACCAGACAAAGCAACCAGAGCTAGCAGCAAGCATTGAAAGAGTTTCCAAATTACTCGGCAATCAATAACATAATGAAAAATAAGCCTATAAACATAAGAGAATTTATCGAAGAAGAGGGGTGTGTGTGTGTAATGGAAAAGAAAGATCTTTGACAGTCATTTGCAATTAAATTGGAAATAGAAGTATTGACCTGGTGCATTGGACGAACAAGGAGAGATACCTGGTGCCGGAAATCTGATCCCTTCATCTCCTGGGAAAAAACAGAAAGAAAAAAATTCATTTGATAAGTGAACCAAGTTTTGTTGAACGGAAATAAGTTTTGTTAAAGCACAGTTTCACAAGTACGTAAAGAAAGTCAATAAGTAGTCCATCAGTTAATAGGTACGTAAACAACAATGAATGACCAGCTACAATGGAAACCAACATCTCTCTCCTCACCAAACCTTTCCATCCCAATGAACATCTAATCTTTTGGAAAGGGGGAAAAAAAGCATCCAATCTAGCATACACAACCAGTTTACTGCAGATAGGCTAGTTAATTTTAATGATAATTTGTCATTAAAATGAGGTGGGTATAAGGATCTAAACACGGGATGACTCAGTATAAGGGATGACTGTATAAGCCATGAAACACGGACCGTATGCATAACCCACTAAAGAAACCCAATGGCACTAACTACTTATGAGGTATAGGATACCTCTTATCGATGGAGCAAACAAATTGGCAGGCTGCTCTCGGCAGTTCTGACTACATCACATTCCATATATTGGGAATTTCATACAGCTCAACATCTACAACGAGCCGTTCAAGGAAGATAGGCTGAAATCAGCTTATAGTTTTTAGATTTGTCAAGTATTGTTCGGTGTTTCTTATAATTAGGATATGCATGAGGGAATTCAATTAGTATGTTAACAAATCAACTTGAAAACTAAACAAGTTAGAAAAGGATAAACTAGCACAAATGATACCTCTAGCTGTCGATAAATTTGTGACATGGCATCCTTCAGCCTGCCTACCTGCAAGAGTAATTTAATGAATCCACATAATAAATACCAATGTTAAGAAACTTAAACACCAATGATATGAGTTAAAATTTTCCCATTCTTATCCTAACAAGGCATTATTTTCATACACCCTTTGACTCTTCATCAACCTATGGGCAAATAGGTCCCAGACCAATTTGAAACAATCTTAGCCCACCATGTTACATTAATACTCCATATATGATTCAGGCTTCTCCTTCCCTCCAACTGTCCTCAATGCGGATTAAATAACAAGAAGAATCCTCTCCTTAAGTCATAAGGTGTAATGTAAAAATCTAAAACCGTGATACATAAATTAAAACTCAAGCCATTCTTTTCATTTCACATATAGCATAAATGAATCATCTTGTCAATTATATGATCTAACCTTAGCAGAAAGATAAGTCGTTGTAATTGGATAGGAAGCCCAAAAATGCCTCAGTAATTCTTGAATGGACATCCAATGCTGGAATAAGAAACATATATAAAAAATCAAGAGAATGCAAAATGAACAATAAATAAAGCCAAAACTTTCAAACTTCCTTAACTGTAAGATAACAGAGCAGCCAAAATTAAGTTTTTCCAAGCTAAGCAGCCAACAGTATTGAAAAGCTAAAGAAACAAGTTGTTATTAACTCACATGCAGAAGTTCCTCTTTTGTTTTGTTTGGCAACCCATCTAGAATACTTTCCTGAGGATTCTTCCCAAGTTGATAATTGGTATTTGATATATTCTGGGTCAGTCCATTGAGAACCTACATCATAGAAATAAGCGGTAAAATTGCCTTTCTATATAAGCATACTTGCTTAAACATACATATGATATTTGTGTGTGTGCTTTGTGCATTATGGCATGTCGTATCTGGAAATGGACCTGCAAGGACAATTATATTACCGTCAGAGCAATATCTGGTGCAACCGTAAAATTTTTCAATCCAATGCTCTTAACGTGTGAAATAGAATCCCTCAAAGAGGTATATGCTTCTTCAGTAGTCAGGCTGCATTTTGTTTGTTCACTTCCACCACGTGACTCATCCAAAGTTTTAAGTGCATTAGCTTGTTGCGTGTCAAAGTAGTCTCGAGGATCCTGTTTTCAAAGACACTTTAGATATCGACAACATCAGTAGAAATTAAGAGTATGGAATATCTGCATGAAAGCCATTAGCCGGCAGGTACAATGATGACAAATTTAACCTTAATACATAATTGAGCAATAGGATTATCGTGAGGTTCTTGAAGGTCCTCTATCTCAGTCATTCGAGTAATCCTATCAAGTCTCTCCACAGCACTCTCATCAGACTCTGCAAAAACAAATGCAGAATATAAGCACAGGTGCTGTACTGCTATCAGAAAAGAGAACAAAAAAATTTTGGGTGGTTTGGGGACAGGAATCTCAACGGATAAACCAAACGGAAACAAAGGATCATGCTAACCCTGTCTTGACTGCATAAGTGCCTCTGCAACAGCTCTTGGATCTTCTAAATCAACATCTGCAGTCAGGTTTAGAAATCATAGCTATCAACTAAATTACGTATAAATATAGCTGTGCTTGAATTAAACTTTCACAGTTTTCTATCTACATCAAATTATAATAATTTATTATACATAATAAGTAAACAGAATCACTTTATAATATGTATTAATTAGTGCAAAGAAAAGAGAAAAGATCCACAAGAGTCTAACCAACAGCTCTTCCTTGAAGAACAACAGCGCCTTGTCTGTTAAGGTCTTGTGATAAAGTCCTCCTGTAAAGCTCATTCTGCAGTTCTGTGATATCCTTGCTACCATCACGAAATATCCCATGATCCTTTTTTAAAAGCAAAGCAAATAAGAAAAGTTGAATGTAAGCAAATTATGGTATTACAAGCGCTGCGCATGATAACTTAAAAATTTCATGAATGATCAAAAACATAAAAGGGCACCCAAACGATAGGAAAAGATGATGAATATTTCTGCAATGTAAATAAAACTAATATAAGATTATAAGCATCGACGTAACTAGTATTATCAGTTTTTCATTTGTAAGATAGTGAGTCAAATGACAAACCACCTTAAAATTTTGGCTATTAGACAAACTAGAAGACTGCCTATGAAATCTTATAACTACTAAAAGGTAAGAATCAAGAATGCCTCAAGACAACATACTGGAAGATGCATGTAATCATCTCCTTCGTCAGCTTCCATATCCAAAGTTGGATCAACACGCCTAATCTGTAAAAAAAGACCTCTAATCAGCAGAAAAAAAATGCACAAGAAAGCACCCCAGGCAACAATTATCAAAACAGCACCTTCCGACGAGCTTCCGTCGCCAATATTTCATCTTCTTTTAAAAAAATCGCCAGTTCCTCATCCTCGGCAGCTTCTGCTGCAGCTGCAACAGTATTTCTTGTACTGTGGAGGTATTCCGCTCGAAAATATTTTGTCCAAAAGTCCTTTTCTGTCATCTGATTTTTTTTTTCAAAGGAAAAAAGATAAGAAAATTATGCTTCGAGCAATGTAAGAGAGCAAATAACAGACCAAGCAACTCTCTGATCATCATCCTTAGCCTCAAACAAAACTACACAAGAGCGATGACTAACATGGAAAACTGCCTGATAATGTAAGGAATTGTTTCAATATCCTCACTACCTTACTAGGAACGAGAGAAAGAAATGCCTGGTGAACAGCTGGTTTCAGGGCAAAAATCTGAAAAGCAGTGTAACAGGTAAGCACAACCACCAAAAATGTAGTCCAAGATATCCAGAGTATTTGTAAACATTGAAAATGAAAAATATTGATCTCAAAGACAAGGGAGAAGCACAAAATAGAAGAACCATGCCTGATATTTAATCTCTGGAGTTATGTTGAACGTAACCTTGTTCATCTGGACATTTCCAACAAAAGAATAAAACTAAATTAGTTTCAGAGTTACCCTTATAAATATAATCTTTCTTGTCCACAAAATAGTTCTATTAAAAAGCCAGTAAGCCACCAAGGACAAAGGTAACTGTTGACAAGAAGAAAACAGACCATAGCACTCATTTAAATGAGAGAGAGAGAGTGAGGGAGGAGGAGGAGAAGGGGGGGAGAGGAGAGGTTCTACCCGACCATCGGTCATAGGTTTGGTGTCCAAAATCATTGAACTTTTGAAACCAACCCGTTGCTTTGACTTTGTTCGGCTATCTCCATCCAGCAACTTCTGCAATTGAATTCAAAGAACTGAAATGTCACTATAACACACTACACACTTCCTGCTAAAAAAATTGATTCCATGTAGGAAAAGCCCCAGAAGGGGAATGGTCCAATAGTATGTAGGCACTTACAGTTCAAATAAAAAATGAAACACACAACTCATTAAAAATAAGCATTTGTATTGATCAAAATATCAAACCTTCCTAGTTGCCCAGAACTCAGATTCTGTCAAGACGCCACTGAATACAAATTGCATATGAAGTTTCTGCAATTCACTGTGAAGAGCAAAATTTAGTGATATAAAACAGTGAGTAAAAACAGAAGATGTACATTTTTAAACAGAAAATGCTCCACCAAGAAAAACTATGCAGTGACAGAAAAAGCTAGACTCAGAAAATTATCTGGTGTGGAAAATGGTACACTCAGAAGCAACTATCTTCTAATGGAACATGCTACTGTCAGAAGCAAACTATCTAGTAACAGGAGATATCAAGTTACACCAATTCTTAAAACAAAAATTTGAAGTGATGTTTTTCATAAACCATTCCTGTCCAGATTTCGAACCAGAAAACAAATGCAAACAAAAAAAATTGCAATCATAGCACAAAGGAACATGGAAGGCAAAAAGAGCCACCTTCACTGGTAAAGAGGGAAATGCATATAGGAAAGCAATTGCAAAACTATTTTCGAATTCAGACATCCAAACCCACACACACACATACAAATCCAAAAAAAAGAGTAAAGAAGTAAGAAGTGATAGGTTTATCTCACGTGCTGCCACCTCAGCAATTTCAAATTGCATGCTCAGTGGAAATTGAGGGTCTAAAACTTTAATTTGGCCTTGAATAATTAATAATATCCCTGTTCCAATTAACAAAGATAGGATGAAACAAAAGATCCCTTATTCAACCAAAAACTAAAGCCCCGAGGAGGGTAAAAAACAAATTGTGTCCTAAAGATCCCCCACATTCACATCTTCATAACTTTCAAAGATTCTTCTATCTCATTTCCACCAAACAACCCAAAGTACAATTAACACCATAACCAAAAGTTCATTGAAAGTAATCATTATCAAACTCAAACCAACTGAAGTTAGCTTGAACGACCTCACCAAAGATTTACAGAAATAAATCAGTGAAAATGCACGTGATTCCACTATCTGGCTTGACACAAAGGAATCTGACAAAGGACTTGCAGAAAATCCTCCTGATAAATCTAACAACAATTTCCTAGAACCTGGATAGTTTGAAAAGGTGCAGCCCTTCTAAGGCGTTAGTAATGCTTATAGCTTCCACCTCAACAAGAAACCAACCAAGTTTGACCTAAGCAATCTGAAACTGAAAAAGACGCCAAAAAAAAACACTTTTTAAGTTAAGGCCACCCTGATTTTTTTCTTCCCTATGGTATATATTTACCCTATAAATGTCGGGATTCAAACACTTGGTTGATTCTAGGAAACACTATATGCCTACAGAATATATAACAGAAAAATGGGTGTGAGCTTGCAAAACAACGTTTCAGTTGGGTGGTGTTATCCTGACTCTTCCATGCTGAGCTTTATATTGCATTAATAATAAAATAAAAAGACATATTATAAAACAATAAAAACAATTTTAAAATAGTACATTTCTCCATGAGAAACAAAATAAAATAGCTTAAAACTCCATAGCGCTAGAAAATAGGAAATGCTGATGGCTTCTATCTGATCATATGGGTAGAGAAGACTAATGTTACCTGTCTTCTTGCAATAACTTCATCCGGAGCTCCATTTCTCCAGTACTGAGTTGTTCATCATTCAATGTAACTCCAGACCTCTCAGAAGTCGCTTTGGCAGCAGAAGTAGTTTTTGAAGCAGTAGTAGCTTTTGCAGTTTCAGCATGCTTAGCAAGGGCACTGCCTGTTCAAAGCCACCAAATGCAATATCAATAAGTATCCATGCAATACAGTTAAGTCAAGTAAGGTGCTCTAACCAAGACTAAACATTATAATCAACAACAATACAGAGCTAAAGAAAATTTCAATGTTCTGAATGTGATTTGCATTTACCTACAAAATCTCGGCTTTCGTGAAGATCCCGAAAATTTTGAAACTCAAAAATGTAACTTTTATCCTAAAGCATCACAGAATATTTGCAAAAAGTCAGTCAATAAAGAAAAAGGAAATGCTTATAAGACTGGCCTGAAATTGGTAGCAGATCATAATCATATCAAAAATTACAACTGAAAGAAAACCTTATTATTACTGAGATTAAGCCAAGGTGGTTTATTTGATCCCTCCTTAGTGTTTTTGTGACCTGAAAATGAATGATGAAACTTAATAACTATCCGGAGAAACTGAATGATGGAACATCGTTGGGCTTGCTTGAAACTCGAAAACAACAAATCAGGTGCAAATAAATACCTGTAATTTGCTTAAACTCGACATCAAGCTTTAATGCAGACGTGGGATCGTGTGGCCTGAACACAAACTTGTCCACCATCTGCACAGGCGAGCATATTTTCAGAAACAACATTGAACAATAAAAACTCGTTAATGCCATAACTCCATACATCTCTAAAACGAAAGGGCAAAAATAAAACAATAAGCAGATTTAGCAAATACCCATAAACCCCGAACTAGCATTTGATAGAATACAATCTCTAACTACAATGCCAGCATTGTGGTATCCAAAACACCCAATAAATCTAAAATAAACTGGAACATATAATTAAAAGAGTTCATTGGGTGCCCATACCATTTTCAGAAGGCCAGGAGTCCCAGGGTCTTTGACTGTAGGCTTATATTTTACACGCTTCACCAATTCCCTACCCGACATAATCTTCTTCGCGATTGGTGATTGCCACCAATTTGTCTTCTTAAAACCCAAAAGGAATCCAAACCAATGAAAATTGTAAAAAATAAAAAAATATCAGAGATCAAGTTTGGGTATTTGACGCAATGGTAAGGCGAGGGGGGTTTTAGTGGTTTTGGGTTTTGGGTTCTTATAATTACAAACCGTGCTTTTGATCGGACGGGAAGGAAATGCTCTCTCTCAAGGCTCTTCAATCAGTTCTCTCATCTCTGTGTGTGTTCTCCTCTTGAAGAAGGAAAGGTCTCTACTATTTGAACCCATTGTCTGCAAAACATACCCACCCAAGGTAAATAGTTCAATAAGGATGGTGTATTTAATAATTACATTTAAATATTTTTAGAGATTTAAAAAATATGGGTGTATTTAATTAAAATATTTCAATATTTTAAAAAACTCTTAAAAAAGAATTGGTGTATTCAATTAAGATATTTAAGGTTATTAAAAATGTCAAAATAATTATTGAGGTATTTAATTATGACTTATTTTTTAAGAAGTTAAAAGTATTTAATTATGACTTATTTTGTAAGAATTTGTTTAAGTTGTAAATTTGGTGAGATTGAGTGTTAAAAGTATATATATGATAAGATAAAACAATGTCACGTTTCAAGTTCAGGGATGAACGTCCCATTCTTTTAAGAATGTTCATTTCATAGTAAAAATTAATTTGAAGAAATATGCGTCAAAAAACGGTTAAAAATTCTTTATTTTAGTATAAATTTTTTGGCATAATTCTACATAATTTTTTCCAGAAACTGTCATTTTTGCTCCTTTTGACACGGTGTTCTTCAAATTTCTCGCCACCAAAAGTGATCTTCAGTTTTTAGTGACGAAAATTTCATAATAATCTCAGACTTTCCAGAAAATTCAGAAAATTTGTAGAATCACCTTAGAACGATTCAAAAGCATCTAACATATCAATTATAAGGTGCATTCCAATATAAAAAATGTGAAAAGTGTGAGTGTGTGATACCAGCCTCTACTGAATGTGTGACTCAAGATGACGATGATGAAAAAATAAGTTTAGCCATTAATATTCAGATGAAAAAAAAAACTATTACAAGAAGAGAGAATAAAATAGAGAATTCATGATGTCTGCCAAAATTTATTAATATATATCTTTCAAAATTGTCCAAGAGAAAGTCCATAATAAGATTTATAAGTGTTTGAATAATACCAAATGTCCATACTAATTTATAAGATTTTTAAAATATCTTTAAAATTTATCATTTAAAAAATGACTTTAAAAATATTTAAATGTCCTAATCGAATACAACCCTCTAAACATTAGCACATCGCTTCTGGTTATTCAGAAGAATCAAGGCTGTTAATCGGTTTTTTTGGGTCGGTAATTAACTAGAATCAAATTGTATTGGATTAAAGAGTTTGGTATCATTTTTATTAATTTTTAGACTTTTTACTTCATTACCCCTTAAAATTCACCACATAATCTCATTTCTCCATTAAATTCGATTTTATCTCAAAATACTCCTTAAACCGAGATTCCATTAACACAATTATCCAAATTCCATATAATCACTCTAACTTCCGTTAAATTCATTATAACTTCAGTTAATTGAATAATCTGACAAAATAAGATCAATATTTAGTTGATGCATATCATTTTAAATTTATTTATATTAATTATCTTTATTTTATTTCTATTTTACCATACCCACTAATCAAATCTCACCATCCTCACTTTCTCCGCTCTTATTTGTTCTCCGCGAGATACATTTTAGCTTGGCTCGTTATTTTTTCGGAACATGGAGCCTAGGCCCACCCAAAGACAGGAACAAGAAGATGACGCCCAAGTTTTCAGAAAAAAAAAAAATATTATATATAAAACGTTGAATGTTTTTCAAATTCCAATCCTCCATTAGGACTTTGCAGTGAGAGCACAAGTAAGATGTTGGTCATCGACCCCATCAAACCAAATCAAACCAAACGACCATCCGTGAATTTCATTTCATTCGTAATTAATGGCGTAATTTGAGAGCAGAGGCATCATCAGCATCTATCAGTCAGATTTGAGGTATGGATTTGTCTACCAAAAGTAGCAACAAGAAAGTAGAGCTGGGCTTTCTCATTCTCTACGCAGCTGCTTTCTACGCCTTCATCATCCATCGATCCCTTCAACTCTCTCATGGTAGAATTTTTCGGACTGTTTTTTTCTTTCATTTTATGTATATATATATTTTACTTTAGTGGCCTAATTGATTGGAATGAATTCATTTTTCTCATACCTGTAGATCATTATGCTAAACTCTTTGGTTTGCGTCCTGGATGGCTCCTCCCTCGTCGCCTCAATGTATGTTCTCTCTTTTGTAAACGCTAAACCTTTCTTCCCATGACTTTTTCCTTCAATTTCAATTTTTTGTAACAAATAAATTCTGTGTGTTTTTTGTAAGTTTTGATTGCAAGTAGAAGTCGACCAACTTAGGATGTAGAGTCGGTTTTAGCTTCCTGGTACGGAGCTGGCTCAATTTTTAATTGGAATCTCCATTCGAATTGAATGGTATCTGACGAAATATTTGTATATATATATATATAGGCATGCATGCATGGACATAAGCTCAACTCTTACTTCCATTGATTAGTGCAATTCTTTTCGTCCATTGCATTTTTTATTTATAATAGCTTGGAAATTTCATTACCAAATACATTTATTAACACAGGAACCATTGCACCTTTTTCAGACCTGACTCTTATTCATGGATTTATTCATTGAGTAATGCACTACCATGGTGTACATGACATGGGTGTACTGAATGCCCACAAAACTACATATCTTTATATGTCCGATTTACCCCTTTCTTTTTCTGCTTAGGATGTTTCTGATGCTCAATGGAGGAATTTTCAAGGAAATTTACCTGTTCTTACCATTGTCTTCACAAGTTTTACGTTGATTGCTAATTTCTTGAGAACAAGCTTTCATTTAAAAGCAAGAGGAATGTCAATAATTTGGATTTTGATTTCTTTCGCGTACCTATCATATCTGCATGGAGCCTGGTATGTGTTACATTCACAATAATACTTTAGATTTTATGCTCATGAGGAGGTGGCAATTCTCTGACTTTCCGTGTTTCTGCAAGCATCATATTTATCCTCTCAATCGCTTCAGGGAATTTTCTTTTGGTAAAGGTGAGCTTCATTCAAGTTTATATCTTAATAGGAGCTGAAACTTTTGCGAAGTAAAATTATATCGTTCGATTGTGCTCGGTGGGAGTATAATGTGTTTACTTTTTCTTAGGCTCTTGTGCTTGTTGTGGACCTTTTGTATAAATTCAAGTTCTAGGATAGTTTGGCAGTCAGATTTGATGTGAAAATTCTAGTTTTTACCAGATTAATCGTATGGTTATTTCATGTATCCTATGATCTATAAAAAAACAAGAGATGGATTTGATTTTGTATCTTTCCCTATCAGAGTTATACAGTAGTTTTTAATTCTTTCCATATTACTCAACTTATGTTTTTGCAGATATTTGGACGGACAAAGTACTTCTCTTTTGTATTTTGGATTTTCAACATATTCTTCCTTCTTTGCAATCGTGTTTATGAAGGATATTCATTCGCCACATTTGGGTGAGTTTTCTTGGCGAGGCTACGCACTACTGGGTAGTTAATTATGATTCAATAAATTGTGAAATGTCTGCTTACTGGTACTGCTTATTATTATACCTAGGCATCGCTGGGCATATTTGGACAACTTTCGGGGCACCTTTAGGTGGCACATATGCTTTAACTTCGGTATTTCTTTTCTTATTAATATTTTGAAACTTACTTTCATTATTGTGGTTTTATACATGTCATATTGTATCTGATTTTCCATATCATGTCCATATTACCATTTGTTAAACAGATGCATAGATATGTAAACATAGAGAGTCATAAACACATCACAGAAATAACCCCGATTGGTTACCAATATGAACCCTGAGATGGAATGTGCCACCAACTTTCCAAGATTAAGACATCCAAAGGAACCCATCTCTACAGTTTGAGAATCTTGCGCTTTAGATTGGACTCCATACTTCTAGTAATTGAACACTGTTATAATTTAACGATGGACATAAATAGAAATACTTCTCAAGACTAATTGAATGAAGTTAAGACTCCCCTGTAGAAAGACACTTGCATCCTCCACCCTTCTAACCATTTCTTTTTATTACCTTGTTAAATAAGATAATGGACAAGTATTATTCTTAATGGGTGCAGTGTCTACACTATGTGTCAAGCAATTTGTAGCTTGATAACTGGACTCTGTTTTGTTACCTAAGAACTTGGATTAATGAGGTATTTGTCTTTTTTATGTTTATACTTGATGTATGGGAAACAAGAGTCATGCTGCATCATGCTTTTATATATTAGTATTTGTGTTATTTTTTTATATGGATTTTACTCAAAACTCTGGTTGTTTGTGACAGTTGTTTTGCGCATGATAAGCTTTGGCTATGATTACCATTGGGCACATCGAGATTCTCATTTTGACCCTAAGGTACTTGATTTCATTCGATTTCTGATCTCTAGGTTCTCTTCTGTTCCTTTCCCACCCCTTCCTTTTTCTAGTATCTATTTTGTAGGATTACTTGGTCGGTTGCTACCACATCCGATGTCATGTTACCTTGTCTACATGTAAACTCATGTTACAAACCTTCCTAAGCTTCTGTTCCTTTCCCACCCCTTCCTTTTTCTAGTATCTATTTTGTAGGATTACTTGGTCGGTTGCTACCACATCCGATGTCTTGTTACCTTGTCTACATGGAAACTCATGTTACAAACCTTCCTAAGCTTCTGGTAGTGTTGGCCATGTAGGATAATAGTAAGAGAAAGGAAGAAAACAGAAATCTAGATTCTGAAATCACTCTGGCCTTTGGCATCAGAACATGGTGTACTGGAATGGCTCCAATAGAAACTAGAAAAAAATAACCAGCTTGTGTTAATTATTGTTCTACAACCTTAGGGATTTTTGTATTTCAGACCGCTTTACAAATGAGAGTTAGGAGTGGTTATTGATATCACATAATTCAACACTGCCTGTTTTACATTCCTTTCTCTGCAGCTTGCTTTTTGGAGTAAGACCACCTTCTCATTGGTTCTGAAGTTGACATATCATTTGTTTTTTGTGCTCATACCAATAGTATACTTTATTTTTCTCCTTCACTAGCTATCCAATCATCATGTTAATTGCATTGAATCTGATTTTATCTACATATTCTCAGACCATTTTATGCATCAGTATCCATTGACTGATTTTCAGCTGCCATCGCTGATTTAACTCTGTTAACAGCATTTAATAGAGTGTTATCCACAAATTCTCAGAACAGTTTTTGTATCAGTATCCATTAACTAATTTTCAGTAGGCCTCTTCATTTTAACATAATGCTTGTATTGTTCTTGGTGATTCCTAGTTCCTTCATGCAGATAATTGTCAAGAATTTAATACTTCGTGCCTCCAAAATCTACCTAGTGCTGATATTTTTTTGGTTTCGTAATAGCAGAAACACATTCTGCGTTGCAATACCTGTAAATCAGGGAAAACTTGTTACCAGATGTTACAGGTTAGCTTACTCCCAATTAAGTGAAAGCCCACTATTATTGTAGTTGATGGATCCTTAAATCAACTCCATCTGAATGGACTTTCTCAATTGTTTATAAATGTGTTCATTTACTCAGGAGAGAGGTGTCCAGGATGACAAGTTTTCCTTTATGATATACCTTTCTTATTTGGTATACGCACCTGTTTATCTTGCTGGGCCGATTGTAAGCTTCAATGCATTTGCCTCACAGGTATGTCACTTTCAATAATGACAATGTCCTATTTTCTTCCTTGTGCATTAATATTCCATTTTTAAAGTAAAGAATCCGCAATCTTTAATAATTTTGTCTTCATACATTTGTTTCTATATGAGTCCATTCGATTGTGGTCTTGGTTGTGTATCAGAGATGAATTACTAATATGAAAGATAACAGAAAACACAGTAGTTTTCTTTTTTGAAACATTGTTTTCATGCCTAGGAGTTCTTCTAGATATAAAGACTGGTATGTTGGTGACATTCAAATGCTTAAAAGCACAAAATCAAGAGATTCCCATATGAAGTTTGGAACACCTTCCTTCATGGTTTGAACTTGAAATGAAATAAGCTACAATAATGATATTACTTGGTCTCTGTTTCGTATAAAAAAAAATGTTGTTTGCCTTAAGACTTCTGATATCTCCCGCTTTTGTTGAAGCTTAGCACTAGGAATTCATTGACTGTTGTTCTATAGTTGGGAAATTTTCCTAATTTTCCTACATATGTAATTTTATAGAACTGCTTAAAATAGTTGGTCATTCCTGGATTGTCAACTGTCAAGTACACTGGATCTCTGTTTCCATATCATTGGACATGCAGGTCTTTCCTACTACATTTCTGCAGAGTCTCATCAAATATCTTTGTTGCAATGCTCTTTCAGTTGGATGTTCCTCAAAATAACTTATCAGCTAAAGATATTGCTTGGTATGGTTTGCGTTGGGTATTCAGTCTACTTCTGATGGAACTAATGACACATCTTTTTTATTACAATGCCTTTGCAATCAGGTGAATGTCTTTGTCATCAAAGATACACCATATTTTGTGTGTGTGTGTGTTTATTCTTTCTGTTGAACAAAGTGTTAAACCGGTTTTCTTTTTCTGTCCTACTAGTGGCATGTGGAAAGAGCTACATCCTGTGGATGTGTTTATTATTGGATATGGGGTAAGTTATTATCCTCATATAATCAAGGTTTTTGTGTTAGATTTTTAATAGTTAAAGCAATCCTCAAATGGTTATTTTTGGAAAAAGCAGTGATAGTACTAATAATATGTATGAAGTATAAATGTTCTTTTGAACGAAAGGAGATACATCCCTTGTAGATATGATGTAAGAATTTTTTATACATCCTTCAGTGAAACTTGTTTCAATGGACTTTTCTTTTAATGTGTCTTTGAGTATTTTTTTTCCCCCTTTTTATTTTGTTTTAGTTTCAATTCTAGTTGTTGTGTGGCATTATTTCTTCACAACAACAGGTCAGGTCAAGATTATTTACATTCTTATGATGGTGCAGGTTTTAATCTTCATGTGGCTGAAGTTTTTTCTGATATGGCGCTATTTCCGTTTCTGGTCATTGGTAATGTTTTATTTCTTTTTCTTTTTAACTTTGGGGTTTACCTCTGGGTTGTCAGTCTACTATATATTGTTCTATCGGTACTCTCTGTACACCATCATTTGACAAGCTTTAAGTTTTTGGCATTAATGCTGCTATACAGCAGGAAAGTGATTTGTTTTTTCCTTTTAATCACTACAGATATGTGGCATCGAGGTCCCTGAGAATATGCCAAGGTGTATAAATAATTGCTACAACTTGGAAACCTTTTGGAAGAACTGGCATGCTTCCTACAACAAATGGCTTGTGAGGTGAAACTTTTCACCTGTCATTTTTGAATCTCTCCTGGAATTCTATTTCTAACTCTCATATGTTTGTTTTGGAAACGATAACAATAGGTACTTGTACATTCCTCTTGGGGGCTCTCGAAGGAAGTTTCTCAATGTATGGGTTGTATTCACATTTGTCGCCATTTGGCATGATCTAGAGTGGTAAGTCTAGCTGCTGTTAATTTTTCTTCTTTGTTGCATCTTAGTTTCCTGTCAAATAGGAGTAGAGCTTTGTTTGAACCTGTGCCTTAATCCATCCTATTTCTATATTTGACATTAGGAAACTTCTTTCATGGGCATGGTTGACTTGCGTATTCTTTATTCCGGAGATGGTATTGAAATCGGCAGTAAATTCATTTCAGGTGACATCTTTCTTCATATTTTGCGTTTTATGCCTTTTTCTTTAGAATCTACTTTAGTGAGGACCATTCCTAGTTGTGCACCTCTCGTATAGCCCAACGCTTTCTATTGTTGCCTTGAAGGTATTCAGTGCTGGAGAATAAATACCCCCTGAACAAGAACAGAACCAAGTTTTTAAATGACATGGGCTGGGAATGTAGACTTGGGGTTTTGGCATTAGAAATTAATTTTGGGTCTTTTTTTATTCATTTAATTTTTAGTTTAGGAAAGCTAATTTTTGAAATCTGTGAAATAAGAACTTTGATATATATTAGGTTATGTATTGTATTTGCAGGACACATGCAATAAAGCTGCATTCTTATAAACCTTTATGTGCATGGCGGCATTATGTCACAAAATTCACATGCATTAGTTTTGTATCCCCCCCCCCCCCCCCCCCCCCCCCCCCCCCCCCACCTATATTTTGTCTGTAGAGCATAACAGTCAAATTTCTCATGTATTTACTGTCAGGTTGAGAGTACTCATGGGCAGTTTGTTGTTCGTGAACTTAGTGCGGTTGCTGGTGCTATCACAATCACTTGTCTCATGGTCTGTATTCTGTATTTAATATAGGTGTATACCCATAAATAGTTTGTATTTCTCTTGATGCTCGTATTGAATTTGATATTTGTCTTTTTAAGAGAACCTTTTCCTGGGTCTTTTGAGTGATATCATATGATTAAACTCTCTGTTTCTACTTAAGCCAAAAGTAATAAGGACCTTCTTTCTGATGGTTCTGAAGCTAGTTTGATGATGTTTGTATATTTGAAATTCTATACCTCGTCAAAATTTAGAAAATTTGGATTTTACTTCCCCTTGTGAAATTTGTCAGCCTTTTTTTCTACATTTGTTTAAAATGTTAATCCTTCTACTGTATTCATACTTATATGTTGAATCTGCATCCAGTACTTTTATTAAAGCCAATCTTTATGCAGGTGGCGAACCTTGTTGGTTTTGTTATCGGACCATCTGGGATTAGTTGGTTGAGTTCTCAATTTCTTAAGAGAGAAGGTATTTTGAATTTTTATATCCATAAGTTCCCTGTTATTCTTGGACAAATGGTGCCATGCTTATGATTTTCTTGCTACAGGATTACCCGTTCTGGCTGGCATGCTTTTGACATTTTATGTAGGGACAAAGGTAATTCTTTAATGTTCTGGTTATATTTAAAAGGTAAATTTGAGGTATATTACCTGCAGTTATACTTGATTTGATTATACCCGCGCCACTGATTTGGTCCTGAAATTTGTACACATTGTGGCTTGTGGCTTAATAAAGGGGAGGGTCGTGAAATCAGTTCGACAATCATGACCTCATAAAATGTTTTGAAATTTGTAGGAGATTAATGGTTGATAACAAATGAGAAAATTTTTGTTGTGGAAAATCCTTGGAATTGTAATTTTTCCAGTAACTTTGACGGATTCTTCAATTTTAATGCCCGAAACTACAATACCACATGGCCTATACGCATACGTGCCTACTCATATGACTTATCTCCCTTCTTATATCCAAACTTGCAGCTTATGTTCCACATCCGTGATGCAAAGCAAAGTAGCCACTACTAGGCTCGCTGTAAGGTTGGATTCATCGACACCCTCGAAACCAAGGTACGAAGTTCCAAACTCGGGACAGGTTTGCTAAGATTGTATGTAATAGAACCTTCTTGCACGTTCTTTAGTTGTATACAGTTAGGAAATTAGTTACTATTATTATAGAGAAGCTCATTCCAATCTGCGACTTTTGTTCGGATAATTTTTAGGCAAATTCCTGTTTTATATTGATACATTTCCGCCAGAAGTTTTGATCCCAATCGTGTTCATCTTTTGATTCTGATATCCTGGTTTGTAATTATGGTACTATTCCACATTGTACTCTGTTAGACTCTAGAATTTGATCTGTAATTTTCTTGTTTTTTTTTCTTCATCTTTGGATGGCTCTTGCTTCGGTTTCTGATATGATATGCACACAAAGTAAGTAAATTTCTGAAGTGAACGGAAATTTTGAGTAAGTACTGGTTGAAACCGTCAAAGGCCTTTCACTGTTCGCCGGAAAATCCTGGAATTAAGGAAGATCAAAAACATAAATATAAGATCCGATTGCGGATCAGAACTGGGGTTAGTGTTCCCAACAAACCCAATGGTCATAGATTGTGTACATGATGGTTTTAATATTTGGGTTTATGACAACAGACTTGAAGAGGAGGGACATCAAAATTAGGTTAAAACCTATCAGTGAATACGATTAACTTTATTTGTATTCTTTTCGCATTGTCCAAGTCTGGTTCGCGTTTGACAGACTATTCCGAAGAAATTTGTGGCTTCAAAATGGGGCAAATCGAGCATGATTCTCAGGACATCTGTAAGGATTGGCATTTGGCAAGGTTCAGCTGCTGGCTCCTGTTAGTCCTCGCATGGCTATCAAATCAAAAGGTTGGTCCTCATTTTACACAGAATAATCCGAAGGTTGGAGATAAATGCACGTTTAAAAGTTCGAGAAGATAGGGTGTGTTTGACTTCACGAAAAAAAAAAAAAAAAAAAAGGTCATTTGGCATGTGGGGGAAGCATTTGGTCTCGATCAAGTGAAGGCCAAGATGGCCCGCTGGAAGTCCGCTAGATCCTAGTCTGTAGTTAGCTTTATTGAGGTCTTGTTATGACACTTCTTAAAGAGTTGCCATGATCGAAGAGAGACCACCGATGTCTTAATTTAGTCTCGACTGGCTTATTACTGATACCGTTTTCCCACCTTTACTTTGGAATTCCGTACATGTTTGATCGAGAGATGAAGCTTCGAATAACAGATTCAGATGATCATTCTTGTTAAGGCACCGGAAACGAATTTAGATTGAAATTATGATACCAGATTCATAGACAAAATTTCAAGATCAAGTGTATTATACCCATTTGGGCACAAGCAAGAACCCTGAGAATTTGTGTACCTATGAATCCGTAGAAAACAATCACTCAAATGAATGGGGCAGCAAGCAAGCATACGAGTTTGACCTGTGAAAATTTCTTTGTGAAAAGATGACAAATCGTTAGGGTGACAACTAGTGTACAAAATCACAAGAATAGATGATCATCATAACACCCTAAATTAAAACAGATTATTTTTCAATGGTGATAAAATGGAGGGCAGAATCTGATGAACAAATGGCTACACAACTCCTGCCTCCGCCAAATAAAAAACTGGCAATTGTGTACTCAAAGTGAAAGGATTGTTCCTCTTGCATAAGACAGTTTGTGAGGTCTCAGAACCCATCTTCAAGAAGTCCCAACAACCTGAACATGATAGGGGGGCCCGCGGCAGAAAATGGGCTCATCGGAAGATTTTGTTCTTGCACGAGCCCTTAGGATATCATTGGCCTCATCAATCACAGAGGCTGCTGCCAGTGTGTACTCACCCGGGACGAGAAAATACAAAGAGAAGTAATGCTTAATTTCTTGAAGTGGGGGAACTTCCACAATGATCCCGCTCAAAACACCTACATATTTGAGAAAACACAAGTAGAAATGTAATCCATCAATGCAAATTTGAAGGGAATTAGCAATAACAATGATTTCCAATCTAAAATAGGCAGGATGAAACATTAATTAACCTATTAAACAGCTGCTACAATGCTTTTCTGATACAACGATATTGGGGAAAGGGAGATTTGGACCCAGCCACGCAATGGGGTGGACAGTAAGTATCAATCTCCACATACAGGTGCTAATATGCTTTAGTTCTGAAACTCTACTTACCTATCTAGAATGTATTTGTGATTTTGTGTGTGTACATAGAAGAGTAATAACCACTAAAAATTAAAGACGTCAGTCAAAAGAAAACATGACTATAAGGTGGTTGAAGAAAGGCATCATCAGAGAACATTACCGGAACACAAGACAGTTGCCTTTGTAGACTCTACGCAATTCTCTCCTGCAACATCTCTGCATGTAACACTTAGACTCATCTTGATCATCTCCTTCGTGTTATTCCGAACCATGACTTCCATTGGAGTCATTTCATGCGCCAGCACAGAACCCTTAGCTGCAGAAGAGTGAACTTGAACATTGAGCGAACCAGAATTTTCAGCTTCAAGGACCTTTCTTGAAAGCCTGAAGCAAAAGGTCAAAGGGTCTGGCAGCAGTACATCCATAACAGATGACTGAAGTGCTGCCTGTATAGCATCCTTGATATTTAATTCTCCAAAGCTGTTTCGCCCTGATTGCCACCGAACCTTTATTTTAGATATTAAGTTCTTGATGGAAGCGTTAAGTTCGGCTTTAGTATTCCTCTCTGAAAAGCATGAATTTCTCCCACTAACACCTCCATCTGCCTGATTATCCTTCACAAAGAAGGAATCATCAAGAACTGGTAATTTAAAATGCTCCAGTGGTATCAGCACCCTTGCAGAGCAATCCCGATCGATTCTTGTTTTGGGGTAACCATATTCAACAGCATCCTGATCAATGGAAAGGCTACGCTCATGACAAGAGTTCTCCAGCTGGACTGAAACAGTAATTTCAAAGACAACATCAGTGGGATTGGACAACTCAAGTTCAAGAAAGCGTAGTCCCCAACTTCCCCTGAAAGGATCAATCTTAGCCACTCTGTCCATCTTAGTTGGAGAACCAAGAGCTTCAGTAGGACTATTCTCAACATGAAGTGGTTTTGGAAGGTTTTCACCCACTTGTGCAGGAATCTCCATTGAGAGCAGACGAGCCTTTACGAATGACAAACCCTGCAGAACACAAATCTGCAAAGGAACAATCAGGCGCCGGCCAGGGGTGACAGCAGAATTATTAGTTGGAGGATCCACAGTGTTTGTTAGAGGCCCTGCAAAGCAAAACGAAAGGCATTACTGGCAGAAGCAAACAAGTCACAGAAAATTGTACTTTAACACTTGCTACTTAGGAATAAGGCGGCGCAGAGGATTTCAAGTTTTTTTTTTCTTTTTTCAAAATGAGTTAGCTAACCGCCATAATGTTCAAACGTAATTATGTAAATATCATTAAGCCTCTGCTTAAATATAATGTTTCAAAATTTAGAATAAAAGTATATGATAAACATAATCAATTTTTTATTAAATAGTAATTTCATAATTATGGTAATATCATTTAAAACGAATAATTCGCATTATCACCAAGTAATAAATTCGCAATCTCTTAATGTTTTTTATAACTATAATATACTCATGAGCTACACAACGAGTCACCATGCTAGTCTTATAAAACAAACATAATGAGGAAACAGAGAACATGAAACGTGATGGATCAACTGTAATATAGAATTATCAATACCTGCGTAATGGATCAACAATGTGGGGTTACTTCCATCTTTAGAATGCCTCGTAGTGCTCCCAGAGCCGCTCCTGCCTGCAGCAGTCTCAGTGTCTGCTATGACATGCTGCCAAGCTTTTAACGTCATAGGTATAGTCACTTCCGCACCAGGCCTCAATGGAAGTGCTGATTTTAAAGTTTCAGAAGAAATGGAAATAACAGAATCTTGGTTTTTTCCAGATAGTGATATATGTGCTTGCTCCACTGGAACTGTACCAGCATTTGCTAGACTTATCCATACATCACGAATTTCACCTTCATGTAGAATGATTGCACCATCACCACCAACAACATGTGAAACCAGCAATGGTAATGGCGGTACCACAGAAATGTTTGGAACAGATATATTTTTCAACCTTGCAGACCCACAGCATCTGAAAGGGTCAGAAAGCACAAGTCCTTGTGTAGCTCCAAGGAGCAGATTGTCAACATCCTTAAACAAGTGCTCAGTAATAACACCAAAGCAGTGAACAATGCATCCAGGAATGGCCAGTGGCCCCGCTGAAGTTGGAATCCCAGACAATGCCACCACCTTTGATGAATTGGGTGGAAGGTTTACAGTAACTGGGAAAGCATCAAAATTTCCTGAAGGTACTGAGAGATATATACTATCAACCCTCAAATCAAAGCCACAAGGGTTTGCCAGTTCGACCAAAATCTGAACTGGTTCTCCAACAATCCAAATTTGATCCTGTTTGGTGTCGTTGTTTGCCTCCCCCTTGCTAAATGGTGTATAAATAAAAGGCCCAGTGTTAGCTGCTCCTGCCCACCAGTCTTCTCTAGCTGTATTGCGCTTTACAATATCCATTTGTGGAGAATGGAGAGGAAATGAATACAATCTAGAACAAAGTGCGAAGGTTGAATTAGAAAAAATGAGAATTTAACTGTAGAAATCTAATGGTGATTTGTCCATATCCTTGAAATTAACATTCAGATCAAGATCACCTTGGATGTGGGAAGGTTTTAAAGGAACCAAGGAACAATTTTTACTCACTGGCAATTAGAAACTTATAATACACTACTCAGTTGTATTAAGAAATCGATCTAAGCCCACTACAATTCTACAAAAAGCATATAGGTAAATTAGACATTGTTAAAGAAAAAAAAAAGGCATAAAGCAAGAAGTCTCAACTTGATGGAAACAAAAGTAAATAGCATCCCTAAGAAAATCAATAAACAAATCATAGCGGTATTCACTTCTCACTGCTCCGCAATCTAAGATTTGTCAGCAATTTATTTATCAGAATGATCCTATACAATACTGCCATGCTCAATTGAATATTAATTGCCTTTAACTAGCCTTAAATAATACATCTAAAACTATGGTTAAACCTACTATCATGGTCCATCTGCAACTATATACTTGCCTTGCATGGAGAAAACTAACCTCTAGCGCAGAAAATATTATTGTTGTTATTAAACTTGATAAGAAATAATTGTTCATGCACTAACAGAAAAATGCTAGGGCATGGGTAAAGAGTAAAGACCTAATGAAAGGTAAAGCAGGGTCAACACAGCGAGTTCCTGACGGCAACCTATCTGCTGAGTTTGAAAGTGCACTAGCAAGGCCATTTTGCCCAGCAGGTGTAATCAAAGGATAATATGATCTTAGTAGTCTTGCAGCTGCACTCCATGCAGCAAGAGGATCTCCTGCCCGAACGGCAGATAGCAGAATCTCTCTTAGTACAACCATCTGTAGTGTGCTCCACTGAGACTCAAATAGAGAGACCACAGACTGGTGGAGCATTTTACCCCCCTCAGAAAGACTTGATCCAGTTTCCTTCTGTGAAGAAATAAAATTAGAATGAGTAGCTGAAAACATACTAAAATATGCTTGCATGCCACCAAATCGAATAATATATAAGAACGCTGTTAAAGGGTGATTACAATTTATTGTCACGACTCACTAGCGAAGTAAGCCTCTAAACCAAATTCTTCATTTTCACTGTTAAGTTCCATTCCAAATACAATAGAGAAGAAAGTAATATATGCCATCAATGAGAAAGGTAACCCCACCTCAACAGCACAAAGTACGCCAGAAATTCCTTCTCAAAACACACATTTGAGAATGTGCACAAGTATGCAGAAAGGGAGAATGAAAAATATGACCAGAGAATGTTTGCACAAAACTGAACACTTACTTTCGGAGTATCTTCTGTGATGGAAGCTCTACTTTGAACTCGATATGCTTTTGTGGTCATTGCTAAAACTTGCATGGCACTAATAGCAGCCAGTTTATTATCTTGTTGCAAATATAACTGGGCTACCTGTCTTGAGAAAAAAGCAGCCTTGCGCTGATAACCAAGAGTGCCATATAACCGAGCTATTTCAACGTATAATACAAGTCTGTCACTGGCATCTATCAGTGATTTAGCACCATCTGCTGCACTTGTTAGTAGATCCACTACCTCCTTAGCCAATTCTCGTCTGCCAACATATACCGAGCATAAATTCATAACTATCTTCAGATCAGTTAAACGTAACTATCTTCATATTAATATTTGTGATCTCATGGACATCTATGATGATGATCATATAATTGAAATTGTCATGAAGCATCTCCTTTTAACTTTTAGAGACATATTCTATTTAACTTTATAATCACCTAACAAGGTTAAAAGTCAATACTCAGAAGTATAATAAGAGAATAAGATCCAGCTCAAACACTATTCAATGAGAGACAAGAGATAAATGTAATACACTCTGCGTTATCCAATTGTAGCATGTTCACGAAGAAAATTTACCTGCAAAGAAACCTTGCCAATTTCAAAGTAGCCTCGAGTTCAAAAGTTAAGGGAGAAACTCTGCAGAGAAATGATTTATTAAAGTACCTGTTAAAAGACTCGGACACAAATAAAGTAACAACCATCTAAACACAACAGTATGTATGTATCACCTCTGAGCATTCTCATGTATGAATGACTTCTTGTACTGCAAGATGACAGTATTATACCGGTATCTAACTTCATCCTCCACCACCGAATCCTTTGCCCCCATTCGATCAATCTAACAGCATGTATAAGTGAATCAGTCAGTAGGAATATAACCACTAAGTAAAATGAAAAGCCATGCAAGTCTGTCACATTATCAAGTACAGGTAGCCGTGCAAAAATCCAGAGAAGAAGCCATTACCAGCAAGGCACAGACAATACCCTCCACTGCACCAGCATGCCAGAAAAAATCTCCAGTCAACCTAGCAAATTCTAGTGCAGTAGAGTAATGAGCATGGGCATCAACAGGTGATCCAGCCAACAAGCAATAATCACCCATTGTCTTCTGGGCGCGTCCGAGCCTCCGTTTCTTAGCCTTTATGACCTGCCATTTTTAGTTCTGTTCACTTTCTTTTTTAGCAACATTTCACGCAAAAAATCGCACTCCAACACTCCAATGAAAATACAGTGACACTCTGATAAATATATGTTAGCTTCAAATTCTATAGGACACCTAGACATGAACCTCCTCTGAGTTGAGAGTCGCTTGAGAATCCAAAGGTGTCTTGACAATGGTCCCTGCAGACTCAGCTTTCAGCACCCACTTCTCAAACTCCATCAGCAACGACGCCGCTATATCCTGCATCATTGTCTGCAAGTGGAACTCCAGCGTAGCTCGATCCGCCGGCGGAAACAGCATCAAGCTCCCCACTCTCTTGCTCCCATCTTCCAACTAAACAATCAAAACACAATATATAAAAAATAATAAAAATAAAGAAAATTTCGGAAAAGATTCGCGATTTGCATTAAGCACCTGAGAGTCGCCCGGGGAGAAGGCGAAGCAGCGATCGACGAGGGCATGTGAATAACCCCGGCGAGCCGAGTCGAATTGTTCGATGACTGAGTCGAGATCGGGAGAGGAGGGACAGTGGCAGATGCCGATGACAGCTAGGGTTTTTCGATTGGACTGAAAATCCTCCCATGGCGATGGCGGTGCCCCTCCAATGATGAACTTGAATCGGAGGCTGCCGGAGTCCCATGGCTGGTGGGAGAAGGGTGACTTCTGGTGCTCGGTGTAGAAGGAGCTGATGGCTGAGAGAGGGATCGTCTGGTGGCGGAGCAGCATGGAGTAGTAGTCGCGCATGAGGACGGGTGGCACGTGGCCGATGGGCAGTACCGCCACGCGGATCATGGAGCTGGTTTCTATGCTGACGTCCGGCTCCATTGTCTTGGCGGGGATCCGGACGGTGCAGGAGATTTAACTGTGGGGTTGTGTGTATAGGATTGGTAGCATCAGACTGGAAAATGTTGCTGTGACTGCGAGGATTGAGGAAGACACAGATCCCTTGGTTCTGAGATTTTTGGTTAGTTATGGCTGTGCACAGAAATGCGGACTCGCATTAGGGACCCAGATGTAATTCTGGGAAAGTTTGAGTGGCATTTATTAACTTTTAGTTTTACCTTAATATGAAAATAAATATAAATTAATTCCGTACAAAACCACGAGATAGATTCGCATTCGCGCCTTATTGGCCCCTTTGGAAACAAAGCCCTACGGGAACGGAATTGGAATTAGGAACTACTGAACTAGAATACTGGATCGGTAACTCATCTTCTTCTAGATTTCAGACAGTTGCTGCGGCATCATGGCCGACCATCTTCAAGAGATCCTGAACTCGTTATCCGAATCAGTTGATCAACCCCAAAGCTCAGTCTCAGAGCTCACCAACTTCCTCGATTCAATCCTAGACGCTGTTTTATCACACCCAGAAGACGAAGATTCAGAAAACAATGCCTTCCAAACGCTCAGCAATGTCCACCAATTTATGTCTTCCCGTTCACTGGACCAGGTTTCATTTCATAAATTCACAATCTTTTCTTTGTTTTATGTGTATGTGTATATTTTCACGCTCACTAACTGTTTGTTGGAATGCCTAGCTGGCCATTGATGCACTCTCCTTTGAGTTGCCGATGGTAGTTTCCAGGTTTGGAGGTGTCTCTGATAGATGCCTGGAGGTTGCTGAGAGCATTATTGATCACTTTATATCAATTTGTAATCCGCGAGACATGCTTTCAATTCTTTGTGAGGTATGTATGTTGGTCTAGTGCCTTTTAATTTCCACTTTCGGTATGTGTTGCATTGTTTGTTTTGTTGGGCTTTTAATTCTTTGATTAATTTTTCTTTGTGCATTCGGTCAGGCGTTAGATCCCCCAAGTGAGACAATCAGAAATTCTGGCTATATTGCGCCTCTTTTAAGTGGGTTGTCAAAAGGTATTTAAATTACCTTTCTTTAACAATGGGAAGAGTAACTAACCTTACACTGATATTGTTATTATATCGATTGTGTTTCATAAAAGAAATATTGAAATTGTGCCTAATTGAGTTGCTGCTACCACAATTTTGTTAATTTTATGTTTCTTTTCTATTGTTAATTTCAGTGTTTCTTTCCCTTGAGAGGCGTCACTTTGAGCAAGTGAAAGTCACATTTCCTATTATCGTTAAAGTTTTAAAGTCCCAGTCTTTGGAGTTGGAAGATGAAGTTTCAGAAATTAAGAATCTGTTTGACAGAGCCATAAGCATTGCTCATTCCATACGTGCAGTTTGCGTAAAATTGGTATGTGACAAATTGGTAGGATGAGTTTGCTGTTTTCAGCTGTACTGAGATTGTTAATGCATTTCTATTACATCCTAATTATCTTTGTTCATGCAACAGGAAGGTGGAGCGAAGGAAAAGCTCCGTGCTCTACTTGGTCTTTATGTTTTACAGATTATGGTTTGCGTGCCTCCATCTAATCTAAGTTCCAGTCCAACTATTATTTATCTGGGCTAAATCTACACACACTCGCACACACAAATAATAATAATAAAATAAAACCCAATGTAGACTCTATAATGTATCATGTATCTCCTATTTGTTTTGCTAGTTTTTTAATTTTTTACACACTTTTGATCTGCAGGCTCTTGTCAGCATGAATTACGATGTTTCCAGTTCGCAACCCTATGTGTTGCAACTGTCTAGTTTCTTCCCATTTTGTGGTCTGTCATATCTAGGTCTAATAACTGGGTCTGATGTTGACAAAATAACTAGAACTGTAGCTGCAGGTAAATCCCTCGATTCATTATTCCACCTCATGTATTTTGTGTTAGTTTTTCTCTTTGTTATTCATTTTTTTAGACCTTGATATCTCGTTTCTTTGTGTACTCACAGAAAATGAAGATGATCATATGAAATTTTTATCCGATGTCAAATATGGTGCATCTCTTTCAGGTTTATGATTCCTCCTTTTTCTTATTTATCATATTTGGCAACCCAAACAATGTGTTTCATATTTTATCTAGCTTGACACTTGGTAAAATTGCTTTGGTTTTTCCTGTTGCTTGATTGAAGTCATATGGGGCCATGCCTCTGATGAGGTTGTTGGGGCTGCTGAGGAAGATTTGACTTCTGTCAAAGATGAACTTAAGAATAACCACACTAAAAGGTGGCAAGCTGTTGGCATGATAAAGCACATACTAGCTCCTGTCACTATGCCATGGGAGCTTAAAAAACATGCCATCAATTTCGTGCTTTGCATTACAGATGGAAATATCTCCCAGTATGATGAACATGATGACTTCTCATCTCATATAACTAGCTATTTTTCAGCTTTACAGGTTACTATCCCTTTGCCGTCATTATATGCTATTGGAACTTCGTAGTTATCAAAGAGGAAGAATCTAATCTCTTTTTCCCCCTCTTATGGGCATAGTACATTCTAGGCTGTTCAAATGGTCATCATATATGCATCAGATACAGTGCTGAGGAAGAATGCCTTTGAAGCATTCAAAAGGGTGAGGATTTGAATTATTGTTTATTGATTTGTTCAGTTATATATAGTCATTTTGTACTAAGTTTTTTTTTTTGAAAGTGTGTTACACTTTCGTTTCTGAGTAAATTATTTACAGTTCATTACATAAATTAAATACTACTTACTAATTTGTTGCCACTCAAAACCAGATTCTTGCTGATATTCCAACTTCTGAAAGGTTTGACATTTTAAAGACTCTGATCACAAAAAGTGATTCTTCCTCAATGGTAAAATCTTTGACTTTTGTCAGATTAGACTTTGGCGCCACATTGCCTAATGTGGATTTTTCAACTTTATATAGATTGCAATCCTCTTAGATATTGTTAAAGGAGAAATGCTCAGGGAAAGTCGCCAAAGGGTAGGAAACGATGAAGCTCTGCAAGGAGAACATAAAGCACAGCCACCTATGTCCTTTTGGACTTCCAATGTCCTCAAATTGGTGGAGTTGATTCTGAAGCCTCCACAGGGAGGACCTCCATCCTTTCCTGAGGATAGTGATGCGGTAATTCTTTCATTTGTGTAATTGATTTCTTTTTGAAAATTACTTATATTAAGTTTCAATCTAGATTGCGATAGCATCTACAAATAATCTACAGGTCCTTCAAGGGAATCTTAGAATCTTAACGAACTTTCAAATTTCAACTAGAAATTGTCACATGCAATCAAAAACTAAACTAATATGCCAATAGCTTTGTTAAACTGCTGCTTCCAGTACAAATTTTGAATCTCTGGTTCTTCACATCCTGAAGTTACCTTTAACTGCCTTCATCCAATTTTCGTCATCACCAGTGGCAGTATCATGTTGTGTTGAACATATTCTTCATTTGCACAATTGTAGCTGCATTCGATTTCAGGCTTTAATTTTCTTACTTTTGTTTCGATTCAGCTTTATAGTATCCCTTTTCCTTGTCCTTGAATTTGTCTTGCTGCTTAAAAGCTGCATGTGCAAGCTTTGCTGATGTTTATTGGTGAACCCTTTTAAAATGGTATGACAAGTTGTGTGCTGTGTCGACAGGTTCTGTCTGCTCTCAACCTCTACAGATTCGTATTAATAACAGAATCAACAGGTAAGTTTTGCATTCAGAAGGATGTTTTTACTAGTCACATTTGTGCTTCTTACTGTGGTGAAAAATTTCACAGGAAAATGTAACAACACCGGAGTGCTGTCACGAGGCAATTTACAGAAGGCGTATAATGAGTGGCTTCTACCTCTCCGCACCGTGGTAACCGCCATAATGGCGGTGAACAAGGCTGATCACGATCTTACCCCTGACGCATTTTGTAGTCTAAATCCTCTAGAACTTGTTTTGTACCGGTGTATTGAGCTTGTTGAAGACGAGCTTAAACGACAGTCTACGTAAGTCGTTTTCACCTTCATATATTTCTATGGAATGCGAACCATTTATGGTAACATATATATTGTACTCGTATTTCAGCCAAGTGACATCGAAGTACTGTTTTTTTTCTTTCTATCTTTTGCCACCTGTCACTTTTCATCTGTCCATAATTAGGTTTTAGGTTAAAATGCAACGGAATCAGGTAAATATTTGAATGTCCTCATAATTAGTTGTTTGGGCAAACATTACCCCACATGTCTATTTCACTATTAAATCATCAATTAAATTAAGAGAATTCTTAGTATTTATTACAAATTCTTAGGCGGTTATTTTTTTATTAAGTGACTAATTATTTTGACTTAGCTGCTTATTTCAAGTTAGTACATTTAAACAAACTACAAGGACATTATATTTACATTTACATTAAGTTTAATTAATTAAGCTCTTCTAGTTTGTTTAAATGCACTAATTTGAAATAGGAGCTGAATCAAAATAATTAGTCATTTAAAGAAAAATAAAATGAGTAAGAACTTTAATCGATACCAAGAATTGCCTTGACTTAATTGATGATTTAATAGTTGAAATAGACGGCTGGAGTAAACTGATGTGATCTCAAAACTATATGGAGTAAAATGATGAAATTGAAACATGATGCTCTATTATGAAATTGATCCCATTTCTTGGGGTATAAATTGATGTTTGCTATAGTTTTTTACAAGGCTTTTAGGAAGTAATCAAGTAAATTTTACTTCCACTACAAAATAACCCTGAATTTGAATTTGAAGTGTAATCATTCCTTTGTTACTTTTAACGAACGGGTTGATTTGTTCAAGCTTATTTTCGTCTTCTTTTCTTTTATAGGACATGCAATCTCCTTACCTCTTTCTTGCTTGTATCCTTATGAACTCATTCTTATGGTCCTATCTATAACCTAGTTATGCGATATTTCAAAGCAAGGACATTAACCCCTCTCATGAAATGAGACTTAGAGCCTATCTAGTGGTAGATTCAAGGCAGTGTAAGGGGCTGAAAGCAAGATTTAGCCCTTCAAATGATACTATTCATGACATCTTGTTCAAAATTATTTTTTGTGTTTCTAATGGGGAAGGACAAGACAAGGGGGTAAGATTTCAAATTTTTATGTGAATTATTTTCTTAAAAATAATAATGTATATGAAATATAACTTAATTTCACTTTATCTTACTAACTTATATGGATATAAAAAAAATAATCAAACATTATTACAATGTAGAAGTTTTAGTTCATAAAATTTATATTACATTAAAAATATTGCTTATTCTAAGTAGACGTTGATAATAATAATAATAATAATAATAATCACCATAATAATAATAAAAATTAAAAAAGTAGACCTTGATAATAATCACAATAATAATTATAATAATAATAATAATAATTTTAAAAGAGGGAAAAAAGAGATATAATAGAAAAAAGAAAGGTGTCGAGAAGGCTTTTTCAACTCGTTCTCTTTTGTTTTTGAGATCGAGCCGTTGAGTCCGAGCGAGAGAGAGCTCAAGAAGGGGAGAACAGATACCATGAGGGACAGAAAGAAACATCGATCGGTTAAGTGAGAGAAAGAGAAATCGATCAGTTTAGGCCAAGAAAGAGAGGTCGAGATGTTCCAGAGACCTGAGGTCGTCGATTGGTTCGAGATTTTCAAGAGATTCGACTGCTAGAGAGCCGTCGAGAGGTTGTAAAGGTTCTAGAGGCGGTGAGGTTGTCGACTGACTGGCTGTTGCTACTTTTTCCTGAGATGTGAGGCCGTCGATATAAGATCGTCGACTGGCTGTCCTTCGAAGATGGCGGACACCGCGAGGGCTTGAATCAAATAAGGAGGGAGATAAAGAATGGAGTTATTCTCCAAAGGGCAATGGATCCGCAAATGTGAGAGTGAATTTTGATTTTGTCCAAATTTCCCTCTGAAATTGTTCAATTATTATTAAATTTTGGTTTTTTCTTCTGAAATCGTTAAATTAATATCGTTGAAATTGTTCAATTTATGTTCAAATTCTATAGTTGAAATTGTTCAATTGGTGTAGATGTGCAGTAGAAATTTTGGTTTGTGGCTTTGTTTCAAGAGCGAAGTAGTCGTAGGGCTCTTTTTTACTTGGTGGGCTAGCTGCCCAATCCAGGCATAAAGGGAGGAGGCAAGAACAGCCTCAGGGCAAGCCTTGTCCTAGCCAAACTTACTCCCATTAGAATAAGTAACTCCGAAGTTAGACTTGTCCTTAGTGGAGCATTACACTGCAATTACAAATATACTGTAACTACACATGTATTGCAACTCCACAATGCACTGCAACTCCAAAACGAATGGCATCACAGTGGCAATAAGGAAGGAGTGAAACGGAAAAAAGGGACATATGTTGTTGTTTCGGTGCCAGGAGGAACATCATCATCATGATCAATCTTTCTCCTTACCAGTAAAAACGGATCCCATAGAAAGTATATAGTAGGAATGGTGAAGTAAAAAAACCAATTTGTAGACAAATAAGCTTAGAAAAAAAAAATAGGCGCCTAAAGTCGATTCCGGATGCTATTACTAAATTTCATTGAAATTCCTAAAAATGGCACCCTCGCAGTAGCAGTTGCATGTAATCCTTTCGATTTTCTTCCTTTAGAAATAGTAGTTGCCCCGCCACCCTCGCAGTAGCAGTTGCATGTAATCCTTTCGATTTTCTTCCTTTAGAAATAGTAGTTGCCCCGCCCCTGCACCAGTTACATAGCAGAGGATGTCTTAAATTACTTATAATAATTTGTTATTGTGCAGTAAATATATTTCGCAAAATCTCAACAACCTTATTTTTTCAAAAATATCGAGAATTTTTAGTCAGTTTTACAAATTTCGATATTTTCATTTAATTTTTATCACCCGTACCTTGAAGTTTATAGAGACAATTTATTGTTATTTTTTGCCACACAAGTTAATTATTGGCTCCATTACAAAATTTCAATAACTTTTTTTGGTTGGCTTTAGAAATTCAAACCAATTAGTTAATGTGCATCCCAAGTGGTAGAACATGTCTAAAATGACTATAATAGTTTGGCTTATGCGTAGTTAATTTTTTTTTTATGGAATTTCAATAGTCGCATTTTTCATAAAAAAAAAATATAAATTGTAACTCATAATTTTTATTCTGATTTTAAATTAGATAAAAACGCCAAAATACTTATTCAATTTCCTTTCTCATCATCCCTATAAGATATTTTGAATTTAACATAGATGATTTCAATTTATTTAGGCCTCTAAATTTACTTTCCGACCATATTACAAAAATCCATTAAAATTCAAATTTGCTGACTTGAAAGATTATAAAAAACATAGTTAATAAGCGACCCGATTTTGCAACATCGCTTTCCCAAACACTAATGTAGGACGTGGATCGATCATGACGAGAATGCACCCTCTTAGGATATCTCTCAAATGGTTTATAATAATCTAGTTAATAGGAATTTCAATGTTAAATTTTTTCTTGAAATCTTAACAGTTGTATTATTCACAAAAACTATAAATTATAGATTTTTAGTCAATTTTAGAACTTCCATACAAATATTAAAATACTTATTATATTTGTATTATTACCACTTGTAAAGTATTTCGTAAGTTTTTTAAAAAAAAATTAATTATTTTCAACACCTAAAATTATTTCAGGGCCCATTATAAAATTTATTACAAAATTTTATTCAAACTTTGGCTTAAAATATTTTAAAAATTAGTAAGGTACACTTTAAACAGCAGAACACGTCTTCTTTTTTTTGGTCAAAAATAGCAGAACATGTCTTTAATGATCAAAATAATTTTACCAACTTCTTCCAAAATAAATTTTTTAAAACAACTTCTTCCCAAAAAAGAAGATAATAATAATTTTACTAGCATCGACCTTTTTAAAAGAACAGATGATTGGACACATTATTTATCACAAACGAATGGACACGTCATCTAGCAGTCTGCGGACAAATGACGTGTCAAAAAGACCGCTCCCGTTAAGACCATAACGCCCGTTACCGAAAACTACCTTATCTTAACGCCAACCGGTAAATCAGCTCATTTCAACCCAAGGTTATCAACATAATGAGCCAAAAATTGACATGATAATGATGTTGCCCCCAAAAAAAATATTTTAAAAAAGAACTGAAAAATAGAAATAATACAGGCATTTGGGTCATTGTCAAATTGACACCTGTTTGTAGCTTCAATTCCAACGACGACGTTTTGTAGATACAAAGAATGATTCAAATCATTTTATCTAAATAATTTGAAGATTAGAACTTTAGAAGTAACGAGGGCTTACCCCAAAAAATTCAGATTAAAAGCACCGATCGACCTGCGACTTAAAACAGAACCTCCACAGCCTATAAAGCCCAAGATTTGCTAATTTGCTAGAAAACCCTCGAAACTATTCTTTATGACTAATCACCCCACACTGAGCTAATTACTCAAGCAATGGGAGACACAGAGCAGGGTTATATCTGTAACTTCACTGAATAGACTCTAGCTCCTTGGCATGTGCTATGTTAGATGGTTTAGGGAAAAATATTAAACCAATGCTCATATCTCAGCTCATTCCATACAGCGTTTCAGGACCAGATTCCTCACCGGAGGGCACCATGTTCAAATCAGGAAGCAAGAAGGAATTATCCCGGGCCGAATCAGCATTGCATTCACCGTGAGGATCCAATTGTGGATATGGAGGCAAGTTTGAAGGAACGTAGGAGGAAGCTGAAGCTACTATTCTCTCATGGGACTGACTACAACTCGCCTTCTCTGCCCCATCAAAGCTCGTACTCAAATTCCTTCCGGAATGCAGGTTCAAGTCAATCTGCAAAGCAAAATCATATGACATTCAGCAACAAACCACATAAACGATTATATGGATGATAATGCAGATTCTCATTGATTCTTTTGAACGGGACCATACGGAAAATAATCAGAAATCTTCGAATTGAGTTTGTATTTATGAACATTAGACAAAAGAGTTGATACAAGAGATACGATCCTGAAGTATAGTCAGGACTCAGGAGGAGAATCAATCACCTTAAGTCTCTTAAAGTTCTCATTTTTGGCTCTTTGTTGCTTACGAGTGGCTTGTAAGGACGCTATTTCCTTTTCCAAATATGTCCTTTCCCTCAACAAGGAACTTTCCTCCTCTTTCAGCTCAGCTAACGTCTGAAAAATGACAAACAAATCCAGTCAAAACAGACCAAAATCCCCTTCACTCAAACCAATTAGAAAGTGACACTGAAATAGACAAACCAAAAATTACAAATTGACCCGAAAACCCAACAACAAGAAGTGCTCATTAGTTAAGTTCCTTTCAAATTCGGAAAAGCCGAGGCAGGAGCGAATTTGTGTATAGGCTTGGGTTTACCTTCTTTCTTCTTGCCCTCTTGGTGGCAGTGGTGGTGCTGGTAGATTCATAAGTAGCAGTACCCTGAAATATCAAAGGAAAACACACCTCAGCTAAGAAATTCGATTCGGTCACACCGAAAAATTACTAATCAAAAAATAAAAAAACAATCGTAGTCTGGAACTGACCATACTCTCACCTTACTCCTATCCTATAAGCATCAAAACACTTAAAATTATCCCACCTGCCCTTTGGCTAAAGCTTCATCCTTCCCAATGACGAGCGAGCATAATACTTTGGAAATACACATCATGAAAATCCACGTGGCCACACATGACAAGCTGGTTATTTTATTCCTCACGTGATTTTGCTTCTCCATGGCTTCCTCCATCCTCCATAGTCGATACAAATATATGCCTCACTTGCTGCTGACAATTCGAGCTTATATGCACACATCCTCAACACCCACCCCAAATCCCCTCGTTGAAAAATAATATAAACAAACTTAAATAATATCTATCTTAATTCATAATTCCTTAAATTAAAAAAGCGGAAAGGACAACAGCCACCACTGTTACCAAACCATACTTGACCCTCAGATTGGCAGACACAAAGACCGAATTCCCCCAATCGACGGCCCACAATCATCCACTTCTTCTGGATCTCCACAAAGTGTAAAGAAAAGCGTTAAATGATGATGGTCCATACTACACGGGATGATAACTCCAGCAATCCCCCACTAACAAACGCCAGACAAAACCGAAACCTATACGGCTATACCCCCAGCAAACACACAATTCCCCCGCCCAAAGGGCCCCACCACAGCCTACCCCATTTATTTACTATGACAGAAATACCCTCTTGCAGTTGGCTCCCAGATTCGTACTTTTGACTCGACTTTTGTCGCCAATAAAAGGGATTCAGACGAGAAAGCTCCGCGTCCGAAGGAAGCTTCGCGGTTTTCTCACTGCGGTAAAAGTTGGGAATTGACGGAAGCGTCCTCGCGCTAAGAGCTTACGGATGGGTTTGGGAAGGGTAGTTCTGTAAATCTAACAGGCAAAACAAGAATGACAGGTGACCGGCAAAAGGAGCGAGACGAAAACGTGCGCAGGTCTCGATCTGCTACATCACGTGACGAAAATGGAAAAGTCATACGCGCCCGGAGCGTTTTGGTCATAAGTCCATAAAAAGTGACACCGTACAAGGCGACTGCCGACTGTTGACCACCGGAGATTATCAGCTAACCAAAGGAGGAAAATCTGAAAAAGAAAACCGAATGACACGTTTGACCCCCGTCAGTATTAGGAGCTAAGGAGACGACAACTGAAACGCGAAAGGGAAACAGAAACGTCGGTTTCGAAATCTGGACTAAAAAAAGGGAAAAATTGAAGGACGTTAATAGTGTAAAAGGAAGAGGGACACAAATGGTAAAAAAAAAAAGACGTGAATGTGAGTCGTCCACGTTCGCCGACGAACACGTGAAAAGCCATAGCCATCATAAAAGGTCTCTTGGCTCTCCACCATCGGCTCAGCAGCTAAGGGTCGACGAACAAACGAAAAGCCTAGGCCACCTTACAAACACTGAAGCTCGCGGGCCTCGACCATCGACTATGCTTTACCAGTGTAAGTTATAAGCACACAGCCGCCGTCGGTATTTCGGTCAATTAACAAAAAAGAGGGTACGCTCTACACTTCATATACAGCAAGCAGAGATCAGCTACCGGGAAATCCAAAGCAAATAGCAGAGATAGAGAAAGAGAGACGGAAATACCTTGGATCTGGGACAGCTGGTCTCTTCAAAGCCATCGGCCGTGGCGGAAGGGGACCCAGAGCCGGAGCCACCACTCCAAGATAGCGGCGTGGTGGGACTGCATCTAGTCGCTGAATCGGCGCCGTGCTTGCTATTGCTCCTCTGCTTCATAACAACACCGTCAAATCTGGACGCCAGCGACGGTTTCTGGGAGCGTGGCATCCTAATACCCCACCTGAGCCTAAAAGCCTGCGACAACGGAGACGAAGACCGGAGCGAAGACGAAGAGGCCGCCGGCTGAGACTGCTTCAGGCGCAATAGGAGCTCGACCACGAGCGCGTCGTCGCTCATCGCCGCTCTCGCCCACTCGTCTTTCGCCGCCATCTCTGCAAACTTCTAGTTCTAGAGAGCGCAAGAGGGAGAAAGGAGAGAAAAAGTTTTTTAGAGAGAGAATGTAGGGTGGCGAATGAAAGAATGAATGAGAGAGAGAGATTGAAAATATATATATGTGGTGAAGAAAGTGGAGTTGCATCCAGTTTTTCGTTTTTTTGTTTGCTCGTCTCTTCGCTTGGCGTTGTTGTTAGGGTGGGTCTGTGTGACTCGACTCTTTTTCTTCTCTCTCTTTTTTCTTTTTTTTTTCAATTTTTAATTTTTAACTTCCTTTTTTAGTTTTGGGCCCACGGTGTGACGTGTCTTGCTGACAAGTTTAATTTTGCCATGTTTTATTGTTTTTGGGTTGGATAAGAGCCTTATTCGCCGTCCTTTGATTACCAATACGACACCGTTTCGGTTCATCCACCGCTATACTTTTGTTTGCCAAAGGGGAATGCATGATGAGGATTCCCGGATTGGGGATGACCGCCTCAAACTTCCGGGCCTATATAATATGCCTTGTCACAATGTCACTATATATAAATGAAAGGCCTTCGCATTCCTAATGTGGAGAGGACGAGAAGGCTAAGGAGGCAGTCGTAGAAGCGAAGCCTAAGACCATGCCAACCATCAAATACGAGACTGGGTTCCTACTCACTCAGCAACTTTAAATCAGAATGACCCCTCCGTTTTTTCCTTCTCATTCCCTCTGATCTGTTTTCGTTTCATTGATTTTGTGTGGATCCCCATATTCATCGGCCTTTCTTGTCTTAGACGAGCCCTACTCCATCAATCTTGGTTATCTTGAGCTTATTCAGAAGCTTAGTGCAATTTTAATTTTATGCTTAGGGCTTCCAACGCTATTCCTACGTCGGGTCTCATAGCCCCGAACCAATTTTATTTTACTAACAGGTATAGTCGGTGCTGGTTTAATAATCGATTTAACTCAAATTAAACCGAACTAAACTGCATCGAAACAAACTGCGTTGAATTAAAATTTTAAAGTGAGTACTGATTTTGTGATTGAGGGTGTTTAGAGCCATTAAATAGAAACAAAAAGGGTGACAAACAATCAATCAATCGCGGGGATTGATATGAAATTTCTGCGACAAGTGTTCAGCCTCATAATTAATGGAGTTGGTGAAGGAAATTCAAGGTGAGAAAATGTAGTAGGTGAAGTATTACAAGTTTTGGGAAGGGAAATCGAATCCAGTTGATCAATTCATAAGGAAAGCTATGAAGTTGGAGAATTTTATACAATTCTGCTGATCCCCACAAAATAAATTTGAAGGCACAAACGGCGATGGTGAGTTATTAAGAGATTCGGTTCATAATGATCGCCATCTCATTGTTAATGAGGTTTAATGCGGGTGGGTTGTGGCCTCATAAACTCTATCCTATATACCATAGGAGCCTTAATATTGTGTTGTGGAAAGTTTTAAGTTTCACGTTGTAAGTAATAAAGCCGATGTTTAATGTGTTTACTTTTCTCTCTCGTACTCAGATAAGAGTCTCAATTGTTGTCGCAAATTAGCGCTTATTATTTTTTTTATCACAATATCATATTTATTATTAGGTGCAAATAATTACAAGGAAATAAAAACTCAAAAAATAAGAACAATCCACAAATATCAAATAAAGCTAAAATATTAAAAATTAAAAATTCAGATGGAAACCCTAGATTTGAAATTAGGGAAAATACCCCATCTCTTGCAAATGCCCCTCCAAACAATCATAGGCTCGTAGCCACCACAACACCACATAGGAATAGCCACAAACAAGGCGTAAATAGAAAGTGACCAACCGAAAAATGAGGGTGAGCTAGGCCCACGCACACAAGGCGCTTCCATAATACATTCAACGAATACATCATGTACTTTAAAGACAAGCAAGAACCACCACGAGCCACTGAAGATCAGTGATGACAGTAGTCGTTGGGTCGAGTGGTAGAATCTAGTGGCTGAAACTCAAAGGCTCATTACATCAGATGACATTTGGCTAGGGGAGCTAAAAATTGAGCCAAAGAGGTGAAGAAAAAGCCACCACAAAGGATGGAACTGAAACCACCACAATGGGCGGAACTAACTTAGAGAGAAAAGGGAAAATGGAGTAACCCAAAAAGGAGAAGGGGAGAAGAGGAAAAGAAAGGAAGGAGGAAAATGGCGAGGAATAGGGGAGGAGAGAGGGTGGAAAGAGGGCTGCCGCCAATAGGGACCGGTGTTTGAAGGTTTTGGCAATGTTGAGGAAAGAGAACATAGAATATGTTGAGCGTTTGTTTATTAATAATGCACATTCATCCTCATCATCTTCCTTGTGACTTCCAATTGTTGTCGTTCTTAATTAAGATTTTAACCGATCCACCTTCTCTTTCAGTAGATAGATAATGAACCAACTGCAACCGAATTGATCGATTCTCATGATGGATGGTTCGTTAAGATCCTTGCACTAATTTTTCTACTTTTCAACTTGTCACGTTACATAATATTATGATGTTATATCAAGACCAAAGATTAGTGACACTGATACCTGATGCAACTGGCACATATATGGGGCCAAGGCCTGGCTAGACCAGGCCCGGCATAGATTTTGCAAGCCCAAATAGTCCTAAGCGAACTCATTCCAACCCATATAAACTAGCGACATGGACAATCCAGTCACCAAGCTGAGAGTCATTGATTTCAACATCGGAACCTGGGGGCTGGGGCCCCTACCAATATCAGTAGTCACTACTACAAACAAAAGGAAGCAAACTTAGCACAAATACACTGATCACAGATTCACAAGAAGAGCATGAACGCGCAGGCTATCAAATCAAAGATCGTAAAATTTACTGACACTACCACATGAGGATTCACCATCGACCGACACGAGTTATTTTTATGGTCTAGGAGCCAATAGGGCACAAAAGGAAAAAGATGAAAGACACCTGCTTTTCTCCACTACCACATAAAAAGACAACTACTTTTGCTTTTGCTTCTGTCAGCTGCCAAATCCGAAGTGCTTTTCTTTTTTTTCTTGGGGTACCAAAGTGCTTTTGTCACCCATTTGGCCATTTCCAAGTTCAAATCAAGCATTTGATAATCAACATTGTTCGCAGTTCAAATCGAGCATTTGATAATCAACATTGTTCCTATCTAACTTGACCATCATGCAAAGACTAACCAACCCCAATAAACATCGTAACATCATTCGGCCTCCAGTTAATCAGTAATACGAACTTCTATTTATACACCTTATTTTGCTTATTCGTTCTTGGTTCTTAACTTTATTCCATTCGATCAATCAGCAACACGACATTATCTTATCAAATAAACTAAGATCTCATCTATAATAACATAATACTCAGCCACACTCCAATCAGGCTATGTTGTACGACTAAATCGTCAGTCGACTAGCTCAGCCACACTCCAATCAGGCTATGATCAGCCCCAAATTGAAATGTTTCACCAAAAACATTTGATACTAACATAAATACAACGCCCATCTCCCCTGAAAAAAATGCCAATCTTGATTAATCTTCCATTAGCCAAAAAAATCAAACCCAACAAGTCAATTCCTGACTTTGATCAATTTTTTGCATCAACATCCCTAACCCAGTCCACTGAAATTCTGAGCAAAATGTAAAATTTTGATGACCATTGATACATATCATCAACAAAAACCTTTAAATTTCCAGCCATGGCAATATAGTACCTTCACCATGGAGTTACACATTCAGGACCAAGTGCAATTACTAGACAGCCACTGGGTTTTAAGAGAGTGAAACGGGATATTTGGGTGTATTTTTAACATGATAACCAGATTTTTTTTTTACATCCTCAAGAGGGGACTACAAAATTTCCGTAAACATACTGTACAAAACACAACTCAAATTCGAGAGTAAAATTGAAGAATTATAGAAAATGAAACTTCGATTAACATTGATGGAATTAAAAAAAAAAAACATATTTGACTTGTAACTTGCAACTCTATCATAAAAACTTAGGGATATATGTACAGATATACCCTGATATTCTTACAGATGCAGCTCTTGAACACCTGGACCCTTTAAGGAACCCTAAGACACTAGAGACACAAATCGACCACATCGACACAAATTCTGAATTGAAAATACTAACTGAAGCCAACCCAACTACTGCTGCACAAAATAAAATCTAACCCAGAAAAATAAATTAGGCTGAGTTGCTAACAATTCGATCTTTCCGAGAAAAAATAGGGGGAAAGGGCGAGAATCAGACAACTCTAACACTAGCTAACATCAGGGCTTTACACTGCTGCACAACCATAGTACTCTTCGGCTACGATAAATTGAGACGAAGAAGCTTCAGCAGTTCGCTTGCAGCTTCATCGGTATTCGAAACGGCACTCTTCTTCGTGAAAAACGAGGGCAAAGGTAAAGAGCTCGGAGGAGGTGAGGGTAAGCACATAGATGACCCGGCATAGAACCCGGAAGCCCGATTCGGCTGCGCGGGTTTGGGTTTGGGCTTGGTCTGCCTTGAATGAACCATAGCGGCTACCGGAGTGGCCTGGTTCGGGGTCGGACCCAGCAGGCTAGAGGATCCGAGATCGGGAACTTGGGGAGTCGGATTTTGTTTCGGTGGTGGGTGTCTCGTCGCCGGCTTCTGAGGAACTTCCTCGCCGCGCTTAAGGATTTTGACCTGGCCCATGAGGAGATTCTTGGGGGCCGGGGATTTCTGAACCAGCACAGGTGGGCTGTTGCTGTTGGACGGAGTCGGCCTTCGGTTTCTACGGTCAGGCTGGGTTGTCCTCTTGACCCTATTCGAGTTTGGGTTCCGATTGGAATTGGAAGTCATCGGACCTTTAATGCAATTTTGGGGACTAAGAACTTCAACCGCCATGTGAAATAGCACAAAATTAGATCCAAAATTGAAGCTCTTTGAGTTATTGTGGCAAGTAAGAAGGAGAATATAAAAATTTAGGGATCTTCAGCCACAATTTGCAGAGAGAAACAGAGAGAAAGGAGAGGGGAGAGGAGAGAGAACAGAGAGAGAAGATGTGAAAATTGAGAAGGGGAAGGGGTGGGATTTATAGGCAAGAAACCTAAAGGCAATAGGATGTGGGAACAAAGCTCGTAAAGGCGGTTGTGCAAAACCCACTCTCCTCAATTTGGTCGGCTTCCACACGATACTAGATATTACTATTGTTTTTAGTTTCGTTTTTCCTTAACGATTAGGTTTTCCTAAATCCCAAGGGAAATTGGGTTTCTAAAAGAAATAATTCCTTTTATTAAAATTTTATTTCAAGGAATTCCCTTACCAAATGAATTATGATATAAAATTCGGCCAATTGGTTAAGAAAATGCATCGGTTAGTTGATTATTAAAATATATGTTCTAGTTTATTAAGGAAAGATTCAGTTAAAATGAATGTACAAATTTTCAAAATTGTTAATTATTATTATTTTCTGTATGCATATATGATAATTGAAACTGCTAATTTCTTAAAACGTCATGCAAAAATCTTTTATGTGAAGTTTCAAATGAATGCAGATCATTTTGTTATTCATCAATTGAATTCATGTTTTAGTACAAGCATTTTAATTGTTAGTAAAAATGTCAATTTTTTTATATGTACAAATAACTATTTCTTATTTGTTTAAATTTTTATAAACATGATCGGTTTCGGTATTTCTTACACGATAAGAAAAATTTGTTCATAAACAACGAGGAAAATATAAGAGTTTTTTAACAAAAGTTTATTTAATTATTTAAAATAATTAGAATATCGAAATATCAGGTTGTGAATTATGCATATGTTATTCCATTTTCTTTCCTACGTGGGATATTAGTTTGTGTCCATTAGTTCTAATTTATTGGCTTTTTAGCTTAAATGCACAATGAACTCGTATGTTTGTCACACTTCGCCCTGTACTCGTTATTCGCTTACTTAGCACCCTGAAAACAGTCGAGTTGACTCACTCAGCTCTTTTTCTATTAAAATAAACCATTTCTTAAATTTTAGGGTAAATTACCAGTTTAACCATTCTATCGTCTTCTTTCTCAAACCCATCACCACCAGTAACTCATTCTTCTATCTTTTTCTTTATTTCTTTCCCAATAATGCAACAATCTTGCACCAGACAATTGCCCATCTTTTTCAATATACAAGATTCATTACCATTACTAGAAAAAAAAAATGTGGAATTCGAGACAATTGCTTCTAGCCAAACTCGCGATTCACAAATGGTGAAATTGTTGGCGGGCCAATGGGTTTGTTTTGACCCGCCTGTGAAATTATCATATCCAAGTCGAACATATTTGGTGTTCCCCAAATTTGTGAGCTCAATTTTCCTCTCGATCAACTTTTCAGTGAAATTTTCAATTTTCAATATCCCCATTGTTTAATATTTAGTTTTTGTTCCATTTTGTTTTTTTATAGATATTCCCAATCAAGATTTCATCCATGTTCTTTCCTATAAAATATTTTCTCACCATAAATTATATACCCAGTTATGATAGCAAATCCAATGATTGGAATTCAGCGAGATCTGAGGTGAGCAAAGTTGCAATATTAATACTCGTGACCAGATGCGAATACATCTTGAAGAGATATCTGATTGACGATAATGATTTAGGTGTGCCTCCCTTGTAAACTCTATATCATTATCATCCTATATGATATAGGTGGACGACCATTGCCATCAACTAGACTCGAAGAAACTATTTATGTTCTTGAAGTGTTGGGGCATCTGGTAATTCATTCAGACTCTGCGTTAGTTCTTCCCTTGCAACCATACTTGAAAACTTCCATAGAATAAGGAAAGAATCATGGGTCTCGTCTGCACCTGCTTGCTCTATTTCCCTCATTTTCTGCCCTTGTAGTTTCAATTCAAATTGAGCTCAAATTTGGTGTAAGGTTGCAAGAGGAAAATTGAGCTCACAAAGAAACTAAGGGCGAGTTGAAGTATGCAATATTATGGTACCAGATCGAAAAGTTGAAGAAGTTTGGGGAGTTAGGTAGGGAATTGGCCTGAAAACACTGGTAATGAAAATTATGAGATATTGAAAATTGGCCTCCAAAATTGTTTCTCTTAAAGATATGGACGACATCGATTGGTTCGACCCTCTACGGCTTCGTTGACTAGCAACTTTAAATTTTGATTATGCGTTCAAATCTTGCTGACTTGTTGTGAAGATTTAAGAAATGGGGTTCTGGGTTTGGTTTTAGTTGGTAATTAATCATGTATAGTTATTTTGTTTAGCTAATGAAGGTTAAGTGATTATGGGTTAGTCAGTTAGTTTCTACTTAGTTTCTAGAATTGCCACATAAGTTGAATGAAATGGTTGTGTTTGTGGTGGTGTTGGGGTTAATGCCCATTGTTAGTGTGGGTATGAGTTAGAGGAAGAAGAAACCATAAAATTATCAGGTGTTTTAGGCTTCAGGAAATGAGAAAATTAAAAATCATTTATGACCACATGATTAATTTGAAAAATAAAAAATCATTTATGATCTCAGGATTAATTTGAACGGTTAGAATTAAAAGATTCGCACCATAAGTGATTTTGGGTATGATAGTGATCTAATAAAATACAAGAATTAACCTTAAAATTGACAGTTACTTAACAAATTTAACAGAAAATGAGATGAATGAGTCAACTCGACTGTTTCAGGGTGCTAAGTAAGTGAATGATGAGTACAGAATGTAAAGAGTGACAAACATACGAATTCAAAGTGTATTTAAACTAAGAAAACCTAATTTATTTCATTATGCCACTAATTATAGTTTTACTTCTAACTAAAAGGAAAAAAAAAACTAATTATAGATTTACAAAGATATTATGGACAAGGGATGTGTCCAATTGGAATTAGGGATTTTGGGTGTGGGCTGTATCGTTCACGCGAACGGAAGCGCGTATGGAAAACTAATTTTTTTGTTCCTCTTACTTTAACAACTTTATTAAGGAGGTTTTTTGAATTTCGGCACCTAAAACGCTCTTTTTTTTTTGTTAAATGCTAAAAGGCTCTTTTGATTCGTGAACAGGACGTGGTATCGAAATGACAGCTGACATAATTATCCATGCACTCACCTATTGCGCCTTCCTTTCGACAGAATTACGAAAATGCCATGCAACGAGGAATCCCTTTGACAACTTTCTTATTGAAGCCCGAAGAAACCTTCATCCTTCCTTTTCATATATGAAATATTAATTTCTAGTTTAGAAGAATTTTTCTGTTAAATTAGACCAAATTCAGCTGTGAATGTGAAGTACTCAACTGTGAACACGAATAATAATAATGAAATTTTTTAGAGATAAAAATATTATTAAATTAATAATATTAATAACAATATACATGTTTTCAGATAAACAAAATAAGAAATATTAGCGTATAAGAAAATAATTATACACATAACATGATTTATTAAAATTCAAAATAAGCATTTTTGCATGTTATTTTTTACACACAAAAGTAATATATATTGTCATATTTAACAGGGGTGGGCACGATTCGGTATGATACAAAATTGATCGATACCAGAACCATACCATTTAATTTTAATCGGTACGGTACGGTTCGGTATTCAATATTTTGAAAGTGAAACCAGATCGTACCGTACCAATTAAGTTCGGTACGGTTTCGGTATGGTTTCGGTTTTGAGCCAAAATTTTGTTTGTGATTATAAAGTAAGAGTTAGGTTTAGGCATGGTTAATTGTGAGCTTAGATTCTCAATAATTTTGTTTTTGGTTCCCTAATCAAAAATCAAAATCAAAAGCAAACCATATATAAATAAATATTACAGACTTCATGTCCAATCCAAAAGATCAATTAGCAGGCTTTGCTAATTAAAAACTTTCAGTAGCTGACATTCAAATAGAAGCTTCTGAGTTCTCCATGTAATTTTGTTTTTAATTAGTATAGACAGTCAAAAGATCAATGACAAACCGTATCTAATAATACAATGGGCGTAAGGCAACATTGCATAAAGAAAAGAAAATAATAAATTAACAATTTTAACACTAATTTAGCACAAGACAGACTCCAGAAGTTTATATTCATTAGTGAATTTTAGTCCTCTAACATAGTAAAAGACTAAAGAAAAAGAAAAACTAAATTTATGAAGGACTTAAGTTTTCAAATATGTATTGAAGAAGTTGCACTAAGTTGAAGATATCAACTCTTAGAAGCTAAATTAAGATATGTATGGTTATATCAACTCTTGAAGAAAGCCTAATAAACCAATAAGAAATAAATTTAATTATTAAAAAAAAACTAATTCGGTACGGTATCGGTACGAGACGGTTTTTTAAAATATCGATACCGAAACCGTACCGAATTATATCGGTACGGTTTCGGTACCGTACCAATCATACAACGGTTTTACTATTCGGTTTTTTTTTTTCAGTATGGTTTGATCTGAAACGATACTGTTTCGGTATTTTGGTTCTATGTGCCCAGCCCTAATATTTAAGTTATATTTGATAGTAATTTAATATTATAATTTAATAATATTTATCAGAATAGTAAAGTTATAGAAAATACTATAATTTAATGTGTATAATGTATTTATGCACTTAATTTCACAAACTTTATTATTCGAATTTTTATTTAAATAATACAATTTATAGAATTAATTTTAGTTTAAAATTGATAAGCCGTCAACTTGGTTTGATATTTGACGATTCATTTTGTTTGAAAAACACGTTCTTATATTCAACCTACACTGATCAACAGTCAACACCGGCACAAGGTTTACGAGGGTCAACTTCGTAATTAAACGTAAAATAAGAGGCAAATGTTTAACAGGTAAAAGACAAGGAAGGGAATGAGAAAGGAGGGAGCCGTGGGATCGAGGCAAAAGCAAAGATTAATAGGTCCACGTGTCGGGCAGATAATTAGATGGCGTAGACGTGGAATGAAACAGGTGTCGACTGGTTCGACTGACTTGCGAAGGACGGCTCAACTCTCCAACTGGACTGAGCCGCCATTTTCTCCATGCCTAAAACTGTTGCCAAGCTGGAATCTCGGGTGCCATCTAGCCAGGAAAACCCAGGAGAAGGGGCTTCGAAAGGATCAAATTCCAAAAGAAAAGCTATGACTAAGAGTTTATAATCATTTGAACAAAAAAAAAAAGAGTTTATGATCTCTGCACATTGTATGGGGGTTCGTTTTCAATTAGTATTTCTTAAACGGATTAAATTTAATTGGGTAAAAATTAAGTAATTTATCAGAATTTAAACCGCTCCATTAATAACAGTTTAATCGGATAAATTTTAATATAATAGTAATATTTGTAATTCAAATTTTTTTTAATCAACCACTTAAGAATTTCATTAATAAACGTACACTACAAAACAATGAAAACCCACAGACAAAAGGACTTAATTAGGATATAAACATCTACGCAAACAACATCAGATTCATGTGCATATAAGTCAAAAAATATAAAATTGCCACAGCCCAAAAGTAACTCTAGATCTAAAAGATGGAAAGTCGCCATCACCCGATCTGCCGCCTTCAACCGTCGCCCGAGCCACCACAAACCAGCAAACACAAAATCATCATAAGTAAGAACAGTGAAGTTAAAACCGAAGAACACAATGGAAAATATGGATGAGCATGTCACCCACGCAATGAACGCTCTCATATTCCATTCGATTAGTGCAAAATGCACTTGTGAGACAATCCAATGCTAAAAAAGCCATTGCGTTGAGAGATGGACTTTGGTGGTAGAGTGTTCAAGATCCAACGTCATTAAAAGCATTGGATGATGGAAGAGGAATGGATTGAGTCATAGTGAAAAGATGCTGAAGTGTTGATGGGAAGGTAGATCTAAGAGGACTCTGGAAATCTACACATGGAGAGAAGGAAAAGGCTCCTCAGAAGGAGTCGAAAAAATGCCACTAAGGGCAAGGGCCATAGCCGAAATAAAATAGGGGCTTCAAAAAACAAACAGCAGAAACCCAACTGAAGGCCACAGAGACCGAAACCAAATACAACAGTAAATGGATTCAGGAACAGTAAAAAATGGAAAGAAATTAAAAGGAAAAAAACAGAAACCAAATAAAAACTGAAATTAACAGCATAAAACATAAACTAAATAACAAATGGATTCAGGAACAACATAAAATAGAAAGAAATTAACAACAACCCCTCCCTCGCTGGGAAAACTGCCAAAAACCACCTGATTGTACAACAGAGATAGGAGGAAAGCCACCACGGCGACGCCAAATAGGAGCAGCGAAACAACTAGAGAGTCGGCCAGCCACCCACGAGGTCCACCGCTTGATCAGCTCCGAAGGATAACCTCCAAGAGCCTACAGTCGTACCACAACAAGGAGCGGCATGCTTCACCCTCCAGCATAACAAGAGGAAGAGAAAGCCACCGGAGAACCCACCAATACATAGCAGCAAGCAGTGGCAAACACCGCCAACACATAAATCACACAGAAATAGGCTATGAAGGGGGAAGAGAGGGATAAAAAGGAAGATGACAATGAGAGAAAAAAACTAAAAGTTGATGAAGGGATGGAGGGTACATGTTGGTAAAGGCTACCCAACTTCGGTCTTATCTTAAAATTTTCCTCTTTTTCACTTCAAGTATGTTTATTGTGAAGCAAACTTCACATCTAATGCGTTGACAGTTTTAGATAAAAGAAGAATTCAGTACATATTTGGATCCATACTATTCCTTTGGCAACCTAAATGACTTTGCAATTTGGCCATGTAAATCTTGGTTGCTCAAGGAACTTTCAGCCTTAGTTTTTATTTTCTTGTGTATCCAAAAATCTTTACCGTCAAAATAACATTTAATTTAAGTTGTTTTAATGAATTTGATTCTATAAGTGACGCCTTCGGCCAAATCCCTTTATATGTATGTCATTCAGACTATCACCACACTGAAATAGGATAAAATCATCACGAGTTTACTTAAAGATTGTTAAGTGACATGTTAAGAAAATGTGTTATCCACGCCACCAAACTAATAGGTCTCGTTTCATACGTCATATTATACTAACTATTTCAGTCGGATAAACTAATCTGTCTGTCGGATAAACTGACTATGCAATCAGGCGTTCAGTGTTTTACCGAATTAGAATGACGATTATATTATTTTGGTTGAATTATATTATAGTAGTTGATACGAAACACTTATATCTTAAATATTAATTATATATATAAATATTATCATTATCATAATTACTATTTATTATTATTATTATTATAGTTTTTAAAATTACTAGTCATCCGATTATCTAATACAGATAAATTCGAGGATATTAGTTTAGCATGTCAATACCATATAAAACCACTCAACTGTATTAATTTATACGATGACTATCTAATATAACACGTACCAAACGCTAATTCCGTACTATATTATGTTATCAAATCTCTTATATGGCATACTAAAGATTACCATAGTGTTAAAATCGTCATTGAAAAAGTTAGCAAACAACAACCAAGTGGGCCTCTAGGCTATAGCATATAGACGTTCTGGTAAAGGTTGGGCCAGTTTCTCAAAGTCTCCAATTCTGCTTAAAAGGCTGTAACGCAAAAGCCCAAGTCTTGTCAATTTGTAGCTACTCCACTAGAGAAAGCCCATGTATGTTTGGAAGGAAGGTTTTAGAGTAGGTTTAAATAATAGTCTATGCCCCTCCTTGATTCATGTCACACTATAATGCATTAATAATTTGTACCAAGCATTACTGTATACGTAGTACCAAAATGTCGGTGGTCATGAATAGATGATAATTAAATTATTTAATTCTCAACATGTACACACTATTAAATATCATTTCGAAATAATTTCAAAATAATTGTATTTAAACCTACTATTAAATTATATTTCTCGCACAAGAATTAACTTTAAAAAGGAAAAAAATATGAAAATTCTTTTAGGGTGTGTTTGAATGAGGAAAAAAAATGAAATTTACTAAAAAAAAAAGAATTCAAGTTTCTAATGTAATTTGTTTTTTTTTAAATTTCAGAAACGGAGAATTTTTGAAATTTTTTCAGAGATAAGATTTGTTTAATTGGGTGGATCTTATGCTTAGCTACATCAATCACCTTTGTATATGTTCCTACTTATGCCTAATGATGAACAACCCACATAAATATGAATGGCTTTTTCAGGGTCAATTTTAATCAATTTTTTTAGGCCATACTTAAAAGCAGCTTGGCTTTTTAATTTGATCGAAGCACATCCTCATTTTCACACTTTTTTTAAACCCCACAAAAGGAAAAAGGTTATAGGACAAAAGAGACAAAAGTGAATAAGAAATGCACAAAAATATTTGCATCTCTAATATTATTTGTATAGTGGTCCCACAATTGTTGATTACATAACGAAAATCTATACAAATTTAATATTTATTTATTTGTTGATATAATAATTTAAGAGTAAAAATAGGAGTAGATATATAACTAAAATCTATACAAATTTTATTGAAAAAAAAAAGAATTTCAAGTTTTAAATGTACAAAATCATTTGTTTTTTTTTTAATTATAGGGGAAGGGGGATTTTTTGGAAAATTTTCACATAATATGTCATTGGGTTTCGAATTTTTAGACCAATTATCTATAAATCAACGCTAAAACCAATTGACACAAATTATTTTGTTTAGCTGCATACATAATTCTAAGAAGATTAAAAAATTGGAATTTGGATAACACAAATCCCAAATTTAAATTATATATAAAAATGTCACATTTCCAAAATTTCATTTTTATAACTATCATTCATATACGAACATTAAATTACATGTTTAAATCTTATTTTACTTTTATATTATCCAAATATAAATCTCTACAAACTCTCACAAATTAAATTCCGATAATTTAAACTCTACCATTTAATAACTTAACTTTTTTTTTTATCCAAACACACCCTTCCACGTAATATTTTTTTTCTAATATAATTTTACAACATTTTCAAATATTATAATTGAGAGGTGGACATGCACACGTGCAAGACCACGTGCTTGGAGAGACATAGAGAGATTAAAAATTCTTTTAAAATGTAAAAAAAAAAAAAAATCTTGAAATAAAGGAACAAGATCATAATTAGCTATAGTAATTAAGCTAGGCGGTAGCTTTCCTATTTTAATAAAATGAATATTCAATCAATTAGTAGACAAAATACATGATTATGAGCTAGATTTTGTCGTTGTAATCTCTCCCTCTCCCTCTCTCTCATTGCTAATGTCATATTAAAATCCGATTAAGAGGTTGCACATTATGCAAGTCATACATACATTGGGTGATTTGTGTGTGTTACGGTATCACCATCACCGCATCAACTACAGACAAAAACAGTACATAAATACATTTATTTTTTTCGTGACGCTTTCGTTTAAGTAAATGATGTAAGAAAATTTCCTTTCAAGAATTTTTATTAATGTCGTAATCTCAGAGATTGATAATAAATTCTAACGGGAAAGATAAATGAATTGTTTGGTTTTTATTCCCTCTTGAATTCCCATTTAATACTGAGATGAGATTTGTTTAATTGGGTGGGTCTTGTGCTTAGTTACATCAATCACCTTTGTATGTGTTCTTACTTATGCCTAATGATGAATCACCAACATAAATATGAATGGCTTTTTCAGGGTCAATTTTAATCAATTTTTTTTTAGGCCATGATTTGATCGAAGCACATCCTCATTTTCACACTTTTTTTCAAAACCCATAGAAGGAAAAAGGTTATAGGAGCTATATTATATTTTGTATAGTGGTCCCACAATTCATTCAAATATGAATAGGTATACTGTTGATCGGATAAAAATCAAATAGATTGAGAATTCAAATTGTTTCGTTAGTACCGGTTTGATTTTAGATTTTTATTTTGAAAATTTTTTAAATTCAAACTGGACTATTAAGAAATATATTAATTTTTAAATCTATCATATACTTTTCATGCATAAGTACATCTATTGTATTTTGTTGGTTTCATTTATAATGTTGTTGTATTTTTTATATTTTGGATGAAATATTTGAAGCAAATTTGATAAATATCGTTGTGTTTTGTTGGTTCTAAATACCTCAAGTATTATTGTGTGTTATTGGTTTCATTTATAATATTGTTGTGTCTTTTATATTTGAGTTGAAATGTTCGAAAGTTTAATTCTGCACGTCGTGAATGTTTGAATGAGGGAACGATAAAATGTTTAGGCGGGGAATGTGATGATGAATCCGTATAGTCTACATATAATATAAATTATACCTAAATTGTCTGTATCGATCTAACAGTTTGGTTTGAAACAGTTTCATTTCTAATTTTAAAAAATCCAAACTGTATCGAATCATTAAAATTTTAACAATTTGAATTTGGATATTACCAATATCTATTTCAAATCGCATCGTACCTACTTATAAGTAGGAGTTTACATTATACGTATTGGGTATAATAATTTATTCCTTCAATTACTTGGAATGAAATGATGAATTTATAAAAGTAATATCTATGCTCCAACAAGCTAATAAAAGCCAAAAAACCAAAAGCAAATTGCAGCAAATCAAAGCATATGTGATGAATCTTGAAAGGGAGAGAAGCATGCAAATTTTGGAATGTTACAAATTGCCAGGCACTGTATGCATAAGGAAAAACAGACCTGATGGTCTCATGAGGGTGACACTCTACCTCACTCTTTACTTCCTTATTTGACTATTTTGTTCATCACATGTGCCTCTCCCTAATCCTTAGTAATCTGGTTTTTCTTTTATTTATTCATTAATATTTATTTCTATTGTTATACTATTTGAATTTACAGATTACATTTCAGATTATTATTTTTATTTTATTTTTTGAAAAAAGGAAAAAAAGCTTGCTATAAAATAAGCAGGACTAACATGGTCCATCCTTTGGGGTTAATAATAGCACGCAAGTTTGGTACCTGTTTTTCACCAAACACATGACAAGTCATTGTTTATTGAAATCTTAGATGGTCTCGCCAATTTTGTAACTACAAGGGAAAATAAGGCTATGTGATGTGATGCAACTAATTTTTTCCTACTAATTTTATTTTCAGTGTCGACGAATTTATGATGTGTACAATTTTAGTTCGATATAATACCAAAGAATTTAAGATGTGTTTTGTATGATTTTTATTCAAGATTACGAATCAAAGAAAAAAAATTATAATAATAAGGGTCACAATATAGACTCATAAAATTTTGAAGGAATTTTTAATTGGGGAGAAGGAATTCATTCTTGTTCACATCCATGACGAGTCTTTAAATAAATGGGAAAATAAATTATGGACATTCCAGTGGCATCAACTTCTTCTGGTAATCACCCAATATATACTTTTGTGAGAATAATGGTTTATGAACTCGACACATGATTGGTGTGCACCTGTGCCCACATCAACTCCTCGTTTTCTCCTTTTTACCTTTTGCAGAAAAAAAAGAGAGTTAAAAAGGTCGTTCAAAAGAAAAATGGCAACTTGCTTAGAAAGAGAGAGAAATAGAGAGAGAAATTAAGAACTCATACAAAATACACATGGAGAGAAGAGAAGACAAGGCCTGAAAGATCTAAAACAAAATACATCTCCCCACCATTCCCAAGTCTCTCTCTCTCTCGTTTACTGGAACCCACAATCTAGATTTTCATGAGTTCTTAAAGAAAAAGCAAGCAAACAACAATGAAACTTGTTGTTGGTATTGTTGTGAATTTGCTTTGGCTATTTGTGAACCAAAATCAATCATCTTTTGTTTGTGGTGGTGCCACACTTGAGTCACCTGACCCTCTTCTTCCCTACGTATCAGTTCCTCTTTCCTCACCCGTTTCTCCACTTGCTTCATCAATGGCATCCTTCTCTCCAGGTACTTTTATCTCTCTATCTATACTCTGATTTTAATTTCTAGCAATAATGGGTCACGGTTACACCATTGCGAATTTCGAAATTCGAATTTCAAAAAAATGACTACCCATTTTGTTTGCATTTACTCCAACAAATTTGAATTGAAGTTTGCTGATTTTACCAGTTTCTGGCTGATATTACCCCCCCTTTTGTTATGTTGGTGAAAAATTTCCAGGCTTTAATGTATTAGATATTGCCCATTTGCTCAAATTTCACTAAAAGATCCCTATAAATATTTCACGTGTTAACAGGAATTCAAGAAGGAAGTGAAGGGCACCAAATGGATTCACATAAAAAGATGCTGATTGCCCTCATTGTTACTTGCACCACACTTGGTATAGTTCTGTTTTCATTACTGTGTTTGTGGATTTATCACAAGAACCTCCCACAAAAGTCCCACAAGAAAAGTGCTCAGAACAACTCAGGTAATTTCATTTTCTCACTTTTTGGCCTCTAACTCTTGCTTCAATTTGTGGGTTTTAGTTTGGTCGTAAATTGTTGCCTGAGGTTTTTGCTTTGGTTTGTATATGAAGATGCTGAGAAAGGGGTTGCGTTGGGTCCATTTATGGGAAAGTTCAATTCCATAAGGATGGTTTCCAAGAAAGGATCAGTTTCAGTAATTGAATATAAGGTACTAGAAAAAGGAACCAACAATTTCCGGGATAGCAATATTATTGGTGAGGGTGGATTTGGATGTGTTTATAAGGCTCGGTTGGATGATAATTTGCTTGTGGCTGTCAAGAAACTAGACTGTGCAAGTCTGGATGCAGAGAAAGAATTTGAGGCGAGTTTTGCTCAAAATTTTGGTTGGAGTTTTGTGTAGTATCATTTTTTTTAATATGATAATATATGAAGTGTTCATATGGATTTACCACTTGGAATTGCAGAACGAGGTGGAGTTGTTGCATAAAATTCAGCATCCAAATATAATTTCTTTTTTGGGTTGTAGTTTTCATGGTGACACAAGGTTCATTGTTTATGAATTGATGCATAATGGATCTCTGGAATCTCAATTGCATGGTAAATTAGTCATCTCACTCGACTTTTAAACCTAAGAACGGAGGTATTCAAATGGTTCTAAATAGACATCCTCAAATTGTTGCAGGACCCTCTCATGGTTCTGCACTGACATGGCATATGCGAATGAAAATTGCCCTCGATGCGGCAAGGTTGGCCTTTGTTCCCCAGTTTTTGAGTCCTTTTTGTTGTCATTGTTTCTTATCTTACACATTAACATATTTCATATTTGCCAATTTTTTAACTAGAGGATTAGAACATCTACATGAGTACTGCAAACCTCCAGTGATCCATAGAGATCTGAAAACATCTAATATTCTTTTAGATGCCAACTTCAATGCCAAGGTTGGAGGATTACATAATTATTGCCTTGTCTCATATTTCCTTGTAAATCATTGAGATTTCATTATTATTTTGCAACAGTGCATTATTATTATCCTCTTGCATTTAACTTACTGAAGCTTCTCTCTCTCATGGTGGGTTGTTTCAGCTCTCTGATTTTGGTCTTGCTGTGGCTGATGGGGCAAAAAACAGCAATAACATTAAGCTCTCTGGCACCTTGGGCTATCTTGCTCCTGAATATCTTTTAGATGGTATGCCAACTAAGCCTGCAATAATTGAAACAAAATTGTTTCTAAGTCTCACTGGGTTTCTCTGTCTATTAAATTACAGTTCCTTTTCCCTTAGCTGAATCTAATCTAAATGTTCTTTAATTGGTTTCTGAAAAAAAAAATCAAATTCACATCTAACAAATTTTTTAGCTGAATAATAGGAAGCCTTTTGTTTAGAGCCATGGTTGACACTTGGCACATTCATGCTATTATTCCACATTTGGATTATAATATGGCCAGCAATGCACTTGGTCATTGAAGAAAACAAAATAGCATAAATTTCTGAAGAGCTATGGGAATTTAATGGCACCAAGCTTTGAGAGAGATCTCTACGCTTGATCTCGTTTTCATTTTGAGTTTTGTGTTAAGGAAATGGATCTTATAATTTTTCTAGGCAAATTGACGGACAAGAGTGATGTGTATGCTTTTGGAGTTGTGCTTCTGGAGCTTCTACTAGGAAGAAGGCCTGTAGAGAAACTGGCACCAACTCAGTGCCAATCTATAGTGACATGGGTATGGAATGCACGCCTTTCTCTTTAACTGCTTTCTTCTCAACTTTTTTATGCATCATTCCTACTAATTGAAAGCTCAAATATCCCAACAACAATGGTGTAATATACAGGCCATGCCTCAGCTCACTGACAGATCAAAGCTTCCAAACATTGTGGATCCTGTGATCAAAGATACAATGGATCTTAAGCACTTGTACCAGGTAATGTTTGTGAATTTGTTGTATGTCAGAATCTTGCTTGATCGCGCTGTAGTATCATTCATAGTTGAAGCTGCCACACAGGTTGCTGCTGTAGCTGTGTTATGCGTGCAACCAGAACCAAGTTACCGTCCACTGATAACGGATGTTCTGCATTCTCTTGTCCCTCTTGTTCCCATCGATCTTGGAGGGACACTCAGAGTTACACAAGCTGCAGCTCCACAAAGCCCTTAGGCTGCTCACTCATTCACACACACAGAGGGCACTAGAATCAGGCATGCCTAATGATGCTTTTGCAACGATCAGTTTCCGCTGCTCAAAACCACACATTGATTTGCTGACAACTATTTTCTTGGAAGTTGATGCCTTTCAGTTATTGCAGTGAAAGAACGTTGGTCTGGTAGTGATAGTAGTGATAGAGTGAATAATTCTTGGGAAAATTTGTAAATTGAATGAATTTGGTTTGAAGTTGAAGTTACTTTTTGCATATGATGAGGCCAGGCCATTCGTAGAAACACCATCTAATTATCCTAATTTGATTTTTGACCTTTGTGTTTTCAATATACGGAATCAGCTGAGTTGCTAGAGCTCTGTTTGTTGGGCCGCAACTGGAATATAAACTAGCCCTCCAGTCACCCAAGTAGTCAAACCGGCCAATTCGGTAGGCATGCAACGAATCAACGATGATTTCACAAATTCGGCGGTCCTCCTTATTTTTTTTATTTTTATAGTGGTAATTTATTCTAATTCTAATTAAAGTGAAGTGCTGATCTAGGCAAAATCACCCAATGAGCCATCAACTAGGTTTCAAATTCTACGTAATATATAATATTTTTGTCATCGATGAATTTTATCTGAAATCTCCTACTTATAAGTAAGCAGCTATGGATGCCACTAGAGCACGGTGCTAGATACTTAGATCATGGGGTTTGTATTTTTTTTTTTTTTTTTCCTTCCGTGACAAAATTATTTGGTAAAAATGAGAAATTTTGTTATTTTATTTTATTTTCAAACATGGAGCTTTGAGCAAAAAGAAAGAAAACAAATAAAATACAATAGATTTTTTTTTATATATAGAATAATAATTATATATAGCTTATTTAATATTTTAGAAATCTTTTTGTCATTCATGTATATATATAAAATAAATAAGTAATATTGCTAACACGTCTGATCTAGTTGCTTTTAGACCTAACTACTAGGTTATTTTTAGGATCTTGAGAATTGAGAAAATATGGAAGAAAAGATTTGCAGAGGATTCATAGGATCTGCAATCAATGAAACCGAAGATTTTCCTACTCTCATATGATCTTCTTTCGGGTTGAAATCAACTCATTGACTTGACCCGTTTGATCCAATTCATCTTCTTACTAACACGTTTTTTTAAGTGTATTTGAAGTTTTCTCTCGATCCAAATAGTTACAATTATGTTTGAATTTTACCATAATTTTAGGCACGAAAAAAACTCGAATTTTATAATAGGGTGCGAAGTGAGTCTAGGATGTGAAGGTCGTTAGAAAATATCTTCTTCAACTTCAAAGTAACTTACTATCTTACGGGGTGAAAGGAATGGAAATAAAATAACTATTTTGATGCTTTTAAATAAATTTCAATAATCGACTAAAAATCGTAAGTATAGCTCACATTTTTTGTTGTAAAAAATGCTACTGTCGTGATTTCATGAAATATTTTAACTACATATTAGTCAAAGTATTAAATTCTATTTGGGACATGTCCTGCTATTCAGGATGCCCATTAACTATTTTTAAGCAAATTTTTTTTTAAATAAAAACTCGAATTTCATTGAAATTTCATGACAGAGTGAGAAGTGAGTCTACAGTCTAAAGGTCCATAGAAAACATCCTCCTTAACTTTAAAGTATCTTACGAAGTAAAAAAAATGGAAATAACATAAATATTTTGATGTTTTTGAAGAAAATTTTCAAAAATTGACTAAAAAACGTACGTTATAGCCATTGATTAAAATATTGGCGGTTTCGCCGATATTTCAGTTGATATATCGGTTTTTTTGGTCGTCGGCATCTAACGAGGGGGGAAGAAATTTTTTCTCCCAATATCCATGGTTTCGTCTAATATCGAATGGTATTGGCAATTTTCACCGAAATTCGCCTATTTTATTGAAATTTACCAAACGCAACCATGTATTCGAACTTCAATCCGTGCAATCCTAGTGTAGACGTTGGTAACGGCAACCAGCAACACCGACCAGTTGCAGCAACCAGCAACGACAACCTCAGTCGCGAGCAGCAACCATTTTCAGTTCACGCCTGCCTTCTGCTCTATTTCCTTCACGGTCTTCGTCTCGCTCAATCGCGAGGAGTCACTCAACTCCATTGCTCTGTCTCATCCACTTTGTTTCCTTCACCAGTCCATCACAAGCTCGAGCAGAGAAGATGAAGACTAAAGATTGCTTCAGGGGAAGGGGTGGGGAGGTGAAGATAAAAAGATAGATAGAGAGAGAGTGAGAGTGTGAGAGAGAGAAATTATAAGAAATTATCAGAGGGATTTAAGTGTGGCAAGTGTGGTTGAGATTGGGGCACGTGTAACATTATATTTGAATATGTGAAGCATGACTCTCCAATAAGCATAAATTTGGTTCTTGCTCAAAGTGACACATCATCCATAGTTAGATGTCAGGACCTGACCCTCATCGGTTAGGACCCGACTCATCTAGCACGATATTGTCTGCTTTGGGCCTCCTTGCCCTTGCCATCACGGTTTTGTTTTAAGGACCTCACGGTCTAGTCACTGAGCTCCAACCGAACCCAAAGCCACTGATGTCAGGACCCACCCCGGTTTCACCCCGAAACCCGAGGTAAATCCCGCTCCCGTCTGACTCCCCGACACAACACCCAAGTAACACTCACGCAACCCAGTCAGACGCAGGAGTAATTAAACAAAATATTCCGACGTTAACGTTTACAGAGCATAGTACGAAAATACAGGGAACTAAAAGTCGATAAATACATGCACACGGAAGACTTTAAACTACTCCGGGACCCCTCGCGTGACTTCTATGCCTCGGTCACTGCCTCGACGTCAAGACCTCGCGCTAGCTCCACAACCTGGAGAGCAATTTAAAACAGAAGGTGTGAGTGGACCAGAGAAAAAGGAAAGTTCGAAAACCATTTTATAAGAAAACCGAAACACTATAAAATATCATAAAACAAACATAACATGCGTATCAAAACCCGTATCGAATCCTCATTACCCGATCGAACCTGCTGGACCTATCCGAGTCTTTAAACTCCCGAGTCTTTAAACTCAATCCAGGCCTTAATCATATCCGAGTCTTTAAACTCCCGAGTCTTTAAACTCAAGGCCTACGGGGGAAATCAATATATATCCGAGTCTTTAAACTCCCGAGTCTTTAAACTCAATCCAGGTCTTTAAACCCAATCCGGCCGGTCCCCCGTCACATATATCCGGGTCTTTAAACCCAATAATCAAATCCAGCAAATCCAATCCCAAAACCATTTGAAAACCATTTACCAAATCCTCATCCAAACCCGAATCCGAAATCACTGGTCTGATGCCCTTCCGGCATCCAGAACCGTCATTCCGAACCCAAATCCGGAAAAATATCCATTTCCATACCAAAACCACATGTAATCACAAATCATATTTCATAACCAATTTATCATTATCAGAAAACCTTTATAAGTGAAAATCCCCAAATGTGGCATCAAAATCCGAAAACCAGCATTTTCTCGAAAAACGTGCAAAATCCCAAAAATGTCTCGAAAAACGTGCAAATATCTCAATCACGTATAATCACGTAAAACCATCATAACATATGCGATAAACATAGTGTCTTAAGTAAAACCATCAAAAACGTATATAAAAACAGTTATGCATGATCGACTTTAAGAAAAGGGTCCACTCACAGTACTGAGCCCTACTCGCGTCCCGAATGTCCAGCCTGTTCCTCGGCTTCCTCGGGAAATTTCGATCCTGTCAAACACCGTCAAATTATATCACTCATACGTCTACGACACAACTACCTAATTTCCTTAAAATTCCCCGAACCAAAGACTTAAAACCCGGGACCCTAAACATTCACCCTCGCGGAACTACACTCAAACGACTTCCGATTGACTCGAAACCAACTCTAGTGAACTCACCACAACTCCTAGACCAAAAGTCCTGTTGACCGCTTCTCCATACGCCGCCGCACGCGCCCCCACGCGCCGCCCAAAGTGGCTGCGCGTGGCCCTCACGCGCCAGCTACAGTACCATCGTCAACCTCCCGTACTGTGCTGAACCGGCCGCCGTGGCTTGGACCGGCGAGAAGCAATCTCCACCGTCCGGCCACCATTTCAATCCTTTCTTTCACCAGCAGCTTCGTCCAGACACCACGAATCCATTCCCCAACTTCGTTCACCTCGACACCGTCCCTAGCCCGTCGACTGAACTCAAAACCAGACAGCCCCAAACTCCCCTGCTTCATGATCCAGCCACCCAGCTCACCTCCTTTCACGGTGGTTACACCAAACTCATCCTAGGACTTCACTGAACCTAGACCACACCTCAATTACCTTCGACTCACCTCCAAACTCGTCGACTCACCGTTTGAAGTTTACGGCTATACAGAGGAACAGAGACTCCACTTCAACCGAGCTCCGCCGAGAACACCCCCCGTCACGGCGACCATCCCAGTCGACACCTAGGACCTCCCTGAACAAAACCCTGACCTTCAATCCCATCGACACTAAGCCTAGACTCACGACTTTCGAACTGAAATTTCACGGGAAAACAGAGCAGGAAACCTCACCTTTCGATTGCAGCTCCGCCGTGCGCACCGCCGCGTGCCACGGTGTTCGTTGGGTCCCCTGCGACCTCCTACAGCTCCCCCTACCTTGGATTGAGCCACCTCACGGCGTAGCCACCACCACAGTCTCACGGCCTCCCTGTTTCCCCAGAATTTTGCCGCACCTCCACCGTGCCGCCGTGCACGATTCCTCCACCAATTCACGACCACCAGCTCATACACTCCTCTCTGTCACTCTCACAAACCACTCCTCACTCCCCCTTGCACAGAATCGATCACTCTCTCCCAATGCCTCACCCTCTGTTTCTGTCTGTGTCGAAGAACAAACACACGGGCACACACAGGTGCACCCTAATTAATTAGGACCGCGCACGTACAGGATTCCACCAGAATCCTCTACACACCTGCCATGTGTCACCATCCCCCATCCAAGCACTCCCACATGGCCCAATCTCAACCGTCCATTTCTTTCTTTCTGCACAAATCCCAATGTGCAGAAAGACCAATTTACCCTTCTTTTTAACTCATTTTACGGTTTCGCCACTAACGTTCTAGACCCGTATCTCACTCATCGTAAGTCCGATGCATACGTGCCGCCTGTCATCGAACTCAGGACGACGAGATCTATCTAACCATCCTAGGTCAACGTACCAAAACTCGTCCGTACAAAAAGTCAACTATTCCCCCTACTTTACCCAAATTACGGTTAAGCCCTCAACCTTCCGAACATCACAACTTCCTCCTCGGATGTCGGATGCCTAAGGATTCGTGACGTCCTAAACTACGTCCTGGTCACTGGTCAATCCCCAATTGACCACCCGAAATAAAAGTCAACATTTCTGCCCGACCCAGGGGCAAAATCGTCATTCTAGGTTCCCGGACCCCTCGGGACTACCTAACCCTTGATTACCCTCACTAATCACACCTTAATCACTCTAGGAATCCCGATTCTCGGGACGGGTTGTTACAACTGAACTCCCAAAAGGCCTCGTTTAGATCAGAGTTGCGTAGCGGCCCACTTTAACTAACACGATATTGTCCCCTCCAGACTCACTGGCCGAACCAGCCCAGCCCGAAGGGTTTTGTTCCTGGGAGTTCACGGTGCAACTTCTCAGTGGGTCTCCCATCATGGGATTGCACCAGCCTCCACTCGCTTAACTTTGGAGTTCCCTAGGAATCCAAAACCAGTGAGCTTCCAGAAGGCTTCACGCTAGATAGGCGTGTGCCTACACCTTTAAGGCACACCACCATTCCCTTCCCAGACCATTCCCCTCTCGCATAAATATGGGATCGTTCACCGTTCCCTACAGGACACGGGTCTTACATAAACTTGTGCAATAATGGAATCCTGTAGAAGTAAGCAACTCACCACCTCTCCTCTTGTCTTTTTTGCTCCAAATAGAAAACCTTTTCGAGCTCTCAAAAAATTCTCAAAAATATCAGACTTCACAATTTCGCAAATAATATTATTATTTTTCGTATCTACTTGTAATTTTCTTATGCTTAGTGAACCTCTCAAACACATTCCACCTTTCACTTCGATCACTTGTGGTGCACGTTTTGTGGGGTTTGAGAAAATACACTCAAATTTGTATGTAAAAACAAAAATTTGCGGCTTTGATAAGAAACCATAAACAACTTTGAAAAGAATTCGTTTTACGTCTATTTTTAACTATTTAATGTTCAATTTTCTAAATTATCATGTAAATACGAACTCCCCAATTTTATAAATTATTATTCAAATGTAAACTCCATTATTATACTTATTTTTATGTTTTAACTATACTAACATTCAATTATAGTACTTCACTTCAATTTATATTTATGTTTTAAATTTTATATTATTAGTCATAGACAGAACTCTATTGTATCAAATTATTCATCATATATTTATTATATCAAAGTCATTTTGTAGTTTTTATTAGTGATATATAACCATCATTTGGGGCGAGATATCCATAAATTTGACTAGCTATATATCCGTCGATATCGATATTTTCATCCTTGGTTAAAGCTCACATTTTTTTTGTAAAAAATGCAACTGTGGGGATTTCGGGAAATATTTTAAGTGCACATTAAAAAAAATATTAAATGCCATTTGAGACTTATCTTGCCATTCAAGATGCCCATTAACTATTTTTTTCGAATTTTTTATGCCAAAAAACTAGAATTTCATTGAAATTTCATAATAGGGTGCGAAATAAGTCTAGAGTCTCAGAGTCATTAGAAAACATCTCCCTTAACTTCAAAGTATCTTACAAAGGGAAGAAAATGGAAACAAAATAAGTATTTTGATGTTTTTAAAGAAATTTAAAAAACCGTAAGTTATAGCTAACGTTTTTTTTTTGTAAAAAATGCAATTATTGGAATTTTGTGAAATATTTTAACTGCACATTATTCAAAATATTAAATGTCATTTGGAACATGTTCTGTCATTCACGATGCCCACTAACTATTTTTTTTACCTATTTTAAGCAAAAAAAGTCGAATTTCATTGAAATTTCTTAACAGGGTGCGATGTGAGTCTAGAAATTTCCCTTTAGGAAACATCTCCCTCAATTTCAAAGTATCTTACGAAGTGAAAAAATGGAAATAAAATAAGTATTTTGATACTTTTGAAAAAATTTCAAAAATCGACTAAAAATCGTGAGTTATAGCTTACATTTTTTTAATAAAAAATGCAACTGTCGAAATTTTGTGAAATATTTTAACTGCACATTAGCCAAAGTATTAATATTTTGACATTAATAATTTGGCTAATGTGCAGTTAAAATATTTTACGAAATCTCGAAAATTGCATTTTTTTTACAAATAATGTGAGTTTATAACTCACGTTTTTTAGTCGATTTTGAAATTTCTTCAAAATAATTGAAATACTTATTTTGTTTCCATTTTATTCACTCCATATGATACTTTGAAGTTGAGGATGTTTTCTAAAGATTTTCGGACTCTAAAATTATTTAACATCTTGTTATGAAATTTCAAAGAAATTCGATTTTATTCGCTTAATAATGCGTAAAAATAGTTAATAAGAATCCTTAATGACAGGATATATCCCAAATAACATTTAATACTTTGGTAATTTTCAGTTAAAATATTTCACAAAATTCTGACAGTTCCATTTTTTACAAAAATTTTACAAAAAAAAAAATGTGAGTAGAAATGAAGACATGCATGCGTGCATGATACAGTAGATGTAACGACCCGTCCCGAATTCCGGGATTAGTTTAGTGATTAATCTTGATTAGTGAGGTTGAACGGTGGTTAGTAGGGCGGAATCGGACAAAATGTGCAAAATGACCGTTTTGCCCCTGGTCGTGGGCAAAATGTTGACTTTTTGTTCGGGCGGTCAAATGGACTTTGACCGATGACCGTGACATAGTTCGGGACGTCACGAGTTCATAGACAGGTGGCACGTTCGATTCCGACATTCGTAGAGAAAGTTATGGTGTTCGGAAGTTGAGGGGTATTTTGGTAATTTAGCTTATTAGGGGCCAAATGTTGACTTTCTGACCGGGAGGTCCGATGGGCGAGGGCCAAGGACCGTTACGTAGGTATCGTCGATACGAATCCAACGACAGGCGGCATGCCGAAATCGGAGATCCGACGACGACGTTATGGTCAAGGAAACGAACTAACGAACCGAGGCCGGGATTAAAATAATAATATAATAGTGAATAGTGACCGTTGACTGTGCACATCCGGATGAGTGACAAGTGTCACCCATCCCCTGAATTCTGATCCTTGTTTCCCTCCAAACACAATCATTCCTACACCATCATTCCTTCTCCATCTTTTTCCCCCATTTTCTTCTTCTTTGTTTTTCTTACCCGTGGACAATTTCAAAACAGAGAGAGTGTGAGGGCTGGAGGATTTGGCTGCCTTCTCACGGCAGAATGGAGGGCATTGAGAGGCTAGGGAGACTGGATTCATTTCGGGAAACACTGGGACTGAGTGTGGGTGGTGAGACAGAAAATTCGAAAATTAGTTTATGGGAGGGAAAATTCGAAATCAAATCCTAAGGCCGTGAGGATCGAATTGGAGGTTACATTCAGCCTTCTGGGTGTTCCACGATCAGAATTGTCGAAGGAACGAAGGGATTTGGCCACCAATTGGCTCTGATCACACTTGGTGACAGAGGAGGAATTTCGAAGTTGAGTCGTGGAATTGGAGGCTTCGTTGGATGCAATTGAGGTGGGGAAACTGCTTCCCATGATCCCACGATGCTTCTGGGATCATCAATTGAAGGAAAACGTTGGAGAATGGCAGAACTCCATTGATGAACAGTGACGGTGCTCGAGTTTGAGTCGTGACGTTTGAGCACCGGTTTGATGCAATTGATGTGGGGGAATTGTTCCTCATGGTCCATTGATGCTTCTGGAATCATCAATTGGATGAAACCTGCATCAATTGAGGGAGTTCCATGATTGCACAGTAACCGGGTGTTCTTCGTGGATCATCATCGAATCGTGGGAATCTGGGTAAGGATTTGTGTAATTGAGTTTACAGACTTATAATTGGACTTAAAACGAGGCTAATGGATTGATCAATTGAAGGAATTAGGATTAAATTGGCAGGATTGGAACCGGGTTGTGTCGCGGGTGAATTGGACCCGTTTACCAGACAAACGGGTTGGGCTGGTGACACTGTAGCAGGCGCGTGAGTTTCACGCGCAGCCACTCACGGCGGCGCATGGCGGCGCGTGGACACGAATCTCGAGGTGAGGTCAACATGACTTCTGTCCTATTTAATGTAACAGACATTTTGGAATTGGTTTCGTGTCGATCGGACACCGTCTCGATAGTGTTCGGGATGTCCGAAGGTTTTAAATCAAGTTTAAAAATAAGTAAAAATTCGGGAAAATTACGGGACTTTGATAGGATGTTAATAATGAGGTTAGTGACCCTCTAATGTGATTTGGACAGGATTGGGAGTCACGGTGTTAGTGGTGTGGCCCGGGAGGGCCGGTGGCACGCGTATCGAGGCACACGGTTAAAACGGTCTGTGAGTGGACTTTGGTTTTATAAATCCTATGCATGCTTAAATGTGTTATATGGTTTATATACATGATTTCTATGATGGTATTTGTGAGCATTGATTTTGGGTATGTTGCACGTATTTCGAGGTGTTTTCCGTATTTCACGTATATCGGGATTAACGGTTTATTTGTGGTTTTGCATGCTTGTGGTTAAATAAATATTATGATAAAATGGTTTTTAAATTGGAAATATGAACTCGGGCTTGAGGCCCAATTATGTTGGAACTTTCGGACTTGGAGTCCATTTGAGAATCGGGCCGGAGGCCCAGTTGGTTAATGAAATCGGGCCAGAGGCCCAGTTGGTATGAAATCGGGCTGAGACCCATTTGAGTTATGTTATCGGGCATGGGGCCCAGTTGGATTAAAATGATGATTTCGGGCCAGGGGCCCTATATTTAATAATTGTGATTTTAGGTCAGGGACCCTAAATGGGATTACGTGGTTTTATGGGAATTTCGGGCAGGGCCCATTGTAATGATGTGATAAAAGGATTTAATAAAACTGTTTTCCATATACCATCTGGATATAAGGATATATGATGGTCTCCTCCAGATGTCTGGGACACTGGGGAAGTCACGGTGCATTGCCTGTGAGGGGTCATTATACGGAGCAGCCGGACCGTATGATGACTCAGGAGCAGGATTGCTATGATTGACGTCAGGGACGTCAGACATCAGGGATGTCAGATATATGGACCCGGAGAGACCCCGGGCAGCACGCGTAGCTTATGAAACCGTGAGACATGACGTCAGGGGCGTCTAGCATCAGGGATGCTGGTGATGGTAATGGTAAAATACGATTTAATGAAATGGCTTTCCGGGTGGATTTATGATTGTGTGATTTTAATGAATTAATGTTCATTTATGGTAGTGGGTGGTGACCCACATGGTCGTATATGTATGGTGGTAGTATTCCACGGTTTTGGGCTGAGTTCCCACACTTGGTTTTTGGTTAACGGTTTTTGGGCTAAGGCCCTAAGGGCTCGGTTGAGCAAACGTTTTGGTTACTGGTTTTTGTGGCATGCATACGTTTTTATTGGAGGGCATAAATGTCTTATAAATGTATTTGATGAACTTACTGGTTTTTGTCCACTCACAGCTTTTGGTTTTAATGCCCTTCAGGTTGATCACGGATGCGATTGCAGCAGAGACTGGGACATTGCATACCTCCTCGATCGATCCTTGCGCACTCTGGATGCCCCGTTTGGGCAGTGATTCTTGGTTATCCCTTGTCTAACACCCCTTGTTGGACGGGAGCAGGACATATTCCATGTTAATCCCGGGTGGATTGGGATGGGTCCTGTCAACTTGGTATCAGAGCACGGTTGCTCTATTTGTGCGCGCAGGTCGAGGGTGTGATGTCTCTTTGGGCTGCAATTCGTTATCAACCTGATAGATAGTGTTTGGGTTTGGATAGTGGATGGAGTGCGATTGGCCCGATACACCGTGCGTTAATGTGATTCGACCCAAGCGGGGTTGATTGGGGTGAACTGGTATAGTGGGACCGTCGGTTCGGTCATGAGATATTGGATTGTTGTGCTGCTAGGTGCAGCCAGGTTCGGGGAACCTCATGTGAGTAATGGTCTAAAATGTGAACCCTTGTGGTGGTTTCTAGTGTGAGGGATGTTGGTTCATCGGAGTTGGCCGATGACCTAGTGGTGGAACCCACGTTGATGGAATGGTAGGATTGGATTTGACGTCTATTCGATGTCAGGTACAAAATTATACAAAATTACGAACTACACCCACTAAGCCCAAAATATGTAAAATCCTAAATAGACTATTTCCACGAAGAGAAACAGATACCTCCGGCCATTAAATCCATCACGTATAATCTCGAAAAAACTGTAGCAGGAATGGATATGAGGAAGACATGATCTTTGGCGATCCAATGGCATCATAAATGCAAAGAAAAAATGGAGAGGAAGAAGGAACAAAACGTGAAGTTAGGGTTATACACCAAAACTAATTGGCTAAGGTGAGAGAGAAGTCCAACTATTTATAAGCTTCTGCAAAGTTGTAGAATTTTTCAATATGAAATTTGTGTTCCTCATATTCCCACACGCCCCCTTATGTCTAACCCGTGGACAACTCATATTGATTGACGTGGAGCATGTATGGCGGTTAAGCCGTACACGTAGGACAACTCGCTTTGATATCATCGAAGAAGTTGAGATTCCACCCCAAAACCAATTGGCTATGGTGGTAGAGATCAAACTCCTTATTAAGCCTTAGCAAAGTTGTGGAACTTTCCAATATGAGACTTTTATTATTTCACATTCACACACGTCTTCTCACGCGCAATGAATTTTTAAGCCTAACATATGGACAACTCATATTAGGTCACATAAAGCATATGTGTCGATTACGCCTTACACGTGGAATAAGACACTGTGATATTATTAGTAATTAGGATTATTCCACATCAGGGAAATAACAAAGGCCTTGCATACACTACATAAAATAATTTTTTTGAACTTATGTAATTAATTAATAAATATATTTTGAGCTGAATGCTGTAAATCACATGGAATTTTATTACAACGAAACTTAGTTTTATACTTTTATTTAGAGATACAGCTAGAAGAGATACAAGCAGAAATGAAGACGGGCATGCATGATACAGTAGAAATACAAGTTTTATGATTTTATAAACCTTAGCTAGCTAGGTTACAAGCTGAATTCCTGAATATTAATGAGACGATCGATCCTTATGTGTGTGTCTATATATATATATATACATGCATATGCAGTGCATGAACCCTAAAACACACCAAGATCGAAAGGCCTAAACATCTTATTGTGTGGACACTGAGAATCTGAGATGATGATGACATTAATTTGTAGCAGGCTCGCGTTGTGATGTTCTGCAGAGGGCGATGAGTAAAGACAGCGACGAAGAAAGGAGGTTATAGATTGGAGCATGGAATCGAACATCATTCGCTTTATTGACCTCCTCTTTGCTGGAATTACACTTGCAACGTTGCTGCTCCTGCTCCTGCATGTTTCTAACTTGCTGCCTGCATCTGCAACTGCAACTGATGCATTCTTCTTCTCCATTCTTAATATGTGTATAATGATCGATCGAGCTAGCTTTGAAACATGTCCACATGACACACGCGCACACATATATAACATGTTTGGGTGTTGCAAATACACAAATTAATTAAAGGAAAAATATGAAAGAGGAAACATGCGGGCCAGATGAGCTTGATTCATTTGAAAACATGTACTAAGAATCTAAGATATTCTTCCATGTACCGTACAAAAAGGATTATGTTGAGATGGGAGGAAAATATACTACATCGGAAAAGCACAACTACAATTTGTGTCTTATAAGATCTTGTGCAACTCCCCCTATTGTCAATTGGTTTTGGGTTGGAACCTCAACTTGTTACATAGTATCAGAGCGGGGTTATCCCACGTAAGGGCTTAACCGCCACATGTATCACACGTACCCATCAAATCGTCACGTGATAGGCTGAAAAATTCGTCACACGTGAGGGGGCGTATTGAGATGTGAGAAAAATGTCCCTCATTGGAAAAACACAATTATATTTTGTGTCTAATAAGATTTTGGGCTATCCCCCATTACCAATTGATTTTAAGGTGAAATCTCAACTTCTTAGAGATTATTCATTTGAAAAAAGCATAAAATTACATAAAACATGGATCATCATGAGTCAAATGAATAAACTCCTTTATAATTAAAGGATGATAAATTTCTAATTGCACATTTGTTTACCCATTACCGTTTTAATATTTGTACATATGTAATTAATCTGCATTAAGGTTGTTACTATTGAAAGCAAAGATTTTCATGTAGGCCAGCCGCTAGCGTCAATCGATAGTGATGTATATAGCAATCTTTACAGAGATTTGTAAAGGATTTTGTATGACTTTAAAACCTTGAAAGCAAAGATTTTCCCTCATTCATCATATTGTTTTTCTTTTGTTTTTTTTTAATAAAAATGATATCCTTATATTACAATTGGGCCTAATTACAATAAAAGGTACAAACATACTACCAAAATTAAGTTAAAAAAATAAAAAAAGTTATAACGTAAGATACATAAGCCAATATGACAAAATTTACAACAACAGTACAAACAATGAAAAACTTATAGAGAAGAAATGGATATGAGGAAGACTTGATCTTTGGCTATCCAACGGCATCATAAATACAGGAAAAAAAAATGGAGAGAAAGTGGGAACAAAATTTGAATTAAGTTAGGGTTCCACATCAAAACTAATTAGCTAACGTAAGAGAAGTCCAACTCTTTATAAGCCTCTGCAAGGTTGTGCAATTTTTCAATATGAGACTTTTGTTTCTCACGTTCCCACATGCTCCTTACGTGTGATAAATTTTCAAACTTAAAACATGTACAACTCATATTGGTTGACGTAGAACACGTGTGGTGGTTAGGTTGTACACGTAGTATAACTCACTTTGATATCATGAAGGAAGTTGAGGTTTCATCCAAAACCAATTGACTATGGTGGGAGAGATTCAACTCCTTATAAGTCTTTATAAGGTTGTGTAACTTTCCAATATAGAATTTTTATTTTTTCACATTCTCACAAGCCTTTTCACGTGTGACGATTTTTCAAGTCTAATATGCGGACAACTCATATTGAGTGAGATGGAGCATATACGTCGATTAAGTCTACACGTGAGATAAGGCACTATGATATTATACATAAAAGTTGAGGTTCTCTACCTCAAAACTAATTGTCTATAGTGTGGGAGGCTCAATTTCTTATAAATCCTTACAAAATTATGTAATTTTTTAATATAAAATTGTTGTTTCTTGACATTCTCATAGAATTGAGAGAAATGGAAGGGTAAGTTTTCTAAGAGGTAGTTAATACATCTTCTTAATTTCAGATTGACGTGCACATGCATGGACTTGATCAGCTATATATCAGCTATCAAAAAGATCTTTGTAAGATATTCATATATATATATATATATATATATGTATATGGACGTACTTAATATCATATGGTTGAAATGCAAATAATCTTTGCTGCCAGATTCTTATATTATGTAGACTTGCATAGCCCATACACATGCGTGGTCCGACATTTGCAGCTTTATAGCTTAGACCAAATTGATCATGTTCACACGCCGAAATTTGACATATGGGTGGCCCGAAATTTGCAACTCTATATATAGATGAGAGTCTGAGACGTCACTTGAGTCGTCACTTGAGTAATGTTAAGATTACAGAGCTAGGTTGACTCTTGACTGATGTTAAGATTACTTCTCCCCAACTTGCAAGTACCTAATGGCTAGGTTGATGCTTGAACAAAGTGAAGATTACTTGTTTCCAATTTGCCCTACCATAGGTACAGTCCGATATATTTGGAATTTTATTATAAAAGATTTCAATATTGTTAGAAGCAAAACTATTAATTAATTAATTATATATATATATATATATTTCATTCTTCTTCTGAATGAAAATTTTCAACAAATGAGTCATGAGATACATGGACTTTCAATTTTCGATCATCAAAACAAATCCAAATCCAAACCCAAACCCTAAACTCACTCGCCCCATAGCCTAAACATAAGATCCATATATCCATCAATTTCGACGACTTCTTTACATTGACATTGCAGATTAATGCAGATACCAGCCACTGGCCAGCAGCTCCTGCTAGCTGGAAGCCGGTAAGATATAAGCTGCTTCTAGTACTGAATTATGGATATATACTTGATGTTATATATTGCCCTTTAATTTTCACGTTCTCCACTCTCCACTCCTTTTCTTTTCTTGTAGAATAATTCTTGATTCAATTCTCATCATGGAAAATAGAATGACAAAAAGAGTCTTGTACTTTTCAATGGCATGCAATGTATTTATACTATTTATAACCAACCAGCGGACTTAACAGAAGATAAGGAATGACGCTTGAATTAAGATCAAAACTATCATCAAAGCCCATGGAGAAAACCCATCAAAACTCATGTCCAAAGTCCATCATTGTGGCACATAATTAACCTTATATATTGTCTATAAATAGAGAGTCTCCTTCCTTATTTTACAATACACTCTCTCTACTGTGTTTGACTCTCTCTAGACAAGAGCTCTCATCTTTCACTACATTATAGTCTTGCTTTAAGGCTCAATGCATATGTAATCTATATAAATACTACTATTATTAATGTGAAGAGTACAATATTCTAGGCATTACTTGACTAGCTAGGTAAACCACATATACACTTATGTTTGTGTGTGTGTGGTCTTTATGGACACGTTAAGTCCATTTATAGCATCAACACAATGCATGTACCATATTTATTCCTTTTAGTTTTTACCCCATAGGTTTTTATTCAGAATGCACCTTGAATTACCAAATTTGTTTCAAAATGCACTCCGAACTCATTTTCGCACCAGATTGCACCCTAAACTCCTAGTTTTGTTCAAAAGCACACATTTTCCATCAAAGAGTATCAAATGGAGGGTTAAATTGGTCTTTTTGAACACCTAAATTTTTAAAATTATAATGAAGATGAGATGGCAGTTAATTCTCGTTTTACGTGCAGGATAAAGGTTTGATCATAGTTTTTATGCAAACTGAGAGGTAAGTGTGTTTTATAATAATTGGATTACCCCTTGGGTTCCTAAGTTTCTTTGCGCACTTCGAGGAGGTTTCGGTAGCTGCTCTGATATTCACGTTTGTACTTGGAACTCGCAACGGAAATCGGGATATCTTATGTAGTTTCTTGAACAGTATGATCATCTTTAGTGAACTATGCTCTATGCTTTCGTTGTCACGGTGAAATTCATTTCACATGACCTCTTAAAACGCCATGTTTTATCTCTTGGGATTTCATCAACTGAATCTGGACGTTACCATTCGGATGTCGTCTAGCATACCCCAATCTTGGCGTTCTAGTGAAATTTTCGAATCAAAGTATGTCAATTTACTATTCAAATTTTTCTTTGGATAAAAAACGTGATTGACATCTCTGTAAATATTCGCGGCTAAAAATAAAGCAAATGCAAGTGGATTGGGATTCGGAAATTAATGCATGTGGATTGGAATTTTGAAACTAATGCATCGCTTAATTGGCGACAAGAGGCAGCAGTACGAGTGTCCATGACAGAGAATTGCTAAGGAACCAACTTCATTTTCCCGACTTTCTATAAAATTCCAACATTAAAGAGACTCTTTTTCAATGCAAAATTGCGCAGCCAATACAATTATATGCACTGATGATTTGGACCTTCTTTTTGAAATTTAAATGAATTGATTCAGATAGATATCAGCAAATGAATTGATTCAGATAGATATCAGCTAATGAATTGATTCAGATAGATATCAGCTATAATTGAGCCCTTATTAAGTAGCCAGACTGCTAGAGACAGCATAGATAAGTAAAGTAACCACATGCAAGAACAAAAGTATATTATTTATGAAAGCACAATATTTACTTATCATTCGTGTCATATTTTCATATATTATTTTTTTGATTTATTGATTATATATATTATAATTAGAACTATTTAATGTCTAAATCAACATATCTAAATCATTTTTGTAAAATTGGAGGCCTTCTAATCATTAATGTATATCAATTAAATGGACGGTTCAGTGTGAGTATATTAATTATTATCAAAATCGTTGATTTATTTTATAGATATGAATGACTAAACTATTTTCAATCTTATTGTTTTTTTTATGGAGAAAATCTTGACATGATGATTTAGAGAACGAATGATTTCGATTATGTTATATATACAAAGACAGTTCGATAATTTGAAACGTTGATATGAGGAGATACCATTAGAATGATCCAAGTATTTTCCTTTTATGAAATTGCAAGCAGCAAATTGAGATGCATAGCACGCCATTGATAGTGGAGGAAATATTGTAGCCCCCCTTCTTGGTATCTGATGATGATTAACAGCATGCCAAATCCCACGTCGTTGTCGTTGTCATCGAGTTTCTGATAACTGTAGGTGCCTACTAGTGGTGACTGCTGGATTTGGACCATGACGTTAGAGGAAGAGGTAGAGAGGGGAGAGAAGGTATCACTAATTGGACAATGGAATGTTGATGAGATGTGAGGAAAATGTCCCACATCGGAAAAGCACAACCACAATTTGTGCCTTATATGATCATGGGATACTCCCCTCATTCACAATTGATTTTAGGGTGAAACTTCAACTTTTTACAAGGTATCAAAGCGGGGTTATCCCAAGTGATAAGTTTAACTACCACACATGTCGCCCTTACACATTCACATCGTTACATGTCACACTTACACATTCACATCGTCACGCGATAAGCTGAAAAATCTGAAAAATCCGCCACACGTGAGGTGACGTGTTGAGAAGTGAGGAAAATGTCCTATATCAAAAAAGCACAATCTGCCACACGTGAAGTGGCGTATTGAGATATTATGAAAATATCTCACATCGAAAAAGCACAACTTAAACTTTTTACAAATGCCACACCATATTCTTCACTAACCTCCGCTTCGCTGGAATTACGGTTGCAATATTATTATTCTTTACCATCGCCTTCTTCTTGTCAATATTATTATTCTTCACCATCATAGCTTTCTTCTTGTCTCCTGATTGTGTCTGTCTCACTAAAGAAGCTAGCAATTTTAATTTAGGCCCGGTCAAGGAGACTAGCTTGTGTGAAATGGAAGTGCATGGCTTGACCAATGAGTCCATGAAGCCACAAATATGAACTCATTACCAAGAGTGTGAGACTCGTGCTTTGCGGCTATACCATCTATTCCCACTTCAAGCAAAAACTTTCAATGGGTTCCCCATGCCAAAACAAGAAAGCCAGATGCGAGACAAATCTGACATGATTTTGATACAAATAGGCAGCAATCATCATCATACATTATTCATACTCAATCAAATTATATTGTATATACTATTTTCTTAAATTATACAATTTTCATTCTCGATCTCATTATAAAATATCGTACTTTTGTTCAAGATTGGACCCTTAATTACACAAGACATGCACGAGGAAAAAAAGAAAAAGAAAAGGGAAAGCTAGTGAATGCTGTGCATTTTGAACCACAAATTAGTCTGCATTTCCACAAAATTAATTTCATCGTGTGAATGGTGGGCTCATAGAAAGGAAATCGTTACAAGCTTCGGCATCTTGAGGCTATCTTTGTCCTACACGGTGACAAGTCCATAGAATGTGTAATGATTGGGGTTCATTAATTTTTCTTATAATTAACAATCCCATCGTAAAATTTAATGTATGTATATAATTATACTAAGGACAATTATATTTAATATCCTATATTTTATTTTAAATCACACGATTATATATGCGTTTTTAAATCTTACATTTTATTTCTTGTATTTTTTAAAAAATGAGACCTACTATTTAATTAAAGTACGTAACAAGTAATTGCAACGTAGCAAAAAAATTAATAAATTAATTTAAAAAGTTTAAAACCTAAAACAAATTTGGTATTATATGTGCTTCTACTGCTATTTTAAATATGTTTCGTGGAAAATTTTATACGTTAAAATCTAAGCCTAATTCTTCAAACTCTTTCATTTTTAAGATGTGTTATGTGTCCCAAGTGTTTGTAATTGTTCCTCTTTCGAGGTTTGTTTGCCCTCGGGCCTTATTTGTGGTGCCTATGACTTCATTTCTGGTGAGTTTGCTCGCCTTAATTCAATTTTATTTAACAAAAAAAAAATCACCAGATTTTCTTCTCCAGTTGAACTCTTTTCCTCCAATTCACAACTCCATGTAAATCCAAAGAATATGCAATATATGTATTTGAAAAGGAAAATACCGATGATGCCTCTATGTAATGGATTTGCACTTTCCAATTGATTTTGTGGCCAGAGGAGAAGGAATTGTGGTTGGATTGGAAGAGGAATTGTCTCAAAGTGTAATTTAAGGTTGTAAAGTATATGTAATACATATATACATATATTTATATATATATTTTTTGGCTTGAGTATCTTCTTTTATTCCTTATATTACTGTAAACAAATGGATTGATTATGTGTCCAAATGGATTGATTATATGGAAGTACTCGAACTATATATAATTATGTGTCCAAATGGATTTACTATGCGTACAAATGGATTGATTATCTTCTTCCATATAATAAATATTATATGGAAGTACTCGAATTATATATGATCGATATGAATATTACGGCTCATCATGGGGAGGAAATATTGTACACCCTCTTCTTGGCATCTGATGACGAAGATGAGCAGCATGGCAAATCCCACGTCGTTGTCGTCATCGTCGTCGTCAAGTTTCCGGTAGTTGCAGGCGCCTGCGGATGCCGGTTGTTGGACTTCGACGATGACGCCGGAGGAAGAGGCATAGGGAGAGAAGTGAGAGAAGAAGGTGTCACGGATTGGACAATGGAATGCCACACCATTTTCTTCACTGACCTCCTCTTCGCCGGAATTACAGTTGCAATATTACTATTCTTCACCATCATTGTCTTCTTGTCACCTGAGTTTGTGTTTGATGCCATTTCTTGATGTATCACTCTATCGAGTTCGATGACAAATGTGAGGATGATTTGATGAGGTCTATAGGTAGCTGCAATTGCATATATAATATATATATATATATATATATATATATGTCAAGAAGCTAGCTAGACTAGCTTGTGTGAATGGAAGTGGCTTGACCAATGAGTCAATGACACCACACATGTAAGTGTAATTAATATATAGATATGAACTCATTAACAAGAGCGAGACTCCATGCATGCTTTGTCACTATGTATACCTTTGTTCTCACTTCAAGTGAAAAGTCTCAAGGGTTCCCCAATCCCCATGACTAAACAAGAAAGCTAGGGTTTTCAAGGATTGTCACAAATATAAATTCAATTGCTTGTTTACAAAAGTCTACGCATGCCTGCATCCACAAATAATCATTGGGGCCTTCTGAACTCCCTCCCAAAAGAGAGAACGTCCATATTCTGTGTAGGTTAAGCCTTCTTTGTCCTGCATGCTTGACCTGTTGATGCCCTTTTCTGCAGGGTACTATCCGACCACATCTGACTGGCATGTACCAACCTCGGCCAGGTCCCTTCATCGGCCACTGAGTCCACTCAGCAAGAGGCTATAACAGCACAGGTCTACTAGTTCTGGTTGGTCTGACTCACCGACATATCAGAAACATTGCTCAGAGCTCTAGAGACAACGACATCAATCCCACCTCAAACTATTCTAACAATAAAATTTAATGCTACTATAAATACAAAGAAATCTCATTTTAAAAAAATAATAACAATCTTACCCGTACGCTTACGTTGTTTAAATTACTATATTATCCTACACACTTAAAACCAATTTAAATATTAAAGACTCTTTGATCGTCATAACACCGATGCTCCCTTTATTCTTATCTCTCACAACATAGATCTCACCATTACAAGGGGAGCATCCAAAAGAGGGTCTGAAATCAAAGTGATAACTACTGTCTTTGGCTTGAAGTCTAACGAAAGGCCAAGTCACCGAAACTTTTGTCAGTCAACACCAAAGGGGATCCCACCGAGAGGCGAGAGCAAAAGCCAACAAAAGACCCAAAGCCTAAAGGGTAAATATATATGAAAAAAATTTCGCCGTCACCACTTCACCATTTTGAAGTTGAGATGTTCTTCTCGATAAGACCTTTCCTTTTGACTATTGACCGTAGACCATAAACTATATAGCCTACTCATTGTCTAGAGAGACAGGTGTGTGTATACATTATATATTATTTACCTTTAATTTGATTATTTACGACAAAATTTTAATAAGATTAATTATATTAGTTATACCATTTTCTAAAATTTACAATTTGCATTCTCTTATAGCTAGCTATCTCCTAGTACGTTTGGGTAATTGTGCTATCACTAAAGCTCCTAGTTTCGATCATCTTCGCTTAAGTTTTCCTTGGAGCTTATGTCTTTAGCCTTTTTATTGTATAAACACAAATTACACGAATGAAGGGAAAGTTAATGAATGGTAGCTGCACCATTTTGAACCACAATTTAGTCTTCATTTTCCTTAAAATTTATGATCTTATCGTCTGAATGGCGGGTTAATTTGGTAATTACAATCTTTCATGGGTGTCTACTATTTATGATTTCACTGGTCGAATATGTGAATAACAGTAAATAGGGTTTCCATATTTTAAGTAGAAAATCAATGAAACCCTAGCAATAATCTAAATGGAGAACTGAGACTATGACAACAGAAATAGAAAGGAAATTGTTACAGGCTTTGGCACCTTTTGACATGATGACATGTCCATAGAATCGTACGGAATTTTTTTTAAAAAAAATGTAATGATTGGGGTTCAGCTTTTTCTTATAATATATCAAGAATCCCACCCAAAAAATAATAAAATATATTACAAAATGTAAAAATTTGAGTGCCTCTAATGATTAGTTTAGAAAATCAGAGAATAAGTACTGTAAAAGCTCCAAGAAGAAATAGAGGAATTCAAAGTTCTTGATACTTCATTTTGAACTAAAAACACACAGACAATGATCATCATGGATTCTAATTAATGATCGCGATGAACCCAATTCAAAATTACACAAACACAAAAACGAAGATACAAAATGTTTATTATGGAAATATGGGGGTGTGGGTTTATAAATTAACAGAACAAGAACAAGAACAAGATGATGCGGATTTTTGTTAATTTATCGACCCACACCCGCATGTAACAGTACCAAAATACTGAAGACTCTGCAGTTTTTAAGGCACTACCTTCTTGCATTACTTGGAATTTGTTTTTCCTGCCACGGTGGCTTCAACGGCGGGGGCTACGGAAGAGGGAGGCGGAGGAAGGCCAGAGCAGAAAACATAGACGACCCATTTCACAACAGAATGGAAAACCATAGTCTTCACTAACTTTCTCTTCGCAGGGAACACACTGCCCTTCTTGGGTTTGAATTTGGGACCTGTCTCGCGATTGGCTGTGGCCGCTTCATCGCTCACCGGCTCTGGTTCTGTCTTCTTTTCCAGCTTAGCCACCATTTTCACCACCTTGTCTCTGTTTTTAAGCTTCTGATGTGGAGGGGGAGGGGTGGTGCCGGAGCCTCAATTCCTCTTTTATAGATGTGGGAGTTTAATTTCTAGTAATTTGAGGGAGTTATTTGGAAATGTGGAAATAGAAGAACCAATCAGATGGAACCTTAGTAAGCAAGTTACAAGCAAGTTACAAGCAAGTTACATATATTTTTACGATTTTTAAAATTGATAACTTAATACTAAAATTTACAAATGAGTATATTGTAAATACAAAATTCCAAATTATAAAATTTATAAATTCTCATTCAACTAGAAATCTTTCGTCCAAATATACTCTAAAGAACCATGTATATGGATGATACACTTTCTCACAATAAATAAATCTCACCGCATTTTGTACCACCTTATCCCACTGGACCCGATCCTCTTGTGAGATAGAGGGTATATACATATGGGTAAGTGATAGTGAAAATGGCCGTACTCGATCTCTCCGTTAAAAAAAACAAATTGAGTGAACGAATTTGAATTTAAAATTTATTATTTAAATTTTTTTAAAAAAAATACTTATAAATTCAAGATTATTCGATACTCATCAGTCTTTTTTGGGTTTCCAGATATTCACAAATGCCATGAAAATTTACCTTAATTTTCCTTGTCAAATATATACATGCAATTCTTTCGCATTAATATCTTATCGTTTTGACCAGTTTTTTTGTTTTTTTTTGGCTGCGAAAGCTTTTAATCATCGATAGGTAATTTCGTGGAGTATTCTGTACTCCTCAAGAGTGGAATAATTGTAGACTAAATATTGAATTTCTGGCACATTCCAACTTTGGAGGTTTGACTAGATTAGTATATGGCTTAATTTATGGGACGTCATGCAAACCAATAGGGATGTCTTATATCTGTGTATGTAAATCTTTTTACATGGATTATTACATACGCCAATGGATGGCGATTACAAAGCATAGATGATAGAACTTCCATGAATAACTAGAAAGAAATATTTTTAAATTATATAATAAATTGTTCATATATTGTAATATATTTATTCATTCTTATATCTTCGGTTTTTTTTTTTTGAAATAAATTTTCGATCATTAAGGGATAATATTAATCAATTGATACCTATGATTAAAAGTTTCTTCTTAAAAGATAAGTAATTTTATTGATATAAAAAATAATAAAAATAACTTGACAATAGATATGAGTAAATACCGTAAGCATCGTCAAGATTGTAATGTTCTTGACGATAAATAAGTTACAATTTCGATTTACGATTCACTAATTTAATTAAATAATTAAATAAAGTAGATAAATGTACCTCTTCCACCGAAGTTGGACCTAAAAGCAATCAGTCTTGAAAACACGCGGAAAATGGATTTATTTGGAGTGTGTTTGGATGAAGAAAAATAACATGAGATTTGGTTAAAAAAAAATAGAATTTTAAAATTTCTAGCACCAATTCTTTTGTTTAGATAATAAAAATTAGAATTTAAAAATTCCAAAAAACAAATAAAAACAAGGAATTTCGATGCCTCAAATCTTCACTTTAAATTCCATATAAAAATATGTCATTTCAAAATTTCATAATTTAAATTCCATAATTTAATAAATTTTTAATAATGGTTTGTTTTCATGTTTTGTTTTTATAATGGGCCGAGCTTAAAAGAAAGAAAATAAGCTGGAAATGAGAGGGCCTATGAGACCCGAAACGAAAAGAGAGCCCAATATCTATATTTGGATGAATTTTCGGGTCCGGTTTTAAACCACGCCGGTGATATTTCTTCCCTTCGTTCTTTCTTTCTGTAGAGCCTGGAAGTGCCTATGTCTGAGTGAGAACGGATGAGGATCGCGTGGAAGAACAACAAGAAGCGGTCTTTGAAAAATTACCCAAATCTCCCTTTTGAGCAGCAAGACCACCAAATAAATAATCATCGAGACCCACCTGAAAAACCCAACAATAGTCAAAGCCATACAGAGCTCAACAAGGAGCAACACCATGATTCACTCGCCGCTCCCCCCTCCGACTCTTCAGACGCCGCAAAGCTCTTCGGCTCCTTTCAATCTCAGGGGACTAAGCTCGCCGAGGTAGAAATTAAAGACCCCCAATTTGTTTTTTAATTTTGCTAACTTAAATTCTCGGGTTTTTTCTTTTTGATATGTGTAGTATTTTTCATGTGATAAAAGTTCAGAACTTAGAACCCAGTTACCTAAGGCTACCCCAAGAACTATTATTAGGAAAATTATGAAAAATGTTGAAGTTTATATAGCTGCCTAATTATTAAGTAAAAGCTGATGACCGAAAAGCGAAAAAATGAGGAAACTAGCTGTCCCAATTGGTAAAAAATGCAATTTGCAGTTTATAACTTGTTACTATTACTTAAAATTCTTGTGGAAGTGAAGTGGCGTATTAAACTGTACTGTATAGAAAAAAAGGTCAAATGCTTGTAGGGAAGAGTAATCCAGGCAAAACATGAGAGAACTTTTCTTCAGATGTAACTTATTAGTTATTACATTGCTTGTATGATGATTTAGTGGGATCTTTCTCATGTTAAACTGGTCTTTTGAAGGATGGGAAATACCGTGAAGCACTGGGAAAATGGGAGTCTGCTCTTATGTTGATGCCCGGAAATGCAGTTTTACATGAACAGAAGGCTCAAGTTTTACTTGAAATTGGAGATGCATGGAATGCAGTTAAGGCAGCAACTAGTATGTTTCTATTCTATTTCCCTTTGGTACTTTATGTATCGGTTTATTTGCATACATATGTTTAGTTCTTACTAGGTGCATACAGGTAATATGAGAATGCATTCTCTCAGGCCACCAACAATATATACATATTGTTGCCAAGTTCATTAATTCGTTCCAAATCTTTTCTTTTCTAATCTCTTTTTATGTTTAATTCGTCCTTATTTCGATTCTTCTGGTTCAATTCTGAGTGTTTTGTTGTACTTATGTGTGGATAAAATGTGGCAGGAGCTACTGAGCTGGAGCCTTCTTGGGCCGAGGTATGTCAATACTGCATGCTTCACATTTGGTTGTTACCTCAATAGTTGTTCATATGCGAGTGCCAAGTTATGATGGTGCTCTTTCATTTAGGGATTTCATCTATGCTCTTTTGAATTATCATTTTTTAGCCCGGTGATATTTCACGATGAAGTTAGCATGTTAATAGGGTTAATTGTTCTCCCCTTCTATCGTTCATTCTTTTTGCCTTCATAAAATTTCTTATAATCCTTGTTTATTGATGGTGAAGGAAAATATAGTTGTCTTAATAGTCATCCTTAATGGTCCACAAGAGTTAAATATACTTTCGCTTGTTATATATACGATGATAGCCTTGAGCCACGTAGCTGATAATTCAATTTTTGATAAGGCGATTCTTCTTGTAACTATTAGTTTTAGCTTTACTCCACATTTTGCATTAGTTCAAGATAAACGGTCCATGCTGCTAGTGCCTGGACTCTGAAGTAATTATGTTTCATACAAATTGGATATGTTCAGGCATGGATTACCCTTGGGAGAGCACAGTTAAACTATGGGGAGCCTGATAGTGCCATTCAAAGCTTTGACAGGGCACTAGTCATCAAGGTACATATAGATTCAAGATATTACATTCTCTACTTCTCAAAGCTGCTGCTTCTTCTGCTGGTTGTGATTACATTGTGCTTCAGTCACTGTTCTTCATTGATCGGAGCTGCTATAGATTCAAGGATTATAAATTTGTGGTATAAATCTCTATACATTCCTTGTTACGGATACAAGTTAAATTTGAAGTGTATGTATGTACAGCCTGATTCTGCGGAGGCTCGAGATGACAGACATACTGCTATGCAACTGGTGGCAAAGCGAAAGCAGCTCCATTCATCAGGCTTAAGTCCTACACGAAACCGTTTTGCAGTTGGCGATTAGACTGCTCGCTTCTGAATGTATATGTATGTTAAGCTTTTGAGTTTTGCCCATCTGAGTTTGATCTTCAGATTGCCTTGTTAGCTCTCTCCGTCTCTGGTTGGCAGGGCAGTTCGTTTCAGTTCTTTAATGGTGTATCTTATTAAGTTATAGATAAATATGTTTTTCATAACAGATAACAACACAACACACAGCAATGAAATAAAATGGGGACTTATATTATGCTTTTATTTCATTCAATTTTTTTTCTTTCTAAATTTTGTTGGTTGCTTAATTACAGTTTCAATGTCTCCAATTTTTTTTTTTTTGTATTCTTGCCCACGTGGCCAGGTATCCTCGGGTGGACCGAGGTTGGGGCAAGATGGGTCACTTGAACCCTCCTCGTCGGAATATTGTATATAGAAGTTGGAAATTGACCCTCCAGTCCTAAAAAGCTTTGGACTCTCTTTACTTTCGATTTTTCCTATTATTTTTAAGCGAAAAAGAGAAGGCGATGAGAGGAGAGACCAGTGACTCACTGTTGTGGCATGAAATAGTCCACATGTCAAAGGGGAATAATAAGATTAACAAGTGTATGGTCTATTTGTTGGTGTAGATTGAAGATTTTTGTTTTATTATTTTTTGTTAATATAAAATGATTCATTCAACCAATTTCTCTTATTTGGATTTTTAAAACACGTGTAAAAATAATCATTAAAAAAAAGATGAATACTGATTTTTAGATTGTTCTTAGGTAAATTTTATTTTGATTTTTTTTCTTGAATCATTTCTTTCGCTGCAACAAACAACAATCAATTATAAAGATGAATACGGTGTGAATTAGGAATTTATCTTATTTCATTTAGATGAAGACAATGAAGAGAATAATTAGGAGGGTTGTTGACTTAGTGTTATGGTAGGTTTCTTTATTATTTTATTTTTTAATAATTAACAAATCATTTTAACAGTATAAATTTTTTTAATTTTTAAATTAATTATTGAATATTTAGTAATTAAAATAAGTCATTTAAAGTACCAAAATTTTGAAGAAGAAAAATGCGTAAATTAGACAAATCATCCTCAATTATGATACTAGTCGGAAGAGTATACTTTCTAAAGCTTCATTTCTGAAAATATCATCGAGTAAGCAACCACATAAACTAACTCGGTTGGTAAGTCATCCTAAATAATTATAATTTATAATATTTTTATAGATTATGCTCTTTTACACAACCCCCTTGAAAAAATACCCTGGGTCCACCTCCGATGGTGGTCTTGTTTTCGGCTCCGAGCTCCTTAGGTACTATGATGCCTTCATCTTTTTGGCCACACTCAGAAAGCAATTCCCGGAAAGCCGAAATCCGATTTGTGAAGTCAGCGACGGTGAGGTTGCAGACCTAGGCTTGAATGCTATGGAGATCCAAACCATTCAATACCCTTACTTCCTTGTTTTGGAGCCTACCTCATCCCTCATCCATCACTGAATCTCCGTAGTATTCAATGCTCCATAGCATTGAAGTCTTGCCCGAGGTTGTATGGTTCCACCTTCTCTTCTGCTTTCTCGTACAACATTGTACCCATCACACCATCTTTTCCAGCCTCAACGCTTGACAGTTGTGCAACCAACTAATTAATTAATCACAAAAAAATCAGGGTTGATATGTGATTAATTAACAGGAGATGAATTGCGATTATAAACTTAATACAAGATGATGATATGGAGTAAGAGTTATCCGAGTGTGATTTGACTCAATATAAGATAAGATATGATGCATTGAGATTACATGTGTGAAACTTTTTGAAATATTTACATATGCTTGTATGAGTAACTTAGATCCGAGATTTCAAAGGCTGGTCTTGTATTAAATATATAAATAATCTTTTCAATCTAGCGTGAAAACTGAAAAATATAATGAAATGACTAAATAGTCCTTGCATACCCTCATACTGCCAACCTAATTGCTCTGAAAATCATCAAATCAATACACTAATCTCATCATTATTATAAATTAATTAATAATACACATTTCACGAATTATAACATGAACACTTACGTGCATGTATTCAAAGTTTCACGTCAAACTTAATTCACAAGACATTTTGATAATTCAACAATAATATGCATGCATGTTATATTCAACATATACGACGGTACGACTACGAGGTATCATGTCATATATATATATATATATATATATAACTTATTTAATTTGGACGCACCTTACATGACCAATGTACGTCTTGATAACCGAATTCCTGGATGATACCACGGAGAAGAGGGTCGAGATTGGCCTTCTGCCCACTGATAGGAGGCGGACCGCTGCCGGCCAAGTTTGGCATCCAGGCCTTTGCCAAGAGCAGCATGGGGGAAGAACTGAACCCGGCCATTGGCATGGTTGGTGCTTCTTCCTATTTTGCTAAACGAAAAACAGGAGCCAAACTACCAACCCACGACTCATAAATTCATCACGTACATTGCGCTAAATCAACCACATATATACTCGCATACAAGGGAAGTTAAAGCCACCAACTATTCCAATAGAAACCAGAAAGAGAAAAATCCCAAAGGGCCTCCCACCTGCAATGACAGATAGGCTCATAAGACTATAGACAAGCATGTATATACCACGTACATAGTTATTATATATTTCATAAACTAAATCTTCAGGTCTTGGACTAAATATCTCTTCAACCGAAGGGCCTATTTGGTAACCATTTCTTTTTTAGTTTTCTTCTTGTGTTAGATATAAATGGAGAAATAAATACATGAGAGAAAGGAGATATGACGATGTAGAAGAAATCTAAACAGAATGGTACAGAAAATGAACAATAAAAACTGATCGAAGACTATTTTAAGTTTATTCACTTTCAAATTTGCGTTTCATACATTCTCCTTCATTTCTCCCTCTCCACACGCAACCCCCTTGTTCATCCCTCCTTTCCTCACTGCCTTTTGCAATGTCATTACAATTCCCAAATTCAAATCCATTTTCTTCATTCTTCAAGCATTGAGCTTTTTTATGCATTCCGTTTCTGTTAGGAAATTAATCCTCCACCACGCAAGTGCTAACAATAAAGATGAAAAAAGAAAATAAAGAAACCAAGAACACAAAAGATTTAACGAGGTTCGGCCAATTAACTTGCCTACGTCCTCGGAGAGTTTTCTCCTTCACTATGAGAGAATACAAAATACAAGATTACACTACTCAAGTTTATACCCAACTTGAGCCCTTGTACCCAATAGGATACCCCTTGTACACCCTCTCTCAACCCGAGAAAATCACTCTACCCCAAAGAGCTATACACACTCTTTCACCTTCTCTTAACCGAGAAGATCACTCTACTCCAAGAGCTATACACACTCTTGAAGTGCTCAAGAAGATCACTCTAGCCCAAGAGCTATACACACTCTTGAAGCACTCACTCACTTGTGAAGTGTTCTCCTTGATGTTGAAATGTGGCCAAGCTCTCCACCTTATATAGTGCTCAAGGCACAAGTTGTATTTGTGCTTTTCCAATGTGGGACAATTTCCTCACATTTCAACATCCTTCATTGAAGTCCATTCATGCACCTTCTTCAATTAATGCTCTTCTTCATGAAGCTTCCACATCAATCTTTTCCTACAAGGTTGAATGAACAACACCATGTATTTATTCCCAATACATAATCAAATTCAATGCATTAATAATCCACTAAGGAGGCATTAACTCAACAATCTCCCCCTGCCGACTTAGGTGGATAATGTTGCATCACCACTTCAATCCCTGAAGTTCATCTCAAATTGAGATACCGCTTGATATACCCACAAGCATTCCATTGGCCTTATTCTTGTACCAACTACACATACCCCGAATCAGTTGCATACGATCCTAGCTCCCCCTAATTCAAAATGGCCAATGCTATGTGCAGCTGCTCCGAGTCAACAATTACCAATTGGCTCCGAAGAGGGACCTCGACTTTGTCTCTTCCTTAGCAGGATTATCCTTCTCACCATCGTCTGAAACTTGGAAACATGTAGATAGCGTCTCTGCTGTGCCCGCAAACGAGACCCGCTTCAGGTACCTGTTCTCCTGTGCACCCTGTTTCCCAACAACCTTCGAGGTCTGAGTTTTTCCTATCAGACGGAACATACTTTTACATTTTTCTCCCTTCATTAGGACCATGCAGCCACGTGACACTTTCATAACTCCCCCTGCTGACGAAACCTTGCAGCCCTTGGAGTCTAGTTGGCTCAAGGATATTAGATTTCTCCGGAACTTTGGGACATACACCACATCACCCAATGTTCGAACTGCTCCATCGAACATTTTGATCTTCACCGTTCCCGTACCCATGACACGACGTCTTGTGCCATCACCCCAAGTCACAAATCCTTGGACTTCCTGGAACGTATCAAAATATTCTCTCCTAGAGCAAAGGTGATGAGAACAACCACTATCTAATATCCAATAATCTTGAGAAAAAATGTAATTACCTTTGGAGACTGTGAGAAGTTCTCCAAAATCTCTAGACATCTCCGCTACACCAGCCAAGGAGCAATCTGAGCCCTTATCGTCCTTCTCTTTCATCAATGGACAATCCGGCTTTATGTGTCCCCACTCCTTGCACTTGTAGCATTGCTTGCCCTTTCCTCTGCCTCTGGATTTAGACCTGCTATGCTCACTAAATCCCCTCGCAGTTGACCTTCCCTTACGATTCTGTTCATGAGCAATGAAGACGGAACCTTGAGAATCATCGGCTTTCCTTCTCTTCTCATGTGATAAGAGAATCGATTCTACATCCTCCATCTTCAGTGTATCCTTACCATACACAATTGTAGTAACAATATTCTCATATGAATCGGGAAGCGAGGTAAGAAGTAAAAGGGCTTGATCTTCTTCCTCAATTTTAACCTCAACTCTTGATAGTTGATTTATCAATCCCTTGAACACATTCATGTGCTCCATGAGATTCGCACCTTCTCCCATCTTGAGCTTGTAGAGATCCCGCTTTAAATTCAGCTTCGTTTGCAAGCCTTTCCCAAGATAAAGCTTCTCCATTTTCTCCCAAAGCTCAGGTGCAGAATCTACATCATTAACATTATTTATAATATTGTCAGCAATATAAAGCCTAATAGTGCTGACACACCTGGACTCCAACTCGTCCCAATCTTCATCTGACATCTTCTCTGGCTTCGCATCCTTCCCCTTCAACGGTCTTGCAAGGCCTTGTTGAACTAGGATGTCCTTCACCCTCCTTTGCCATAGAGTGAAATTTCCTTTTCCATCAAACTGCTCCACCTTGAAATGTGAACCGCTAGAACTTGCCATGGCAAACCGCTCACGATCGATAAACCGAAGCTCTGATACCACTTGTTAGGAAATTAATCCTCCACCACGCAAGTGCTAACAATAAAGATGAAAAAAGAAAATAAAGAAACCAAGAACACAAAAGATTTAACGAGGTTCGGCCAATTAACTTGCCTACGTCCTCGGAGAGTTTTCTCCTTCACTATGAGAGAATACAAAATACAAGATTACACTACTCAAGTTTATACCCAACTTGAGCCCTTGTACCCAATAGGATACCCCTTGTACACCCTCTCTCAACCCGAGAAAATCACTCTACCCCAAAGAGCTATACACACTCTTTCACCTTCTCTTAACCGAGAAGATCACTCTACTCCAAGAGCTATACACACTCTTGAAGTGCTCAAGAAGATCACTCTAGCCCAAGAGCTATACACACTCTTGAAGCACTCACTCACTTGTGAAGTGTTCTCCTTGATGTTGAAATGTGGCCAAGCTCTCCACCTTATATAGTGCTCAAGGCACAAGTTGTATTTGTGCTTTTCCAATGTGGGACAATTTCCTCACATTTCAACATCCTTCATTGAAGTCCATTCATGCACCTTCTTCAATTAATGCTCTTCTTCATGAAGCTTCCACATCAATCTTTTCCTACAAGGTTGAATGAACAACACCATGTATTTATTCCCAATACATAATCAAATTCAATGCATTAATAATCCACTAAGGAGGCATTAACTCAACAGTTTCCGTACTACAACCATTGCTTTTTCAGTCTACAAAACAAAACCCTAATTTTCTCAAACTTTACTGTTTGAAAAACAGGGTCTCACAGCAGCCACCTGCATTCCGATCTTCTCAGCAATTGGCAAATTTAAAGCTTAGAATGAACCTCACCAGTGAAGCTCATAGCTAGTGATTTGCAATGATAAGGTATAAAAGAAAAATATCCCAAAAACTAGCAACATCTAACAGGAGTTCAAAGGAAAACAAATATTCAAATGAAGAAATCAACGGCGATGATGCTGAGTATGGAAGAAGAGCAAAAACAGAACCAAAAATCAGTCTGCTCGGTTAGATAGCCTTAAATGAAATTAAGAAGATTAACTGCTAAAGAACTCATCTTCTCCAATGGTTCAATCGACAGAGAAGGCTGGTGGTGGAGCGTCACGGATACGCTGGGGTGGCGCATGATCGTCACCGATATAGACAACCGGATTGTTAGCAGTGGCACTCCAGGAATTCAAGGGAACTTGCAGGATGCAACACATCGATCAAGAACACGGGAAAAGAATTAAGAGGCAAGCTCAACCAACTTAACAGGTACACTCCTCAATCCTTCTACTCTCTAGCTGATGTCTCGATTGGATTAGACTAGAATAGATTAGGAACTTCTTCCCTCTGCAATTCTAGTGATTGAAACTATAGAAATGAGATTGATGATTGTATTGAATGAATGTGCACACCAAGTGTTTGTGAATTTGTGTGAATGAGATGTTGCTTATTTCTCTGTGAATCCTCAGTGTAGAATAATACTACCCCGGAGTTCCCTTTTTTTCTCTTTTCTCATTAGATTGCATTCTGCATCATACATTCACATATACCCGTGCATTTCACACTCACATACTCATGGTGAAACGGTTAGAAACTGAGTGTGACCTCAGCACACCTCAACAACTTTACAGTTCACCGACTCACACTTTCTTTACTGTTTTTCATTCAATGCACCACACTCACACACTTGCATTCACTAACAGAATGCACACACATAGGGGTGGCAATAGGTCAGGTCGTGTCGGGTTCGTGTCGTGTTATGAATTATATTTTACCCATTTATGCCCAACCCGAATCCGACCCGTTAATAATCGTGTCAAGAATGTCCAACCCGAACCTGACCTGTTAATGACCTGTGTAACCCGTGTAACCCGTTTAACGCATTTAATAAACAGGTCATACTCAAAACCCAATTAACCTATGATCAGTTTAACCCGTTTAACTCGTTTAACCAGTTTAACATGTTTAACATATTTAAATTATAAGATTTAATAGATATTTAGGTAGGTAAATGGGTAGATATATGGGTTAGTAATGACACGTTTATTAAATGAGTCAATATATAAGCCAATATACGGGTTAACCTGTTAACCCGAAATCTACCCATTTATTAAACGAGTTAACAGGTCATTATACGGGTTAACAGGTTGACCTGAAACCCACCCGTTTAATAAACGGGTCATAACGGGTTGACCCGAAATTTTAATAGTGCGGGTTTACCCGAATAAATTTCGTGCGGGTTTCGAGTCGTGTCAAAAATTGCCACCCTTACACACACACTCACATATTTTACATTGAATCACACACTCACACATTTTATGGCAATCCACTTGGCATTGTGCTAAGTCACCTCCTAGTGATTTGCTTAAATACTAACAGATTACACTGGACAATGGATCTGAGTCCCCCGGTGCCAGCTGTGGTGGCCGTGTCATGAGGATATCCACTGGACACTGGCGGATCCATCAAGGGACAAAGGGGGTCAATTGACCCCCTCAATCTCTTGAGTTCTCTATTAAAGTACCCATCTTGATCTCTTTGGACATAAAAAATTTACACTTTAATTATTGACTATTGTCTTTTTTAAGTATGATTATTCAATCTAAAAAATAATCTTGATCTATGCAAACGTAGAAAATTTTCCCCTCAAACTTCAGCTCTAGCATTCTTCTTATGATGATGTTGTCACTGTTTTTAAGCTTCTTTACTTCTAGACAGCGTACGCTGTTTTAATCTTCTTTTATTTTTTATTTCATTTTTTATACACTAATTAAACCTAATTTAGGTAAGACGTTATAAAATAAGATTTGTGTTTTATTCCTTTCCCAATTCTAATACCACCAAACTAATCCCTAATATATATCGCTCTACCCAATCTCAATTCATACAAAATATTTGAATTTAAAGTATGTTCACAAATCAAATTATTTCAAAACTTTCAATATTTTGAATATTTTGTAAACAATTTGGTTTGATTAATTGTTAAAAAACTTTTGTTCTGACTATCATTTTTAATTGATTTGTTGCCCTACTTGTTTTTCATTTTTAATTATTTCTTAGAGTTTTTTTTATATAAGATATTAATGAAGCGAGAACAAATTGATACATATAGATTATTGAGTGTCAACCGTATTCTTTATGAGATTGAACCTGAAATCTCACTGCATAATAGGGTGTGTATGAGTATCATTATTCTAATTGTACTAGTTTTTATTCCTAATAGAGTGCATTTTGTTCAAATAATAAAAAAAGTTTATCCGTTTTATATCAAACAATTTGAATATAATGTGTTATTTTAAAGTATATGTGACTATTCATATTGTACATATAATTTACATATTGACCCTCCCGACACAATTTTCTGGATCCGCCACTGACACCGGATGGATCAGATTATGTTGGCTGCGATGCCGTCGTCGTTTTGACAGGATGACCATCGGAGGCCGTTGTTTTGGGATGGGGTATCAGTGGTTCGACCCGGTGGCGGCGCGTCACACAGCCTCGGCAATGGTAGGCGATGGTGTTGCCTTGGGCATCTCGTCACGACGAGTTCCATGGTGGTTGTGGCCACGCTGTATTCTCGCCGGTTGACGCCGTTTGAGGAGAAGACATACATGGGTCATGGCCCTGTGTTGCGTAGTTAAGAATTAACATTGACTTTGATACAGGTAGGACTCCGATATTGAATGTGAAACCCCCTCGCGCCCAATTCCCTTATTGCGAAGAACGAAATCCCACCCAATTGGGTTCAACAACACCCGATTGGCTAATTTTGAAGCCTTCGAAATACCATAATACCCTTATAACTCTCCAAGTTAACCATTCACAAGTTTATCTTTCTGTATTCATTTCTCTTTTTTATTCCATGGAAGCCCTGGATCCTTGCTAGTAGTCGAAGTTGGATATAGCCCCTCATACGCCCACAATGGATAATACAGTATATTATAGAGCCCCAAGAAAAAAACAAAGGAAATCAAAGTTTTAGATACATTTTAAACTAAAACCTTAAAGCACACAAAGACGGATCATCCGGTCATCCGGATGAATCCAATTCAAAATTACACAGAAACAAAAATGAAGATACAAAATGTTTATCATGGAAAATTAACAGAACAAGAACTAGATGATACGGACATGAGGCATGCACCGGCATGACCATGTAACAGCACCTAAGTACTTAGACTTTGCACTTCTGACTTCTGAGGCACTACCTTCTTGCATTATTTGGCATTTGGTTTTCCCGTCAAGGTGGCTTCATCGGCGCGGAATACTGGGGAGGAAGGCGGACGACCGCCAGAGCAGAAAACAGAAGCAACCCATTTCACCACAGACCGAAAAACCATAGTCTTCACTAGCTTTCTCTTTGGAGGAAACACGCTGCCCTTCTTGGGTTTGAATACAGGATCTTTCTTGTGATTGGCTGTGACCGCTTCATCACTCACCGGCTCTTGTTCTGTCTTCTTTCTCAGCTTAGCCACCATTTTTGCAACCTTGTCTCTAAGCCCCTAGCTACGCCCCTTTTATAGAAGTGGGAGTGGGATTTTTTTTTTTTGTGGGGTGGCGGAGGGTGTGTTTTGTTTTTTTGTTGGCAAGATGGGAGTTTAATTTCTAGCAATTTAGGGTGCGTTTGAAAAGGCGGATGTAGAAGAGCAAACCGGATGGAAGGAACCTTGGGCTGTAAGTAGTTGGAAACCAATGAGAAATTGACACGTTCGTCGTTAATAACAAGGACCCGAATTCATTCTATGAGGATCCGATAACATTTACACTTGGCACGTCACTAAAAGGAGGCGGCGGTGATACATTGTGAAAACTGAAATGGGTCTCTCCGTTTTGAATCCGAAATTCACCATTTTAAATTTTTTTAAAAATCATAAATTCATAATTATCTAACATTTCGTTTACATCAATATCTTCATCGTCTTGGCCAATTTTTTCTTTTTGGTTGTGATAGTTTTTTACCATCGAAAATGGAAATTTCGTGGAGGTTTCTATTTACTCCGACCCTCAGGTGTAGAAGAGTAAGCACATTCCCACCTTTTTTGTTTGGAATCTTTGGCCTTGGAGGTTTGACTAGTTTAGTTCAGACCTTATGGGACATCCCATATGCAAAGTGCAACCCAATATTGGGGTTGTCTTCTCAATATTATGGGGATTATGTAAATCTTTTTACATGGATTATTACTTCTGGCAATGGATGATTATTACCAAGCATAGAAGTTTCACGAATAATTTGGAAGAAATATTATTAAGTTATAATGCAAATTCTTCCAATTTTTTAAATATATTTAGTATATATTTCTTTTTTCCTATGTATTCATCCTTTAAAATAACAAATTTTAATCATGGATGGATAATATCAAATTATTGAAAACCCATTCTACAATATTGTTCACTGCAAATTATTCCAGTTCAAGCAATTACCAAATGAGCAGCTTTTTGCTTGCTGCTTTTTGCTTTTTGCTTGGTAATTGCTTGGACTGGAATGAGCAGCTATCTTCAAATGAGCAGCTACCCAAAGGACTTGGACTTGATGCTTTTTACTTTTTGCTCTAATTGATTCCAGACCAGTTTGACCGGATAAGACTTTTGATATACTAGAACGAAAAAGAAGCAAAATTATAGGTTGAACATAAGTTTTTCTATTCGTTTGTAAATTTGAGGTGAAATCCAAGCAACCTTGATGATTTTTTCTTCAAGCTATTTAAATTTCGGTTTGGATTTGTTTAGATTTCCAATAATTCAGTTTAATTTTTTTCTTCAATTTTGATTTTTGATAAATCGATTGTTTTGTTGGCATTTCTTCCATAGCTCGAAGCTTTATGTCCCCAAAACAAAGTGTTTTTCGCTACTCATCTTTAAAGTCATTGAAGCCGCGTCCACCTATTTAGAGGTGAGTTTAGTTTCTGAGTCCATTGAATTTTTTTGTTTAAGTGGATTTCATGGGCTATTTTTCGGGCAGTTGATAATCTTCGAGTAACTTGTTATTAATACATAAACTACTTGTGGAAGTGAAGTGGCACGTTTTAAACTGTAGTGTATAATTTCTTGGTAAGGAAACAAAGGTCAAGTGCTTGTAGGGAAGAGTAATGCAGGCAAAACATGAGAGAACTTTTCAATATAACTTATTACATTGCTTGTATGATGATTTAATGGGATCTTTCTCAGGTTAAACCTGTCTTTTGAAGGATGGGAAATACCAAGTTTATGGAACTGGTAAAGCTCACATATTTCACTTAAAAATTGGAACTTTATTTTTTTGTGGCACTAAAAGAGCAGTAAGGTTGAGCAAGTAGACTCCTCTTGTTGCCATTTCTGCCTCGAGGATCATATTCACCAACTCTAGACTCATTGCCGGATCCGTACGAATCCTCAACATCTGAACTGGTGTACCTCCGGCGTACGACCCGGAATCAACATCAGGATGGCATGTTAGAGGTGGTCTTGTTTTCGGCCCCGAGTTCCTCGGGTACTATGAGGCCTTCTTTGGGGCCACACTTGGAAAAAAGCAAGTTCCTCTCGGCTGAAATCCGATTTGTGAAGTCAGTGATGGTGAGGTTGTATGGTTCCATCTTCTCTTCAGCTTTCTCATACAGTAGGGTACGAATCACAGCATCTTTTCCAGCAATTATGGATGATATGTAATTACAGGAGATGGATTGAGTTTATACGAATATATAAACAAATATAAAAATACAATCTTTTGAATCTATAGTGAAAACATAATGAAATGGCTAAACAATTTAGGAAGTGGCAAGTTTCTTACGGTGCGAAGAAGATAAAAAAAAATTAAAAAAAAAAAACACAAGACAGGAAGAGATGTAAGGAACTTAAAACTGTTATGAAGGGTTGGATTAGTTGTTGAAATTCGATAAACTTCCATTCGTTTGACGAAAATAACTAAAGTGCAGAGAATTGCTTTCTGATAGCCCCTTCAAAAATAAGAACTTCCAAAATGCAAAACACCAGTATGCTCAATGGTGGTGGCATGTCAAAATGGTCATTTTACCAATCTGCCGTGACTTTGTTCTCAAACTGTCCACTTAGCTAAGGACCAAACAACATGTACAGCCTTTTAGAATCATTTATTTCTTTTGCGGAATTAAGTATCCAAAAGTCAGCAGAATCTAACACAGTTTCAACCTACGAAAATGTCACCTTACCCCCCAAGCAAGAATCCTTCGCGCCTTGAGTGGTACAAACACCTACAAAATCAAAATTCATTACCCAAAGAAAAAGCATTTCAGTCCTCAGTACTGTCTCCTCTATCATTCTTCATATCCTCTTCATGATCTAGAGTCTTGACTGCAGATAGAAGCAGCCCCATTCCTCCTCCTGTACCTTGTTCTGATTCCCTACCATTGCCTTTTCCATTCGACTTCCTTGATCCTTCTCCTTTCTTTCTCTGTTTCTTTTCATTCCTATTAAAAGCCTTTTTTGCCTTTCTTATGACCTTGATTGCCGCTTGACATTTTCTACAAAACCATTTCCCGCTTGGAATGGAAGTGCGTGGCGGGTCCATGCAATAGATGTGGTATCCATGATCACAGCCATCACAAAGAACAATCATATCATCATCTCGATCAGTGAGACAATGTCTACATAGACAAGAATAGCAGTACCAACGGGGACCATATGATCTTAACTGCTTAGTTGTCAAACAATTCACATGGTAGTTTATCTTGGGGCAGTATGGATGTTCACATGCCTTCAACTTTTCACCATTTTCTACCTCATTTCCACAAGTTCTGCAAATGTTCAAGTCTTTGCTATCTTCCGATTGTTGGATTCCACCATCTACACTATAATTTGAAGCCTCTTCCATCTCTGAGTCAGTTTCTTCATCTGTAGATACACTTTCACCTCCAATTCCATTAACAAGAGTCTTGGGCACATTCAACCTCTCACACACAACACAGTTCTCATGGGATGATTGAATACCACTTCCAGTGCAAGTCACACAAAACCAATTTGTTGTTGGAATCTCTTTCACGGCAGGCTGAATGCAGGAGACATGGTACATATCCTCACATGAATCACATACGAGGCAACCCTGCCCATTTGCCTTGCCTCCGCAGTGCATGCAAGTGCTTACACCAAGCATGCCATTATCTTCTATTTGCTCCAGTTTAGTGTGAGAGTCAGATTCCAAGGTGCAGAACTGTTTTAAAGTGACAGAATTTAGTATATTCCTAAAAGCCAGCTGATCAATTACTTAGGAACAGAATATTACGCAAGATGACAGAGATGCACTCAACTAGATTTTTTCTTCGAGTCCTAAAAGTGACAAGAATGCAAAAGACAGATCGCCATTGGTTGGGAAAATAAAAATAAAGTACCATTAGAGAATATGCTTCCAGATTATAAAAATGCTAGAAGCTCGCAAACAGTCTTATACTTGCATCACTTGAATTATAATAGGATAAAAACATGAAACCATCGCGACTTTTCTGAAATTTATCCTGAATTTCCACTTCTGAGGTATCAAATGCACACCATAAAATAAGGCAATTCATCAAATGTCTAAATTCACTTAAATTCATTCCATGCTAAAACTAATAAACTCCAGTACCTCATTCTTTTCATCTTGAAATGTACTGTGGACTGAGCCTCCCACCTGCAATGACAGATAAAAAAATGTGTTGAGACAGCAGGCTTACAACACTATACTCAGCAACCTATATATTTCATAAAACTAAATCTTCAGGTACTTGAACTAAATATCTCGTCAACTGAAGGGCCTATTTAGTAACCATTTCTTTTTAAGTTGTCTTTTTGTGTTAGATATAAATGGGGAAATACATGAGAGAAAGGAGATGTGGGAGGGATGTAGAAGAAATGTAAACAGAATGGCACAGAAAATGAACAATAAAAACTGAAGACTATTTTAAGTTGATTCACTTTCAAACTTGCGTTTCATACATTCTCCTTCATTTCTTCCCCTCCCCACCCAACCCCCTTGTTCATCCCTCCTTTCCCTATACTTATAGCACAACAAATGAAAATGAAAATGAAAATGACAATTAAAAACTGAAAATGAAATGGTTACCAAATGGGGGCGAGAATTATCTAACCTGTCCATTGTAAGAAGTTCTTGACACCTCCGAGAGGCTATTTGCAAGGGAAATCAAATTGGTACCGATACCTTGAAGCTTTCGCCAAATCTGGAAAATATTCAGGTTCAGAATATACAAATGACAGACAAAATAGATCATCTTCGAGGTCTTTTACATGAATACTATTGTAGCCTCAGTCTAGAATTCAGTGTAATACAAATGCTGATTAACTAATATCATACAAACCAATCAGATTTTAAATTATATTAGCAAAAGAACTTGCAGCATGTGTGCAAATACACATCTTGCAGTAAAATTAAAATAACAAAGGCAGAGGAAAAAAAAAATGGACACAACTAGAACTGTATATCACATGACAATCAGAGGAAAGAAACAGCATGGTCCTTTTCAAGGATAGCACAACAAGCATCACCTATCTTCAAGTGCCCATGCTCACTATCATATATTATGCATACAACAAGCCAGTAAAAACCGACAAAATGTTGCAGGAACAAAATCAGGGCTCTGAAGTTCACAAGCCTTCAAGCATTAATATGCAAGATTTCCAAACTAAAATCTGAAGCTTGCTGGTAGAATAGATATCTGATTGTTTCAAACCTTTAGATAATCCCTTTTCACTCATAAATATGCCACTTATGATGAAATCAAATTTTCAAGGGTCCACATCCCTTCATGGTTGAAGTCACCTTTCCATGAATGTAGATACATTTGTGTTTTCCCCAACAGGAACTTTAATAAATAAATTTGTAGCACAGAAAATATCACTCCATCAACATGCATGCCTTCCTACAGTGGACTACCAATTTAACTGTTTACTTATGCACGCATTCAATTCAGACGCCATGATATTTAAAACAGATTTCACCAACCAATACCCTCAACTCAAGTCTGTTGATAAAGAGCAATCTGACATAGATCAATCAAATCCATTCCCAAAATGATAACCATATGAAGTAGAATTTCTTTGAAAAGTTTTCCCATGTAAACGAAGTTGCAAATTTGCTTTGGAATCATTAACACAATACTTGAAACAATAAAATCTTGACATCACACTGTTGTCACATCCACGGACCACAGCATGATAGATAATAAACAAAATGTAAACAAATTAGTACTGAATATAATAACCAATACAACTTAACAAAAAGTGTACCCAACTTACCTGTTGCATATCAGCAGAGAAGAGCATAGGCGAATGTTCATAATCTCCCTTTTTCATCCTTGAGTTTATGAGACTAAGATCGAAAATGCTGTCCATCTTGATTCCTTGAAAATTTTCCAAGAAAAGTTTGCACAATGAGGCAAAATTTTCTGAAACTAAAACATCAAAAAAAGCCTGTTGACACATTGCAGTAACTGTCTGATGGCTTTTATTTGACGATCCATTAGATATAAAACCATGCCCACTGGCTGCATTCTGAGGTCTCTTCAATAAAGACTGAGCTGGAAAATGACATTGATGCCTATCCTCATTGCAGTCACCAGATTCCTGCAAAACAACCATTAAACGATAGTGATAACAGAAAATTTGAAAAACTAATTGTCTTCAACCTAAAAAATACAAAAGGATGGCTATAAGCCTATAAAATCAACATTCATCAGTACAAAAAAATGGACTCTTGGTTGCAGCATAAACCTTAAATCTTGTTGGGTGATCTATCTCTCGAAAATGTACAAGTGCTTGTTGGATGGACACTTGTACACCACCTTCTTCATTACCTAATGACTGATTCATATTCTCTAGCACAGAATTTCTCCAGTGCCTCTCTAAGCAAACATCTGAACTATTCATTTGATGGACTTGCTCACAAGAGTTATTGTGCACAATTGTCCCTACAGGTTCCTTTAAACGCTGCAAGAAACCAAACACAGATAAATCAGAAAGTGAATAGTGATTAGTTTAATTTGCTTATATCTTTCAACCTTTTTATCCTCGATACTTTGTTGTTCTCAGTTAAACTCATTCTGCATCCAAACTTTACACTGCCTTGTTACAAATTTGTTTACCAGGGCTACCATTTATAAGCTGATTCTTCTGTCTAAATTAGAAACAAGCTAGCCATTGCTCAGGTGTAATTCTGTTAAACCGACGTCAAAAACAGTACAAGGAAGTCAGGACACCGGCCAAAAACAAGAATATTGTAGTCCTGCTTTCCAAAATGTTTAATTTAATAAACAGCATAGGTTTTGACAACATGAAATTTTAGCAGGAGCAGATAGAGCTAGAGGAAGCACCTGGTTTGCCAATTGACTAGATGATTCAACATCTGCTCCACCATCTTCCTGTGACTTGCCATCCCAACTTAACCTCGCATGTCTCCGCCTCTTGTAAGTCCGAACACCCTCACTTGCACCCTCACTGCCTTTTGCAACGTCATTACAATTCCCATATTCAAATCCATTGCCTTCATTCTTAAAGCATTGAACTTTCTCATTGCATACCGTACTACCACCATTGTTTTTTCCGTCTTCAACTCCCATTACAAAACAAAACCCTAATATTCTCAAACTTTACGGTTTGAAAAATAGGGTTTTACAGCAGCCACCTGCGTTCTAATTTTTTCAGTACTTAACAAATTTTTGAAAACCCAACAAAATAAACCAGAAGGCATTCACATCTAAACCCATCATAATAAAATCCTCCGCTATTTGGTATCCCAGAAAATGAAATTCAAAGCATTTGTCTTTCAAATGCTTTGGGTAATCTTAGGAAAATGTAAAATTCAACTAAGTTAAGTCCAACAAGTACAAGTCTTTGAATCCTTTGTGGGTCATCATCATCTATTGCCTTGGAAATACACACTGAGAATTTAAATTTTTAAACTTGGGTTTCATTTTTTGTGCATGCATTTTCTTGGCAACCAAACAGAGACGAAAAAAAAAAAGACAAAGAAACAAAATTTACAAAATAAAAGAGCAAAAGAAACAATCCTGACCTGAGAAGACAATTTTGAGCGCCGAAGAAAATCAAAACCCTAAAGTCTGAAGTGCGGGGTGGTTGTTTTTGAGCCGTGATTCGTGAGAGACCTTGTTCAGTAAAATAAGACTTCACAATTATCTGGGATTTCTTAAGTTTTGACAAACACACAGAGGACTGACTCATACGGTTTTCTAATTATTAGTTAATAATATATATTTTTCCCTATTCTAATATTATTTTTTGGGAATTATAAATGAAAGAAAATAAATAAATAGAAGACGACATTTGTGGGTACTGGTTATTTACAGCGACTTGTCGTTCCTAGTGGGAGGAACCCATTGCCTTCTGGATTTGTGAGCTTGATTTCCCAGTATATTTTGCAAATCAAATGCTTAAGCTGAAGTTATGTTTGGCCTTCTGGATTTGTTGGGGTTGGTCTCTGTGAAATCAGTTTTATCTTTTCCCCTAGTCTTTGGTTTTACTAATGTCTTAGTTACTCTCCATTGACTTCAGTTTCAAATTCAATTATTAGTTTTTTGTATTATTAAATTATGTTTCATTTCGTTGTAATTCAAATATTAGTAATCGATTTGTTTTTAACTTACAATTTTTTCATACTTGAAGGATAAATACTACCGAATGACTTCAAATTTACACCGGCCTCATATGCGACACTTTTTTTTCCTATGCCAAGGTTTTTCCCAATTGAATTTTTTCGGACAAACTTTTTTAACGAGGTAGACAAAGGTAAACCCACACCCTCACTTGCTGTTGAATAGAACAAGATCTATGTACAAGTCAATAATTTGAAGCCATTACTATATTTATAATTTTTATTGCTTTGATTTTCTTTTTTAGGTTATTGTTTTGTTCCCAGTGAGTCTATTCAAACATCAATTTTTTTTAAAAAAATTTGCTTTTATGTCTCTTCTTTGTATTTTTTTACGATGTTTTGAATAAACTATATCTTCTAATTTTTAAAAAAAAACCATTGTCATCGGCAAAGTTATTTCCAGCTTTTCTTTTTTCTTCAATTTGATGATTTTGAATTTTGAATTTTTCATTTTCTCTTATGAAAATAGAAGAAAATATCTTCGTTGAGAAATATGATATGAATAATATTTATATCTCATATGATAATATTTTCTTGTACCAACCACCTTATCAATTGATCAAATAATTCATATACATATGCAAATATTATCCTGGCTCATTACTTGAAATGACCACAATCTCTCATGCCTAAGTAGATTTTAGCATTTTCTTTTAATTTAATTTTATTTTATTTTCACCTTAAAGGACTAAAAGGTCCTCATCCTATCCATGAGATACCAATACTTATCCAAAATTCCATATGATAATAATGCTACTTATATGCTATCGATATTATTTATAAAGTCTAGACATGATTAATAGCGAGAAGTAGGATTATGAAATCACAAAATAAATTTTGTCATACGGGGTATTTTCGTCCTTTAAGTGAGCACAAATCAGGGTTAACAACACTTGACAATGAAGTGAAAAGGGACACCATTCTTCCTCTTTAAGTGTGAAACAGTTGTGACTTGCTCCTTTAGTTGTTAACTGTGGGCAATTGAGTTTGGTGAAGAGGTCTCTGAGGCAATTGAGTATGAGCGACGGAGGCTGCTGCACTACAGAGGCAGAGGGAGCTTGATTCATCAGTTGCTCAGTTGAATTGCAAGAAGGCTGAGCATTGAAGATTGAAACTTGGAGATGAAGTGCATATCTTGCCAGGATCTCTACAACGAGGATGGGGCCGGCACTTGTAAAGAGTGCTACGAGGAGGCCAACGATACTGAGGAGGAGCTCAAGCGCGAGATCGACGAACTCAAGGCCAAGGTTGCCTTCCTCAGGTGCTCCTCCCCCGTTCCATCCTCTAGGTCCCACCACGCCGCTTCCTTCTCCGACGTCGTTTTAGTGGCCTCCGAGGATGCCTCTTCCCGATCCGCCGTACCCGTTCCGGCTCATAAGGCTGTTTTGGTCAGTACCCATCTCCCACGTCGTTTTGGTTGCTTTGTTTTTGGGTCTAACTTGCTTCCTTCCGGCTTGCGCACAATGTGTTTGTTTTTTTGTCTCAACCAAATGTATTTCAAGTTCCAACTGTTACCATTTTGTTCTCCTCTGGGAGTTCGTTTACTTGTCAGAAATTCAAATAATTTGATCAAAATTTTCCTCTTTTTTCATTAAAGGTTGAATTTGGGTTTGATTGTTGTTTGAGTTGCATCATTTCGAACTATTGTTGTAATGACTCAGTTCTGACTGTTATCAATGCTTATAGATATCATTTCTCATTCATTAGGAATTAGAAAAAACTTGGTTGATTATATGGACTGTGAATCTATGATGTAATGCTTTATGGATTGTAATTCCTTTATGTACGCTTATAATTATTATTGTTGATGTAGAAAGCTTGAAACTTTGCCGTAGGTCACATGTTTCTGTAAAATATTATTTGCATGTTCCTTTTTGTTCATATCTTTCGATTTCTTTAAAAATTTGGACACTTATGTGGTGAGCCGTTCTCCGGTACTGTTAGCTTATTGTGACTGTAAACTTGTTTGTGTATTCTGTGTTTGGTTAAAAGTCTTTTCCTTCTAAAAAATTCAAGTATTTTGGTTTTTTCATGAATGGGTAATTTTGGTTTCGACTATTTCAGTTGCATTTAGTGAGCTGTTATTGATTGAGTGTGTTGTGATGCACCAGGTGAGCCGCTCTCCAGTGTTCAGAGCCATGCTTGAGAATGAAATGGAAGAAAGCTTGAGTGGCACCATTAAGATTGGTGATGTTTCCTATGATGCCCTTCGCACCTTTGTAAACTACTTATACACAGCTGAGGTATACCTTGACGAGGACATGGCCTGTGACCTCCTGATACTGGCTGAAAAGTACCAAGTGCAGCATCTCAAGGACTATTGTGAGAAGTTCTTGGTGTCCAAGCTGAATTGGGACAATTCAGTTATGAGCTACACTTTTGCACACCAGCATAATGCCAAGCATATCATCGATGCAGCCTTGAAGTTGATCACAGAGAACATGGACAAGCTTACTATGCGGGAGGAGTACATGGACCTAGTGGAAAAAGATCCACGACTTGTGGTTGAAATCTATGAAGCTTACCTCTCCAAACAGGTTAATACCGCTGCACAGAGGGATTCTTCGGTGAGGACATTTCTGTGAAGATGTAGGCAAGTGTGATAAGGAGGAGTTTCTTTCTTGTAACTCTGACCTGAATCCAAAATTACTTCTTTAGCTTGGGAAATGATCTTATGATTTTTTGATCCATGCTCCTTTAAGCGTAGAACTTAATGGTTGAACGAAGTGAAAATACGAATATCATCAGGTGTTAAAATTTTGTGGCACAATTGTGCAAATATTAAATGCATGGAGTTTTTGGTTCAGTGAGCATTTCTTATTCGGTTTTCATGTCCTCGTCTCTTACAAATTACTATCGGAATGAAATAATGGTTGCTTATTGTCTGTCGATAGAAAGGCAGCAAAAGTGGCGGACTCATTGGAGATAATTAGAAACCCAACCGTGGCATTTTTGTAATTTATTAAAACAACTAAAAAGCAGGAGGAAAAGCGAACTCCAGTAGGTCCGTCTAATAATGGAGTTGACGATCATTCTCTCTTGGCCCTTCCTACTTTCAATGACTTAAATTTCTCCTCATTTAATCACTTCATCTTTGACTAGCTTGCAGGCTGTATCCATTAGCCAACATGAAGTGCATATCCTGCAACCGAGATGATGTCGTCACCTGCAAGGAGTGCTACCAGGAGCTAGAGGCCAAGCTCACTTTTCTCACTACGTCCCAGCCGACTTCCTTCTCTGACGTCCTTCTGTTTGCCTCCGATGATGACTCCAAACCCATTCGGGCCCATAAGGTCGTTTTGGTCAGTACCCATTTCCCCAACTTGCTGCTTCATGTCATCAGTGATTAATTGGACTAATTTATTACTTATCCTCTTCTCCCTTCTTTAATTTGTTCAAAAAAATAAATTGGTGGACTTTGTTAAATTTTGTTAAATTCTTTAAAATTTTGTTCAAATTGTGATTTATTTTTTGTTCTGTATATTATTTTGTTGGTGGGCAAATGGTTGTTGAAGCATAGGTTTACACTTTGCTGGTGTGAAAATGGTTAGATTGGGGGTGGGAGTTACTGAGAACTATTAGTAAAGTAAAATACAAAATTCTTTTTTATGCAAAATGAATCGTTCCTCTTCATCTGCTACAAATCAAAGTTTGATACTTGCACAGAAACTTTTCTTTCTGTGTTCGTGTAGTGTCTCGGTAATGAATCCTTACAGTAAGGAGCCAAGTAGTGTTCATGTAAATGTCAAATGTCATCTTGTGTGTCAGGATAGTGGGTTTTTTTTTTGTTCTCTCTGAAAACTCTTAACCTTTTTGTAAATTCCATGTATTTTGATCAACATTGTCGTTCTTTTGTTCATAGAAATATCGTAAATTTGGTTTGACATTCTATCATGGTTGAACTGGGAGCTTCAAAATACCAAGATATGCACCACAAACAATTAAACAGAGGGATTTGTAAGTAACTAGTTGAGCAACTTGCAAAGGAGTACGTGCACCACTTGAGCATGAAAAAACCACCAAACGCGGGATTTTCTTGTTACACCTACCGACTAGTTACTTACAAGTCCTTTAAGTATATTGCATCTAGTCATTTGAAACCCTCAATTTAATGTTTTGTGGTGCATTTCTAACTAATTTAGCCGAAGTCCCTTCGTACTTTCAAGAAAGTTCTTCATCCAAGCATATCCTTAAAACATATCTGGACTCCAGCAACATTAACCAAATAAGTTTTTATATTACTATTGCAAGAATGATTTGGCTAGAGGGCCATTTTATTTCTCCTGGCTATCTACTATCAAAACTAATGAAATATGGCTCGGGAAATCTTGTTTGTCTGGATAAGTTTTGGAGAGATTTGAGCTAAAACAGACTAAGGAATCGTTCTTGTGGACGTTTTACGTATCGACTGAGTTATCTATGCAGTGTTTTGATACGTAAGCAGCTCTTGGATCACATTGAATATGCATTCTAATTTTTGCTAATTATGCTGGAATTTATTTTGAACACTGTATATATATTTTGGCGGCACTGAATGAATGGAATCAGGTGAGCCGTTCTCCAGTTCTGAGAGCGATGCTTGAGAATGAGATGGAAGAAAGCCTTAGCAGCACCATCAGCATTGGTGATGTGTCGTATGACGCCCTCTGTGCTTTCGTCGGCTACCTCTACACAGCTGAGGTATCCCTTGACCAGCAGCTGGCATGTGACCTCTTAGTATTGGCTGAAAAATACCAAGTGCAGCATCTCAAGGACTATTGCCAGAAGTTCTTGGTGTCCAACCTCAACTGGGACAATTCCTTCCTGACCTACACCTTTGCACACCGGCATAATGCCAAGCGTGTCATTGATGCAGCCTTGACATTGATCACAGACAACATGGACAAGATCACTGCCAGGAAGGAGTACGCGGAGCTAAAGAAGAACGATCCAGGTCTTGTTTTCGAAATCTATGAAGCTCACCTGTCCAAACAGCTAGCTAATACTGCAGCAGCTGCTCAGAAGGCTTCTTCAGTGACTGTTTTTTTTGGGTCTACATGAAAATTTTGAATTCTAAAAATTTGTTTTTTAATAAACAAGGCTAGCTATAAGTTATATTTCGATTAATATTTTGTAAATTTTTAATATATATTTGAGTCCAATGTTTGCATTTGTTTTGGTATTTAATATATTTTTTGTTGTAATAATTGAATTTTAAGTTTTGCAAAAGTTGAATTGTAATATTAAAATTGACTAGTTATTTAAACTTAATTGAAAAATATTATTTTATTAATTTAAAAGGAAACAATTTGTTAAGTGGCTCTAGTTCAGTTGGTTCTAGCGTTGATTTGTAGACAATTGGTCTCAAATTCGAATCTCAATAACATATTATACGGATAATTTTAAAAAATTATTCCTTCCCCGGTAATCAAAAAAGGAAATAATTTAAATATAGAAATTTAAATGCAACAAATCAGACATGGTGTAAATCCGTTGGGAGAGAAGGTCTTTTGGAATGGAAAGGAAGGAAAAGCAGCAAAGTAGAAATGATTAACTAGTCATTTAACCCAAAGTCTATAATTTGGTGTTTTAATTCACATTTAGAATACTGGCCGAAAATGAATTTTTAATTTTTAATTTAAAATTCTTAAATTTTCACTTTTTAGTAAAATTTTAGAACACCACTTGTTTGGGTCATAAACAAGCCAAGCCTATGCGTAGTAAATGATGATATGTGCACATTGGCACTATGTGAAAGAAACTTTCTTAGCAAGATAATTCGACAGATGTGTGTCGAACTCAAAACCTACAGATCTTTTTTTTCTTTTTAATTTAATGACAGAGAGCCGGGTCTCTGTTAACCTTTCATTGTCTAGCTAGCCTTTAATTAATTAAAGATTAAGACACTGACATGCCTACATTGACATGATGATGCCTCAATAAAAGAAATTTTTTCTGATCAAAGTTACTTCCTTCTTCCATATAAATCTCATTTCTTGTTATTCCTATTTACATCATGAAGTGCATATCTTGCGAGCGCCAAAACCCTGGAGATTACACAGGAACCTGCAACAAGTGCCATAAGGCCGATTTTCTCAAATTGTGCTACTCACCGTCTTGTAGCACTACTTCCATCCCCAACAACGGTTTGTTGTCCATTGTCTTTCTGTTTGCCGAGGATGGTGGCTCTGTGTTCCCTCCTACAAGGCCATTCTGGTCAGCTTACTTCTTGCTGCGAGCTCTTGTTTCTTGATGTTTTTTTTCGTTTGAAAATTGAAATAATAATTTACCAAAAATCGTGTTTGCTCCTAGAAAGTACTATTTCTGTGATTTACTGCTGAAACGCACACTTACGTAAATAGCTAGACACCAAGTGTAGGTTCATTAGTGATTGTGTTTTGCCGCCTTGTGTGTGGGATAGTAAGTCGATCGTGATCATCGATCGTAAACCAAACTTTAGTGAAATTTGATTTGTTCGTAAAGTGGAGAATATGTATGGTGCGTGTGAGTGTGAATTATTTGACAATAATTTGTTTTTAATTGTACGGTGAAAGTATGATGTGCATATGTATTTTTAAGTAATTTTGCTTATGATATATCTATTCTTTGAATGTATGTACGTAGAACATTAGTTTGGACACTTCATAAGCAGGTGAGCCGGTCCCCCGAGTTCAAAGCCAGAGAACCAAATGGAGGAAAGCTTGAGTGGAACCAGTAAGATTGATGATGTCTCTTACAACATCCTTGGTGTCTTTGTGAAGTATCTCTACACATCTAAGGTGGACGTGGTTGCCTATGAATTGAATCTGCATGTGACCTGGTTATCTTGGCTGAAAAATATCGAGTCCAGCATCTCAAAGAGTACTCTTGCCAGAAGTTGTCGGTGTCACACCTCAACTTGGACAATATATTCTTTGACCATGTATACGCCAGTGCGAGAATGCTAAGGATGTGGTTGATGCAAGCTTGAGCGTGGCCATAGACAGTGGAGAAGATTATTTCTCGGGATGAGTACGAGGAGCTGAAGAAGAAAGATCCTCAACTTGTTTTCGAAATCTATGAAGCTTTTCTCTCCGAACACCTGCTGGCCAAGGATGCTGCTGCAGTAGTAGCCGAAAAGGAGGAGAAGAAAAAGATAAAGGTTTCTTCTAAAGGTTTGCTACTCAAGAGAGTGATTTTGATGATTATGGGGATCGGTATATATTTTGATCCACTTCATTATTAATTTGTGACTCACCAAGTTATAAGCAATTTCTTCACTTGTGTGCTCACATTTAAGGAACAAATTAAGGCAGTGGAAACAATAATAATCGAGTATCATGTTTTCCTAGTATTCGGAGTAGACAATATTTTTGGAAGAATCTGCTCGTGCGATAATTATAATTTAAATTATTTATCTTCCAAATTATTATTTCAAAATTATATATATTCAGACAAAATTAATTAAGTTGGAGATCATTCAATCAATCATAGGCATCAACACAATTCACCCGGATCTTAAATCTTGCCAAAGTTGTCGATTTGAATACAGTATATGAATGAGTGCAAAATCTCAAATTTTGATGATTTTTTACATAAATTATCTAGACTTAGTGATTCAGAGAGTGACAAATCTGATTAGTACATAACTATAAGCTTCTTAATTTTCACGATAAAACATTCATTTATAGAGCCACTCATGAGCTCTAGTAGTAATTTTTGCTCTAGAAACTCAAAAAATAACTGACAGGCTCAATAAGTGCCCCGAGACTCCGAGAGAGTCTATAATATTTTTGGTAATGTGTACTAAAATATGGCGTGTGAAAATTCTAAAGTCATATATATTGTTCATAAGAACTCTGAGCAACAATTCACGGTTTTAAGTTGAATTTTCAAATTTCTCCAAAATTTTAAATTAAATGTATTCTAATGTCATTCTCACCATGCTATAAACACTTTAAACTTTCAAGTTATGACAATCCTTGTATTTTTACATATTCAACGTCACTTTTGGATCCCTCTATTAATTTTATTGACACTAATTTTTTCAAGCTAAATAAATTCAAAAATAAAAAATTATAAGGCTCAATAAATAACGAGACATTGTCTCAAATGGCTTACCATATTTTTATTAATACACACGAAAAGTAATTAGACACGGAAAAAACTATTTTATATAAAGATAGAAAACCTGATAACAATCAGAAACCTACAAGTAGTTAGAAACCTTAATTTGTAGTAAAGATAACAAATAAAAAAAAGACTTTTTAGTCGAGGTGCACCTTGAACCATCAATTTTTTCTTAAAATGCACCCCGAACTCGTTTCCATGCCAAAATACACCCAAAATTCCCATTTTCATTCTAGTTTACATTTTAACCATCCATAAACGTTAAATTAAGGGATAAATTGGTCCAATTGAACAACTCAATCTTTTACTACTGTTTGCTAGTTAATCAGCGCACTTTGCATGTTTTGGACTGGAACGACACAAGCTAGAGAACTTGAAGAAAACATGGCTTCATTCTTCAATATTCTACAAGATTTTCTTTTGCTTTCACATGGGAGTACCGCAGGTGCAGGGTTGACCCTATGTTCTTTCATCGATGCCTCTGCTAAGCTTTCATCCAACTGAAAGCTTTGAGGCCTCTAAACTTCACCTCCTTGATTCTTCCACCACGGCGGTCTTCGATAGCGATGGTCTTCAGGGTTGGGTTCGCCTCGTCGAGGCGAGCAAGATGGTGGCAGTGCTGAGGGTTGGGTAGCTGTGAATCGAGATCTTCGGTGGCGATAAACATGCACTGTGTTTGGTGATTTTGATATTGTTAAGTTTTGAGAAGGGTTTATGAGTAAGGAAAGGTTTGGGAAAGGTTATCACACAAACAAAAATTTATTTCTTATAATGGAGGAGTACAAAGGTTGGATTTAGAGTTTTCTCAATGAGCTCTTCACTCTTTTGTGCTACACTTCCTCACTTCATTATCTTGTGTTTAACTCTTCTCACTTCTCTCTTTTTCATTCATACATTACATCACTACCTCTACTTATAGAGGTTGCATGGCCACCTAAGTTAAGGCTTCTAGATAATTCTAGTTAATAATCCATAATCATCATTCTTGCCACCTTGTGGCTTATTTCTAGAACTCTCTTCATCTTACTAGTATATTGCTAGAATTCCCTAGCATATTTTGGTATCATCTTGATTCTTCTTGATTGTTTTAGAATTCTCTAGAATTGTGTACCGTCTTCTAAATTGTTCTAGAGTTATCTAGAATTTTCCACACAAATGTGGATTACTTTCAACAAGGTTACACTTCCTCACTGTTTTTGGTGATTTTAATATCTTCCTCAAGGAGTATCTGAGCAAGAATGAAGCTATGTTTTCTTCGAGTTCTCTAGCTTGTGGCGTTCTAGTCCAAAGCATGCCAACTGGATTATGACGGCTGAGCTGTTCAGGAATTAGCAAACATCAATTAAAGGCTGAGTTGTTCAATTGGACCAATTTAGCCCTCAATTTAACACTCATGGATGAAAAAGATATAAACTGGAACGAAAATGGAATTTGGGGTGTATTTTGATGCAAAAACGAGTTCATAGTGTATTTTTAGATAAAATTGATCGTCATCTTGACTAAAAAGCCTTTAAAAAGTAAACAAAATCCATTAAGTTATCTTCAAACATTTAAAACTTGCTGAACACGCTAAGTCAAGGAATCACATATTAGGACATTATTTTCTTAGAAATAATGGTTTACTTAGGAAGGCAGCAATCTCTTGTTTTAACGAAAGAAAAAGAAAAGGAACATAGAAAGCAAAAGTGGCGGTCTCTTTGGAGATAAAGGGAAGCCAAATAGTGGCATTTTTGTAATTAATTTTTTAATTCAACCAAAAGAAGGAATAAAAAGTAAATTCTGGTGTCGATCATTATTTATTGGCCCTTCCAACGACTTACATTTCTCTCATTTAATCACTTCGTTTGATCTTTTACTAGCTTGCAGGCTGTAGCCATTAGCCAACATGAAGTGCAAATCCTGCAAAGGAGATGATGACGTCACCTGCAAGGAGTGCTACAAGGAGCTAAAGGCCAAGCTCGCTTTTCTCAGTACGTCGCCACCGGCGTCCTTCTCTGACGTCCTTCTGTTTGCCTCCGATGAAGGCTCCAAACCCGTTTCGGCCCATAAGGCCGTTTTGGTCAGTACCCATTTCCCCAACTTGCTGCTTCATATCATCAGTGATTAAATGGATTAATTTGTTCAAAAAAATTGGTGGACTTAGTTAAATTCTTAAAAAAATTGTGCAAATTGTAATTTGCTTTGCTGGTTGGCAAATGGTTGTTCAAGCATGATCAAAATTTGCTGGTGTGAAAATGTTTATGTTGGGGGTGCGAGTTATTGAGAACTATTAGTAATGTGAAATACTGAAGTCTTTCTTATGCAGAATGAATCATTCTTCCTCACCTGCAAATCAAAGTTTGATACTTGCGCAGAAACTTTTGCAAATCAAAGTTTGATACTTGCGCAGAAACTTTTGCAAATCAAAGTTTGATACTTGCGCAGAAACTTTTCTTTCTTTGTTCGTGTAGCATCCAGTTGTGGTTTGCAGGTGGAGGAATGACTCTTTACCTGTAAGGAGCTAGGCAGTGTTCAACTGTTCATTAGTAAACGTTAAATGCCTTCTTGTCTGTCAGGATAGTGGTTTGTGGTTTTCTCTAGAAAAGTCCTTAACCTTTTTAAAAATCCATGTATTTTTATCAGTATTTTGATTCTACTTGTTCATAAAAATATATTAAATTTGGTTTGACCTTCTCTTATGTTTGAATGAGGTACTTCAAAATGCTTGACCATGAAATGCACTGCAAACCAATTAAACAGAAGGATTTGTAAGTAACTAGTTCAGCAACTTGCAAAGGAGCATGTAGACCACTTGTGCATAAAAAAACCACTAAACAAGTGATTTTTCTCATAACACTTATCAAACTAGTTACTTACAAGTCCTTTAAGTAGATTGCCCAGTCGTTTGAAATCCCTCAATCTATTGTTTTGTGGTGCTTTTCTAACTAGTTTAGCCTAAGCCCCTTGGTACTTTCGAGTTCCTCATCCAATCAGGGCTTTAAAACATATATGGACTCCACCAATGTTAAACAAATATAATTACTATTGGAAGAATGATTTGTTTAGGCCAGTTTCTTTCTCCTGGCTAGAATGTTGGAGAGAATTTGAGTTAGAATAGACTTGGGAGCAGTTTTTGTAGAGATTAATGTAGACACCGACCCGGGTGTTATGTATGCAGAAGTATAGATACCAAGTGCAGCTGTTGGACCACATTGAATTTGCATTCTGATTTTTGTTAATTGTGATGAAATTTCTCTTGACCATTGTGTATATATTTTGGCGGCACTGAATGAGTGGGAAACAGGTGAGCCGCTCTCCAGTGCTGAGAGCGATGCTTGAGAATAAGATGGAAGAAAGCCTGAGCAGCACCATCAGCATTGGTGATGTGTCGTATGACGTTCTCTGTGCTTTCATTAGCTACCTCTACACAGCTGAGGCATCCCTTGACCAACAACTGGCATGTGACCTCTTAATATTGGCTGAAAAATACCAAGTGCAGCATCTCAAGGACTATTGCGAGAAGTTCTTGGTGTCCAACCTCAACTGGGACAATTCATTCCTGGCCTACACCTTTGCGCACCGGCATAATGCCAAGCGTGTCACTGATGCAGCCTTGGCATTGATCACTGACAACATGGACAAGATTAACTCCCGGGAGGTGTACGCTGAGCTGAAGATGAACGATTCAGGTCTTGTTTACGAAATCTATGAAGCTTACCTCTCCAAACAGCTAGCAGCAGCTCGCAAGGTTTCTTCACCGCAAGTTACTTTCATACTGGGTTGACAGGCAAAAACACAAAGACACCCTCACCGCTCAAACCAACACTCTAATATACAGATAAATCACCACCCAAAGTGTATAGTTTAAAACAGAGTGAAAATACAAACTCACCACTCATAGGAATCCTCCTAAGAGATGCAGAGCAAAAGAGTTTCTCTTTTCTTTGTTAGAAAATATTCATTCAATTGTCTGCTTTCCCTTTAAATTACACCAATAATATACATAACCTTGAAATAACCTTCAAGAATAGACTACTGCTCTTCTCAAGGCAATATACTTATTGGAAACGGAAAGGACTCTTAAAAATACACAACTTCCTTATTTATTTAATCACAATGTTCTGACTACATCTTCTTTATTTAATCATAACTTCCTCCAGAAACCTCCAAATTGAATTCCGTAAAAAGTTCTAGAATCCTGAGATGTAGAGCTTTCCAATGAACCATAGCTTGCACATTGAATCCTCCCACTTCAGTACCAGTTTTAATTTGCAAAAGAACTAAATGCAGGGTGATCAGTGGTTAATGTGAGCAAGGGAGCCAAAGGTAAACTTTCAACACTCCTGTGTCAGCATTAATCTTCTTGCAATTAATAATTGCAATTATTCCAGAGGTGGCTTCTACTGTGGCGGACCCAGTTCCAGAGATGTGTTCTTGGCACCGACCTGGGAGAGACTTTGAGATAAAACAGGCTTGAGAGACTGAGAGTAGTTATACATTTCTTCATATAATGTTTGTGTAACATATATTTGAATAAAACATATGAATACAAAAAATATCTATAATTTTGTTGATTTGCATAGATTATCTTAACGTGATAATTTAGAAAGTAATAATTTGGATTAGCAGTAAAGATAACAAATAATTAAACTGAACCAATATTAATCTAAATACATCAATATCAAATCAATTTTGATTTTGATTTCCAACAATAATAAACTTGAGTTCATATAAATTTTGGTGTAAATTGGCACTTTGGTAGTTGTCCCAAAAACAGCTGCCCGATAGTCCAATACGTACCCAATACTCAAAGATTGAAATATCGATATCGACATATATATCGCTAGTCAAATTTACGGATATCCCGCTCTAAATATCGATATCGTTTACGATCAACAAAAATGACGGAAATTCAATCTAAAAGTTAGAAAATTTTAATAAAACTTTGGGAAAAACTTAAATACCTAATAATGGTTATATAAGACTAATAAAATTATAAAATGAATTTGATATAATAAATATATGATAAATAATATGATGCAATATGATTCTGACGATGACTAATAATATAAAATCTTAAATATAAATATAATTTGAAGTGAATTACTATAATTCAATGTTAATATAGTTAAAAATATAACCATAAGCATAAAAAAAATTCAATGAAAGAAAAATGATCAAATAAGTTCAAATATATTTGAAATTGGAAAAAAAAATGAAAAAATAGAATCAAACTTCATTAAAAATTTGGAATGAATGGATATATTTAAAATTGGGAAAAAATGGAAAATAAAAAAACCAAAGCTTGTTGAAAAATTGAAAAAAAAAAATTAAGAGACCCCCTAGACCACCAAAATGTCCCAAAACCAACTTGGCTAGTAAGATCTAATTGACAATGTAATTAGCGTATAATATATAACTTAACTAAAAAAAGCTAACAGTCATCTTCTTTCTCCAGCGGGTTTACAACTCTGGTTTTTTCAACCCGACGACATGATCCAACTCAAACAACGTTGTTTTACGTCCAATTTTCACAAATTAATAATTCATCTTCGTCGTTTTGATCCCAGAAAGGGATCTGTGTGCTCCAAATAAGACAACTCTTCGATATTCGGTCAATTTCCTTCACCCCTCCTTATGTGTCGCGGGTCAAATTTTTTCGAAATTTCTATTTTCGGCAAAATTTCGACCGAAATTTCCAATATTTTCATCCATGCCAATACCCACAATAAGAATATTAATTTCATTTTTATCATCACTACTCTTTGACTTTTTGCTCCAATAATAATTTTCGGAATAAAAACTCAAAAAACAAATGACTTACGCTCAATAAGAGCCACAACATGTCTCAATGAGCCTATAATATTTTTGGTAATGTGCACGAAAAGTATGTCGCGCTAACATTTCAAAGTCATATATATTGTTCATAAAAATTATGAGCTATATCTTGAGGTTTTAAGTTGAATTTTCAGAACCCCGCTATTAATTTTATTGACTTAAAATTTTCAAGCTAAATAAATTCGGTTTTAAGTTGAATTTTCAGAACCCTGCTATTAATTTTATTGACTTAAAATTTTCAAGCTAAATAAATTCAAAAATAAAAAATCATAAGGCTCAATAAATAGTAAGACATTATCTCAAATGACTATAATATTTTTACTAATGTGCATCAAAAGTAATTAAACATAGGAAAAAATCTTTTATATAAAGATAAAAAACACAATAACAATCAGAAACCTACAAATAGTTAGAAACCTTAATTTGTAGTAAAGATAACAAATAAAAAAAGTAAACTAAATCCATTAAGTTATCTTCATATATATTCAAAACTTTCTGAACGGGCTAAACCAAGGAATCACGTATGAAGTTATTTTCTTAGCTAGGAAGGCAGCAATCTTTTTGTTTTAACAAAAGAAAAAGAAAAGGACCATAGAAAGCAAAAGTGGCGGGCTCAATGGAGATAATAGGAGACTAAATAGTGGTACTTTTTTAATTTCCTTTTTAAACCTGTTGATACCATATCGACCGACCACCCTAGCACAGGTCCCACAAGGACAGGAAGGCCGCCGACCGATCGCCTGATCGGCACCCTCACGGCCTACGGCCCGCCGATCGGCACCATACCGCAGACCCGCCATTCGGCACCTGACAGTGAACAGACGACATCTGGCTGCGACAGTCACCTAACCAACTCTGCCACACCAACTCCCTGACGGAGGCAGGTTGGGACTCCAGCTGGCGCCTCCTCCGGATATCCAGGGCTTGTCAGACGGCTCCCAGCCACCAAGCACCACCTGCTCCCGTAACAGTAGCCCACCTACCACAGTTATGGCTACTATAAATACCCCGAAACCCTTCACGAAGGTAAGACACTGAGAACCGACCCAGAGCACTGTAACGACCCGTCCCAAATTCCATGATTAGATTAGTGACTAATCACGATTAGTGAGGCTAATCCGTGATTAGTAAAGCGAAATCGGATGAACGATGCGAAATGACCGTTTTGCCCCTGGTGGTGGCAAAACGTTGACTTTTTAATCGGGCGGTCAAATGGACTTTGACCGATGACCGTGACGTAGTTCGTGACGTCACGAGTTCATAGACAGGTGGCATGTTCAATTCCGACGTTCGAGGAGGAAGTTATGACGTTCGGAAGTTTAGGGGCATTTTGGTAATTTGGGTGAATAGTAGGTCAAAAGTTGACTTTTTGACCAGGAGGTCCGATGGCCGAGGGCCGAAGACCGTTATGTAGATAAGGACGATACGAATCCGTAGACAGGCGGCACGTCGAATTCGGACGTTCGACGGCGAAGTTACGGTTCACGGAAGTTCCCAGTTACTATTCACGACGACACGTTTTACGAGACAAAAAGTGCAGTTTGTCTTTAGTGGGTCCAGTTACTTTTCAGCAACCAATGGATGAGTGACACTTGTCACCCATCCACTGGCCAACCTCACCCACTCATGCACCAAAACACTCAACCGTGCATCCAGTTTTCCATTTTCCTCCAACCATTTCCCGATCCCATTCCTCTCATCTGTGCGACCCCAAACATCCAACCCTCACCCTATGATCATGACAGAGAGACCAGAGGGGGAGAGGAGGACCGGTGAAGCGTGGTGGCCGGCCAGGACGAAGCCACCGTGCGCGGTGGAGACCCAAACCCGAACGGTTACCCGGTTAGGCCCAAATCTCCCATTTTGTCGATTTTTACATTATGGATCGTTTTGGTTGATTAGGGAATGTTTGTTAGCTTGTTTAGGGTGTATAAAGATGGTTTTGAACGGGGGTTGACGGCTGTGACGCCTGGGGACGAAATCGGAAAACTGGGCCGTGGGGGGGTTAATTTTTAGGGATCGATTTAGGGGGTTTTAGCTTGTTTGGTTAATTGGGTTAGATAGGAAACTTGAAAATAGGAATGTAGGAATTAAAATGGAAGAAAACGGATGAGAAATGAGGGCGTCGGAGACCTGGACCGGTTACGCCGGTCCAGTTGCAGGGGATGGACCGGACCGGCCGGCCCGGACCGGTTCGATCGAAGGAAGGGGATGCACTGTAGCGGCGCGTGGCTCCCACGCGCAGCCACTTCAGGCGGCGCGTGCGGGCGCGTGCTAGGGTATTTGGGGATGGTTCCAACATACGAAATCATCTATTCGATGTAACGAACATTTTGGGACTGGTTTCGTGTCGATCGGACACCGTCTCGATATGTTTCGGGGCATCGGAAGATTTAGGTTCGGGATTAAAAATAGTTAAAATTACGGGAAAATTACGGGGCTTTAGTGAGGGGTTATATAAGTAGTTAGTAACCCTCTAAATTAATTTGGACAGGTTTGGAAGTCCCGGTAATGGTGATCGGCTCGGGGAGCCGAATGGCACGCAAATCGAGGCGGCAGCTCGGACGGTCTGTGAGTGGACCTTGTTTTCTAAATTGGTGCATGCATAAATGTTTATTATATGTTTATTTACTTGTTTGATGATGCCATGGGTGCATTTGTATGTGGTTACGTATAAGCACGTATTTCGAGGTTTCGGCCCTATACGGTGCTTATACGGGTCTGTATTTCTTTATTGATTTAAATGAACTGAATTTGGATTTCAAAATGATAAACTCGGGTATGAGACCCATTTGGTTTTGTCTCGGGCATATGACCTCAGATTCCGGGCACGGTGCCCAGTTGGCGTCCTATGTTCGGGTACGAGACCCAGTCACTTTACGGTTTTGATTTCAGGTCAGGGAACCTTAAATGGATTCCCAGGTTCATGACGGTTTATGGGAACCGGCATGAACCCTTGTTCTGGTATCATGGTTCAAGACGGTTTATGGGAACCGGCATGAACCCTTGTTGGTTATTACGGTACATGACGGTTTATGGGAACCAGCATGTTACCTGATTATGGGTATTATGGATTCATGACGGTTCAGGGGAACCGGTCATGAATGTTTATGTTATGTATATATATGTTCGTCTACCTTCCTTTACATGTTCTACTATCTCCTCCGGGGAGGGTCGTTGGCCTGGGTGGACCCCGGAGTAGTCACGGAGCACCGACTGAGTGGAGTCACCCCCCAGTTGGGTTCCTTACTCTCAGGAAGGCTATGATTACCATTACCTCGGGTAGGGTCAGTGGTCTGCGGACATTGATCTTGACTTTGAGATGACTCGGATTGAGACCCGGGTAGCGCGCGCGTAGCTTTGGATACCGTGACAGGATTGGTTGTGTGACTTATATATATGTATGTGATGTATATATGATATATGATATGTGGTGTGTACAGGTGTGTACAGGATTTGAGCAGTGGCTCGTGTACTTGGTTTCTTTATGGTTTGGGGCCGAGTCCTTTATGGATTTGGGCAGTGGCCCGTATGGTCGTTTTTATTGTGGTCCTTTCGACCTTAGTTTATATCTGCTTTGGGCTTAGTCCCACATATGGTTGTTTTAGATAAATGGTTTTCGAATGCATGCATGCTTTTTAGTGGAGGGTACAAATGTCTTCCTTATTAAATGTTTTTATAAACTCTTTGTTTTGTCCACTCACAGTTTTTAATGTTTTGACTGCCCTTCAGGTTGACATCGGATGTGGACTGTAGCAGAGATCGAGATATCACATGCCTCCTCCGGATCCTGGCGTACTCTGATAGCCCGGGAGGGCAAAGGACGAAAATATCCCTTGTCTGACACTTCGTGTCAGACGGGAGCAGGGTCATCCCGCACTAATCCCGGGGGGATTGGGATGGGTCCTGTCAGCACTGTGTTTACTTGCCCCTCGGCATTCAGATACTAACTTTGGCATCGGAGCCCCTTTGGCCGACACCACACCGGTGTCTAGTTTTGCAGGACCCCTGCCGAATCGCAACGCCCCCGGCGGGCCCGAGACACCATACGGCTGGTCCTAGAACCCCCAGCGGGTCCCATCGAGTTGGTCATTTCAGAATCAAACAAAACCAACCATGAAGAGGAAGGAAAGAAAATTACCATCCAAAATGCACCACAAATTGCAGCTTTCGTCTCATTTTACATTCAAAATATTTGTTTATCGCACTTACCATCCAAAATCGACCCTCCATATATGCAAAAATTGACACAAATTTCATCTACTTTATCCAATAGTCGCAAAGAAGATAAGCAATTTTGTTATCTCAAGCCACGACCTTATAAATAACACACTAAATGCACATGACCCGACAAATTGGAATGGTGAACAAATTTATGATCATTCATAACCCATTCTAATTTGTTCATACTCATTTTAATTTGTCAGATCATGTTTGCCTCCAACGTCCTTCTGTTTGGAATGATCGTCGGAGATAATAGGAAGGCAGCAGTCTTTTGTTTGGAGCACTGGATGAAGTTAGTGGATAGGAAGGCAGCAGTCCATAAGTTTGATGTGAAAATGGCTCCAAACAACCTTGCTTTCCCACACAAACTGTATACTCATTTTAATGACTACTGGATGAAGTTAGTGGAATCACGCGTGAAGTTATTTTCTTCGCTAGGAAGGCAGCAGTCTTTTGTTTTAACAAAGGAAAAAGAAATGAAACATAGAAAGCAAAAGTGGCGGGCTCAATGGAGATAATAGGAAACCAAATAGTGGCACTTTTGTAATTTCCTTTTTAAAATTAACCATGAAGAGGAAGGAAAGGCAAACCCCAGTGTCCATCATCATTTCTTGGCCTTCAAATTTCTTCTCATTTTTATCACTTCCATCTTTGAGTAGCTGCAGGCTGTAGCCAAGTGCAAATCCTGCAATGGAGATTATGGCGTCTCCTGCAAGGAGTGCTCCCTGGAGTTAAAGGCCAAGCTCGCTTTTCTCACTGCGTCCCCGCCGGCGTCCTTCTCTGACGTCCGTCTGTTTGCTTCCAGTGATGGCTCTAAACCCATTCCAGCCCATAAGGCCGTTTTGGTCAGTACCCATTTCCCCAACTTGCTGCTTTATATGATTGGTGATTAAATGGATTAGTTTATTACTTACCCTCTTCTTTAATTTGTTCAAAAAAAAAAAAAAATTGGTGGCCAATTCTTTAAAATATGTGCAAATTGTGATTTGATTTCCTATTCTGAATATTCTTTTGCTTGTGGGAAAATGGTTGTTCATGCATGTATACAGTTTTCTGGTGTGAAAATGGTTATCAGTTGCAGGGGAGGGAGCTAACAGAACCATTACCTTAACTATTAGTGAAGTAAAATACTGAGCTTTTTCTTATGCGGAATGAATCATTCCTCCTCACTTGAAAATCAAAATTTGGTACTTGCACATAAACTTTTCTTTGTGTTTAGAATCCGGTTGTGATTTTCAGGTAGAGGAATGGTTCTTTACAGTTAAGGAGCTAAGCAGTACGTGCTCATTGGTAAACGTCAAGTGCCATCTTGTTTGTCAAGATAGTGCTTTGTGGTTTTCTCTGCAAAGTCTCTACCTTTTTAAAAATCCATGTAGTTTGATCAATATTGTGGTTCTACTTGTTCATAAAAATATAGTAAATTTGGTTTGACCTTCTCTTATGTTTGAATGAGCCGGCACTTCAAAATGCTTTACCATGAAGTGCACTACACACACTTAAATAGACGGATTTGTAAGTAACTAGTTCAGCAACTTGCAAAGGAGTACGTGGACCAGTTGTGCATAAAAACAAGGGATTTTCTCCTAACACCTATCAACTAGTTACTTACAAGTCCTTTAAGTGTGTTGCTTTAGTCATTTGAAATCCCTCAATCTAATGTTTTGTGGCTCATTTTTTAGCCTGAGCCCCTTGGTACTTTCAAGTTCCTCACCCAGACATAGCTTTAGAACATATACGGCCTCCAGCAGTGTTAAACAAATAAGTTTTTTTATAATTACTATTGGAAGAATGATTTTTCTAGAGCCATTTTCTTTCTCCTGGCTAGTTACCATCAAAACTAATGTAATTTGGCTTGGGAAATCTTGTTTGTCTGGAAAAATGTTGGAGAGAATATGAGTTAAAATAGACTTGGGAGTAGTTCTTGTAGAGATTGTAGACACCGACCTGGGTGTTATCTATGCAGAAGTATACAGTTTTTGATATGTAGGCAGCTCTTGGACAACATCGAATTTGCATTCTAATTTTTGCTAATTGTGATGGAATTTCTCTTGACCATTGTGTATATATTTTGGCGGCACTGAATGAAAGGGAAACAGGTGAACCGGTCTCCAGTGCTGAGAGCGATGCTTGAGAATGAGATGGAAGAAAGCCTGAGCAGCACCATCAGCATTGGTGATGTGTCGTATGACGTCCTCTGTGCTTTCGTCGGCTTCTTCTACACAGCTGAGGTATCCCTTGACCAGCAACTGGCCTGTGACCTCTTAATATTGGCTGAAAATACCAGGTGCAGCTTCTCAAGGATTATTGCGAGAAGTTCTTGGTGTCCAACCTCAACTGGGACAATTCATTCCTGACCTACACCTTGGCGCATCGGCATAATGCCGATCGTATCATTGATGCAGCCTTGGCAACATGGACAAGATTAATGCACGGGAGGAGTACGCTGAGCTAAAGATGAACGACTCAGGTCTTGTCTACGAAATCTATGAAGCTTACCTCTACAAACAGCTAATTCCACGATCAGACCTTATGCGTCCACCGGAACCACCATGGCGTAAAAGGAGCAGTAGCTGAAAAGGCTCCTTGTGAAGGTGGTGGGAATTGGGTTGCCAATGTTGAAATGCTCTAATGTAATGTATTGTTGTAAGCTAATGTGTTATGCTTAGAAAGTTATATGATACATGTTATTCTAGGGTATTTTACTTGGTCTTTAATCTAGTGTGAATCATTCAAGTGGGATATATTAGAATAGAGAAGGTGGAGAAATTCAATTTGTTGTCTTAAACTAGAGAAGGTGTCGAAGTCTAAATTGGTGTCCTACTTTTAAGAAGGTGGAGAAACCCAATTTGATGACTTACTCTTGAGTTGGTCATGTGTTCACTATATAGAAACTCAATTTGTGTCATATATACAGGTGTCATATAAGATATTATTAATAACGTGAAAAACGTGTCTTTTATTATGTTTAATAACACGTAATAAGTTCCATGAAAATATGTAGGTGTGTCATCAAAGAGAATTAATGACACAAGTAGAGTGTCAATCTATTATGTTTAAAGACGCCTACTAAGTGTCATAAAAAACTATAAGTGTGTCATTAATGAGAATGAATGACATATTTAATGTGTCATCAATCTATAATATTTAAAGACACCTAAAACGTGTTATTGAAGTATATAAGATTGTCATCGAAGTTGTTTAATGACACAAAATATGTCATCTATTATATTTTAGAACGCCTACAGGACGTCATTGAATAGATAAATATGTATCATTAATTAATTTTTAAGGGCACGTAATAGGTGTCATTAAATAATTTATTAGTGTCTTATAAGAAGATTAAGGACACATATATAACTCGTTTCCTTAATAATAAAACTGTTTCCAATCAATACCAATTCATACGTACAAATGATTTAAAATCTACATCCTAATCTAGTCCACTTGGATGCAGCTAGCAACAAGTTCGGCCATAAAACTGAAGGAAACCAATGAAGTTGACGTACAGTAAGGAAACATTATAAACTACATTAGACTGAAATCTATAATTGAACGTCAAACTTGATTTGTGGGAATTGTCATATGTGTTTGAGTAGTGACACCAACATCAACCTATGGTTTCTATCACAATATTCACAAACACATTAAAAAACTAGAGCATACATATATATATATATCAATGCAATTAAGTATATATGCAACCAAGAGAATCACATTTTTCAGTAGTTAGACAAATACCTGTAACCTGCAGTTGTAGAAATGGACGTAGATACACTCAATGAAGTGGCTTGCAATCTCATTATAGTCACCCACGGGCTTGGAAATCACACCAACTTCAATGTTTCAACCACAATATGAACTATGGCAAATTCTAGGACCATTGTTTGACGGTCTACGCCAGTGCCATAATGCTAAGGATGTGGTCGATGAAAGGTTGAGCTTGGTCTTAGACAATGGAGAAGATTATATATTTCTCGGGATGAGTACTTAAGCAGCTGAAGAAGAAAGATCCTCAACTTGTTTTCGAAATCCATCAACAAAGATATTCTATTTCATGGTATTAGCTAGGAATACACAATATTTTTGGAAGTATTGCTCGGATAATTATAATTTAAATTATTTATCTTCTAAATTATTAGTTCAAAACTATTTTTAGACACACAATTATTATTTCAATAAAAATAAGAAATTATTGTCCCAATTGGTGATAGGGGGAGTTGCCCAAGGTTATATAACGCACACATTCTATTTACTCTTTTCCGATGTGGGACTTTTATCCTCACATCCCTATCTCCTGGCTAGCTACCATCAAAACTAATAATGTAATTTAGCTCGGGAAATCTTGTTTGTGTGGAAACATGTTGGAGAGCATTTGAGTTAAAATAGACTTAGGAGTAGTTCTTGTAGAGATTGTAGACACCGACCTGGGTGTTATCTATGCAGAAGTATATATGGACAGTTTTCTGACATGGAGGCAGCTCTTGGATCACATTGAATTTGCATTCTGTTTTCTGCTAATTGTGCTGGAATTTCTTTTGACCATTGTGTGTATATTTTGGTGGCACTGAATGAGTGGAAACAAAGAACGATGCAGGCCTTGTTTTAGAAATCTATGAAGCTTACCTCTCCAAACAGCTAACTGCAGCAAGGAGAACCATGTGTCATAATACATTTGATTAGAATGTATGTAAGCTTGTGATTGGTGGGAATTACATCATAGTGTCATCATTCTAGTCGAATCCTATATGTGTGTACTCATTTGTACTCTGTTCTAATCATATAATGTAACCAAGAAAAATCAGGCATATCCGGTATCTTTTAAATCAGTTATAATGAATTTATTTACCCAAAAAAAAGAAAAGCTGAACATTTCATTCATTCATTATTTTATTCACAATTTATTAGAATTTTGATTCAAAACTGAATCAAACTAAAACCATATTAAAACAATACTGAACACAATTAATATGGTATGATCCAGTTTGAAATATGTGGATACCAAGCTAACACCGAATCGATTAAAATTTTTGGCATTATACTTTCAGTATCGATCCAATGCCGAAGCATACCAAACCGTGCCCAAGGCTAGTGTTTTAACTTCTATCCATTCTCCTATTCTGTGTAAAACTTAACTGGTTAAACACTTAAACTAAGTGAAGATACAAATATCATCAGGTGTTGAACTTTTATGTCAGAATTTTGCAAATTTTACATGCCTGGAGTTTTTGGTTCAGTGCGCATTTGTTATTTGCTGTTCATATCCTGTATCTTTTAAATTAGAATTGGAATGAAATAATGGTTGCTGAGGAAGGCAGCAATCTTTTGCTTTAACAAAAGAAAAAGAAGATCGAACATAGGAAGAAAAAGCAACCTAATGGATTCGTCGATTATTCCCTCGATGACTAAAGTTTCTTCTCATTTTAATCATTTTTATCTTTCGAGCAGCTTGCAGGCTGTAGCCATTCCCATTAGCCAACATGAAGTGCATATCCTGCAAATTAGGAGATGATGTCGTGACCTGCAAGGAGTGCTACCAGGAGCTAAAGGACAAGCTCGCCTTTCTCACTACGTCCCAGCCGGCTTCCTTCTCTGACGTCCTTCTGTTTGCCTCCGATGATGGCTCCGAACCCATTCCGGCACATAAAGCCGTTTTGGTCAGTACCTTCTTCTTTAATTTGTTCAAACCAAATTGGTGGCCAATTCTTTAGAATTTGTGAAAATTGTGATTTTTTTTTTGTCTGAATATTCTTTTGCTGGTGGGCAAATGGTTGCTCAAGCATGTGTACAATCTTCTGGTGTGAAAGTGATTATGGGTATGTGAAACCATTAATTCTAGTATCTAATTAATTCAGAAGGTCTTTGGTTTCTCCGTCTGCCATTAATTTTCTTCAATTCTTTTTCATAATTTTTTTTTATATTTAAAGTTTAAAAAATTAATAAGTTTAGGCTCTATAAAATATTAGGGTCCGAGTTTGCGCCCCTTGATGGTTGACCGTGAGGGGGAGGGAGTTATGAGAACCATTACCTTAAATATTGGTACAGTACAAAACTGACCTCTTTCTTATGCAGAATGAATCATTCCGCCTCACCTACAAATCATAGTTTGATACTTGCACATGAACTTTACTTTCCGTGTTCGAGTAGCACCCGGTTGTGATTTGCAGGAGGAGGAATGATTCCTTATCGGTAAGGAGCTTAGCAGTGTTCATTAGTAAAAGTCAAGTGTCATCTTGTGTGTCAGGATAGTAGTTTCTATGAAAAATTCTTAACCTTTTTAAAAATCCATGTATTTTGATCAACATTGTGGTTCTACTAATTCATAAATATATCATAAATTTTGGTTTGACCTTCTCATATGTTAGAATGAGTAACTTCAAGATGCCAAGGATATAGTTTACGAGAAATGAACTACAAAAAATTAAATAGACGGATTTGTAAGTAACGAGTTGAGCAACTTGCAAAGGACTCAATATCATAACACCTATTAACTAGTGGGAAGAGTGATTTGGCAAGATCCATTCTCATTCTCCTGGGTAGCTACTATCAAAACTAATGAAATTTGGCTCGGGAAATCTTGTTTGTCTGGGGAAACTGCTGGATAGAATTTGAGCTAAAACAGACTTACGAGACTACGTAGTTCTTGTAGAGATCGTAGCAGAAGTATAGACCTCTTTAATCACAATATTGAATATGCATTCTGATTTTTGCTAATTGTGATGGAATTTCTTTTGGACATTGTGTACATATTTTGGCGGCACTGAATGAATCGAATCAGGTGAGCCGTTCTCCAGTGCTGAGGGCGATGCTTGAGAATGAGATGAAAGAAAGCCTGATGAGCTGCACCATCTGCATTGGTGATGTGTCGTACGACGCCCTCTGTGCTTTCGTCAACTACCTCTACACAGCTGAGGTGTCCCTTGACCAGCAACTGGCCTGTGACCTCTTAATATTGGCTGAAAAATACCAGGTGCAGCGTCTCAAGAAGTATTGCCAGAAGTTCTTGGTGTCCAACCTCAACTGGGACAATTCATTCCTGATCTACACATTTGCGCACCGGCATAATGACAAGCGTCTCATTGATGCAGCCTTGGCATTGATCACAGACAACATGGACAAGGTTACTGCCAGGAAGGAGTACGTGAAGCTGAAGAAGAACGATCCAGGTCTTGTTTTCGAAATCTATGAAGCTTACCTCTCCGAACAGCTACTTAATACTGCAATAGCATCTCAGAAGGAATCTTCTCAGCCTCCTCCGTCCATACCACGTTTACGACCTCGCCTCTGTTAATAGGCGAACTTCGGAATTGGGGCCCGTAATTCTTCAACTCTCGACATGCCCATACTATATACATAAAATTATATGTCATCAAATAAATACTTATCTTCCTTAATTAAAAATTTCTAAAATAAAATTACATGTACTCCGTTTAAATACAAGGAAGTTTCACTTAAATATCGCACATATCTTTCATTTTTTTTTCAGATGAAGTGCTCGATCACCAGCCGTCATCCAGCAGTAGTAGCTATATATATAGGGGCTAATTCTTCAACTCTCAAAATGTCTGTATTATGTATATATATATATATATATGTTGTGAAGGAAATCCGGTAGTTGAATGCAGAGAGAATATGGAGAAGCAGGGAGAAGAAAATAAGACGTCTGTTTACTATGAGATTAGAATAGGGTTTACAAGGATTAATTATCACTTATATAGGGGTGGATAATTAATGGAATACAAATGGACAAAACTACCCCTAACACATATTACATAAATAGACATAACCATTAAACTATTTACAACACTCCCCCTTGGATATTTCATGTAATGGTACTGCTTGGCTACGCACATATATGTTGCCTCGTTAAAACCTTGCCAGGTAACAAAAACCCTATGGGACAAAAATAACCCTGGTCGAAGGAAAAAGAGTGCAACGTGCGTATACGTGATCACATCGGAATCTTCTGAGGTAGCTGATGTCGTCTCTTCTAGAATACAGGTAGATAATCCGCCTTTAAGATAAAATGCATCAGTGTTGCTCCACCAAAACCTTACCCGGTAAACCCAGTGGGACAAACCCGTGGTTGAAGGGAAAAGATGTGCAAATGCATATGAGTCAAATCGTAGTATCTTCAGGATACATCGTTAGCGGGGTGATCATACCAAAATGTGCCTCATTAAAACCTAGACAGGTAACAAAACCCAATGGGACAAAATAACCCTGATCGTAGGATAAAAGAGTACACGATGATCATGTGAATATACTTCGGGATACTCAGCATACTTCTGGATACATGGTATACTTCAGGATACTCCCCCTGATATTGACTCCCCCTGAAAACTATAGATTAGGTAGATCAGCCAGTCCACGTAAACCAATACCTCGCACATGCTGCTGGAATGTGGCCTTTGGTAATGACTTGGTGAACAAGTCCGCATGGTTATCTTGAGATCGTATTGGCTTGATCTCAATCTTCCGATGTTCTTGTTGTTGCTGGTTAAAGAAGAACTTCGGTGCAATATGCTTAGTGTTGTCTCCCTTAATGAAACCGGTCTTCATCTGCTCTATGCAGGCAGCATTATCTTCGTAGATAACTATCGGTTCATTATGGGTGGAATTCAGTCCACATGTATTTCGAATATGCCCAGTCATAGCTCTTAGCCATATGCATTCACGAACTGCTTCGTGCAGGGCCAAAATCTCGGCATGATTCGAAGACGTAGCAACAAGGGTCTGTTTTGTAGACCTCCAAGATATCGCTGTGTTCCCAATGGTAAAGACATAACCGGATTGGGAACGTGCCTTATATGGGTCTGATAGGTAACCTGCATCAGCATACCCAACGAGGCGTGCATCATTTCGAGGTCCAAGGGGGGGTGATTCATTCCTCGATGCATAGGGATAGAATAAGCCCATATCCGCTGTACCTCTAAGGTATCGGAAGATGTCTTTTATGCCATTCCAGTGGCGGCGTGTTGGCGCAGAGCTAAATCTAGCTAGCAAGTTCACAGCGAATGAAATGTCTGGTCTTGTGCATTGAGCCAAGTACAACAGTGCGCCTATTGCACTTAGATATGGCACTTCTGGTGTCAATATCTCTTCGTTGTCATCTGCTGGACGAAACGGGTCCTTTTTAGGATCTAGACTCCGGACGATCATGGGCGTGCTTGAAGGTTTTGCTTTATTCTCATTAAAGCGTCTCAACATCTTCTGGATGTAATTCGATTGATGGACCAAAATCCCATCTGCACGGTGCTCGAGCTCCAGGCCGAGACAGAAGTGTGTTCTCCCAAGATCCTTCATTTCAAATTCTAACTTCAGGTGCTTAGCGGTTTCTTGGATCTCTTCAGGAGTACCAATCAGATTCATGTCATCGACATAAACTGCCACTATAGCGAACCCGGAACTTGTCTTCTTAATAAACACGCATGGGCATAATTCATTATTCACATATCCCAATCTGATCAAATATTCACTTAGACGGTTATACCACATCCGTCCGGATTGTTTCAATCCGTAGAGTGAACGCCTCAAACGGATGGAGAGCGTGTTCCGTGGTCTGGAACTATTTGAATCAGATATCTTAAGTCCTTCAGGAACTTTCATATATATCTCTGTGTCTAGATCCCCATAGAGATAAGCTGTGACCACATCCAAAAGCTGCATACTCAGTTTTTCGGAAACTACCAAACTGATAAGGTAGCGGAACGTTATAATGTCCATTACGGGAGAGTATGTCTCCTCGTAATCAATCCCAGGGCGTTGAGAAAATCCTTGCGCCACTAGACGAGCTTTGTATCTCACAATCTCGTTTTTCTCATTACGCTTCCTTACAAATACCCATTTAAAGCCTACAGGTTTAACATGGGGAGGTGTGGGAGCTACAGGTCCAAACACCTTTCTTTTTGTTAAGGAATCAAGTTCGACCTGTATTGCTTCTTTCCATTTTGGCCAGTCTTCTCTACGTTGGAATTCATCAACGGAGCGAGGTTCGATATCATCACTAGTTATTATTTCAGTAGCTACTGCGAATACAAATATATCATCGATGATAATATCATTCCGATTCCATATCTCATTTAAGCATGCATAGTTTACCGAGATCTCTCTATTCTCGGGAATGGGTTCAGACGTTGAGGCGTCCCCCAACGTCGTCTCTTCTAAGACAGACCCATAATCCGGAATTATCTCATGAGATGGATCGGATGATATAGTGATATCTAAGGGATTCAATTGTGCCAAATTTGTTCTCTTCCGGGGATAAGAATCCTTCGAACCTATTGGTCTACCTCGCTTCTGGGCAGGGACATATGACTGGTTAGCCGCCATGGCCGTACTTTGTCCATCTGGGACGACCCGTCCATCTGGGACGGCGCGTCCTACGGGGACGTCTATCCTTGCAGGCACGTTTGCAGCAGGTATATGTGATCTCGTCACTTTAGCTAGATCAGAGAAAGTGTCTGGCATATTATTAGCTACACTCTGTAGATCTAGAATTCTCCGCACTTCATTCTCACTTTGTGCGGTTCGGGGATCAAGATGAGACATAGTGGAGACAGTCCACGTCAATTCACGTCGTTCTTCAGGAACGTTAGCGTTCTTATCTCCCCCTAACGGCGGGAAGACTGTCTCATCGAAGTGACAATCCGCAAAACGAGCGGTAAAGAGATCGCCTGTCAAGGGCTCTAAATATCGTATAATGGAGGGGGATTCATAGCCGACATATATGCCCCTCCGGCGTTGAGGTCCCATTTTTGTACGTTGTGGCGGCGCAATTGGCACGTAAACTGCACACCCAAACACGCGTAAGTGCGAAACATCAGGTTCGTACCCAGTTACCAGCTGTAACGCGGAATAGGGTTGGGTGGCAGTGGGCCTCAACCGGACCAACATAGCTGCATGCAAAATTGCATAGCCCCACGCAGAAATTGGTAGCTTGGTGTGCATAACCAAAGTCCGTGCAATCATTTGTAAACGTTTAATGAATGCTTCTGCGAGACCATTCTGGGTGTGAACATGTGCAACTGGATGTTCAATATCAATCCCAAGGGACATGCAATAATCATCGAAAGATTTCGATGTAAACTCCCCGGCATTATCAAGTCGAATGGACTTTATGGGATAATCCGAATGGTGGGCCCTTAATTTAATGATTTGGGCAAGGAGTTTAGCGAACGCAGCATTGCGTGTGGACAATAGGGTCACGTGTGACCACCTCGTCGATGCATCAACCAAAACCATGAAATATTTAAATGGTCCACATGGTGGTTGGATGGGTCCACAAATATCCCCTTGTATTCTGTACAAGAAGGGGACAGAGACTTTATCGATCTTTGCATATGATGGTCTAGTGTTCAATTTTCCCTTTGAGCAAGCTTGGCATAGGGTGTCGCTAAACACTAGGTCCTTATTTGTAAGGGGATGCCCGTGTGATGTATTGAGGATACGGCGCATCATACCTTGACCGGGGTGTCCCAATCGGTCATGCCATAATAAGTAGTTGCTGGGGTTAGGTAGCTTCTGGCTAGCTATGTGATTTGCCTCAATGGTCCTAATAGTGGTCATGTAGAGTCCACTCCTGAGGCATTTTAATTTCTCCAATGTACGCTTCCGGCCATACAAGTTGGATGTTATGCAAAGATATTCCACATTTTTCTCGGTTGTGGTTTCAACATGATAATTATTAGCTCGAATATCCTTAAAACTCAATAACGTTCTGCTGAAACGTGGGGAGTATAAGGCTTCATCAATGGTAAACACGGTACCATTGGACAACATAATCTGGGCTCTTCCGGAGCCTTCAATCAAGTTTGATTTGCCAGAAATAGTTATGACCGGGGTGTGGTTAGGCATTAAGTTTGTGAAAAATATCATATCACGAAGGATGGTGTGCGTAGTAGCACTGTCGGCTAGACAACAAACTTCACCATTTGACATGCCTAACCATCAATATAACTAAAGTAATCAACAATCGCATGTGTTAAAAAAAATGAATCAATAGATTGAGTAATATTCGAGCAAATAACAAAATAAGTCCAAAAATAAAATGAATTACCAAACAATGTCCAGAAATAGTAATGGAAGGAATAAATTTAAAAAAAAAAAAATATTATGCATAAAAAAAATGGCACAGATGCGATCATATCCATGGGTATGTAAATAACTCAATCATCATTATGCCCAGCTGCAGTCTGGAAATCGGCAATGGCAAGGGTGGTATCAGCGGGGACTGGTCCTGCTGCAAAATTAGCCTCTCGAGTATCACGTCTAGCATGGTACTGGGCAATAGTTTGAGCTGATGCACGACAGGTGCGGGACCAGTGATCGCGACCTCCACATTTATAGCATAGGTCCGGTGGGTTTTGATTCTGGTGGCGACGGGCCGGGCCAGGGTTTCTCTCGTTTTGAGCATGCGGACCAGGATGAGCGTGATATCCCCCGCGTGGACCGAGCCCACGGTTACCACGGCCACGTGGGGCATGGTAATCTTGAGCTCGATCATAGGGGTGTCCACCGCGTCGATTACCACGACCACGAGGGGCATGGTAACCATGTACCCGGTCATAGGGGTGTGCACCATGTGTTGGACGATTACGTCCTCCACCTCTACCACGTCCCCTGTTTCTCCCCCCACGGTTGGCATCGCGAGGTGCAACAGCGTTTGCTTCAGGCAAAGGTGCCGCACTAGTGCCCACAGGTCGGGATTGATCATTTTTCATTAGTAAAATATTGTTCTTTTCAGCGAGCAACAAAGTAGTGATCAACTCCGCGAACCTGGTAAACTTCCGCTCTCGGTATTGTTGCTGCAGGACAATACACGAGGCCGGAAATGTGGAGAAAGTCTTCTCAAGTAAGTCAGTTTCAGTGAGTTCCTCCCCACAATACTTGAGAAGAGACCGGATACGGCATATCTCAGAGTTATATTCGTTTACGGATTTGAAATCCTGAAAACGAATGTTATGCCAGTCATGTCTTGCTTCAGGCAAGAATATATCCTTCTGGTGATCGAAGCGATCAGCCAGTGAAACCCATAAAGCTCTCGGGTCCTCTTGACCCAGGTATTCACGCTGCAGTGCGCGATCCATGTGCCTCCGAATGAGGATCATCGCATCCGCCTTCTGATGTTCAGAAGTCACATTGTCTTCTTGGATGGTTGATCGAATTCTCTTGGCAGTGAGATGAAGCTTCACATCTTCCGTCCACTGGTAGTAGTTTCTTCCGGAAACTTCCAGTGCGTCAAAATCTAATTTGTTGAGATGTGCCATGCTCTACAAAGATTAATGAATAGGATTAGTGCTTTGGGAAAATGCATCCATAAGCAACAGATTAGAACTTCAGGTTCTATAACATGGTATGATAATTTAGAATATCAATGAAGGAAGCTTCAGGTTCCTTTTATTTACAGGTGGTCTATGACATTGATAAATAATATATAAAGAATTAACTAAACAAGCAAACATACAAGGAAACAAGATACAATATGCATAAATATAAATAAATGTTATTTTTGATCCTTGATTTATGAGTATGGCAATGCTTCAGGCATGCATGCGTTTATGTTTTAGGCCCAAGGAGTACAAAAGAGGATTCTGTTTTTTTTTTTTTTTTTTTTTTTTGAAATGCTGGGCCTTCAGGGCCAGATATATTTTTCGGGCCTTCTGGGCATTTTGGGCTTGGACTGAGTCTTCTGGACTCATTCCTATCGGGCCATTTCTGGCCTTCTGGGCCGGTGCTGAGACCTTCTGGGCCATTCAATAGGATTGGCCTTCTGGGCCAAGCTGAAGGCCTTTAGGCTTGTTTTGTTGCCGCGGGCTGTCCAATTGGAAGGCCTTCTGGGCCTTCTGAGGTAAAGAGTCTGGGTCTTCTAGGCTCAGATCTCTTATTTTTTATTTATTTTTTTTGTTTGAGAGGCCTTCCGGGCCTTGGGTTATTTTTCCTTTTCTGCTGGGGCCTTCTTGCATTTGGGGGACCATACCCTCTGGGCATATTCGGTTTTTGCGGCGAGAGAGATAGGGAGAGGATTAGCTCTCCAATGTTTCCGCGCAATCCACCAAAAACGGTTTTGCTGCAAAACCGTGCACGTCTTGGATGTTTTGGTTCATCCATATGATTACCATCATGATCATCCGTGTGAAACCATTTTGAAAGATTTGGGAAGTTATATGCATCTTCTCACTCACACCATATAATACCATATATGCATATAGCATGGGAATCATCAATTTAAAGCGTGATAATGCACGAATGCATCTCCATGATCATCATCATTCATCAATTATGGGCAAAATTGATGATCTTGTTTGCCGCGTGGGAATCATGCTTAATAATATGCATAAAACAAGCAAATATATATTTCATTCTGCAATTACCGATATTTTCAAAAATATATATGCAATTCAATTTCTAATGATGATCAAAACAATCAATTAATCGATCCAACAATTATATGCGATTTATACAAACAGTTAATCAAAAATAATAATAACATAATTCGATTTCAAATAATCCTAGAATTTATATTTCTAGGGTTCATCAATAATTAATGAAACTAAAAATGAAATAAATTTGGGATTTGAAAAACCTACTTGGTTGAATCTGTCTTTCTCTTTCTCGATTATGAGACGATCGTGCTGATAACGTGTTGTGAAGGAAATCCGGTAGTTGAATGCAGAGAGAATATGGAGAAGCAGGGAGAAGAAAATAAGACGTCTGTTTACTATGAGATTAGAATAGGGTTTACAAGGATTAATTATCACTTATATAGGGGTGGATAATTAATGGAATACAAATGGACAAAACTACCCCTAACACATATTACATAAATAGACATAACCATTAAACTATTTACAACAATATATAATAATTTGTATATATATCATCAAATAAATACGTAAGGTCCTTAACTAGGAATTTATAAAAAATATACATGCACTCAATAAATAGTAAATACAAGGAAGTTTCATTTAAATATCACATATATCTTTCGTTTTGTTTTTGGAGGAAGTGCTCGATCACCAGCCGTCATCTAGCACTAGTAGCTATATATGTCGATCCCCAACAACGTTTTGTTTGGCGATGTCTTTCTGTTTGCCGATCGAGGATGGTGGCTTTGTCCCCATTCCTGCCAACGTCCAAGGCCATTCTGGTCGATCAGTACCCACTTCTCCGCTAACTTACTTGTTGCTGTTGTGTGTTAATATATGTACACATATATATATATATATAAAGTGGTCATTAGTGTTTGTGATTTGCCTATTTTGTGTGTAGGATACTACATATATATATAGGATGCTCATGCAAAATTTAAGTAATTTGATCAACATATATTATGGTTTATTTGTCCATGACCAGTAAACTTGGTTTTACTCTTAAAGCATATCTCCCAAATCCAGCAACATTAACCAAAACTTAGTCAAATTTTGATCGTCACCACATAGTAATATGGGTAATATACATGGGTGTGGTTGGATCAGGAACTTCAAAATTCCAAGAAATTTAAACTTAATTAGTTAAAAATGCGGAATTTCAACATATGGATCCAAGATTTCAAAATGCAGAATTTGTAGTCATATCTATTGAGGCTCTACTTAATTACCTGCTAATAATGCATGGAGTTCTGGGTTCAGTGTGAGCATTTGTTATTCGCTTTTCATATCCTCGTTTCTTACAATTGGCTGGGATGAAATTAATGATTGTGCTTTTTAACTTTAAAAAAAAAAAGGGAACATAGAAAGCAAAAGTGGCTGGCTCATTGGAGATAAAAGGAAACCAAATAGTGGGATTTTGTTAAATCAACCAAAAAGAAGAAGAAGCAAACTCCAGTAGGTCTGAGGAAGGCCCTGCATTTAGTCCCTTTTCAAATTAAAACTGGTACTGATGTGAGAGGATTCAATGTGCAAGATATGGTCCACTGGGAAGCTCAATGTCTCAGGATTCTAGAATTTTGTACGGAAGTCAATTTGGAGGTCTCTAGAGGAAGTTATGATCAGATAAAGAAGAAGTGGTCAGAATAGATTGGGCTGCGGGATGACTGTTGCCCTGCCTTAGATTTTGAAGTGTGGTGTGTTTTTAAGAGTCGTTTCATTTTCCAGTAAGTCTATAATTGTTTTATTGATATCTCTTAATTAATATTGCATTGAGAAGAGTAATAGCCTATATTTTTGGAGTGTTGTTCCAAGGCTATATATATTATTGGTGTAGACTGAGAAAAAAAAAAACTCTTTTGTTCTGTATCTCTTGGAGGATTCTTTTGAGTAGTGAGTTCATATTTTCACTCTGTATCCTAGAGTGTTGGCTTCGGTGGCGAGTGTGTCTTTGTGTCAGTCGCTGTCAACCCGGCATCAGTGATTCTCAGGCTATCAATCCTCATATCACCTACTTGTCCTGCATCACCATTAGCCAACATGAAGTGCAAATCCTGCAACAGAGATGATGACGTCTCCTGCAAGGAGTGCTCCTTGGAGCTAAAGGCCAAGCTCGCTTTTCTTACTGCGTCCCCGCTGGCTTCTTTCTGTGACTTCATTCTGTTTGCCTCCGATGATGGCTCTAAACCCCTTCCGGCCCATAATGCCGTTTTGGTCAGTACCCATTTCCCCAACTTGCTGCTTCACATCATCAGTGATTAAATGGATTAATTCATTACTTACCCTCTTTTAATTTGTTCAAAAATATTGTTGGCCTTAATTAAATTGTTAACAAATTTGTGCAAATTGTAATTTTTTTTCCGTATATTCTTTTGAAAGTAAAATGCTGAGCTCTTTCGTATGCAGAATGAATCATTCCTCCTCACCTGCAAATCACAGTTTGATACTTGCACAGAAATTACTCTGTCTGTGTTCGTGTAGCGTTCTGTTGTGATGTGCAGGTGGACGAATGACTTTCTACACGTACAGGTAAGGAGCTAGGCAGTGTTGTTCGTTAGTAAACGTCAAATGCCTTCTTGTAGGATAGTGGTTTGTGGTTTTCTTTGAAAAAGGCTTAACCTTTTAAAAAAATCCATGTATTTTGATCAATATTCTGGTTATAGTAAATTTGTTGCGACCTTCTCTTATGTTTGAATGAGGCGCTTCAAAATGTTTTACCTTGAAATGCACTACAAACAATTAAATAGACAGATTTGTAAGTAACTAATTCAGCAGGAGTAAGAGGACCACTTATCCAAAAAAACAAAAAGAAACCACTAAACAAGGAATTTTCTTGTAACACATGTAAACTAGTTACATGCAAGTCCTTTATTGGTCATTTGAAATCCCTCAATCTAATGTTTTGTGGTTCATTGTTTTGCCGCTGCTCCTTGGTGCTTTCAAGTTCCTCATCCAAACATAGCTCTGAAACATATATGGACTCCTCCAATGTTATACAAATAATAAGTTTTTTATTATTACTATTGGAAGAATGATCTATATATCTAGGCCAGTTTCTTTCTCCTGGCTAGCTACTA